>JAHTLZ010000129.1:77946989-77978012 GCA_023846285.1 Phrynocephalus versicolor | reverse complement strand
AGAGAGAGAGAGAGAGAGAGAGAGAGAGAGAGAGAGAGAGAGAGAGAGAGAGAGAGTACACAGTTAAAAACACACATGAAGAAGGCTTACCTAATGTCTGCCCGGCAAGTACTCTCCCATTTTCTCCCAGGACGGCAGCCCGTGCGTGCCTCTCGTTTGAGTACTGTACAAACGCATAACCCTTGTGGACGGAGCAGCCCACCACCCTGCCGTACTTAGAGAAGATGGTCTCGACATCTGACTTCTTGACCACTGCCGTGTTGAGGTTGCCGATGAAGACTCTGGAGTTGATGGACTTGGGATCATTCTTGTTAGTGATGTTGCTGGTCTGCACTTTCAGCGACATCTTGACACCTGAGTAAGCAAGGCAGGGAGATCAGGACCGCGGGGAGATGCTGGAGAAAATAGCCTGGTGGAGGTAGAAAGGGTGATCATCTGGGTTGATTATAGCAAAAATGACCTACCGACCACCTGAAGAAAACTAGAGGGATTTGATACCAGTGAAAGCAAAGAGGACATGCAGACTTCAATTTGTCAGATGTTATTCATGCAGAAATACATTCGCGTGGAACCCCAGAAAGAGCAGACTCCTGACTCCTTCCTGTAATCTTCACTCTTAACTGAACTGAGTATGTCATGCCCTTGTTTTCTCCCTTGTTGCTCTCTGCTGTTTAAGTATTGATATTTTGTTTTGAAGAGGTCGTATGGCTTTGATGAACGTTGACAGACCATCCCTGGAGTAACTATCGTGTTCAGTTCCCTTCTGCTTAAGTATACATCTTTGAAGCATTAACTATAGAAATCTCCAACTTGAGACATTGTCAAACAAAGACTTCCCTATACAAAGCAATAAAGCACGTGGTGGGCAGCCCTTTAAAAAGTATCTGTTTTACAGTGGTTGGTTATGGGACCACCAGAATATGCAAAGGCCATCCTTCCATCCAGTTCCTAATAAACCACCATGCAAAAGAATTCTCTTAATTTGACATCCATGGAGAAAACTCTGCATTGAGCTACTGACACCATTGTTGAGCAGATGCACAGAATTTTTTACTGCATTTGTACAGAGGTCTTCCTCATCTGTGCCACATTTGCTAGGGCCATGAGTACTACTGGCTGCCTTTACCAGTGCCACGGGTACCACTGACCCTCCTTGGATCTGATATGGGGGAGGGGGGCCCTCCTCAATATCAACAGTTTAAAAATGGAATTGTATTATGGGTGAACTGATAAGGCTTGCTCATGCTTTCTGGACTCTAGTCAAGACATTAAAGTGTTCTGCTTATATGCCACCCCTTAGTGCTTAAGCACTCTCTTGGTAATTTATGCAGGCTACACATTGCACCCCCCTTAAGCTGGGTGACCAGTTTACTGACCTCAGGAGGACAGAACACTGAGTCAACCTTGAGCTGGCTTGAACCCCAGGTTGTGAGCACAATTTTGGCTGCAGTAAAGCAGTTTAACCACTGTGCCACAGGGCTCCAGTCTTTCTCAGTTCCTGCCTGTGACAGCCCCACCTTGGAATACTGGAACAAAGTAATGACAACTGAAAGGGAAGAATAAAATACCTCTGGCTTCAGATCAGCTCTTCTTCTGGGCTAGCAAAGGAGGCTTCCAACCTAAATGGAGAGGGTTCTCTCTTTGCCGTTCATTCCCCTTCCCTGGTGTTCCATGCACAGAAATGTGTTCAGCCATGTCAGCCACATGGCCACGGACTTGCACAACACTGGCTCAATGGCTTGAAAACAGAGATGAGCACTACCCCTAGAGTCGGACACGACTAGCAGGCATGTGCAGGCGGAACCTTTACCATTACCATACTCTTCTCTGGTGCTGACTGTACCCATTACTCCTTACTGAGTCTGAGGGCCTAGGATCAAGATGTGGGCAGTTCACTGCCTTCCACCTCCCATGGATACATGAACAACACCAGAATGCATGGAAGTATCTTGTAGTTAGTGAGAAAGACTTTTATCCTCTCTTGCTTAGTGATGCTGACACCGACTGGCAGCAACGCTTCAGATCTTCAGGCAAGAGTCTTCTTAGCCCTGCTGGAAGATGGTAGGGCTTGAACGTAAGGGCCTTTTGCACATACAACATGTGTCATAGCACTGGGCCAACTCCTTAAAAGCCCAAGCACTTTTTAAAATTCATTGACAATAGCAATGGTTTGAATAATATCAGCTGCGTGGAATGGCTGCACGTGCATAGCAGTCAGGCATTTATAATATCTGCTTAGAAATAGGTGCAGGGTTCTCCTCTTGAGTAAGACTCTTCTGCTTTGATGGCATGCAGTTTTAATGAGTCAGACAAAATACGGGCTTCAATATGTTGAGCAGTGCTGACCTTGGGGTACTATTGAGCACGTCAAATTTACCTTTCCCACTGCTCTCATGCCCTATGAATCATTCATGTTCCTACATCGGTCTGATGAGATTTGTACTCTGCCTACACATTCCAAAGACAGCAGCTAAATGTTAGCTTTTGTTTTCTTTCCCACCCTGCCGTATCAATGCAACCCTTGTTCACATTTCATACCTGAAAATGTGAAAGGCTAAAATTGTGATAGGGAAAAGGGCATAGTCATATGAACCCCACCGTGATTCCATCCAGATTGTCTCATGAGAAGTATGAGGTGCTTTAAAGGTGCTTGTTCAGCTGAACATGCATTCAGAACTGCTGGTTTAGGTATCTGGCTATGGAGCCAGAGGTCGGGAGGGGTTCAATTCCCCCATTGCACATCCTGGACAAGGACTGGATTGAGGATCCATAGGGTCCCTGCTACTCCTGCCAGTTTGAGATCTAAGATAACTCTTTTTAGAGCCCTTGACCACAGGAGTGCTATAAATATGCCAGAAGACGACACAATGGTCTGCCTTTTATCTAGAAGATGTGGAGGCATGTAGGATGGGGCTCACAAGTGTCTGCATATCCTGGCCACCCATTAGGCTCTTCTTGCTATCAGGCCCAAGGACAGAATAGGGCCAGATTGTTAGTGGGTTCAGCTCTCAGTTGGTAGGTCAGATAATCGGGCTTGAGAGAGGTCAGATATGGTCACTTATGTCTGTGAAGATTCTCAGTCATCCAGGGGAGGTTATCTGGAAGTTGTGTCATGGCTGTTGCCATGGTCACTGAACTTTTCTAGATCGAAGAGGGCTTTTTTTTTGGTGACACTGTGCTCAGCAGTGGATATCAGCAGTGGCAAATGCACACGCACACACGCGCGCGCGCGCACACACACACACACACACACACACACACACACACACACACGCGCACACACACTGAGTGGTACCTTGTATAAAGGAATTAATTCGTTTCAAATGAAATTATATTTAGCAAATTTTCCTTTATACAAATTTCCCATAGGAATGCATTGAAAATCCCTAATCGCGACAATTTTTGTTGTTGTAGGGATTCACCCCATAGGCAATTCTGTTAAGCAAATTTCCCCTATCTCTGGAATTTTTTTATGTTGTTATATATATCTATATATCTATATATCTATTCTATATATCTATATATACACAGTATTTAAATGCATCTTCTCACAAGGCATGTCTTGTCACAAAGTACACGTCTCTAACTGCATTTGTTTTCAAAATAAATCTCCCCCCCCTTTCCCCCAGCAATCCATTTGATTCTTTCTCCCCTTAACCAAGGAGCTCACAAAATGTAGGAAAATGTGAATTCTGATGCTTCAGTCCTCTGGGCAATCTCCAGAAGCATGAAGGACACACACACACACACACACACACACACACACACACACACACACACAGAGGGGAAAAAAGGAGAGAGAGAGAGAGAGAGAGAGAGAGAGAGAGAGAGAATGAGAATGTTTTGGAAGATCACACCTTGCCTATATCCATGCTTTATATACCATGAATTTTGTCACGATAAATGAAAGTGTCCAAAAATGACAAAATTGCCTTCTGTGACCCCAGAGAGCACGAGGGGATTTTTAGAGCAATATTTATTTACTGTATTTATTTTTATATTTGGAGGCATCTGTTAGGTCTGGGAGTCCCATCTGGATCCCTGGGAACATTTTTCTTATTGATCCCCAAGATAAGCATGCAGATTTGTGTTTCAGGATTACAAACCCCAGATTTAGGAGTTGCAGTGCCAAATCACAAACCTGCACACCTCTAATTCCAAAAGTTCCTTAGATGAAGGAGAGAGCTACCTGCTCCATTAGAGGAAAAAAAACCCTGCCTACAGACACCAGCAAAGCATGGATGTTTGGTTCCTTTGTGTTTGGAATGGGTGCTGCATTGTTTTCCCTTCACAGCAGTGGCTGTAATGGTTGCCATGTTCTCATTTCAATCTCCATTTGAACAGTGAGTTATCACTGAATTTTAGCATCTGATGTGTTTTCATTGTGTCTTGTCATATCTATTCTTATGACAAACTGAAAGAGGAAGCAGAAAGGAGTGAGATATTTCTCTCTCTGGAAGTGGCAGGTTTCATCAAACCCTAGTAAATATGCTGGCTTCTGTTATACCCCCTCCCCCATCTATGAATTATAGATCACCATATCAGAAACATTAGCTTGCTTTTCTCAAAGGGTGGGGGAAGAGGACCCTTTGCCCCATTAATGGAAAGTGAAAACTAACCTTTCATCATTTAATAAATGGCTTGATTCACAAAGGCTGATGTAGAAAGCCGCTGAGAATAGAAAACATAAAAGTCCTGATTCTGCCCAAACAGTACAGTGATAAATGGCTATCCCATAATAGGCCTGCCTAGTTAAATGCATTGAGTACCTTTGGCTCTACACCAAGGAGACATTGGGTGGCCATCTTGTAGCTTGACAAAAACAGGTTGCTTGTTTCCATTGGAGAAGCCTATAATTAATGGAGGTTGAAATGAGGGCCACAAAGTTAAAAGAGGAAATAAATATAGCTTTGAGCGAGGAGGTCATAATTCAAGAAGATCTCTGCAGCTTTTAAACATGTAAGGCTGGAGATAGAAACCAGTGTGGAGAAACCTGTCCCCCCCCCCAAAAAAAAAACTGTCTATGATTCACCCTAAAAAATGTACCTTAAGATGTCTACAAAGAAGTATTTCTTGGCAATCTCCTGATGGCAGTACAATATATAGGCTAAAGATGAATGAACTGCCTCAATTGCATAGGACAGTTGATTTCAACAATATAAACTTAGATGAAAGGACTCTGATATCCCTGTAGCCAAGCATAGCTAAATGTTAGTGCACACACATCATTTTGATACATCTTGGGAATGTGGTGCACTTCATCCTCCACCACTCACTGTGCTGGAAAGGATTCTGGGAGTTGCAGTCCAAGAACATCTGGGGACCCACAGGTTGAGAACCAGTGATCTACAGTATGTTAGGTTTGCCTGACATTTTCATTGACCACGTGCAATACCACACAGTGCAAAGTCTGTGACACTGAAGGAGAAACAATGCTTTTGAAAACTGATATTAAGGCAACAAGGAAAACTTGGTCTTTATTATTTTGGAAATCCATTTAGGCATAAAGCAGGAGGATGAAGAACACTAAAGTCTAATAGAAAAGCTATTGTGGTGCCTCCTGTGGATGAATCTGTGCTGGAAGCCATTTTACTAACTAAGAAATTAAAATAGCAAGAAAAGACCTCAGAAGGAAAACCTCATGTTTTTCTAACACATAGATCTGGCAAAAACAGATGAGTTAAAATCTAGTTACTGCACTTATCTGCTTATACTGCCCTTCATGGGCCCAATTTCTTAATACATGTATTGGTAGTATTGGTACTTATTCCAACAAATTTGATATCTATTGTTGTTATTATTCTGGCTTATAAATCACCCCCTAGTGCTAGAGCAATTTCTGAGTGGTTTTATATAACATAATTATGGGAGGAACACTTCACCCTGAGAATAAAGAACTGATCAGCCTTGAACTGGTTACTTGAACTCAGCAGGATCAAACACACAACACAGGTAGAGGCTTGACTTCAGTACTACAAGCCCAATACATCACAGGGCTTGTGCTTATCCCCATCTGTCATGATTTCTTGAATTCTTGACTCCCTCTTCTCCTTGTGCTTTGTTTGCAAATTGAGTAGACAAAGATGGGGCTCTAGCCAGAGGCACTGTGGTGACCGAACAAGTCACTGTTGTGCCAAGCCATTCTTTATTTATGACATTCAGACATGTTATCAGCCCTGTAGCAAAAGTATCAGTCAATAATCAGCTGGCCACTGGGAAGAAAAATCAAAAGCAAGTAAGCAAGAGATACTGAACAAACGTGAGGTCATGCGTGGTGTGGTGGCGAAAGGTTAGGTATAAACCAACAAATCTGATGCTTCCTATACGAGGGATCATTGGAGATATAAGATTATTTGTAATGGATTGCTATTATGGGCAACGAGTAATAGAAAAGGGTAAGTAAAAACATTCTGGCCTTGTGAACAGAGATTTTTTTTTAAATTTCCTTGAGTAACTAAGAAGTTAAACGCACCAAATCTTAGCAAAGATAGCTACAGTACTTAGTGCTACAGAATATGAAGACAGCATAGAAACACAAAGGAGAAATTAATAAAGAATAACAAATCCTGTTTCCCCCCCTAAAAATGTTGTTTGAATAAATCAAAATTAATTGTACCCACAGGAGCTGTGAACAGGCCTGGTCTTCAATACAAATTAACCAGTTCTGAGCTTTAGCAGCATGACTAGTTTAAACTGGTGTCTTGTGTCCGTATGTGGGTTTTCTTCTTGCACTGTAGGTGCCACTGTTACATCAGTTACATGCAGCCTGAGAGACTCCTGCTGGCTCATCTGTTCAAGACTCTGATTTATTCTTCATAGCTCACCTTGTCCTAGAAATCTCCTCAGTAGAAATAGGAGAACAAAGTAAACTCAAGCACAGAGCCGTTCATTCAGTCAGTCTGTGATCCTGTCACCTGTGTGCTTTCACCTACACGGTGGGGAACATTTCTTGAGGTGGACGAGACAATCAGAAGAGGAACTGCAGCTGCCTTTCATGTTGCGTTGGTAGATAAATTTAAAGAGCAAGGGCAAAATTTAGGATTGTGAGCCGGCAGTGACACTCCTAACTTCCTGTCAAAAAGTGACATGTAGCCTTAAACATGCTCACAATCCCCACAACTGAATTATTACAAAATATAAACTCAGAAGAGAAATATGCTTTTAAAAAAACCCCAAACAGATTGGCTTAAGTACATCAATCTGATCTTAATCAAAGAGCAATTAGAATGTTGAAGAATAAATTAGACACAATTTTGTTCAGACATCCTAAATGTGAATAATGTAACTAACATGCAGGAAGGGAGAATGGAGATGATTATGTTAACTCTGCTTTGCTTTTTCAGGTTTGTTGCCACCCAAAAGTTGCCAACTTTCTGATGAGGAGAAGCTCTCTTAGCTATGGAGGTTATCCTTGCATTTTGAAACAGCCGAAAACTGGGGTTCCAAACCGTGGGGATCAACTTGATGGGTAGAAAAAAGATCTCCCCTTTGGAAAGCCATTACTTATTTGGATAGCAAAAGAAATGCATGAAGAAAAGGAATGGGCTAGCACATTCCCTCCCACACAACCATTGTAGCTTTAATTTGAGAGTAGAGATGGGCATGAGCCAAATTACGAACCAGAAAACCTGACGAACTGGGCGGGTTCATGGTTTGGTTCATAACCTGGTTCATCAATCCTATTTTGCAGAAACAAAATGAAGTGCTGAGCTTTTTTTCCTACTTAAGGCTTCACTTGGCTTTGGCAAAAAAGGATGGCATGCCCACCCCCTATCTCCTGACCTTGTCACCTCCACCTACTTGGTCTTGCTGTTTCCCTCTCCTCTGCTGTTGCCAGGGGCAGCTGGTGTCATCTTCATATGCAGCGGCAGGGTCCTGGCAGGGAAGCTGAGCTCATTGCTTCTGACAAGTGGGCACATGCACAGGGGCAGAAGGCCTGGCGTCCCTGCCAGGAACCTGCTGCTGCTTCTGAAGATTGCAATGGTGACCTCCGGCTGCAGCAGAGGAGATAAAGAGAACATAAGAAGAGCCATGCTGGATCAGGCCAAAGGCCCATTGAGCCCAGCTTCCTGTATCTCACAGAGGCCCCACCAAATGTGTCTGGGAGCACACAAGGCTAGATATCTGTCTCTTCATACCACTCTCCTGCATCTGGTCCTTGAAGTATCCTGGTTTTAAGCCTAGAGATTACACATCTCCATCATGGTTTGTAACCTGTGATGGACTTTTCCTCCAGGAATCTGTCCAATCCTATTTTGAAGGCATCCAGGCTAGATGCCATCACCGCATATCGTGGCAGGGAGTTCCACAGAATAACAACACGCTGGGTTAAAAAAAAGTTCTTTTGTCTGTTCTCACTCTCCCAACCCTCAGTTTGAGTGGATGTCCCCTAGTTCTGGTATTTTGTGAGAGGGAGAAGAGCGTCCATCTATCCACTTTACTCATGCCCTGCATTATTTTGTATGTCTCAATCATATCCTCCCTCAGGCACCTTTTTTTCCAGACTAAAGAGCCCCAAATGTTTTAGCCTTTCCTCATAAGGAAGGTCCCCCAGCCCAGGAATCATTTTAGTCGCTCTCTTCTGCACCTTTTCCAGTTCCACAATGTCTTTTTTGTCTGTTTCATTTCTTGGGGATTTGTGATTTTCGTGGTTTGTGGCTAACTACCGTTTTTCCAGTTCATGCCCATCTCTCTTTGGAACATCTGAGCAGACATGTGGCACAATGGTTAAACTGCTGTACTGAGCAGGATCCTCTGCCGGTGACTTGACTTTGATTCTGGGCTCAGGTTGACTCAACCTTCCATCCTTCTCAGGTCAGTAAAGTGAGTATGCAGCTCATGGGAGAGTGGTGGTGGGCAATCTATAGCCTGCATAATTAAATTGCAAATTGCTCATGGAGTGCTTAAAGCTCTATGAGATGGCAAATAAGCAACACACTTTGCTTTGCGTGGGGCTTGTATACTGTTTACTGCCAGACTATTATAGTCTGGCAGTATACAACAAGAACTGTATACTGTGACCAGTTTTACAGGACACTAGCTGTACCTGCTTCACATGCATCAAGACCTGGCCACAGACTTAATATGATATCACAACAAATCATTGCACCTGATATCTCCAAACAAACAATAAGCTGAACAAAACAACAACAACCAATCACTATTAAAATGGAACAGGTCTCTCTTGACTCCTGTCTACAGAGCACACAATTATTACGGCTAAGCAGTCGTACCTCTTTAGAAGGGATGGGGAGGGGAATAAAACAATTATTTGGTGCAATTTACTGATTAATGAGTTTTGACTAAGAAAAGAGCTCTGATTAATCAGATTTTGCTGCCTGGCTATCTTGCTTCCTTTGGGAGCCAGCCATCAGTCGCTGTGGCTGAATGCTTCACATTCCCTCCCCCCACCCCCAATAGCCTAGCTGCTATTGTGGGAATCTAACAAAACACAGTCAGTTACTATTGACAAATTTGACACTGCTGTGCAGGGAGATGAGCCTCTCCGCCTGGACACTGCTAGAGCAATGAATTCATGGAAACATTTGATCAAGAAAGGCTTGACGGATGCTAAACCTCCATTAGATTGAGGGGGTCACCAAACAATGCATGCTAGGAATACACAGATGATGAACAGGCTGCCACTCTCATCGCTCACTTAGGATCTTCCTCTACTAGGTGTCTAGTGCTGAAAACTGGTTGGTGAGCTTGAATGATCTGATCCACAATGCATGCAGATGAGCTTTGTTTTGCAGTCTGGAAATCTGTTGCACTGAGTTTAGAGCTGCTTAGACCAGCTTAACATGCACAGTGAAGCTGTCGGTGCTGGTTGAAAACATAACCATGTACATAATTTGAAAATGACATACATAGCCCCATATGATTGCTTTTGGGTCCTACTTTGCTATCTTGAGTGGAACATGGTCCCGTCCACAATTCTTGCCAAACTAGAACCCCGTCCCCCGTCCCCCTCTTTAATGATGCTGGGTTTCTAGGTTTGGTGACAAAAAAATGATCGCTGGTAGACAATCTGTGGGGTGAGGAAGTGGAGTGGAGTGGGGCTGGCATTAGAGATGGGCACGACTCAGAAAAATTGTTCGTTTTCGTTTTCGTTTTCGGCTAGGGGTCCGTTTCGGATTGTTTCCGTTTTTGTGAGCTAATTTCAAAATTTTTTGTTTTTGTTTCGTTACGTAACGAAAATGAAAAAACAAAAACGAAAACGAAATTTTTTTCATTTCTTCCCATTTACCTCCATTATGTGTTTTTCCAGTAACGAAAAACGAAAATTGACTCAAAATTAGTCGTTTCGTTTCCGTTTTCGTTCCAGTTCTTAGCCGTTTTTCGTTTTTCATTTCGTTATGTAACAGAAACGAAAAACGAAAACGAAAATACCGCTAAGTCGTGCCCATCTCTAGCTGGCATAGTAATGCACCCTCCCTGCTCAGACCATGAAATGCTGTTCTTCCTCATTAATTAGTCTGTGAAGGAGGAGAACCTGTAAGGAGTTTATATGCTGCTGTCTGATCCAAGGCAATGTGTCCAGGGGCTGTTTTGAGGGTAAGAATGGAGAGAGAAGGCCTAAAAGACAGACAAAGTTAAGAGCAAATGTGACACAGACTTTCTTGCTAAGAAAGAATCAGAACCTATATCAACATAAGCAACCTTGCCCTCTCAGAGTTTTCAGTGGTTGGGTCTTGGAGGCATATTCAGCAGATCACACTTACAGGCTCCTTTGAAGACCTTCTCATTCAACATGCGGAAGCCTTGCTATCTTTGTTCTTGGGGGGGGGGGTGAGGCAAGCTTTATGTGTGTTCCCACTACCTATTTCTTTTTCCACAGCTGCTGGAAATAGTGCAAAGTGAGACAGATGTGGTGCAAGATGAGACAGACATGCCAAAGCCAGAGAAAGATGAGTAAAACTGGTGAGGGTAAACAAATAAAACAACGGAGCAACGGAAAGCACCTTTCAGGATAAATTAACCTTGAGAAGGAAGGTTTCATTATCAGAAACTATCGGAGGAAAGCTGTAGTGAGGTCTCATTTGCACAGTGTGAGTTACCGTCTCTCCTTGTGTGTGTGTTGTGTCCTTACAGTCGTGACTGACTCTTTTGTGACCCCATGTCCATGGAGTTTTCTTAGACCATGGTACATAATTTGGATGCAGCTATAAACTCTGGCAAAGCCTATCATTTGGAACGTGATGCAGGGTTTTTCCTGCATATCTCAAGGGCACTGTGGATCTCCCTATTGTCCAGGATATGTGAATAGTTTGGAAGGAGGATCACTAGGTCCTGATGTATTTGTTGCTGTGAAAATTATGATACAGGATTTCTGAAATTTGATTCCAGGATAATATGATCAAGTGTGACCTTCACTGAAACCCATCCATTAAGATGTTCAGCATATGGGAACAATATCTGGTGGTAATAAAAATGGGAATTCTGGGTTCATAATTTTATAAGTTGCATGCTCTTTGCAATCAGGCCCAGATAATCTTTTGTAGCTAGCCCACAGGCTTGGTTAAAAACCAAACCAAGCCTTAAATAATTGTATGTGCAACTAGTAAAGCAAAAAGACGACATTTAACATCTGCAGTCAGCTTAGGGCTGGTCCTGCCATTAGGCAGAGTGGGGTGAATTCTTCCAGTAACGGGGGATGGTGTTTGCAGTGGATGTCTCCCGGCTGCCCCTCTTGAGTCCTTTAGCTCTTCTGCTGAAGTAGTGGACAGATGTTTCTTTCCTGGGAGGATAATTTGTAGACTATGTCATGATGACCACTGGGGATGGTGGTGGTAACCCAAAAGCCCATCCCCACAGGGATCCTTGGGACAAGGCTGGTCTCTGTGGCATGTGGGCTTTTGACTTCCAACTCCAGATTTCCCACAAGCAGGTGACTCCCTGTCCCCTTGAGAAGAAACTGTCCTAGGGAAACCAGAAGGATGTATTTGCAATAACAAATGATACCAATGGCAACTGTGCACACCCTTACATGTTCCCTGTTTTCCTTTGTTGTGCCCAATGTATAGCCTGGTGATTATTTAGCACATGATATGGATTGTCCTCCAGTGGCCTGGAGCCTTTGTGCTCATTTATAAGACCCAGGATTACTTTAACAGTTTCTTCCTTCAGAATGGTGAGCAGTCGGTATTTTGGAGGAGATCCTGAATGCTATGCTTGTGTTTGCCAACAATGTGAACTGCAGTAATCTTGAGCCACCTGCTGTGTGTACGAAAATCTGCCACATGCCAAAAAGTCACATCCCACTGGGCTTGCCAACAATGTGAAATGGAGTGGTCTTGAGCTGGCTGGTATGTGTGTGAACTTTGACACCCACACATAGAAGTCTCAGTGCTGCACAAATGTTCACTGGAATGAATGGGCACCCACTCAGGTATGCCTTAAACATTTATGACTAGCATCCATTTGGCTGGACCTATCAGGGTAAAAGACCTTTGAATATGCTGTTCGCATTCTTACTTGTTAGCATTTTAGGCTGGTTAGTTTTCACTCCCCATCTGCTCCGATAATGCCATCGTAACCTTTTTGCTCCAGGCTGTTTTCAAAAAGTGAGCCAGGTGGATTCCCATCTTTATCATTAAGCTTGAGAAAATCACAAGAGACAGAAGAGAAACCTCCAAAATAACTCAACATCTACCAAAATAGAATGAACAAAGTCCAGCTTCTTAGCCTGTTTTATGCCTCTAAAGAACTTAAATGCCAGTATCTCAAGTGCCAGCTTAAGGGAGGCTCCTTTGGCTATTAACCTACATGATTCTGAAATTCGAAGGGACCCTGAACAATCCTATTGACATAAGCCCATATCTTGAACCAGATGGCTGTGCTTGCAAACAATAATCTCACCACCATAGTTAAGCAAGCAGCAACACTGGTCACAAAACCCATTGAAAGCAATACATTGCAAGACATAGAGTAATGAGGAATGCTATCTGAACTGGAAGACTGTGTGTCAACCATTTGTTCAGGGGGCTTAGGAAAAGATTTAAAAGAAGGTACACATGTGAATGATTGCTAATCATTGTATGGAGATTAGCATCCTTCTGTTTAATCGACTGATTGACAGAATCTGCTAGTCAGTAAAATTGGAGGGGAATCATGTAGGCCACCTAAGAACATAAGAACATAAGAAGAGCCATGGTGGATGAGGCCAAAGGCTCATCTAGTCCAGCTTGATGTATCTCACAGTGGCCCCGCCCAATGCGCCTGTGAGTGCACGAGACTAGATATCTGTCTCCTGATATCACTCCCCTGCATCTGGCCCTTGAAGTACCCCAGTTTTAAGCCTGGAGATTACACATCTCCATCATGGTTTGTAGCCTGTGATGGACTTTTCCTCCAGGAATCTGCCCAATCCCCTTTTGAAGGCATCCAGGCCAGATGCCATCACAACATCCTGTGACAGGGAGTTCTACAGGCTAACAACATGCTGGGTTAAAAAAATTCTTCGTCTCAGTCATATCCCCCCTCAGGTGCCTTTTTTCCAGACTAAAGAGCCCCAAATGTTTTAGCCTTTCCTCATAAGGGAGGTGCCCCAGCCCAGTAATCATTTTAGTTGCTCTCTTTTGCATCTTTTCCAGTTCCACTATGTCTTTTTTGAGATGCAGTGACCAGAATTGTACACAATACTCCAAGTGCGGCCTTACTATCGTCTTGTACAATGGCATTGTAATGTTGGTTGTTTTATTTTCAATCCCCTTTTTGATAATCCCATAGAATTGGCTTTCTTCACCACTGCCACACACTGGGTAAACACATTCATTGAGCTGTCCACTAGCACTGCAAGATCTTGTTCCTGATCCGTCACGGATAACTCAGAGCCCATGAGTTGATAGATAAAGTTGTGATTATTATTTTTTGCCCCAATAGGCATTACTTTACATTTTGCTACATTGAAATGCATTTGCCATTTGGCAGTGCATTCCCCCAGTTTGGAGAGATCCTTCTGGAGCTCTTCACAATCTTCTCAGGTTTTTACCATATGGAAAAGTTTTGTGTCATCTGCAAACTTGGCCCTAGTACAACCCCCTGCTTCATGAAGCAAGTAAAGTCCACAACAAGGTTTTGATGGCCTTTGGAGTAGCTAAGAACAAATATTTGCCTTTCCCCCAAAAGCCTCCACCTCAGAGATTTGAAGCGTGCCACAGAACCATGCAGATCAGATTCATCCTTGGGCTGACCTGCTGTCCTCTCTAACCATACCGTCACTAAAGTATAGCCATAGTTTCCGTTTGTTGGAACTTTGCCATTATCTGGTAGTTTATAAGAACTGCTGGATCGCTCAGTGGTTTAGGCATTTGGTTGCGAACCAGAGATTTGGGAGTTCAATGCCCCACTGTCCCTCCTTGAGAAGGGCTGGAGTTGATGGCCCCTAGAATCCTTTTGAGCTATGAAGTTCTAAGATGATGACAGTGATTCTGTCAAATAGAGTGGGCTAATTAATTTATTTTCTTTTTATGTGATCTGTTTTGCATTGATCCATGAATAGCTTAAGGATTTTAAATTCTAGAATAGTTATATGATTCTATAATTTTGTAATATCATGTACCAGAGCTAGACCTGAGAACATTTTTTTAAAGGAATCACTACTGTTATTTATTTCTCCCTTCCCCCCATTACTCATTGTGTGATGGGTTGCTGTTTTGTTATTTTTAGTTCCATTTCTGAAAAAAAGAACAAAGAAAAATGTCCTAACTTTTAAATCTTCTACAAATGACTACAAACAACCTGCCCTCTAATTTTTGTCCCTCTCTTCTGTACGTCCATGCACGTAACAGGTGTGTGCACAAGAGCAACTTTTCCTCTCATGGATTACATCAAAATCAGAAGAAAAATAGTTGTGATGGGTGCATGGGGTTTGAAAACCCCTGTGTGGAGGGCAACAAAGTTGTGTGCGGCTGTGTTCCCACATAGCTTTGAGGGAACCTTGTCAACAAAGCATTTTTGTTTCCCGAATGTAGAAAGAAAACTTAATGGATGAATCTTATATGTTAAACAAACAAACAAAAGAATCGATAATCTTTGGTACCCTTTGTTTTTGTTGGATGCTGTCAAGCAGGGCCACAAGTGGGGTGGTGGTGTAGGTGGGGAATGTGCATTGGGGGTGGCACCAAAATGACAAAATAATATTTGTACTACAGTAGGACCCCCATATCCACTGATTCATTAACAATTGATTCATTTATCAACAGCTGGCAGAGGAAAAAATTAAATAATCCAGCAGCTGTAAAGCAAGGTACCGTCACAAAACAGCAGCTGTAAACCATGCTGCTGTCGCAAAACAGCAGCTGTAAAGCAAGGTACTGTCACAAAACAGCAGCTGTAAAGCAAGCTGCTGTCACAAAACAACACTTTTTTGGGAGGGGGTTTGACATTCTCTCTTATCCACAGTTTTCGTTATTCATGGGAAGGCCTGGAACCAATCCCCAGCAGATACTGGGGTCCTACTCTATTCTGCCTGTCTCCCCCCAAATGGGGAAATTCAGAATCCATGTTTGCCCTGAGTTTCACAAACCCTAGTTTGTGACACCCAAAGCCCTGCTGTCATGTCACCCTATGAATTATCTGCAAAATGTCCTGTCTTCAGCAGTTCTGCACATCTCTTGCAAATTTAATCCTTGGCTTCTTCCTTTAGCCAGTCAGTCCATCTTCCACTTGGTCTTCCTCTTTTCCTGTTGCTTTCCAAACATCACTGACTTTTCTCTAGAGAATCCTCTCTTCTCATGATGTTCCCTCAGTTTCACATTTTTGCCTCCATTTTTGCCTCCAATCTTGATTTATCTAGGAACCACTTGTCTTTTTCGCAGACCATGGTATCCACAAAGCTCTCCTCCAGCACTCTGTTTCAATTGAAGCAATTTTCCCCTGTCACCTTTCTTAACTGTCCAGCTTTCACACCCATACATAGTGAGCAGAAATACAAGAGTGTGGATGATCGTTGCCTTTGTCTCCAGTGACACATCCTTACATATGGTACCCTTTAGGAAACACTATTATGCTCCTGTTACGTAGCCACCAAAATAATTTGCTATAGGTAATGATGTCATTACTCTCATTATTACCAGGTGGTGATCAGAACTTCTGTTCTTGCTTTTGCACAACTCCCAAACCCATGATGCAGCACATACACACAATAAACACTTGGTCTGTGTAACTTTTTAAAAGTGCTAAAAAGAAAATATGGCAAAAATGAAATCAGCTGAAATGCAAAAGGGCAGACCAACTGAGAAAAGTGAACTAATTGCAGTTTCTCCCTCTCTCGGAGTTTATTACTTATTTCTATTTTTTTAGGGGGCTTGGCAAAAACCACACACAAAGCATTGTGACTCCATTAAAAAGTAGCTTTTACAAATTAGTGTATCAGTCTTTAGGGAATAAAAGTCCTCCCCTTTTGGAACACTTTGCAGACGTTATGTAAAAAATAGGTTGTAATAATTTCACACTACTTAGTGCCCCCTTTACTGTGACAAGTAAAAAAAAAACATTGAGTCATTCTGTATTAATATTTCATGCTCTGCATAATTGCATTGTAGCGATGAGAGTATTACACATTGTATGCAGATTAATTCCAGCACCATATCCGTCACACTGGCTTATTGTCCCTTTCATGGGAGAAACAAATGAAGTTCTTAGGAGCATCTTAGAACTATGTAACATAGCACTGACTCTCTTTTCTCACTTGTAAGTGGCATAAAATTAAGAGGCATTCTACTGTGAAAGACCAAATAGGGTACAGTATACATCATATGAAGTTTATTTTCTCATCAGAAACTTGTGAGCCTGGGACATGGTAGTGGCTTTGAAGGCACTGAACTCAATGTGTTCATGGTTGTGGTGGTGGTGGTGGTGGTGGTGGGATTCAAAGATGCTATTCATATGTATTACTGCACTGTGCTGCCACTTCTGTGCAGTTTGCTCTATATGTAGGAGAAATAATGGGTATGGATCACCTACATAGAAACTTCCTCCCCATGTCAGTACTCCATCAAGGATGGAAGCCTCATTTGTGAGATGATTTATGTGGCCCACCTGTTCTAAGTGATGAGTGGTGGGTCAGTGGACTAAGGCTCCGAAAACTATTGGCAGCTTGGTGGTTCTAATCCCAGATGCCATGCAGCGGAGCGAGCTCCTGCTGATAACCCCAGCTCCCGCTAACCTAGCAGTTCGAAAGCATGTAAATGCAAGTAGATAAATAGGTACTGCCCTAAAAAGCGGGAAGGTAAAACAGTGTTTCCTTTCAGCCATGCCGGCCTTGTGGCCATGGATCTGCACAACACTGGCTCTTCGGCTTGAATATGGAGATGAGCACCGCCCCTAGAGTCGGACACGCATGTACGGGGGGAACCATTACTGTTAACTTTTTTGTTTTCATTTGCTGTAGAAGATGGATGCTGGGTATTATCAACCATCACCATAGAGGTTGAGAAAAGAAGGCTGAGGGGAGATATGATAGCACTTTTCAAATACTTTAAAGGTAGTTGTACAGAGGAGGGCAGATTTAGGCTGAATATCAGGGAAATGTTTTGACTATTAGAGCAGGGACGACAATGGAACCAATTACCTCAGGTGGTGGTAAGCACACCAATGCTGGGGGCATTCAAGTGAAAATTGGACCATTATCTGTCAGATCTTCTTTGACTTGGATTCCTGCATTGACCAAGGGGGGTTGTATTCAATGGCTTTGTAGGCCCCTTTCAACCCAGTTATTCTATAATTCTATAGAACTATGCAATAACCTGCTATATGTTGTTGACCTCTACCTCATATGGTTTGCTGCAGCTTTTGACTCTAGTGTCATGAATTGTTGTACCCCAGCGGATCTGTGGTAGAAAAGAGAAACACCAGGCCTTCAGCATGGACATAAACATACTATCAGCCTTTTAGGATGCTGAGTTTCATACCTGTACCAATGTATCTGTGAAATTGTAAGAGACACACAGCCATGGATATATAAAAATTGTGAGTGGACAGAAAGGTCCGGGGGCAAAGGCAGAAACGAATGTGAGCTGTCCATAACTTTGAGGAGTGGCAGTAGGATGAACAGACACTAGATGTTATGGGGCAACAACTGCCAAGATATTCATTTTGTTAGTACTGTATGTTTACCACCCAGAGATGGGTAGCAGAGCTTATACGGTTTCCTTCCATATGCCTTTGGGAACTCTTCACCTTGCCTTTGGCTAGGTTGATTGGTTTCCTACCATGCCTAAGGCTGCCTGGCCATGCCTCTTGCGTCTCCCGGAAAGCAACCTATGAAGTGCTTTTTTTCATTACAGCTTCTGTGCACATTTTGCTAAGCAAGGCCACAAGCCACTAGGGCTGCAGAGAGTCTCTCCCTAAACTTCTCAAACCGCAAAACAAAAGTAACCCTCCGAAACTACTTTGGTCAAGAAACTATTTAAGAGAAGAGAATATTGACATTTTCCAGAGTAGAGAAGGGGTGTCTGTAATTAATTACACCGAATAAGGAAGACATTTCTGCTGTAAACACCTGCACTGTGTCATTTGAATGAACATTTTAATAAATTTATTTAAATACCCCCACACACATACAGAGAGAGAGAGAGAGAGAGAGAGAGAGAGAGAGAGAGAGAATCTCTCTCCACCCAGACAACTATCTTTAATGTCTTTTCAATTACGCTGTTGCTAGCCCTTTACCTAGGACTTTTCTTGGTGGTCTGCTGACCCAGTGGTCAGCCAGTGGCCAATCTCACAATGTCCGATTGGCCAGCTTGGCAGATAGCCAGCGTGCCTCCATCGGGCAAGCGGACAAAGAAGCCCCTCCCAGTACAAGCCTGGTCAAAGCCCCCATGGCTGTGGAGAGTCTCTCCCTAAGCTTCCCAAACCACAAAACAAAAGAAACCATCAGAAACCACTTTGGTCAAGAAACCATTTAACAGAAGAGAATATTGACATTTTCAAGAGTAGAGAAGGGGTAACTGTAATTAATTACACCAAATAAGGAAGACATTTCTGCTGTGAACACCTGCACTCTATTGTGTCATTTGAATGGACATTTGAATGGACACACACACACACACACACACACACACACACACACACACACACACAGAGAGAGAGAGAGAGAGAGAGAGAGAGAGAGAGAGAGAGAGAGAGAGAGAGAATCCCTCTCCACCCCAGACAACTATCTTTAATGTCGTTTTAATTGCTTGCTTGTTAACACGTTGGTTGTTGAGCTGTTTAACACTCATGCAAGTGTTCGGAAATAACAGAGGTGCTTGCAAATGCTGTAAGTCACACAGACAGTATGGGGTTAGATTAAACTCTCAGTGATGCTGGGATAAACCTAGTATAAATCAGCAGCCACTGGTGGGTTTATTTTTGATATATTCTGGCATAATAAAAAGCAGATGCTTGCTCTGTTGGGAGGAAAGCATTTGTAACAATGAGATACATTAATCACAGGTGGTTAGAGAGTGAGTTAATGTCCTACTCCTAGTAGTTTTTCAGATTACAAATAATTTCCTACAGTGGGAACAGACTGTCACACACAAATCCCACTTTTCTGAAGCTACCTGAACACTTCACTTACCTGGATTGAGGTTCATTTTGAAACAATTTCCTGAATGCATTTTTGAATATTTGTGTTTATATGTAAATAAAATACATTTCAAGCATAGGTACAGCTTATACGGACCAACTCTTAATTTCACTAAGCATATAAATGCTCACTTATCTGGTCTTTGTGATTCAGGATTCCTGGTTCCTCTTAAAGGGGTGGGCGTCAAAAAAAACCAACAACAACAACAAAAAGAAGCGAGGAGAGCCCGGCACTCTCCGCATCAAAATTTTTCACTCTCCCAGAGCAGATACTTGAAAGGTGCGCTACTGCGCTGGGTCGCGCTTAGGTGGGCGGGGTCGCACTTAATTTTCTGTTAGCTCTGGAGCTAGTGGGGAAACATTTTAAAGCTCCGGAGCTGGGAGCCATTTGCAGCGGAGCTTAAGGGGTCGTGTATAAACGCCCTTTGAGAAGTGGCATCAGAAGGAATATTTGCATCAAACAATCAGCCAGTTGTCCTGGCCTTCCTCTCTGTGTGGGCCTCTCTTCTCAGAGAGAATGGGTACAGTAGTAGTTTCTCAATGAGCCAGTTGACATAACTTATGGAGATCGTGCTGAGAGAAAAACAGTGCTCCTTATGTTGCTGTCATTGGCAGGGGAGGAATCTCATGGGCGTCAGCAATCTCTCCTACAGATATTGTGTCAAGTTATGGCTGCCTAAATGAGCAAGAATGAAGATTTCCCTGCTAATATTAATTAAATCTCTAACATTCACACTTTAAAGCTCCAGAGACACAACCGACACTCAAAGACATGTATCTACATCTCTGTCTCAGAACTGATGCTTGTCTTTTGTTTCTTCACAGAAACACAGGTTACAACATTCCCCAATCACGGTGTTGGGAAAGGCTAATTGCTCTTTCAGCTATTTTCTAGAACACTAGAAAGTATTATAAAGTGAGGTAAGACATTTTCTTAGATTTCAGGGCCAAAACAAAAGAATAGGGGGTTGAGCCCTTATGATGTCACGGGGTGTTCCCTGTGTAGCAGTTGCAAAAGAATATTGTGTATGAGTGTGCATATAGAATCACAGAACAGTGAAGTTGGAAGGGGCCTACAAATGTGTATATGCATGTATGCTTGCGTGCACATAGTGTGTGCACTTAGGGGAAAAAAGCTCACAACTCACAATGCTCCACCCAGCCTTTTGCTCCGAATGACGCCCATATCCCAAGAAAGTTCTCCTTCTATCTCTGAGTGGGTCAGCCGGCCGTGGGGAGGGGACCTGCAGCAGCTGTGGTGCCATCCCGTGAGCATTGCATGAAATGGCACAAATTAATTCATGCCCATCTCGAATAACTACTAACCAATGGGAAGCTCACAAAAGGATGTAAGTTCAACTTCTGAATTCATGCAGGAAGTAGTGAGACACCCCCCCCGCACAAAAAAGACCCAACTTTCCTTTTTTATACCCAAATCATTCACAAAACATATGCATTCTCACACATAACACACACATCCATCGATTCACATATTTAGATGTACAAACTGAATATCCAGAGTTGAAAACTGGATTGGAACTTCCATGAGTACTTCCAAGACACTTTTTTGTTCCATTTCATACATGGAGGTAAAAAGGCTGGCACATTTTCTAAGACATTCCTAAATGTACAATTTTTCTGCCCTTGTCATAACAGATACAATATGTCTGTCAGTAACAAGTGTGAGTAGGGCTAGCAAAACTCATTAATTAAATCCCCAGAAACCTCATGTAGCAAAGACAATAGTATGGGAAACAGCTGAAGGGAATCCAGACTTTTAGACATTTTTGTAATATCTCCATTGACATCCCCAGACTCAAGATGGAAACTTCCTCCGGTCATGACTTGCTATGAAACATGCCAGAACCAAGTGCATCCTGGGCAACAAAGACGGGGGAAATGAAGGTTAATTCCGCTTTCCATCCCCTCAAAGGTCAAACAGTCCTAATATCATTTTTCATTTTCAGAGCTCAGGGAAACCACCAGAATGATTGGCAACTTCCAGCAGTTGCTTGGAGCATTGCAGATCAAGGAGGGCCTTTGGAGGGAGGGAGAAAGCACAGACTCTTACCTTTTGCTTGCTGTTCCACAGGGCGGTGTCAAGGAGTCAAACTTGAGACACACAAGTCCAGCTCTCTGTGGCTCCATAGCCACCACAGTGCTTCTATAAGACCTGCCTGCAGCAATTTTGCTGCCCAAGTCAACAGACAAGATAGTGTCTTTTTATCACTCTATCTCATTCTATCTACAGAAGTCATCTGGACTGACAGGTGGATCATATTTCTGGCCTGGTAATGTAATCCTGTTCCTGCTGGAGCCAGACCAGCAGATGAGTGTAGGAGTAAAAAGGCAGGCTGTGTGCGGCACACAGATCAGCCTATTTCTGAGGGATATTTCTGTTCCAATCTGTTCCCTCAGCACCTCTGAAGGTGGTTGCTTCACTCTGTCTAATGCTAGAGATGGCCTGAGAGCTCGCACAGAGCATTAAACACTTTATATCACAGAATGAAGTAGTAGAACTCTTTTTGGAGTCAAGGTGGGCTCATATATTAAATATTCTTCCATAATCTTCCATGGGTCAGCAGACCAGTGATGTTTTGTTCTTTCTTTCTCTCATGTAATTTTTGTTACATTCATTTTTTTACTGAATGTAAAAAAAAAAAAGCCCCTGCTGCCGCTGCTGGCTGACTCCGCTGACGCCTTGATGCTGCCAGTCCAGTCTGTGCTGTTGTCAAGTTGTCAATTTTTTAATTTTTTTAGTGTTTTCCATCTGGTCTGGGGGAGGAGTGGGACGCCCACATGCAGCAAAGCGGTAAAAACGACTAACAAACTCCCGAACCAAATGAAACGAAATTTAAAAAAAAAATTCACGAAAATGGAAACGAATCGAAATGGACCCGCAACAACAAACGAAAAACTGAAGTACCATTTTTCCTATTCGTACCCAT
The DNA here is from genome assembly GCA_023846285.1 of Phrynocephalus versicolor. Taxonomy (NCBI): domain Eukaryota; kingdom Metazoa; phylum Chordata; class Lepidosauria; order Squamata; family Agamidae; genus Phrynocephalus; species Phrynocephalus versicolor. The sequence goes on along the minus strand of JAHTLZ010000129.1, from coordinate 77,955,489 downwards.
CTCTAGTTATAATACAAATTAGGGCCTTAGTCTATCTACTTCTCTTTTCTAACCATTGATAGAACAGATTCCACATTTGAGAATATTCTGAATCTTCCTTCTCTTTAATCTTCAAAGTAACCCTGTCCATTTCTGCACAGTCCAAAATCTTCTTAATTATTTCTTCATCTGTAGATATTCCTTCATTTTTCCAATGTTGTACCAGTACAATTCTAGCTGCTGTCAACATATGCAATGCTAAATATATGTTTTGTTTATCAAAGTTTTCTGGTATTATACCTAATAAAATAGTTCTATTTAAAATCTATATTTTTGAACATTTTAATAAGCCATGTATGTATTTTAATCCAAAATATTTTTTAACTTTATCACAAATCCACTGTATATGATAAGTATCTGCTTTTTGATCGCATTTCCAACATTTACTAGGCATATCAGGAAACATTTAGGCTAATCTAACGGTTGGTATATGCCATCTATAAAACATTTTATTTAAATTCTCTTTATGAGATGCACATCTGGAAAGAGATTTGAACTTGGGTTTCCCAAGAATGATAACTACTGTACCATATTAGCTTTCTAGACCTTTGTGAACTATCAATTTCTTCAATGTTAATATTAAACATTAATTTGATGGTTTCAGAATCTGTACCCTAGAAGGCATTCAAGACTTATGAGGAAACACTATCACTTCCATGAAATTTGTTCAATATGTCTTACATCTCTTTCCCCAATCCCTTCTTGTTCAAATAACATTCTCCTCCCAGCAATTTTATCCTCAAAAAGCTCATGTATCACAACCAAATTCCCCAGTGAGAAGGGAATTATTTTATACAGTTCTATAATTCTGGTTTGCTGAAGTTATTGAACTACACAGGAGCCAAAAAGTTGTCTACTCATCTTCCGAGTTAGATGCAGTGACCCTGAAGCATTCTGGAAATGAAATGTTAGCAATTGAGAAGTTATTAAAAAGACCCCAGTCTTTACATTTGGTGTTAAACAAATACCTTGCAACTCATGCGAGTGTTTGGGAATTTGTAAATCTCCTTGAGCTTTCTGCAGGGGAACAGCTAGGACTTTTAATGCAATATATTAATATGGATGCGTAGCATTTATCATAAAAAGATTTTGTACTGATATATTATAAAGTCTCTATAACATGTAAGTGGGATTTCAACTTTCTCATCTTCTGCGTTGATATATCTGCATAATTTTTGTACGGTGCAGAGGATTGAAAATGGGGTAGCATTAGAGGCTCAGCAGACCACACAACCCGTGTTCATTATTTCTGGAGGCCATGAGGCCCTCTACTTGCCAAAAAAAAAAAGAAACAAACCGTACAAAAGGGAAGTTTGTTGTTCCAGCAAGTATCCAGGAGATGTGATTTTCATCTTTAACAAGGTATGACATCTTGCTTTAGAGAAACAAATAAGCTTTGGGGTTTGTTTTTTGTTTTTTGGGGTTTTTTTTTGAAACTAGATATATAAATCATTCATGGCCAATTTTGGAAAAAATACAGGAGGAAAGCACATTTTGAAGGATTGTATCCCATGGCAGGGGGTAGAAGGTAAAAAAAATAATCACTCAGACCCATTGACGAGACTATCCAGACTGGTGACATTGAGTGTGGAGTGGATTGGGCTACAAAGAGATTGAGATCAGAAGGAGTAACAGAAAGTACGTGGGAAGATTTTCTACATGATCTGGAAGCCCAATTATACAGGATTGTGGACTGTGCACTACTGGGACAATAGTGGGAGAAATCTCTCCCCTCACAAGTTTGTACTCTATCTGCAGAAGCCAGGGGGCAGAGGTGGCCAGTGCATGCCACACTGGGTGGTGGCTACTTGTTACGGTTACATTCCCACTCAAGTGTTCGCCCAAGCATGAGTAAGACATCTTGCTGTTTGGCAGTGGAATGTGCTGTCATGGAGGGTGGTGGATTCTCCTTCTTTGGAGGTTTTTAAGCAGAAGCTGGATGGCCATCTGTCAGGAGTACTGTGATGTGGGTTCTTGAATGGCAGGGGGATGGACTGGATGTCCCTTGAGATCTCTTCCAACTCTATGATTCTATGATTCTATGATCAGGGCTTCCGTTACACAACTAACACATACCTGGGATCCTTTTTTCTTTTCTTTTTGGTCAATCAATTTTGTTGGAAACTTGTTACCATGTCAAGGTAGAGTCTAGGATGAAAAATCATGGCTCCTGTTTTGTGAACAACTGTGATAAGAAGAAAATAACAGCTGGGCCATGTGTTGCCTTTGCTCTGAAATAATGAGTATCTCTTGGAAAGAGGGATAAGCAGGGGTTTTTGTCTTCTTCTCTGACAGTTCATCACTAAGACTGTGGCCTCTGGGGGTTTTTTTTTTTGAGACACCTGGCTCTCAATTAAAGAGCTAATCTGTGAAGCAAAACACTTAGCACCAGGAAGGAAAACTACAAGTAAACCAGCTCTGGCCTTAGGCCATAAGTGAGGAGAACATTGATAATTTTAAAGGATTCCCAGCATGGAAGCGAGCAGTAGCAGTGGCCAAAAAGGCAGCCGTGCATCTTATATGGGGATCAATGCAAGGCTGAGGTAGCAGAAGTCTACATTATATTGTCTCAGTGAACAATCTTAAGGAATGTTTTTTTTTAAAAATCTTCCTATTTATTTTTATTCCTGAGGTTTTTTAGAGTGCCGATGGGCTGGAGGAGGAGGAGGAGGACGCGGCTGCCTGAAGCCAGGCATGGATTCCTCTGAGGAATGAGGCTGAGGCCCGCAACAGGGGCAATCCTCCACCTCTCACACACACCCTCCGGCGGTTTTCCCGCACTTTTTCCACCCTCGGATTCTCCCCTGAAGCGGGGAAACGCGACCAGCCAGGAGCCTTCGCCAATCGCCAACGCGCCTACAAGGCGGGCAGCGGCTCCTCTGATGGGGATGACACCCTCTCTCACTCCCGGTCCCGGGGAGGGGCGGGTGCCTTGTTGCCGACCGTCTCGTGTCCTCACCTCAAGCCAGGCTGATGGCAGGTGCCACCGCCACCGCTGCCAAGCCGGACGCATCCAAGGCATCTAAAAGGGCAAGCTGCGCCGAGCCAGCCAGTCATGCTCGTGCTTTCAGAACCAGCCAGTCACCTTCTGAGGAGGAGGAGAAAGCCAAGAAGTCCTTCCTGCAGCAGTCCCTCTTCCTCGAGTGCCTCCGCCAGAACCTTTTTTTTACTTCTGGGTTTCCTGGCCCCGCGCTACAAATGTAGTGCGGGGGCGGGCTTTTATTTTGTTTTGTTTTTTCTTTCTTTCAGCACCTACAGTGCGGCCCCTGGGGCCCTGTCGGCACTGGGATTTTTAAAATCATTTTTTCAGATTTTAGGGTGCGAACCAGGCCACTCCTGGGGCCCAGTTGGCGCTCCTTTTTTATTTTTAGTTATTTTTACTGCTGCCAACCATGTGGCCAGAGCGCAGCAGCCAGCTTTTCCCCGGACCAGCACCAGCCAGGCAGGTAGGAGACATCTTCGCTCCACCCCTCCCTATTAACGAACCGAACCGGAAAATTTTTCGTGGTTCTGTTCTGTTTGTTCCAATTTCATCACAATTTCTGTTATTCGTTTCATTACATAACGGAACGAATAACGGAAAACGGAACGGAAAAAAACTTCGTTTCATGCCCATCTCTAATTATAACAAATGAATATAAGCGGAAGCCATGTAAAACAATGTTTAATAAGCACAGATTGATTTATTAATAGAAAACTAATAAAATATTTAATCAAACATCTATTTCCATATGTGAAGTGCATACATTGACCTTATGGCATCAGTGATCTCAGAAGCTCTATTGATGTATCTAGGGTTAATTCAAAAGGTATGAGGAATGTTGTCTGTCACTGTGTCTATGCTGAGAGGGATTGTCAGGAAAGCTTTGGTTACGTTTGGAGTTCCTCCATGTAATTTGGGAATTGGGATCAAGAAGAACCACATTTCCCAAATGTATGGACAGGTTTCACATGTAGCAAACTGTTTCCTCTTCAGACTGTTCTTTTTCATGTGGAGATGTTGCACAACTAGTGTCTTGCAGAATTCTGGATTCCTCAGTTAAAAGCCTTGTGCTGTGCAGCAGAAGTATGGAGAAGAATTAGCTTCAAGTCTCTCCAGAGTAGACATTTATGGTCTTATCAAGTGGCACTTATAGTCTCCGTAGCTCACAATGAGATGTTGGCAAGAGAAAGAACAAAGGGTTTCATTTATTCACCATTGGACAGATCAAAAACAACATATTGAACAAATGTTACTCACTGCTCTGAGCAGCAGGACTCAACAGACTAATAGTCTGCTTCCAATAGACTTCTGCAGACTACACTCGTACAGCACAATTTGCCAACTGCCAGCAGACTAAAAAGAAAGTGGTGGGAGTGAGGGAGCTCATAAGCAGAAAGGTAGGTCTCCTTTGGAAATCAGAGTGAGGGGGAAGGAACAACTGGTTACTCCTGGATTGACTGACAGTCAATCCAGCCCAGAAAAGTTCCTCCCAACAAACCTACTAAAGGCAGCAGATGATATTGAAATAACAATGGCCGGGGCTATGGTTTTCTTTCCACGCACATTTCAAGATTAACCCTCTCTTTAATGCCTTAATAGGCAATGAGAGTTCTAGATCATATGGAGGGGCTCTATCTGTAGGAGACTTCAGATGGAGGCAGCACTAAGCAGAGAGAGGGACTAGAACTTTCTTTTGGTTTATATTTTCAAATTAATTCTTTTTTAAAAAACACCTTCAGTCGCAGGGTTCATATATGCGTAAAATGACAGTGTGGGGTTAGAAGTGTGTATACTAGCTTGAGCTGTAAAGAAGGAAAGCAGAATGGTGATGGTTGTCATCATCATAGGAAATCAGTCTCATTCATTGGCAACTTTAAACAACGCATTGTTTAAATAACGTAAATAATATATATAATTTAAAGAATAGAACATAAGAGTCCCAGATCATTTCCCCTCTGCATCAGTGTAGAGCAAACATTTTGGGAAGTGAACTGACCCAAGTTAAGGGATTTTGCGTTTTGTGTGCTTGCTGCTCATAATAGGAAGGACGCTCCTCTTGGCTTCTGTGAGAACCTTCTTCGCACAGTAAAATGGCAGATGTGGGACCCCACCATTCCTGTTTGGACTGAAGCAGTGGCAAAAGCCCTACATTTAAACACCCTCACCCCCATAGACCATCTTTCCCATCTGCCTCCCCCTCCCACCCCCAAAACCTGGCTGTTTGTTAGTTTAAGAGTAACCACACACAACTAAGCAGTGTAAATTGCTGCAGTTCTAGTCCAGTCCAGAGACATCAAAGTGCTCATAGGTTTTATAATATCTTCCTGTTCCTCTAATGCTGATGGATATGCCTCCAGTGCTTCCTTGGAAAACACGCTATGTCAATCTAAACCGGCAAACCCCGCTTATCTTCTTTTGGTGTTGACGAGATGCAAATTAGCCGCCCTGCCTGATAATTTCCTTCGAGGTACGTTTGACAATTTATGAGATTTCTCCCTCATGCGCCATTTCACAGCTCAGGTGGAAAATAAACATTTCCTCAATTTTCTTTAACAAGCACTCAAACTAATCTCCAACAACTGTGATGACAGCGGTCTACCTATTGTCTGTAAGTGGCAGAGCTCTTAGATTTGTAAAGCTCACTGTGGAACAGATGCTAGTTCAGGTTTGGTTTCTTTGATTTTTTCGCTTACGGGGCCTGCAAGGTGTTACATGATTTCATATTGTTGCTGAAATCCACAGTGCTGGCTGACAATGGGATTAGGAGACAGGAGAGAATGCATGCATCAAGAATGCCACTGGTTTCCTACAGGGGAGATGGGTGGCATGGGTGGGTGGGTTCTGTGAAATGCATCCCTGGAATGAGGAAGAATGTCATTGGGTCTGCTTTTAAAGTGAAGCAACCCAATGTTTACTTTGCAAATGGACATGATCTAGATCAGTGGATCTCAACCTGTGGCTCCCCAGATGTTCCTGGACTGCAACTCCCAGAAGTCTTCATCACTAGCTGAGCATGTCAGGACTTCTGGAAGTTGCAGTCCAGGAACATCTGGGGATCCAAAGAACCACTGCTCTAGAGGCTCTAGCTTCCCCACACCTGGGTTTTATTTGTGGGCCGACCTGGCTGGCCTGCAGGTTTATTTATTTTTTGTTTTTAAATTTTTTATTTTTTTAAAAAAAATTTAGTCCCCGACGCTGGGCTATTTTTTTCCTCCTGGCCCGCAGTGGCTGCCGGAGTTCCAGGTGAGGAGGCAGCGACATTGTAGGAGACCGGGGGGGGGGGAGGGGAAAGGAATGAAAAATGAAATGAAACAAAACGGAAATATTCATTTCATTTTCTTTCATTTTCCTTTGATGGGTTGGATCATTATTCATTTTGTTAGCTAACGAAACGAATAACGAAAATTCATTTCATGCCCATCTCTACCCTGGATTAGTCTTGTGGAATGTCAAGATATGGGCAAGACCAATGGTGATGGACAGCTCCAATCATGGGACGGGGACACCAACAGAGGCTGACTGAATGTGATGAACGTTCTAGAATACTGAAGATCTGAGACATTTGCCTTGGGAACAACAGAGATTTGGGAGAGTCATCTGGAGAGTCATCTGTTAAATGAGTCAGAGAGATGCAACAAATTAGGCCAAGGAAGAAGAGGGAGTCAGGAACTGGTCAGAAGGACTGGAATGTCCCCAGCAGGAACCACTTAAAGAAGCCCTACAGGCTATGGTGTTCACCAACTAAGGTTCCCTCTAAGATGTCTGCACCTGTGCCTACCCAGAGTGGCCACACTGCCAAATGGGTAGTATAAACATCCAATAAATAAATAAAAAAATAAATACCTGCACCCCGCTCTTCATGGGGGCAGGAAAGCCCCCCACCCCCATCCATCATGACTGTTTTTGTTACACTTGTGACAGAACCGGTGCCTGGGGTGGGGGATTTTTTCAGAGGTGTACACAGAAAAGAGCTCTGTGCTGCAGGGACAGAAATTAGAGGACACATTGCCACCAACCAAGAGATATTCGGGTTCAGTGTTGCTGCAGTAACTCCCTGGCAGGGTTTGCGGTCCTACATTTTGGCTACTCAAGGACATCATGTTGGGATTCCAGCTGACACTAATGATGGAAGAATGGGGGTGGGTGGGACATGAACTGCTCCCCAGGACAGAGATCCAAAATGGTAGACGGTGAGATGGTGGGATATTGGAGAAACTCCATGGCCCTGTTACGACTGTGTTGCAGTTGTTGAAGGTATTCAAAAAAAGTTATCTGTTATGTCTGATCTGTTAAGAGTCAGACCATTTGAGATTCCTCTGGAGCCCAAGGATGTCCTGGGGGATCGTATGCAATTTCATCCTTTCAATTGTCAAGTGCTTCTATAAAGATGCTTTCAGAGTACAAATTGAAAAGGAGTAGTGAGAATGCGGATCTTCGTTATCTTTATATCCTCTGTTACCTCCAACTTATACTGCATTGGTGTCAGTCTAAGTTGACAATTAAATGAATATATCTTGAATAAATGCCTGTGTTCACAAAAAAAAAAAACAAATCAAACAACTTGACATGCTTGATTTTGTTGAAGGTTTTCTTATAGTCAATAAAGTAAGAATACATGCCTACCCATTCGTGCCATACCATATATTTTCAAATGATAAATTCGCAAAATAGTTCCAGGTCCTCAAGCAAATCCAAATTGTCTTTCTCCTGACCTTCCTTTCTGTCAATACTTCAAAGAAATGACTGTGCAAGTATCTTACTGCAATTATAACAAATCTTATAACCTCCCACATGTTACTCTTTCTTAACAACAGAACATTGCTAATAGAAGGAGCTGCTTCCCTTTGTCTAATTGTATGATTGGCTTTTCAGGGTTCCAAAAAAGCCAAACCCCAGTGAGCTTGTTGCAGTTTTGAGCTTCTTCAGATGAGGCTGCTGGGAGAGTGTGCAGATGGGCTGCTACCCAGCCAGAGGTGGAATTATATGTAAACCTAAAATGAAATGAAATGTGAGGTGATAAGAGTGCTGCCCGAACATCCTGGATGAATGAATGATTTTAGCTGTGTGTCTGACAGAAGCCTCAAATGAGATCCCCAAAGCCAATTTTAAGTACTCTAAATGAGCACTTGTGTTTGACAATTGGTCCACATGAATCTTTTGTAGGTTCTTGAATACTGTCTTTTGAGTTCCTTATTAAAATTCCTTTCATTCATTTCTTTTTCATTAAACAAAGGCAGAGAAAGGGAAAACGTCTGTGAAGATTCTCAGTCATCCAGGTTCGTTTAACTGGGAGTTGAGTCATGGCTACTGAACTTCTTTTTTGAGAGATAGAAACGTTTCGCTGTTCATCCAAACAGCTTCATCGGTCTCAGTCCAGTAGCCATGACTCAACTCCCAGTTTTTCAGAGAAAGGGAAGCGCACACACGCAGGCACACACACACACACACACACACACACACACACACACACACACACAC
>JAHTLZ010000129.1:77927470-77943073 GCA_023846285.1 Phrynocephalus versicolor | reverse complement strand
GAGAGAGAGAGAGAGAGAATGGTGGTGCAGTGGTTAAATGCCTCTACCGCAGGTAAAACTGTGCCCATGACGTGGGGTTCAATCCCAGGGAGCAGGCTCAAGGTTCACTCAGCCTTCCATCCTTCTGAGGTTGGTAAAATGAGTACCCAGCTTGCTGGGGGGAGGCAATGTGTAGCCTGCATATTGTAATTAAAACTGTAAACTGCCCAGAGACTACTTGAAATGGTATGGGGCGGTATATAAGCAGAACACTTTGCCTTGCTTTGTGTATGTGTGTGTTCTGAGCTGTCAAGTTGGAACCAACTTATAGTGATCCTAATATAACTTTCAAACAAACACGTTATTTAAGTAGTTTTACCAGCTCCACCTTCCCTTTAAATGGACCAGCAGGTATTTGAACCCAGGTCTCTGAGTCTTATTCACTCTCCAGGTGGTGAGTCAGGACAGAACAGAGGGAGGAACAAACATCTCCTAGCTTCTTTATAAAAATACCCACAGGATGGAACAAACATTTCATTGCTTCTTTATAAAAATAGCTACAAAATAACATACAGATAAAGTAGCTTGAGACTATTTTGTCATGGAGACCTAACTTTGTTGGATTCACTTAAACTTGATTTTTCAGTATTGGTGTTGGTTGTGGGAAAAGAGAGAGAGAGAGAGAGAGAGAGAGGAGAAAGTCCCTCTATAATTCAAGAGTACATGTAATGATTTCAGCTTGAAAGCACATTCACTTGGGATAGGAATACACCAACTATGACTTAATGTTGAATAAACAGGACAAGAAGCAGCCATCAGAATTTGTCAACAACATTCTATAATCTTTGTTTAATTAGCTGATTAGCTATCTAACTATTCAACAACAAGACCCCACAGCAATTCAATTTTTTTCTTCTCACCCCCCCCCCCGAAAATAGGTAAAGCAAATACAGTTGCTAAAGTTTTTCAGTAGACAACAGGGTCTTGAAATCCCAAGCAGGGACTCTGTTCGTAAACTGAGATATCACACTAGCCCTACAGACCTCAAACTTAGCACTAGTGACAAAAATAAACAATACAGAAAATTCAAAATGCATCCAAAACAAACACATACTGTAATCTTTATAATTGTGCTCAGCTTTCTGAGTAGAGTAGACCTACTGTTCTGAATTGCCCATTTGATTGTTTTGTGAGAATAAAAATACAGTACTAGCTCAATAAAATGTCCATCAAATTTTCAAATACATTTTGCATGCTTTCTAAAGAAAGCCAGTGTGCTTGGAACATAGCCAATGTTTTGATTTACTGCAATGAACATTTATAACTTTCCTTAAATGCTTGGCAAAAAAAACAACAACACCTACTGCTTGCTTGACTGCAAGACTAATTTGTGATAAAGGGACTGTGAGGCTGTTGGGCTTTGCCATTGGTTTTGGATAAACATTTTGTACATAGAAATGTCATGCTGCTATTCTAAATTTGCTTCCCTTCTGGGGTTCCTTTGCTCAGGTTAGAACTAGAAGCTGGAAGGGAATTTGAGGCCATGGGTTGGCTCTGCCTTCCCACTCATTTGATCGGTTGTATCACCTAACACTGCAGGAAGTGGGCTGCTTCACAGGTTCCTGGCACGAGGGGTGGAGAGAAGGAATTGGGGGAATGGAAGAAAGGGCTCTCCCTTTCCACTAGTGCCATTGCCCTGATTAGCACTTCCACTTGGCAAAACAGTGTCCAGGCATCACCTGCAGCCTGATCGAGGCAGAAGCAAGAGGTCAGAGCAGCAGTCATAAGTACATCTGGACATGCTTCCCACTGATATCCCCTAATTGCTGCACAGAATTTGATTCATAAGGAACAGAGGTTGTTCTAATTACACATGGGAAAAGTCAGATCTTTACCTTTGATGCCCATCATACATAACAGTAGAGATGGGCATGACCAGAAAAAAATACGTTTCGAGTTGTCGTTTGTTGGGACGGGCCCGTTTCGGGTCGTTTCCGTTTGTCGCGGAAATTTCCAAAAAATTGTCGTTTCCATTTGTCGTTTGGGTTGGGGTAAGTGGGCTCTGGGAAGCATCACTCTGGGTGCCTCTGAATTGACCCACTAAGAAGGGAAGGGAAGCGTAACGCGTAGCCGCCGCATACCATACATTTACATTATGTTGGTTAGTGTGACAGAGGAACCTCGTCAGCGCTTCTCTGACTCACGAAGAACATAAATGGGGGTTAGTGTGACAGAGGAACCTCGTCAGTGCTTCTCTGACTCACGAAGAACATAAATGGGGGTTAGTGTGACAGAGGAACCTCGTCAGCGCTTCTCTGACTCACTAAGAACATAAATGGGGGTTAGTGTGACAGAGGAACCTCGTCAGCGCTTCTCTGACTCACTAAGAACATAAATGGGGGTTAGTGTGACAGAGGAACCTCGTCGGCGCTTCTCTGACTCACTAAGAAGGAAAGCGTACTGGCGTACAGGTTACGCTTAGGGAGGGAGTGGGTCTGGAGTTGGAGGCACCTCTCAATGCATCACTCTGACTCACTAAGAAGGGAAGTGTACTTGCGTACGAATCTGGGTTAGGGTTGGGGTTAGGGTAAGGGCTAGGCTCAGGGTAACGGTTAAGGTTAGGGTGGGTTAGTGGGCTGCACCTCTGGGTGCCTCTGGCCCACTAAGAAGGACAGTGTACTGGCGTATCCGTTAGGCTTAGGGTTAGGCTTAGGGTTATACTTAGGGTTGGTGGGCTTTTTATGCCCTCTCTGGCACATCCAGAAGTCTCAGTCAAAACCTGGCCATGCGATTGGTGGAATGGCTCCAAAACTTTGCATGGTCCCATCCCATGGCCAGCCCATCATTGCGCATGCACAGGTGTAAAAAAATAAAAATAAACTAAAATAAAATCAATGGAGACGTTTTATTGCAAGAAAAACCCACTGCTGCTACTATAAAAAATCAGGCATTTAAAATACCTAATTTTCAAATGTTTCTGTGGTGCTTTGGTGGGTTTTTGGACCACGATTTAAAAAAAAATATTGTGGTCGCCATTTTGGATTCCCCCCCCCACTGCATGGCAAATGGAGACGACGAGGATGCCCCCCCAGCCTGGTACCAGTCCATCAGCCCAGGACAGGAGAGGGGGGGGAGGCCGGGGACCCCCCCCACCAGAAACCACCCCTCTCTGGTAGGTGCCCTCACTCAGGCAGGCATATTTTCGCCTGCTTTTTTGGCCGGGAATTGGGGTTTTTTATTTTAAAAACTTTTTTTCTGTGCTGCTTGGCATTGCGCGATCGCCGCAATACCATGTACGACAACGACAAATCAGACCCAATTTATCTTTATCGGGTCGGGTTCGAGCTGGAGCGGAGTAATTCTTATTACCGTTCCTCGTTACATAACGGAAACGATGATTTCGCCGAGTCGTGCCCATGTCTACGTAACAGAGTAAAGAGAAACAGAAGAATATGGGGGGGGGAGGGGGGAGAACCTTCCTCCCTATCATTTTTGATCTTGCACTTTTGTGTTCTTCATTTTGTCCTTGGAGGCAATCAGGCGGACTAACTTAAGGAGCCACGTGAACCCTGTTCAGAATATTTAGAAAAAGCTGCCATACCCTCCCACCTCGATTGTCATTCTCAAGGAGTGGAGGCTGATAGCTGTACTACACAACACACCAATTCCACATTTAGAAGCAGCTTCTTGAAGAGGGGAAGAGTGGCAACTTCAACATAAGCATGCTTCAATACTCATTCAGTATATTAGATGTCTTTCATACTGTGGTCAACTAGGAAATAGCATGGGTTTGCTTGAATGTCTGATGTCTGAGGCTCAGAGCACCGTTAAGAATAGCACTGGGTTTTAAGATGTGGCAACACACACTTGCCTTCGTATGTGAAGCAATCCCTGACGGTATGTTCTAAGTGTGGCATGATTTCTATGAGATTTTTTTAGGGTCCAAAATCATAGCAAGAGTTTCAAGATACAGAGATTTCCTCCTTTGCAGGCTGTTGTTCTTAGCAGCACATGGAAAACAAAGTGGTACAGGTAGGAACTACCTGCCAAGTCAGTTTAGACTTACGATGGGCCTTTTCAAGGAAAATAATATATAGAACTGATATACACTACTTCCTCCTTAATTATTTTATTTTATTTTAGAGTATTTTTACCCCACCTTTCTCCTTGGAAACCTTACAGAAATGAGAGACAATATACAGTGCAATACAATTAAGACATGTTCAGGTACTGAGAACAAGGAATTGAGGGACATATTACAGCATTAATAGACAACATTACATCAAAGCTACAAGGTTATAAGTAGTTATAAACACAAAGTCTATGTGAACCTATACTTTCATATGAAAGACACATAATGGTAGTCCATCATTCAGGGAAAGCTTGACTGAAGAGTAAGGTCTTTGCCTGTTTCCAGAAGGACAACACAGATGAGGTAATCCTGGCCTCTAGTGCAGCATGCCCAAGGCCACACAGAGGCGCTTCTGTAATGCATGGTGGGAAATTCAACACACATTCTTTGGCTATGGAACCAGATACTTAAACCACTATACCTCCCAGAACCCTCCAGTTCAAAAAAGAAGAAGCTTTTCTGAACTTGGCATCCAGTCTCAGTACATACCTTTTGCTTTCTCAGCATCTCTATCTAAAATAAACTGAAAGCACCTCCATTCTGCCATTTTGGCTTAAATACATGATCCTGCTTCACTTGAATAACAACACAGAGTCCCTGTGAAAGCCCTTGCAAATACAAAACAAAACAATGGCAGCAGAGCTGTTTTGAAAGCCCACTTAATTGGAAAAAGACACAAATCTTGGCTTGCCATTTCTGAGCAGCCTGGTCTTTACAATGAAAAAAAGAAATAAAACAAAAATAATTTCCAACCCATTGAAGCGGGAAATCCATCTGTAGTTTAAAAAATCTGAAAAATAAATGTTTTTCCCAAAGCCCCAGCTGAAGCATGGTGACATTGACAGGAGCTGCTGTCCAAACATAGGGTATATGCCTTCTCTCTCTCTCTCATCCTGTCATTTTGATTATGCGAGTTGAAAATTTTGGCAGAGAACTGAAGGATCCGAGATGTTTGCAATGGCTTAAGGAAGTTGTTCAAAAGCCCAATGGCTTCACCTCAGCATGGAACTCTGAGTTGACATATTGGGTCACTAGGCAGATAAGAAGACGTACTTCATCTTCTTTTTATGTGCCATCAAGTCGGAACTGACTAGTGGCTCTAGTAGGTCTTTCAACGTAAGTGAGATATTGAAGGAACAGGTTTACCAGTTCTATACACCCACTGGATGCTGATGATTCAGAGAGGGATTCAAACCCAGGCTTCCTGGAGTGGGACCCTGTCTACCTGGTGACACAGAGACAAAAGCTAAAAGTGAGCAGGACCAAAGTCATAGTGCCTGTTCCATTGTATGTTAGGTACAGGGTTGCTGTAAACCACCGATAACTGAAAATGCAGATCCTGATCCCATGGCTATATAGATCCATGGATATATAGATTGTTTATGAAATGAAACAGATGCTTAGGATGAAATTGAATGATATTAAATTATTTAGGACACAGAATAGCATTATGGATTTTTTAAAAAATTAGCAAGTTATACCTATTTGTTCCATTACACTCACGGATTAAGCACTCTGCCCCGCTGGCATCCCTTATTTGTTGTTGTCCCAGCAATCTACTGGATTCTGCCTAGGCAAGGGGGGCTCTCTGACGACTGCGCTGGGAGGGGTGAGGCACTCTCTGGCCAGCGGCCAGTGAACCAATAGGGCTCTGCCAATGCTGATGGGAGGGCATGGCCAGATGCTGACTGCTTCTCAGCTGCCCTGGTGGCTGCTGTCCCCCTCACCAGGCTATTGGAGGAAACGAAGGACCTGCTGGATGGCTGCCGGGCCTTGGCACCCAGGAGGAGGCACCCAAGCCCCAAGCCCAATGCAGCCAGCTTTGCACAAGGGAGGATCCAGCCGGGGTGGCATTGCGGAAGTGCCTGCAGATGCAGTTCCAACACAACCTGCCTGGCCCCAATCATTGGGTTGTCGGGTGAGAGGTTCCTTAATTCAGGTCTCTCTCTCTCTCTCTCTCTCTCTCTCTCTCTCTTTTTCCCCAGTGGGGTTGGGGTGGGTTTCCCTACAGCTGGGCAGAGGTGGGAGGTGGGATCAGCGTGCTCTGCTTCCGCAATGGTCACAGAGGTGGCGGATAGATTTCTTGGTGCAGGCCAGCGGCAGAGGCTGGACAGCAGGTGAGTACGGGCTCTCAAGTGGGAGCCAGCAGGCAGCCAGCTAGACAAGACTGTCCTTAGGAGGGTGAGCTGAAGGAAGCGACGCTGGTGGCAGCTTGCGTGCATGTGTGAGAGAGTGAGAGAGAAAGGAGGCAACAGGGATTCGTTAATTCATCCCCTCTTTCCTTGCCCCTCACTCCTTCCACACGCATGCATGCACACAACTGAAGTTGCTTTCCATTTGTAAAGTGAAAAGGACTTTCCTTCATTCCCCACCCCAGCCCACTTCACCACCCTTCCCACCCCACAGGAGGAGGAGCTGCATGAAAATGGAGGCAGGGAGGGGACTCTGGGGGTGGGGAGAGAGAGGGACTGGGTGGACAGGTGGATGTTTGTGTTTTTGCTTGCTAGTGTGCATTACAACTCTCTCCTTCCATCCCGGCCGGCGCCGGGGAAAACTTGACACCTATGCTCAAGTACAAAATTAACTTTCCAGCCAACATGGCTGAAAACTGTGAGTAAACAGTGCTGGTAGAATAGAGACCAGGGCACAATGATAATCACTGCAATCCTGAACCACAGTGCCTGCAATGATGTGGAGCTGATGAAAAATGGCAGCAACAGGGAGCATGGGGCAAATCAGTGGATCTGTTAACAGCAGGCAATAGTTGCACATTAAAGAATTGGTAGCATTTAGACATGTGCTTTTGTTGGGGGAAAATAACAACAGACATGAATAACTGCAATTATGCCAATACAATTGGCAGCTTCTCATCAAGGCCCCAACGGCAGAGTGAGGGGATTAAATTATCCAGCAATGAGTCACAAAGCACTGAGGAGGAAGAAAAGACTTTTCCCTGGAGAAGGCCTACGCAAGCCCCTTGGTGAAATAAAACCTTCTCAGCATCTGCAGCCACTCAGTGAAAACTTGTATGTTATGAAAAGGTTGTCTTTACTTAGACATTCACCATGTTGTGTTTTCTGTAGGAACACAAAAGCCATTAACACTGACTTCCCTGACCTGGTGCTCTCCCAAACATAACTCAGATAATCACCTTAAGTGAGGACAGACATATCTGATTGTTTAGCTTTCCAGAGTATTTGCATGAATATATAGCTTGTTCCATCCTGTTTCTGAATTGGTTTAGAATTGTGTTTTTTTTTAAAAAGGACTGAAAATTCATATGCATTTTCTGTGCAGCTAATCCACATGCATTTTTCTCCAGGGAGGTACATTTTTGATATGCTGTCTTCCCAAACATAAGCTCCCCCCCCCCGGATGTTTTTAAACCAGATAACTGCACTGCAAAATTTGGAAAATTCCAAACACCAACATGCTGATTATGTCAGCGTGTGCAACAATATGAACCCAGGTGTTAAGTTCCAAGTGGCGGGGTGGCTGGGTGGGAGGCAGGATACAAATGGACGATGTGATGTGTTCCCTTCCCGCCACCACCAAAAGGCTGCTCTTGCAGATTTTTGCTCCATCAGACTTCCCCATAACCTGCAAAAAGAATGGTTTTCACCAGCCCAAAAGGTGCTGAATTGCCACTTGTAGACGAAACAAGAACAATTCACATTTAAGACAGATCACAGCCCACTTGTATTGTCCCCCAAATGCCCATTTTTCAAGTCTGAAAAGTAGATCACTTCTGCTTTTATGTTTGTTTGTTTGTTTTACATTTACAGTGGTACCTTGTATAAAGGAATTAATTCATTCCAAATGAAATTCTGTTAAGCAAATTTTCCTTTATACAAATTTCCCATAGGAATGCATTGAAAATGGAGTAATCCGTAATTGCGACCATTTTTATGTTGTATGGATTCGCCCCATAGGCGACTGTTAAGCAAATTCCCCCTATCTCTAGAATTTTTTATGTTGTACAGAAATTATGTTATACAAAACGTTTGTTATATGAGGGTCCACTGTATTATGGTTTCTGTTTTTTATACAGCCTAGAGTGAGAAGGGCCCAAAAATTGGCTCCTGGTCCCCACATCATCACTCCTTTCAGAAATATACATCCCTGTTTGTCTACTTTGTGTAAGTCAGAACAAGAAGCTACATCATTATTAGCTTTGGCCCCAAGGATGATGGACTATCCTGTTGCCCATGCAACAAGAAGAAAAGGGGATTTTGCAGTAGTTATAACACAAGTGTGCAAAAATAACACTTTTACAGAAAATGCAGCCTACACAAGATGTCAAGGGCTGTTGCTTGACTGCATGGACTTTTATGGATTCAAAGCAGCAGAGCAGAGGAATTATTTGTATCTTTTTACACCAGTGGTTCTCAACCTGTGGGTCCACAGATGTTCCTGGACTGCAACTCTCAGAAACACCTTCCAGCACAGCGAGTGGGGGAGGTTACTGGGAGATACAGTCCAGGAACATCTGGGGACTCACAGGTTGAGAACCACTGTTTTACACAATCAGCTAATTGTTTTGTGCTAGCTATGCCCACATATATGTGCCATTGACTTGTCACTGAAGCAGTGAAAAGACACTAATTTTACCCAGACAGTTTTCACAAACATCTTGGGGAAGGGGATCACTCCTCTTTTTGCTCTCATATGAAGTTACAGGATCTTTTGGGATTGAAAATGCATCCCCTGGACAACTAATGGAGAGACTACGTCCTAAACCAACGAGATGGAAGAACCTAGCAAGCACTTTTGCATACATACGCTGAATCTCGAAGCTGAGTGATGGCAGCTTCAGCAGTCTGAGGAACGTTAGTGGTGAGTCTTCCATTTTATAATTCACCTTGATTTCACATCACCCTGGTCTGAATAGGCTCAATGAAATAGGCAATAAAATGGAGGACTCGCCACAAACTTTCCTCAGAGTGCTGAAACTGCTTGGACGGGTAGCGAAATGCTTCAATTTCTCAAGAAAAGAAGTCCAGTTGCCATGACACAACTTCCAGATAAACTCACCTGGATGACTGAGAATCTTCACAAACATACCCACACTGAACTTGCAGACTCTCATCTCTGCATAAACATGGTTAGGATATTAGGAAAAGGCTCTAGGCAATATGGCTGCCAATTATAAAACCTTATGAACTGAAGTATCACAAAGAGTGAGGATGCGTTGGCAGAATGGGAAATTATTTGCTCCCACTCCTAGCTGCCCCCCACCATTTCCCCATAATCTCCTATTTCTGATCTCTGCAGTCTAAATATCTGTCTCCTGACACCAATCCCCTAAATCTTACCCTTCCAGCTGAAAGCACCATGCACAGTGGCAGATACAGATTGTATAAATATTGACCAGAATCTTAAGGTATTATTAGAAGGGAGATCAAAGCATAATTCATCTTACAAACAAAAGTTCCTGCTTCTTGAGACTATCAGAGTTAAAATATATTTTACAGAGTTAAGATTAATATTCTGACCTCTCAACTCATCTCAAGTCTACTTCAACTCTTTGTCTGGCAGTGGATGGGTTTTGTTTATAATTGCTGTAGGGCAAAGTGGTTCTAAATGATGTGAAGTAAAAGAAGGGAACTCTACGTATCTGCCATACCACTCATTCCATTATCTTCTTTGGAGAAAGAAAATCACTGTAAGTTCGAATAGCCGTGTAACAATAGACTTCCCCCCCATTTGTGATCCCTTCAAAGAGCGATAATTTGAAAACTTACCTCTGACACGCCGTAGAACTCAACCAACGTCAGTCACACAATAATACAGTATCCCTCTTTTCCATTCTTTTCCATTCCTATACTGTGTATGCAACCTGTACATGTGGTTTAGGCAACTGGCTGCAGAGCCAGAGGTTGGGTGTTCGATTCCCCACTGAGCCTTCTTCTCAACAGGAGATGGACTCAATGGACCCTTCCCGCTCTGCAGTTCTAAAACTATTTTCTGTAGTTATAATCTATACTGGTTTCAGCTGTAGTTCTTGCACTAAACAGAGCAGTTCTGAATTCAGATGCATTGGTTCTGTACTGATATCATTTGTAACTTGAATTTTGAGCCTAGATTTATCGTCACATGGTGTGTATAAGATGCAGGCAGCAGGTTATCATTCTTTGAATTACTAAAGTCTGGAAGACATGACCGCACCTACCACTGGTTTATTCCAAAGCCTTGGGCAAATTGCTTTCTTTCCACCTCAGTTTCCTATCTGCAACACAGAAAGAACAGTGACCTACCTACATAGGTTATCATAAATGCAAGTGCTACGAAGTTTGTATTTAAAATTCATTATCAACTGTTAGGAGTAGCAGTAGTGGAATACCTTCCGTTTACCCCCAGAGAATACATTTGGTGAACATTGCCTTGCCAATTTTTCTTCCTTCCTTCAAATTGCCTCATTGCAGATTCTCCACACATTCCTTTCCCAAGGATTAGGTTCCTTTCTCAAGGGGTTGAATGCCACATGCTGTCCTACAAACCCTGCTGAAGAATATGGAAAGAGTAGCACCCCATCCTGGTTTAGAGATTATATGATCATTACTTTCTGTAAATGAAGTCTAGAAGTCATTAATAGATTTGTCATCTGTGACTTATGAGCCCTTCCTGCAGCAACAAAGTGAAGCAGTGACAAATTCCCTCCACTTTCATATCATCTGTTATGTGTTAAAAGTTGCAGTCTTCCAATTACTGGGGACATATACAGTCTATGCACTACAAACAGCTGAAATATCCTTCATGGCTTCCAGGAGCATTAGTCAGAGCAGCTGCATTTTCCTGGTATGTAGTGTCAGCCTGAGGGTTCCTTACACTGTTCATTTGGGCACCAGAGGAGGCCTGCATGAGATCCGTTGTAGAGAAATACAGAAAATTGTGGTGTGCTCAGGGCTTCTTCTAGAGCTTTACATGACTTCAGTAGTATATTTTATTTATTTATTTATTTTTATAACTTATATGCTGCCCACTACCCAAAGGCCTCTGGGAAGCTTACAATCAAAAAATTAAAACAGTTAAAACATAGAATATCAATAAATAATTAAAAACAATAATAAAAACCTTACACTAAAATCATTTGGCCCAACCAGTCAGTGGAGAGACAAGGATAGTTCTTGACACCCACCTTACACATGATCACTGTCAGAAACCACCCCATGATTCTGTACTTGCTCCTTAATTTTTTCCTTAATATATGCACATTGGCAAGCACTTTCACCAAATGTACACGTCATGAATGGCTGGTCTATATATTTTGGCAGCATGCTGTTACTGTTTCAACTTATATACCGTACTACTCTATAGTGCATGAGCACTCTCTGAACAGTTTACAACATAAATATGCAAACAACAACTGCCCCCCCAGCCATTTTACTGATCTCTGAAGGATGGAAGGCTGAGTCAACCTTGAGCTAGTTATCTGAAGCTGTCATGATCGAACTCAGGTTCTGAGCAGAGATCTGACTACAGTACTGCTGTTCAACCACTGTGCCATCATGGGGCCAGTTAGTTAGATCTAGTTCAATGCAAAGCCCTCATAGATTTAGTCTGAATCTGAAACTGAAAGGAAGTATAAGAAGTACTGTACTTTTTAAAACATTGTGATGTTTGATATTCCCCCATAAAACTTATTCCACAATTTATACACCTGCTGTTTTATATGCCACTCATAGTTCATTAAATAAATGTATCTCAGCAATTAATTTGGAAGACTATCCCTTTTTAGTATTTTAAAATAATTTTGACCCTAATAAATATTAGTAAGAAGATAGATAATTTGTTTTTATAATTGATTGGAATAGCACCCTGACTCTGTCAAAATGTATTTTCAAATGCATTTCCTATGAAAAGCCAAAGAAGGAGGGGGCAATTATTATCTCTGTTGCAGCTCTGTGATTCTCAGCTCTGTTAGCTAGACCAGGACCAGCAAAGAAAATGTAGAGTCCCCATGTGAGAACATGTCACTTAAGAGAACAAGAAATTGCTAGATACCTCTGAAGGCAATTAAGAACTTTAAAACACAATTGAGATGAAAATAACCTCAGTAGTCAACAGCGAACTTGCTGATTATCAAACTAAGGGTGAAGAGGATCATGGAAGGCTGTAGAAGGGAGAGTGAAGCACCACCACTAGGTTCAGCAGCAAAGTATGTCACAGTTTTTAATTGTCCCTCTCTCTCCCCCCCATCATTTAAATTTAATATTTTACGTTGGGGGCGTCTTCTCCCCCCCGCCCCAATTGTCTTGTGAGCACATGATGCTCACACTTCTCCATTCCCTAAGTCATCCAAATCAGTCAATAACAGCATGCTGTGGTTGGCTCCTGTGAAGGCCTTCTTCTGATGAACGTATCTACAGCAGAAATTAAATTGTTTGCTTTTCAATGAACAAAGCCACAGATGTTTGCCATTGGACAGCCAGCAACAGGAGTACAGATTTAAAAAAAGGTGTCCAGAGCCAAAGAAGGGGGGTAACAGAAAGCAAGCAATTACGTTTAGATTTCTTTGGTGGGGAACTGTGTTTTTAAGAGGTTGTTACTGGAATATGACTAAAACAATATTTGAAGAATATTTGGGGATTCCTCCTGAAGTGAAACATCAGCAGAAGTCCAAGCAAAGCTAAAAGAATTTGGAGGTGATCAGGAACCTTTCTCATAGTTGCATAGTTGTCAAGTGTTCCCCACGGCTGCCTGGGACTGGGAGCTCCGAAGAGTCGGGGTGCTGGCAGCTGGGACCTGTGGCTAGGGGTTGGACCCTAATTTGCATACAGGGTTCCCAGAATCCCTTGCAGTGGTTTCAAAATGCTCACTGTGACCTAGGTGTCTTGGCTTTCTAGGGGATATATATGCCAATCTGGACAGCTGGTAGCATGTGGGTTAGGGGTTGCTAAGGGAGAAGTGCTCTTGGGTGGGCCAGCCGCATGGCTGCCCAACAACATTTGGAGCTCAGATGCCTGCCGCCAGAAATGTGGGACACTTCACGGGAAAATTATTCTTTGGCAAGATGGCAAGAAAAAGATTGATCCATGAATGTCCCGCCAAAAACGTGACACTTGACATCTGTATTGGGTAGGTTTGCAGGCCTCACACCAGAATACTATTTGAAAAGAACCCTATAATTTAAAGAACAACACAGTGCCACTGTGTGTTGCCATAAAAAGCTGTTAACACAAACAATGCACTACCACATATGAAGATGTGCTCTGTTTTCTGCATTCTGCAAGCCATGAAGCACAATATTGTGCTGAGAAATCACCAGCTTCTTCCTCCCTGAGATTTCAAGCCCAAAATCTGAGACAAATCGAAAGCTCTTGCAGCGTCACAGAAATGAGGAATTTGTGTAACTGCTGCAAAATAACATGGAAGTGCCTATGTGTGAAACAGCCAGCCAGACAACCAGAGAAAGAATGTGGATTTCCTGCATTATCTCTCAAGGAAATATTATATGGGTGATAGATATACAAATGTCTTCACACTGAGGAGGTAACCTGGGTCTCATATGAGAGTGGGAAGTAGATGGATTTCCCAAGAATGAAAGCAATACCCACAAGATAACCACACTTGTCCCAGCACCATTCACTCTCTGCTTAGTATTCCTGCCTAGAGATCCATGGAAATGTAGTACTTTTCAGAGCTTTGAGTGGTGCAGAGAGATATGGGACCCTTTGTGTTTTATTTCCTATTGGTAATGATGGAAGACATTGATGACCCGATGTGTGAGCCTTGCTGCAGATAAAAGGGATGATCCCTTGTTAACATGGTATAAAATGCTTGTGCATTAAGAGTGATGGCAAGCTAATGCAGTCATGCTGGGTACACATCCACAGGAAGGAAAAATACTTTTTAAAAGTTTATTCCCATACTAGCTGCCAGGCACACTGAGTGTCCCAACTTGCATTTTTTAATTCCAGGGGGACAATCCACAAAATTTGATATCAGGACTAGGCTAATTTACAAAAGCTCAAGGAAATAAATGTCTTCAAAGTGCAACATTTCTCCCCCACTTTTTTATTTTAATGACACATGAAGATACTAGGACAGTGGTGGCGAATCTTCGGTACTCCCGATTAGAGATGGGCACGACTCAAAAAATGGTGTTTCGTTTGTCGTTTGGTCGTTTAGGGGTCCGTTTCGGTTCGTTTTCATTTTTCGGTGGGTTTTTGCAAATTTTTCGTTTTCGTTTTCATTAGGTAAAGAAATGAAAAAAACAAAAACGAAAACGAAAAAGTGCTGTTTTGTTAGCATTCTTTTCAGTTCAATGCATTTGCTGCAACGAAAATGAAAAACATGGCAAAATTGGTCGTTTCGTTTTCGTTTTGTTCTGAAATTTTTTT
Organism: Phrynocephalus versicolor; assembly: GCA_023846285.1. Taxonomy (NCBI): domain Eukaryota; kingdom Metazoa; phylum Chordata; class Lepidosauria; order Squamata; family Agamidae; genus Phrynocephalus; species Phrynocephalus versicolor. The sequence continues at coordinate 77,928,619 of JAHTLZ010000129.1, read as the reverse complement.
CATTTCGTTTTCGTTGCATAATGAAACGAAAAAATGAAAACGAAAATGAAAAATCGCTCATTTCCTGCCCATCTCTACTCCTGATGTTTTGGACCACAACTCCCACAGTCCTTTGCTATTGGCAATCAAGGCTTGGAATTCTGGGAGTTGTGGTCCAAAACATCTGGAGTGCCAAAGGTTCACCACCACTGTACTAGGATATCGAAGCTATGCATAATTGACTAGTCACAGTGCAGCACCCTGCTACTACTGTGTGGTGTGTCAGGCTTCTTAAAAGCAATTTTAGCTAAGGTTCTTAAGTCATTTCAATAGCTCTGCTCTTGAAATAGGAATAACCACAGACCAGTCTGATAGGAGCAGCAAGAAATGCACCAATGATGGTACCAAAATGGCAAGTGACAAAACAAAATGAACTCTACAAATGCTGCGGATCAGGATGCAGCATTTGCAAGACTGTGCAAAGGCTTATTCAGTACACAAGACAATCCATCCATAGATAGCAGCCTAGGACTCAAGCCCAAGAGCATTTTCATAGGTGTAAACATTATAGTCTGCAGCAATTTCACTTCTGGAGCCTCTCTAGGCTACAAGGAATTTTCATTCCTGTTTTATTTTCATGGCCACAAGCTGCATATTTTATGACTGTCAAAGACCTCCAAGTAGAAGCTAGGGCCTGTCTTGATGCCACGGCTTCACAATTATTCATTCCAGCAGCAGCAGTGGCTAGGAAAGCTCAAGAAGAATGGTCTTCGTTTTCTAACCTTGGGTTCTCTGAACCCTCTTTGGGGAGGAAGCAGGGTGCTCGTGTTGCTTTCATTTACATAATTGAACTGATCAGATTTCAGAAAGAGTCTCCGTGGTAAGCCAGCCACTTTTTATACCACCGCTGCATGCAGTAAAATAAATTTAAAAAATTCAACAGGCTAAGGCTAGGATTGACTTTTATCTGCCTCCCCGATTAATGGCAAGGCCGAAGCCACTAAATATGAAAAGTGAATAAGCAAGAAGGTTTTTTTCTTGAGTACTAGGCAAGACCAACAACAATCTGCAGCCCTGAATCCCCCCCCCAGTGCCTCTGACAATGGAAAGCCGTCAAGTCAAGTTTGTCGTGTGTGAGACACCAGCTGTACAATTTGGATTGTTACGGAC
>JAHTLZ010000129.1:77880655-77920605 GCA_023846285.1 Phrynocephalus versicolor | reverse complement strand
CACACACACACACACACACACACACACACACACACACACACACACGCGCACACACACACACACACACACACACACACACACACACACACACACACACACTTACTTCATTGCAAGTAGGAGACAGGGGCTGAAATTACATGTTTCAGTTAAACCAGAGTCAGTTTTTTTTTACTGCAAATATCTGAAAGCTGGCATAAAAATGCCTGTTTCTCTTGCAGGCCAAAGCTAAGAGCCGTCCCAACACTCCTGGCAGTGGTGGGGTCAGGGCAGCCTTGCCTGCTTGCCAGGCAGGGGGAAAGGCTGCTTCCCCTGGCAGAAACAGCACGGACAACCAGGGGTGTATGGGGGTGGGGCAGAAGGGTACATCTGCCCTGGGCACAGCAATCTGGAGGTGCTTGGAGGGGGAGGAGGAAGAGAAAGCCCTGTGCCCTCCTGCCAACTGTCCTCAGGCTTAGTTATGGGACCTACTCAGGCGCAGATGCCCCCCTCTGCTGCCACCAGGAGAGCAGCGAGGCAAGCAGGCATGCAGGCATGTGAGTGCGGTGGCTGCAGCGCCCTACTCCTCCAACTCTTCCTTGCCTTGCTCTGGGCCACTGTGGGAGACGTAAGGCACGCACACACTCCCCTGCGGGCGCGCACACACACAGATGCCCACCCATGCGCCTACCAGCCCCACGGTCACAGGATTGCCCCCCCCCTTGCTGGATGGATATGATGGGGTTGGGGACCGGAGGGGCACAAAAATGCTCCCCATCTCCCTTTATAAGTCTGCTTGAATATCAAGATCATAAGGAGGATCCTTGCTCTTGTTCCTGCCACCTTAACAGGTGGAACCTTCTTTGTTGCTACTCACAGACTTTGGAATTGCCTCTGCAAGAGGCATAGACCTTTATCTTCAGGCAGCTTTTCCTTGAATGAGTGAGATTTTTAAATGGATTGTTGTGCTTTGAATGTGCTTTGTATGTGTTTTAAGGATATAATTTGTTTGATTCTTTTTAGTATCTATATACTCACTGTTAGTTTTAAATACTGTCTTTTAATAGTCTAAGCCACCTTGGACCCTTTTAAGGGGAAAGGCAGAAAAAATATTTTAAATAAGTACATGCATAAAAACTCTTTTTCTCAGAAGCAAGCTCTCTTTCTGTAGAGAGGAAATGTTTATACAAGCAGAGAAGCCTGGCAGATCAGCTTATTTGCATTAGGAGTTTTTATCCTAAACAGCTGAGACCCCTTCAATAGTCTTTCCATCCAGATAAGGTTAGAATGAGATGGAGAATATGGCTAGAGATAACCCCTGTGCTCTTTAAAACTGCAGTGCTTTATGAATTGCTCATGATTTCCTCCATGTGTCTGAGTACACAACAGGCTAAGACAGACTAGAGTCCCTGCTAATTTTATCATCCACACTCCACAGAGTTCCAATGAGTTAATGAGAGACACTATACTACACTGGGTGTATGCACAAATTGTGCAACCCCCATCCACAGGCGGGGGGGGGGGGGATAATGTAGGCAATAAGGATTTATAGGGGCCTACACCTCAGGCATTATAAGTTAGTGTAGAAATCATTATTTGTTATGTTCCAGTAGTATTTTGTGTAACTTCCAGTAGTTTTAATAAATATATTTTTGATTATAAAGATGGAGTCTTGAAAGTTATTTTTGGTAAGTCTAAGGTCCCAGCCTTTTGTCTCTGTCCATGGAATGTTCTTGGCAGGGATACTGGGGTGGTTTGCCAGAGCCTACCCCAGGAAGTCTTATTACAGGATTCATTGTCACCAGTGTAATTAGCCTTACAATGATGAAAGCACAGTTCAGCCTGTATTTGACAAAACTCTGGGAGGCAGTGGAAGATAGGAAGACCTGGCAAGCTCTGGTCCATGGGGTCACGAAGAGTCGGACACGACTGAACAACTGAACAACAACAAGCTCCCAGCAATTGAAAGGTTGGAGAAGCCATTCATTTAATCAAATCCATGGAGCTTTAATAGTCTCTAGGCTTTAGAATTGGCTGAGGTTAATTTATTGCATGGGTAGAGACTAATTAGCTTATCTCAGGGAGGAAAGACCTGAGATTCCGGTACAATGACACAGCAGAGGTAGTGATGTACATGCAGGAGGAGCCCTGCAAGTCAAAAATAAATTGATCCATTGTCTTACTGGGATGAGGAGGACTCTGTTTGGGGAGGTCTGGCCAGGTGCTGTCTTGCTCACCAACTAGTGTGCCCAGTGAGACTGTTCTCTTGGGCAGAGGACATGTTGTCACTCTACACTCACCATGCCTGGAACTTGGTCAACCCACCACTCCTAGGCTTCTCTGAAGTCTCCTTGAAGTAAGAGAGAAAGGCACACTCTGCTCACAGTATGATGGATGCTGGGCTTCCGTCTGCTGCCTGTGTCCTTCTGCCTTTTTCATTTTTCCAACTGCTACTCCAAGATTGTGCTCACTCACTTGACTATGCAGTGCCATGCTGTTGGCACATTTCCCACCCACCCATCTGCTGCTCCAATCTGCCTGCCAGTGCGACCTGGGGTATTTACCCATTCCCCATTGCAATTTTGCTTTCCCAGTTGCCAACTCTGCTGGCAATCGGGCTGTTCAGGGTTTAGTCAGTATGCTCATTGCAATCATTTCCAAATAACTAGGCACTGTTGTCTGTTGGCGTGCAGTCTTTCTGTTTGGCACCATCACTGGGAAGGTGTCACAGCTCACAGGGAAATCCCTTGGAAATGTTTTGCCTGCTTGTATTTTTAAGGGGAAAGTAATAACTATATAGTATTTATTTATTTATTTATTTATTTACTATTTCCATTTATATAGCACCCAACTTTCCCAGAGGAACTCTGGGCAGTGAACAAGAAGGGAAATAATAAAGTAAGAAATCAATACAAATAAAGAATAAAGGTGGAAATGGCAAGGAGAACAAGATGGCAGCGGCTAACAATAAACTGACATAAACCAAGGCAATAACCTCAGCAGTCGACAAAAGCAGCTTTAAATAGCCATGTTTTAAGATGTTTTTTAAACACTGGAAGGGATCCTGCAAGCCTTATCTTGCTTGGAAGGTGGTTCCAAAGATTTGGGCCAGCCACTGAGAAGGCCCACTTTCGAGTGGAAGATTTTTGGGCCTCCCTTGGTGTGGCTACCTGAAGCGATAAGGCCAGTGATGTTCTGGTAGTCTGACCAGACGCTGATTTTTTGGGTGATACGCTCCGCCAGATGCTCTGGTCCCAAACCATGCAGGTTTTTGTGAATCAAAACCAGGACCTTGAAACTTATTTGGGAGGCAACGGGTAGCCAATGTAGGCGAACCAGAATTGGGGTGACATAATCATATCTGCTCACGCCAACCGCCAATCTGGCTGCTGCATTCTGCACCTGCTGCAACCGCTGAACAAGGGTCAAGGGAAACCCCATGTACAGAGTGTTACAGTAGTCTATCCTCAAGATAACCAACGCTTGCACAACTGTCCTCAGAGAGTCATCTCGTGTAAATGTTGAACAGCATGGGGGATACTGCTGACCCCTGGGGCACACCATAGGAGCGAGTACAAGAGACCGACAATACCCTCCCCCAGCGTAACTTGCTGGGCATGGCCCCCAAGGAAGGATCGGAGCTAGTGCAGAGCTAGACCCCCGATCTTCTCCTCAGAAAGCCTACTCAGGAGGATACCATGGTTGACGATATCAAAGGCCACTGACAGGTTGAGGAGGACCAGCAGGGTAGAGCAACCCCTGTCAGCCCCCCTCAAGAGGTCATCATGCAACATGACCACGGTTGTTGCAGTCCCGTGACATGGCCTGAACCCAGATTGGAATGGATCCGAGATATAATCTTCCTCCATGTATGACTGGAGCCGTATGGCAGCAACCCACTCAACCACCTTACCCATAAAGGGAACATTGGCTATTGGATAATAATTAGACATATTGTCCATAGCCAGGCCAGATATTTTCAGAATGGGGTTGATCATCATCTCCTTCAGGTGATCGGGAAAAACCCTGTCCCTGAAGGAGGCAGTGGCAATGACACCCCTTTGGGCATCCCCCCCCCCGGGCAGTCTTAATCATCCAGGATGGGCCTGGGTCAAGCTAAGAAGCCTCTGGTCAGCAATAGGCCGGTGCCCTGGAAGCCTCCATAGGAGTTACAGGCCCAAACTCAACAAACTGACGAGACCAAGGGGGTGTAGTGCCAGTATCACTCAAAGACAGACTAGAGGAACCGGAGTCCAGATCAAAATGGATGGCCTCAATTTTAGATCTAAAGTGGGCTGCAAACAACTCATTAGTGATTCACAGGGAGAGTCAGCAGATGATTATCTGACCATGACACAGGCCAGGAAAGCAAGTTCCCGACCCTCAGATTATAATCCGCAGACATGGAGGTAAATACCAGGTTCAGGATATGCCCAGCCCTATGAGTAGGGACAGATTCATGGAGGCCATGGTCTCCATGAAATCCAGAGCTGCTCCAGGCAGTTCACTCCTGGCATGCACATTGAAGTCCCCCACCACCAATAGCCAAGGGGACCTCAACAATGCCACTGAGGTGAACTCAAGAGAGCTCTGGCAGGGGGATTGCTGGGTCACGGGGAGCACGGTACACCAGCACAATCCCAAATATGTCCTGCAACCCCACTGATAGGTGCAGGGGATCACAGCTGGGAGAAAGATGCCCCCCTCTGTGTCCACCAGGACTCGGTCAAACATGACAGGTTGGCACCCCCATCCAAGATCAAATCATGGATGGGGGGTCTTATTGTGAACCGACCTGGCATTTATCAAAACACAGGACAGGTCAGAGGCACAGATGGATTGGCTTCCAAAGATGTGGCGGTGGGGTCAGAACAGGAGACAGGCACCAACTGCCTGACCCTAGTTCTTCTTAACTGACCACCCCCCTGGCCCATAGCATAACACCCTCTGCCAGACACACCAGGATAGGAGCCCCATCTCTAGCCGGCAACTGCTGAGAAACACCAAGAGGGGAGGACAAAACATAATGCTAATACACAAACTAGTAATGTCACTGGTCATCATCAGTCAGTTCAGCTCAGGCTACAACATTCCCCAACCAGGCTCAGTTGATATCAGCCCAAGCAGGTGAAATAACAGCAGCTGAACCAGGCAGTTCATACAAGCGATGGGCAGAGGCCACAATGGACAAGAAAAGACACCTTGTCCCGAAGCAGTGTCTTGAAAGAAGAAGCATACCGACAAGGCGGACCCCCATATAATCCTCCATAGGGTTAGCAGATCAAACATCCAGCCAACCTCATCCTGGGTGGAGGACCAGACAGGCAATATCGGTACAGAGAAGAAGTGCAGACTGACAAGTAGAGATGGGCACGACTTAGCGGAATTTCCGTTTCCGTTTTTGTTTTTCATTTCCGTTACGTAACGAAACGAAAATCGAAAAAGGCTCAAAACTGGAACGAAAACGGAAACGAAACGACTAATTTCGAGCCATTTTTCGTTTTCCGTTACTTGAAAAGCACTTAATGGAGCTAAATGGGACAAAACGAAAAAATTTTCATTTTCGTTTTCATTTGTCGTTTTTGTTATGCAACAAAACGAAAACAAAAATTTTTGAAAATTAGCTCACGAAAACGGAAACGAGCCGAAACGGACCCCTAGATGAAAACGAAAACGAAAACGAACAATTTTTCTGAGTCGTGCCCATCTCTAGTGGCAAGCCTCCACAACCATTGCCCCCCCGACTGAGGCATTACGTAGATTACATATTAATCAAACCAACAACAAAACAAAACACGAAACCCAAACAAAAAAACTCAACCCAAATTAAAACAAAATAACAGACAAACAAATGCCAGGGTGGGAGCAGGACAAAACAAACCCACCACCACCATCAAAATCTGAAGGACTATAATTCTTAATTCTGAATTTGAATAATCTGAATTTTGATGCCAATGCACATCTTTATTGAATATATAGGAATTACAAGCCAGAGTTTTATGAACTAATCATTTGTTTAGCACATCAAATTTGTTGGTTCTGCCTTTCTCAATGTTCACACTTTTTCCTTGGTCTCTTCCACCTCAAAGATTAAAAAATATGTTAATTTGGCTAAAGACCAAAAAGAGAATTGAATTGATAATTTCACTGTTGTGATTTATGACCTTGAATGCAAGTACAAAACAGCTACAAATCTTTGAAATGCCATTTAGTGAGTTCATAATGTGGCACTACAATATGCTAAGCATTTAAGGGTTGAGACAATGCAAAATACTATATTTAGCATAGAGCTTACCCAAGGTTAATAAAGTAATATAATTCTATTATGCTCCCACAAAACATTCTTCTTCTCCTTTTCTATTAACATAGTACCTACAATACTTCATTTTCAGCTGAAAACCTTTATCCGTGTGAGGTTTTATAGCAGTGTTTATGAAATACAGCACTGTACTCTGTATTCATTTTCTTCCAGGCAAATAACAAAAGCATATTAATTTATTTACTAATTTTAACTATACCCTAAGTACCATAGAGACCTTGAAAGTAATGGGATGTAAATTGAGTAATGAACTATGATTAACTTACCACATTGAGTTTAGCGGGATCTAAGCATTGAAGAACCTTAGTTTGCCCCCCCCCCCCTCATTTTGCCCGACAAGAAGACTTGGGCTTACTCTTCTACAGAACTTGGGGCATTACTTAGGATGGATAAAATTATTTATTTATTTATTTATTTATTTGTTTGTTTGCTTGTTTGTTTGTTTGATTGTTTGTTTGATTGATTGATTGATTGATTTTTATACTGTGAAAACCATCTGGCCCGGAGGCCACTCTGGGAGGTGTACAACATCACCGAATACAAAATGAAGCAATGGAAATGCCTAAATAGAAAACACAAACATCAGAAATCAAATACATTAACATAAATTCTAAGATACAAACAAAGCACAAATCAAATAATAGAGCAAAGAGCATCAAATATGATTGAGACATTCAAAATAATGCAGGGCATGAGTAAAGTGGATAGAGGGACGCTCTTCTCCCTCTCACAAAATACCAGAACTAGGGGACATACACTCAAATTGAGGGCTTGGAGAGTAAGAACAGACAAAAGAAAATATTTTTCACCCAGTGCATTGTTAGTCTTTGGAGCTCCCTGCCACAGGATGTGTTGATGGCATAAGGCTTGGATGCCTTCAAAAGGGAATTGGACAGAGTACTGTCCAAGGGAATTGGAGTACTGTGTCCAGTTCTGTGCGCCTCAGTTTAAAAAGGATGTTGACAACCTCGAGCGGGTGCAGAGGAGAGCGACTAGGATGGTTGAAGGCCTGGAAGAGATGTCTTATGAAGAACGGCTTAGGGAACTGGGAATGTTTAGCCTATCAAAAAGAAGACTGAGAGGGGATATGATAGCTATGTTTAAATATTTGAAAGGATGTCATATTGAAGAGGGAACAGGTTTGTTCTCCATGGCTTCAGAGACTAGGACTCGGGGCAATGGTTTCAAACTACAGGAAAAGAGATTCCATTTGAACATTCGGAAGAACTTCATGACAGTTAGAGCTATTCGACAGTGGAATATGCTGCCACGGAGGGTGGTAGAGTCTCCTTCTTTGACGGTATTTAAGCAGAGGCTGGATGGCCATCTGTCGGAAATATTGTGAAGGGGTTCCTGCTTGGCAGGGGGTTGGACTCGATGGCCCATGAGGTCTCTTCCAACTCTATAATTCTATGATTCTATGATTCTATGATTCTATGATTCAGATTCCTTGAGGAAAAGTCCATCACAGGCTACAAACCATGATGGAGATGCGTACTCTCCAGTCTTAAAACCAGGGTACTTCAAGGGCCAGATTCAGGGGAATGGTATCAGGAGACAGATATCTAGTCTCATCCACTCCCAGACGCATTTGGTGGGGCCACTGTGAAATACGGGATGCTGGACTAGATGGGCCTTTGGCCTGATCCAGCATGGCTCTTCTTATGTTCTTATGTTCATCAATGTGTCAATAAAACCAGGTTATCATAATCTCTAAAATGTGTGCATAAACAAATGAGGATAAGAAATGGATGTGAGATTCAATAGTATTATTCATGTCGTGTCACACCTTGTTTCATTTTCTATGTGTGGCCGAGCAAAGGGGCTTTCTTAAGCTGTGGTCTCACCTGGTTTTGATCCTGATATTCTGCAGGTCCGGCTTTTCCTCTTCATCCTGTCACCTGATTTATTATGTGGGTCAGGAGTTCCCACATACAAATCTGTTTTTTTATTTTATTTTAAAGTGTAGTTCAGCCCCCTTGGCCAGCAGGTGGTGCTAGCATTTTTAAAAAAACGGACCACTTTCTAGGGGAAATTAATCAAAGGACACATGAAGGAGCTTCCTGTTTCTCTGAACCTTGCCGGGGAATTTTAAAAAGCAGCGCTGATCAGCCCGTCGGTGCTCTGAGAAAAAAGAAAGAAAGAAACCCGGATAATCTGCGTGGTCCCACGACCTCTGCCTCAGTAAAAGGTGGATTTTTAAGCGAGGCAGAAAATACCCTACCTCTCTGGTAAGTCAAAGAAACCTCGCTTAAAGGGGCATTACCGGGTTTTCTTTTTTTTTCTTTTTCTTTTTCAAAAAGCCCTGTGGCCGTGGGGACGGCATTTTTGGGCATGATTTATTTAGGAATTTAAACTGCTTTTAAAGGGACATGGGACCGGGGCCAAAGTGTCTTTCATATATTTTAGAGTCTTTGAACTATAGAGCTGCAAGGGACCCTATGGGTCACTAAGTCCAGGCCCTGTCGAGAACGCATAGTGGGATTCTGGCTCCATAGAAACCTAATCCACTGAGCTATCCTGCAGTTCCACCCTATACAGTTTGTACAAAGGAAGTATTTTCTTCTCAATACCTTTGTCCTCTCAACATGGAAGGAAATGTTATGGGGCACATTTAGCATTATTCCCATCACAAACACATGTCAGCAAGACCCATCTTTGACTGATGTGAGCCTCCATAATCATCTGCATGTTTCCTATTGAACAGGGATGTGGGTGGAGATAAGTGTGTGTTAGCTGAAGGTTGGCGCTTACCCCGATGTTTCCATTCTCCCTCTACACATCAGGATATTGCATTTTGAAAGGAGCGTGTTGCCTTTCACCAAGTTGTTGACATTGTTGCTATCCAGTTGTGCACAAAGTTTCTTGTATTGCTTATTACTGAATTCAAATAAAAAGTTTTTGCGGATTTAGAAATAAGGGCTCCCATTTGTATTGAAATACAGTACATGATTTTATCATCGTAAAGAAGTTTGTGACCAAATGTTCTTCTACACCTGCTCAGACTGCTGCTATTTAGCCTGCTGGCGGTCAACTTCAAGGTCCCTATTTTCTTTTGTCATTATTATTTCTAATTTAAACTAGGTTTGGCTCCAACAGCACTTTAAATAGAGGGTGTTTTTCAAATGGCTGTGCACCAATTGTTGGGCAGATGAAAGCAACCACAGCAATCTGTCAATTTATCCCTGTTCAGAGTTAGGATACAACTTAGTGACCTGTTAGGAAGAAACATAGGAAGCTGCCTTATATTGAATCAGACTATTGGTAACACTTGGCCATTAAGATAATCAGCAGTGGGAGTTTTCTACTTAGGGATCCCTGGAATGGGACTTGGCACCTTCTATGTGCAAAGTAGATGCTCCTCCACTCAGCTTAAAAACCATTTCACACATTAAGCAGGTGTAAACCTAGGTTTCACAATAAATGCATTTTAAACCACAGCAAAAACCTGATACAGTGGTACCTCAACTTTCAAAATTAATCCATTCTGAATGCATTTTCAGAAGTCAAGATTTTCACAAGTCGAAATGCAGTTTCCCATAGGAATGCAGTGAAAATCAATTAGTTTCGGAGGTTGAAAAAAGGCTGAACAAGGGAACAGATTAATTGGTTTTCAGTGCATTCCTATGGGAAGCCTGCCATGACCCAGCAAAGCAGGGGAAAAGCTTCCCCCCTTTGTTGGGTTAGAGAGAAAGCCCCGCAATCAACCAGCAGCCAAAGGCTGCTCCTCCCAGCCTGACACCCAGCTGATTTTGACAGCTCAGAAAAATCACCTGGCTTTTGAAGAGCAGCCTTTGGCTGTCACATGATTGTGGGGCTTTCTCCCCAACACAGCAAAGTGAGGAGGCTTTTCCTCTACTTTACTGGGTTGGGACAGGCTTGTGTGCATGTGTGTTTCAGTGGGAGCCCTGTGATGCAGCGGGCATGAATGCCCCACTGCCTTCCCCCCTTTGTGCGACCGCCACAATAGAAGGTGGGGTAACCCAAAGAGCCTTCTGTTGCAGCAGGCACATGAAACACAGCCCACATATATATACACACACACACGCGCGAACACACACACACACGCGCGAACACACAAACTCTCCACCTTCTCCTCCTGACTCTCCGCTATTCCTGCAGGAGAAAAAATAAGAAAAGGAAAACCTGAAAGGCCTGAAGCATGATAGCTGCTAACAATGACCACAGAAAGCCGTCATTCTCTGTTTATAAAGCAGATAACTTCAGTAGATTTTGAATGCAATGCTCTTGACCCCGAGGTTCACATTCCCCAGGAACAAAATAAACAACGAATCGGAGAGCAGGATGAAAGCTCTGCCGTTAGGAGTAATTTGAAGCATTTGTAGGAGCTGTTCCTTCTCCCTGGCTTCCATTATTGGCTCCTTGCTTTTATTTTAGTCCTCATCACCTCCATTATGCAGTAGAACCTTTCTTCCTTGGCTTTGTTTCTGTGGTTATTTGGGGAGAGGGGGGTACTTGCTTTGGACTTAAATCACATCGCTGCCCCTGCCACTGGCCTATCTGCAGCAAATCTGCAGAATATTAGGATTGGAAATCATCTTTTGTTGTGCCTGAGTCCTGCTCCCCCATCTTACTCTTCTTTTATTCATCTTTTCCCATCTTTTGGTTTTGATTTTTAAATTAGGTAGCTTTTATGCAGTGGTGTCCTACATGCATTCAAAACGGATGCCACCCTTCAAAGAGCATCAAGCACTGGCCTGCAGATCCATTCAAGAATCTTCCGAGCTGCTGCTGTGTTTCAATTGGGGTGGTTTGTCCTTTGCTGTCACATATAATGTCTATTAAACTAGCTCATTTTTCTTAGTTGTGAGCAGAATTGCTGGAAACAGATAAGTTGTCCTGTCCTTTCCTGCTAATGAATCATGCTTCCTCCCTCTGAAGCAATAAGTACAGGTTCACTGCAACATGAGCTTCATACAAAGTGCCCCCTCAGCCCTCCATGCCCTAACCCCAAAACTCAGTGCATAATTTATAATACATTTCAAAGGGGACTGTGTCACATTTGATCACTGTTTCTTATCTCTAACATTTACTTGCAGGTAATTCTAACAGACATGAGTGGAATTTACATCATAATACATATATGCATAGCTCAACAGTCTGGTCACCATCTCCTTGCAAAATAATGGATTCATACAGATATGTTACAAGTTGTAGTTTTAGGTTTGCACTCCAAAATACAGTATAGTGGTCAAAATCCTGTTGTGTAGCTGCACCTCCATCACTTGTAGCTGCGAAAGTTGTTGCAAAAGGCAGAAATCGTATCCTGGCAGCAGTTCCGTAACTAGGAGTTGTGCAACTAGGAGCACAATCAGTTGTGCAATCCATTGCACATTTGGGCGTGCAATGGAAACAACCTGGGCATAACTTCCTACAAACGTCATTGCTGTTAACTTGATAGGATGCAAACTGTAATTGGAATTTATCCTGAACATGATACACACCAATAGTATTCGTACAAACTCTTCGGAGAGCAGTACAATGGTACCTCGACCTACTACCATCTCTACTTACAAAAAACTTGAGTTACGAAAGGTAATCATTGGAACTGGAGTTACAAAAAACTTGAGCTATGAAAGGAAATCATTGGAAGTGGAAAACTATTTTCAATGATTATCTTTCCGTTCCAATGATTAACTTTCAGCCCACACACATGCATGTGAAAACACACGCACACTGCAGAGTCAGGAGGAGAAGGTGGAGTGTGTGTGTGTGTGTGTGTGTGCAAAGACTCGCATGAAATGGCAAAGGTCTGTCATTCAATGCTGTCATCCCTTGGTGGCCTAAAGAGCCTTAGTCAATATTCCCCATTTGATTAGACCAGTCTTGCCTCAGCTAACCAGCCATATTTGGCCACATTGTAAGTTATTTCTGTCAAAAACTAATTTTTAGCATAAATGCAGCATATCAGATTTTTTTTTTAAATTATTCAGTTTTCTCCTACAGTCCTTGCTTGCCCCAGAGAAACAAACCAGGAAAAATCCCCACAAAAAAGCCACCCTCCTCCTATTCTGATGATTTTTTTCAACTCTTACAGGAGGTTTTGGGGGTGGGTATAAAGGGTGTATCCCCCTCTGGCTTGCAATTGTGGAAGCCTCATCTGTATTAACAGCCTTTTCTTTGGTTTACCTTCCATATCTGGATTGCATTGTATCCAAGTAGAGTAGTAAAAGAGTCTAAATTGGGGGCCTGCCATTTGATCCATGCAGGTAAACGTCTGAGCCAGAAGTCATCACTACAGTGGTGGTTACAGACAATTACCGTATATACTCGAGTATAAGTCGACCTGAATATAAGCCGGGGCCCCTAATTTAAACCCCCAAAACTGGGAAAATTTATTGACTCAAGTATAAGCCTAGGGTGGGAAATGCAGCAGGGCCTGGCAACTCCTCCTTTGTGAGCTGGGGGTATGTGTGATGTTTAAAATGACTTTTAGCCACCAAGGCAAGTGCTTGAGTTGGTGGCTAAAAGTCATTTTAAACATTGTTTTAAAATGACCTTTTAAAAAGTCATTTTAAACATGGGGGGTCAGGAGAAGTGGCGCACAATGTTTAAAATGGCTTTTAGCCACTGACCCAAACTTGCCTCAGTGGCTAAAAGTATTAACCCGCATATAAGCCGAGGACCTCTTCTTTCAGCCCAAAATTAGGGCTGAAAAACTAGGCTTATACTCGACTATATACAGTATTTCTTTGTACCCACTGAAGTTTGTCCAGGAATTACAGCACAGCCTCTAACAGAAGAGATATTGAACACCATAGCTTTCTTGCTTTAGTAGAGGCTATTTTATTATTCAAATTACCAATATATTTTCAAAAAAATTACAATGCTTTCTGTGCTTCTGAAACATCCATTTTCATTATTTTAATTAGATTGCATGTGGAATCAAGTAGCGTTCATAGTATGGGATCATCAAAGCAACAAACCTTGAAGAGAAAATGATCACAAATTGAGCCTGGCAGGTAAAAAGCCAGTTTACAAGGAAGCTGCTTCTTTAAAAAATGAGGCAGTCTTTCATGTTTTCTGAAATAAATTTACAAGTTTGAAGGCAATGAATGGTGGGAGCATAATTTATTTTGTAGCATATCACATTTAGCTCGCACACAGACATTTTCACTAAGCCACAGAATGAGGGTGACAGTGGTAGTGGTTTGTATGTAGACCGAACCAATACACACAGTGCTTTTGAGTCACCTCACAATATTTAGTTGTTGTGATTCAGGTGTAATTTACTGAAAGAAGAATGTATGCATGTGCGTTTGCCATGCAAGAACATTGCAGGAAGCTGAGTGCCATCCGGTGCTATGAGAGAAGAGCAACTGGCTTATGTACATGAACTGACCCTCAACTCACACATTGCAATTCATCCGAAAGGATACATTTATTTATTTTATTTTTATTTATTTGATTCATATACCGCAACCATCTAGCAAAAAAGCTACTCTGGGCGGTTTACAAACATATACAAAATACAAAAACAGATTAAACAGCTTAAAATAGTAAATAAAAACTAATCAATCTGACCAAATAATCAAATCATCATAATAAAATGAACAAATAAGCAAATAAGCACAAATACAATAAAATCAAAATGATTTAACAATTCAGAATAAGAAATGGAAAAATAAATAAATGACTAATTTCTTTCTCGATAGAAACTGTTATATTGAAAATTTCTGCTAAACTTGAATGGTTTATGAATATGAAGAAAGGAAAAACCCTACAAATCAGTGATATTTGTGGTTATTGGTGATTTATTTTTCAATTCATTCCCATCTCTAGAGACAATGCTTAAATGCTTAATCGCCATACCATGATCTAAGGTGAAAAATTCAGTGCAACAAGGAAAGTCTCTGTCATACCAAAATTAATATAGAGGAATCGTAAAATAAGACATACAATTTGGATAACACTAATTTAATTTCCTAGGTGGGTGAGAAGCATCCTGTAAATTACACAAATTGTTTCAAAATGAACAGGGATAGGACAGAATTTTGTTTTGTTTGCATTTTTAAGTAAGCCAACATAGATGACACTTCTGGGACTGATGTTCAGATCAGATTATGGTAATTTTTCAGACTGAACTCTTTTCTGAGTATTGTAATTAATCTGTAGTTCAAAATAGTGTAATAAAATAACATATTGGTGAAAACCAGGAAAATACATGGGGAAACTGCATAGAAATGTGTGTTAGGAAAAATTTATACAAAAACAAATACAAATACCTAGGTTAAACAAAACAAAACAAAATTGCAGTGTGATACTGAAATTCTATGAAAGTGGGTTACAGTATCTCCTGCCATATTGCACTTCATATACTGCAGTTCCAGTATACTGTGGATTTACTGGGACCGTGGGCACAGGCGGGAAGCAGGAAAGAGGCCAGACAGCACTGGCCCTGAGGCAAGATGTGGGTTGGGACAGGTGGCCTGTGTGGAGCCCCCTGTATTTACCCCAGGCCTGGTGCTCCCTGGAACGGGGCTCCAGCGGGCTTCTCAGGCCTGTGGCTTCCAGCAACCTGGATGTCACTTCCAGTTTTTCGGAAGTAACTTCCGGTTCACCAGAAGCTACTTCTGTGGCCTGTGCAGGCCTGGGAAGCCCATTGGAGGCCCATTCCGGGCAGTGCCAGGCCTGGGGTAAGCACAGGAGGCCCCAAAGAACCTCCTCCCTGGTCCTGGCCTGACCTGCGGATCTTTATTGGTTTTGCATTTTGTATCTAGTTTTCCTTTATCGCTGGTTCAGTTAGGAACATAATCCCTGCAATAAACAGGGGAATACTGTACATCTGAATTAGTGATGGGGAATTTTTTTTAAAAATGATGATTTGTCATGATTCATGATTCATTGGGATGATGAGTCAGTCAAATTACAAATTGAAAAATGTTCTGTGATTAATCAATGAATCAATTAATATCCCCTTTGTAATGATCTAAAAATAACTCCTTAGAATCTAGAGGACCCAAATATGCTGGGATGCGTTGCCTGGCTCTTTATCTGACTCTACAATTCCTGAAAATTTGGTGAGGATTGGGGTTCAAATGTCTGAGCTATGAACTTCCAAAGAGGGAAGTGTCCTTAGGTAAAGACACAAAACAGGCAGAGAGGCTTCTCCCATTTCACTACTACAATCCCCCCAAGTTTGGTGAAGATTGGGTTATAGTCATTTGAGTTATACACTCACAAAGTGGGGTCCCCTAGGAAAGTGAACTTTAGCAACTAGGTTGGTGAACCCCAGTCTTCACCAAATTTGGAGGGATAATAGAAGAGTCAGGACATGGTTCCCTCCAAATTGAGTGTCTCTAGTTGCTTTGGGGTCTATTTTATTGCCCAATGAATTAGCCAATCAAAATTGGCTAAAATTCATCAAATTGCCTTTATCAATGACAAAATGGCCAAATTCATCAGAAAACAGTATTCATTTTTAAATTGAGCCCCATCTCTAACATCATGGACCAGGGATGACACTGATTTCCCTATCCTCAAATATACATGAACCTGCAGTGTGGGCAGTTCTCTATGTGATTCAAAAAGTGCATGTGGATGTCCACTTAAGAACATAAGAACATAAGAAGAGCCATGCTGGATCAGGCCAAAGGCCCATCTAGTCCAGCTTGCTGTGTCTCACAGTGGCCCCACCACATGCCTCTGGGAGCACATGAGACTAGATATCTGTCTCCTGATACCACTCCCCTGCATCTGGGCCTTGAAGTACCCCAGTTTTAAGTCTGGAGATTACACATCATCATGGTTTGTAACCTTTTTCTCCAGGAATCTGTCCAAGCCCCTTTTGAAGGCATCCAGGCCAGATGCCATCACCACATCCTATGCCATGCACATGAGCACATTCAAGTTGGTTTTCAGCAGCAGGCTTTTAAATACTGGCTCCAGCAGGTTAAACTATGTCACAGAAGCAAAAGGGTATCTTCATTTTATTGTACTCCCTTAACAATGTATGAAAAGCAATCTATTTTCCACACACTTTTAAATAAACTTCAGTTTTTAGTTTTGATAACAAGGAAGATCAACCATCTGCTATGAAGCTGTTAAAGTCCCTTTAATTAACACACATATACATACACACATCATTTGCTGCCTGCAATTAAATTCTGATTTTCCTTCTGCCTCACACCACAAATTTAAGTCTGGTGGATTCTGATGTTGACCATCTGCTTATCCTATTTATACTGTATATGCTGTTGAATGATCGCACACACTGATTTCATGGTTGCCGCAAATGTCTTCTTAAGAATTTGCAAGCATTGTCTGCATTTCCTAACTACATTCCATCCAAGTATCTGAAAACAATAGATAATTTTAGGATGATGAAATGTTTGTTACTCTAGTGGTTCTAATAGCCTGACAATGAGCTGTGCAAAACAAACGAACAAACAAACAAACAAAACAAACAATTTTTTAAATCAGAGAATCCATTCTGTTAAATGAAACAGATCTTTATACAAAATCACTCATGAATTCACCTACATATCCTATACAGTACAAGAGATTCCTCCAAAATTAATTTAAACTTCTATTAGCTCGATCAGAGGTTCAGAACTGCAGATGCATATTAAATACCAAACACTCTCTTGCAATCAATGAAACTTCCAATTGACTTCTACTGATTTGTGATTTCATCTATACATGAATGTTTAGCGCCACAGACTTCAATTAATTTAATTTTAAGGAGTAAATGAACCATTTTCAGCTACTTTGATTCATTTTATTTAAACCTACTCCTCACGCTAATCACATCTGAAGAAAAATTAAACCAAGTAAACTTTTCTGCAAATAGTCTCCAGGGTGAAAATATGATTTTGAATAATAATTAAAGAAAACAAACACATTTGATTTGCAAACTAAAAAAATGTTCTTGCTGCAGTAAACACGCTTTCTTGTAATATTCATTTGTGTAGATCGTTAAAAGTGAAAGTTGACTTCATTTTCCTATGCAATCCTTGAAATGAAACTAAGTTCTACCAACTGGGAAAGTGTCCCTAATTGGATCCAAGGGAAACCAGAAGTCATATGCTACCTTAACAACTATCTAGTTTTAAACATTTTTATAAGGTTTCATGTGTATGCTTGAAGGGTATTGAAATGAATAAAAAGTAAAAAGATATAAAACTTAGGCTTTAAAGTGCCACCCTATTTTTGCCTTAAAAAAAACACACCTTTTTGTTTGTTTTCACCTACAATTCCTGAAATGACTAACCCGGCTACCCATTCTACAACTACAAACCAAATGTGCACTTTCGTCTTCAGTTTTTGAGAAGCATCTTCTGTGCTTGTAATCCTCAGTTACTAGGGGTGTAGGGTGGGAGAATGAAAGGGGTGTCCTGTTCAAAAGGGTGGAAGCAAGCAAACCATAGAACTGGCATGGTCAGGTTTTATGTGGGTTGGAAGTCTTGCCAAAATGAAGAACGTTCCTCTGCATCTGGTAGTTTCCACCCCCTGCTTTTTGTTGGACTGTTGGCACACTCCTTTACCCAGAGAGTTACTTCAGTGTTCTTATTCCTGGTGATATATTGTGCTCAGGGAAGCTCATATATCCAGTGGGCAGGCTCATTTATACACAGTTTGAAAAATAGATGGTGTATGAAGTGCAATTTGGTGTTACGGAAGACTCCTGTCCCCCCTTCCCCCCGGGGGCCTTGGGTGTTTGATTAAAACCCTTTTATGGGAAATCAATAGCTTCCTTATTACAAGTCTCATGCTCCTTCCTAAAAACATCAAGATGGAATTGTATGGGGTTGCCCTACCTGCCATCTTCTCTTCTCTAGATGAGAACGATCCTTTCAGTCTTTATTTTTTAAAGCTATACAGCTATGCATTAAGCACAGCGAGAAGCCTCCCCCCCCCCCGCAATTGCTTTTACTGGTTTGGAAAGGATGACAGGGAAAAATACATTAAATTCAGAATATAACTGAAGGGTGTGTACATACAAGAAGGTAGTGTTCCCTGGCTTATGCTCAGGGAATACGTATCTACTTACTTACTTACTTACTTACTTACTTACTTACTTACTTACAGACCATAGACTGGAATGGCAGGGGGACACAGCACCCCAACATCCCAGGGGAAATATTCTCCTGCCAATGCCATGAACTGCTTGGGAGGAGCTTGGAAAAGTTTAAAAGTAGAGGAATTCTCCATCCATGGAGGTGGGGGTGGGGAAATCACACACCTTGCAAACAAAATTATGTGCTAAGAAAGCCATAAAATAAAACAGGTTTTTGTGTCTTCCTGATAGCTCCAAAGCCATATGGCCTAGACACATGAAGCCTGGCATAGCTACTAGGGTCCTCCCTTGAGTTGTTTTCCTTTTTTATCTAGATTAATGTAAAAATCCACATTAAAATGACTGCACCCTCTTCAAGCAATACATGGTGGATCCCCCTGCCCTTCCCAAGATGGAACAGAAGTTGGTGCTTGCACTTCCTTTAGCAGGCTCTCAAATTCATCACACAGATGGGGAACAAGGGAGAAGCACTGTGTGGTAAGAGGTGGGAATGAACAGAGATGAAAATAAGAATCAGCACCAAAAACCCCCACATAGGTTTGGGATTGACAAGGAAGCAAAAGCAAAGAACAAGAGTACTGAGGTAGAAAGTGGTGGGAAATGAAGGACTTTTAGACCTTCTGAAACGAAAAGAACAATTTTTTTAAAAAAATTAATGCATTCTCTGGATCCAATGGCTTTGATCCGATCAAGCAAGTGAATTTGCTCTCCAATGGCACGTGGAAATCTCTGAAAGGTTCCTTTCAGGTTTTACACCTGTTGAGATTAGAGATGGGCATGACTCAGCGAAATTTTTGTTTTTGTTTTTGTTTTTTGTTTTGTTACGTAACGAAACGAAAAACAAATTTTGACTCCAAAATGAAACGAAACGACCCGAAACACGAAAAATTTTGTCGACCGCTTTGTTTTCGTTATGGCAAATACATTGAATTGTGCTAAATGGTAACAAAACAGCAATTTTTCATTTTCGTTTTCTCGGGTCATTACGTAACGAAACGAAAATGAAATGTTTTGCAAAAAACCTCACGAAAACGGAAACGAACCGAAACAGACCCCTAAACGACCAAAGGACAAACAAAACACAATTTTTTGGGGTCGTGCCCATCTCTAGTTGAGATCTCAAGAAGCTGGAAAATGCTTTTTTTTTAATACTAAGAGAAATGTTGCCTTTGGCAACTGAGATGAGAGATTTCTCATCTCATGTAATAATTACATTGTGTCCATTGCAACAAATGTGATTTCACAGTATTTACAAATAGAATCTGTGGGACATTCACCCTACAATCTCAGCTGCTATTATTAATTGTACAAAAAATAGTCTACACATTCAATCTTTTTGTTCCTCTTTGGCATATATCCTGTGCTTCCAGCACTCTTATTATCTACTGATGAAACCATGGCAACACAGAGGACTATAATATAGGGGAGATGGTAAAAGTTTATAGAATAATATTCTGTTTAAAAACATGAAACTCTGCAATGGAGATCCATTGTGGAATGACAAATATGTTATAGTACATGAGGCATAATTTCAGGTCTGGGCCTAGATTTTAACTGGTAATCATTGTTACAGTGGGCACATGAAACTGAAGCAGGCAGTTGTGGTTGTGAACATGGGGAGTCGCATATCAAATTTGGTAAAATAGGTAAAAGTGAGATGAGACAAGGAAGGAATGGCATAAGGCTGGGTACGTATGCAACAAGGTGAGGCAGGTATGAGGTAAGATGGGTAAAAAGGCATAGCAGTGCGTTTACTTCATGGGTTGAATTGCTCAGATAGTAGAAGCAACCTAAAATGAAGGATTTTAAAATGGCCTTGTAGAGAACCAAAAAATTACTTTTAAATCTACAATTTCTAGAATGCCCAAATCAAGATGTTTATTGCCCAGGTTAGGTGGGTGATTCTGAGGCTGGTGTCTCTCTACTGGGGAAGTCACATGAGTTCCTCCAGGCTCTGGCATCAAACGATGACACTCAGGCCAGTAGGCTGCCCTATGGAATGTGAAGGACCACAGTACTGATGATCTCTTTTATAAGATGCCAAAGATTAATCCCCACAAGGCATTTAATTAAAAGCATTTCCACTCTCTTTTGGCAGCACATACTTGGGTTACAGCAGCTTTTCAATCATGTACCTGCAAAATGGATGCAAATTTCAATTGGCATATTATCATGAAGTCAGTTTAAGTCAAGAGCATTTGTATAAGAGTAACTTAAATCTTAGTTGTGACTCTCCTTTTGTTAGCCCTGACTAAAAATACACCCACTGAATCGATTGCTAAATGGTAAATCAACATTTAACATAAAGTGTAAGTGTACATGTTGATTTTACACACTTAGAGACTATCTGCTTTACTAAACTGCATATCATGCACTGAGATGATAGGCATAACTTTTCACATAAGTTTGAATATTCCGGAGGCCATGTATTTTTAAATGCTATCACTGGGCTTTGCTCATATTCGGTATAGTCTGTGGAAGTACCAAAATGTATACATTTTGTTACGTATTTTAGCTTCATATTTTCCTTGAGCAAACCCAATATGACACAGTGGAGAGACTATTGGACTAAGATGCAGGAGAACTGGGATCAGATCCCTACTGGGCCATGGAAACTTACTGGAGCATCTCACATATTTCAAAAGCTCTATTAGGATTGCTATTAGTTGGAAGTGACAGGACAACACATTAAAAACCTTTAGTTTGTATCAAGATAAACTGCTATTATGGCTTATAATGGGAGGGGTGATAGTTAAATCTAATTAATCTGATTAATGAGCCATTGCCCATATATGTCTTTTCAGAAGGAGCAGCCTCTATTTATCTAAAAGGCACATCATTATCCCACTGTTTGTTTGTGCCAATCAGGCTTGAAGCAAACCTTCTGGAGGCAACTATGCACAAACCAAATATGACGAGATGAATTTCTAGTTTTGCTATCTTCTGCCAGCAGATGTAGCAAATTGTTCTCTGTGTTGCTCCTTCACTGAAGAGAAAAAACTGAACAAAAGGAAGGCATCCATAAAAGAACTAAACATTAAACAATGTGCCTGTTTAGACTACCCAAATATAAATGGCTCTTCTGAGATCATTCCTCATGGGAACATGAGAACATTTAGGCACAGCAAAAACTACATACTTCCAATCACTTTGATGAGGAGACAATAATCTTTTTAAAATCAGTCAGTATCATCTGACTAGAAAGCACAGCATGTCCACCCAAATGCTTTCTGCTGAGAACCTCATTATAAACTCATTTAATTGTTTTCCAGTCTGTGCTCCCCCCTGTGTGTTATGTCTTGTTTATTTGCTCATCAAAGCTCAAGCTGCTCATCTTAGGTTGGGGTGTGGTGGTACTTCCAAGTAGCACGAAGAGAGATATCCCTTTTTTCTTTAAATAACATATGGGATATACAAATACTTATAGACTGTTAGTGATGTATATCTTGCAAGGTTCATAAATCACCTGCATTTATTTGCCTGGGACTGCTTCCCCACAGCAAAGTTGCATTAGATTCAATTTTACTTACTTAGAAATATAGTACACTGTATATTGCATTAACCAGAGCGCTCTCTGTAGGCTTGTCGCTGCCAGGCCACCTCACACAGGCTCAGCAATCTCATGATGATATTCTGAACATTTTCACCTCTGTACATTAATTTATTGAAACATTTTATCTGATGCACTTATGAGTGAAAGGTACAACCTTCCTAAGGCAGCTTCCTAAAAATAGCAATAATGAAATTCCAGGCACCATAAAACATCAATAAAAACAGCTCTAAAACAAAAACATTAACACGTTAAAACTAATAAACAAAAGCAAATAAATCATAGAGCAATCCAATCAACTGTTTCTTACAAGAAATCCATGGAGAACAAATGGATCATTAAAAGTAATGGCATGTAATCAGGAAGACTGTTAGGCTTCAGACAGAAGTACTCTCTCAGTTTTCCCTTTCAGCTTCTTTTTTACTAGTTTCCTCATTTTTGGAAAGTTTCCTATTTCAAAATTTAAGGTCTCTGTGTTAGATTTTATCAGTGATTCGCAGGCTATGATTAAGTTAAAAGTCATCGTGTTGTGGTCACTGTTCCCTGTTGGATCAGTCACATTAACATCTTGCACCAGAACCTGTGTATTACTCAGGATCAAGCCAAGGATTCTTGTACCTCTAGTTGGCTCTTCAACCATCTGTTCCAGGGAACAATCATTTAGCATATCTAGGAACTTTATCTTTTTATCATGTGGTGAGCAACAGTTCACCCAGTCTATGTGAGGGTAATTGAAGTCACCCATTGCTTCCCTTCTTGAATGCCTCTTTAACAACATTCTCCAACTGCCAATCTCCCTTAGGTCTTTGTGTCAGAGGCTGATATAGCATATCTGTTAGACCATCCTTGTGGCCCGATATTCTTACCCCCAGAGTTTCTAATGGTGACTCTAAATCACCTGGATATTCCAATTTGTATGATTTTATCACTTCTTTGACGTACAAGGCGACACCACCTCCTGTCTGCCCCTTCCTGTACAGTTTATAGTCTGGGATAACTGTATCCCATTGGTTATCATCCGTCCACCAGGTTTCAGTCACACATGCATTGGTAACAACCATATTGGAATACTGTAATGCACTATATGTGGGGCAGCCCTTGAAAACTGTCTGGTGTCGAGGCTGCCACCAGGCAAAGACCTTCCTGTTCAACCAGCCTTTTAATTAGATAGCAATCTTTTTACGTGGGCTAATAAGCAGCAGGATTGTATTATTTGTATATTTATTTATTTTTGTTTCATGGTTTTAAATAGCTATGCTGTTTTATAGTTTGAATATATTGTATGGCGCCCAGAGACCACTTGATAGGGGGGCGGCTAATTTGCAGTACGCAAGATGAGGCCCATAGACAGGGTGCTAGCACCTCAAGATATTTCTGTTAAAGAGACCAAAAATAGAATTTTAGCATTTGCCATTATTGCAGTCACATTGTGCTGTTGCCTCATATTCAGCTTGTGATCTACAACAATTCCAAGACCTTTCTCACTCGCAGTACGTCAAGGAATTACAACAAACTACATTGATGCAATGGCTGTAATCCCAGATCGAGAGCTTGGAGAAACGTAACAGGAAAGTCAGAGATCAGGTCGTTGTCAGTTTTCAGGTTATTGACTAGAAGCCCAAGAGATTCACATGTTGAGGTGTACTCTGTGAGTTTTAGGCTCTGGGGTGAAATCCCAGGCTTTGGAATACAACCAACCAATCCGGAAACCTTAATTCTGCAGGGTTAATTCTCCGAAGACATGCCATTTAGATGTGCTTAGACACATCCTCGTCCTTTTTTTCTGCTATCTAGTGCCTGCTGATGGAATTCATACATAAATTAACCTTTAAATGTTTCCGCAAGTCCCTACACTGTCTGTTTTCCACATCATTGTGCAATTGTTGCCAGAGGGCCAAAGGATCTTCCCCTGATCTCAGGCTTTGGACTTGAAATCCCAGAGGGTGAGATCCTGCTGAATTGCCAACCCTTATCCTGTTGGAGCAATGTTTGGTTTGATTATGAGTGCAGGCATTTCACCCAAGAATTAGCACTGACAGAAGCTCATAGGCAGGTGTTTCTGGCATAATTATGCTGTAAATCAGCCAAAGATTGCTCTAGCATTATAAATGTTATATAAGCTGAAACAACAACAGGATTGCTACACGAAAATATTACTCCAAACTTTCTTCAGCAGCTTCTGTGAG
Source organism: Phrynocephalus versicolor (assembly GCA_023846285.1). Taxonomy (NCBI): domain Eukaryota; kingdom Metazoa; phylum Chordata; class Lepidosauria; order Squamata; family Agamidae; genus Phrynocephalus; species Phrynocephalus versicolor. The sequence goes on along the minus strand of JAHTLZ010000129.1, from coordinate 77,896,534 downwards.
GCAGGAATCATTTTTTTGTTGCTGTCAGCGTGAAACAATTTATTTATTTATTTATTCAATTTATATACCACCCATCTACTCAAAGGCCACTCTGCGTGGTTCACAACATAAAACAAACTGTTTCAATATAAAATACAACAGGAACATGATACAAAACTAAAAATGTAAATCAAAATATAGCAAGTCAGCACCCTTCATGAAGTCTAAAGTGAATAAGATGGGCTAAGGGCAGACAAAATCAGTGGAACAGCGAAACAGTTAGTAACCAGGGAAAGCAGATTTGAACAGCCATGTCTTTAAACATTTTTTGAAGTTCAACAAAGTGGAGGTATGGCAGATCTCTGAGGGAAGTTTGTTCCAAAGTGTATGGGCTGTCACCGAGAAGGCCTGATTCCTTGTTGATGTCTTGCGGACCTCCCTCGATGTTGGCACCACTCTAGATCGAAGCACCTAGAGACCTACCACTTAATCAACATGTATTTTCTATGCAGCTCTGATGGAGAGCAACAAAAAGCTTCAAGGAGACATCACGTATGGGTAACAGAAGGGAAACTGGTATGCAAACTGTTCTCTCTGTGATCACGGAAATAAGGTAACCTCTGCATCTACATGCACTTTGTATCAGTACTCATGAGGATAAGATATATGGCACTTGGAACACTTTTTTTTGGGGGGGGGGTGTTATCAGCTTCCTTTTGCAGTGTGTGGTCAAGCCGGTGCAAAGTGTTCTGACAGAACTGACCATGCTGTTTAGCTGAAATGGTGGCCTTTATTAATGTACTTTGTCTCCATCCAATTCCACACCACAATATTTGTTCTAGTCAGGTAATTACTCAATGAATCAGCCAACAGAACTAAAAGCCATTAATGAACTAAGCAGCCTTCCATCCATTGACTGCTTTCATTATCGGTGTCTTTAGCAGGGAAATAACCCCACAGGCTTCATTCCCCTCTTTTTATTTCACCCACTTGACCACCACTAAACATTGGCTGGCGTGCCCGTGTCATTAGGATGCTGACTGTTTAGTAATGACAAGGCTAATTATTAAGCATTTTGCTTTTGCATACCAAGGAGGGATTTGGTGGCAATTACACTTATCCAGGCTATTCCCCCTGCCAAGTTTACTGCTATCAATAGTTGAAATGGGAAAGGTGCTTTCTTGGACGATACCTTTGAACGCCCCCCCCCCCAGCCAGCATTGCTATTTCTTATCTTTTAGAAATTGACAGAAAATTCATCCCAATGCAACACCAGCATGTGAATAGCTCCTTTGGCTAATATTAGGCTTTCCACCTTACTTAGAGCCACTGATGTAACTTAATGGAGCCCTGTGGCTTTGTAGGACACACACGGGAAGGTTGGTGAAAGCATGTTATGCTACAGAAAAATTTGTGTACTTTTTACATTTTTCCCAAGTGTCACTTTTTTGGTTATTGTCCCAATTTCTTTTCTGGCACATGGCATAGGGTTTAAGTTTTTAGCAGGTGATTGGCAATATTTTTCCACAGCAGGTCCTGTAATCTAAAACAGTGGGTAGGGAGAGGAGGTTTGCCAATCTTTTTAGTTTCGGAATCCTTGTGTGCAGTTTTTATGATATACAGTATTAAATTTAGGAACAAGCTGAGCTGGAAAAAAAACTGTTTTCTTTTCGTTTCCTTCCTTTCTTCCTTCCTTCCTTTTGGGGGCAACAAGGAGCAGAGGGCATAATTGCCCAAGGAAACAGGGAGTGATAGTTAAGCAAAGCAAAGCAAAACAAAAAATAAAAACAAAATCAAAACCTGGAATCTTTTCTAAACAATGGACACAAATATTTGCACAGTCTCTTTGCAAATACCTTTGCTTGCATTGTACATTCAACAAACTGAATATTCTCATTTGGAATGCAATTCACTGTCGGATGAAAAGACAAAAAGAAAGAACTAGAACAGACAATCTGACAGATACAGTATCTGATCAAGTCCAATATAGTCTGCCTTTCCACTTCCAGTAAAATCTGCTAGATGTTTACAAGCTGGGCCTGAATGTCAAAAATGAATTAGGTTGTTATCATACTACAATCATGTTATAACACCTAACTAGGAGTGTTTAACATTTTACAAAACGATGTGAGTGTTAACTGTTGCACAAACATTAAGATTGGACCTGACATATTAAACAACAAGACAGCATGCTGAAATGTGTTACAAATCCAAATTGAAATTTAGAAAATAAACATGTTGGTAAAACGGTAGACTTGAGAACTGCAGGTTTATAGCACCACAGAGCTGTAAGAGCCACCAGATCACCTTGAAGGAGTCATCTCTTTCAAAGAAGATTGAATTGAAAAAATGGGAAGAAGAACGCCACATAAAGACAGTGTATAAATGTAAATAAAGTATAGGGAATGATGAGGTAGTAAATAATATAATTTCTCTCTAGTCAAATTCCAGTTCAATAATTAAGTTACAAACACATATTTATTACCCAGAGTTTGATCTAGCAACTGACTTGTGACGACTCAAGGGGAAACTATGAGTCTAAAAATCATATGGTCTAGACCAGTGGTTATCAACCTGTGGGTCCCCAGATGTTCCTGGACTGCAACTCCCAGAAATCCTGGCTCAGCTAGTGATAAAGACTTCTGGGAGTTGCAGTGCAGGAACATCTGGGGACCCACAGGTTGAGGACCACTGGTCTAGACCAATGGTGGCCAAACTTCAGCCCTCCAGATATTTTGGACCACAACTCTCACAGTCCTTTGTCATTGGTAATAAAGGCTTGGAATTCTGGGAGTTGTGATCCAAAACATCTAGAAGGTCGAAGTTTGACCACCACTGGTCTAGATAATTGATCTCAGATGTTCTTGGACTAAAATTCCAGGAAGCCTTCACCCCAACTGTGCTGGCCAGGATTTCTGGGAGATGTTATCAAAGAACATCTGGACACCCAATGTTGGGAACCACTGGTTTAGATCCTAACACTTTAGGAATATAGCATGAATTTAAATGTGAGTTTATATCATATGCACTTGCCATTAGACATGGGCACGACTTAGCGAAATTCCCGTTTCCGTTCCTCGTTTCCGTTACGGAACGGAAACGGTAATGACAATTACTCCGCCAGAACTCGAACTCGAACCGATAAAAGAAAAATTGGGTCTGATTTGTCATTGTTGTTCCTGGCATCGCGGCGATCGCGCGATGCCAAGCGGCACAGAAAAAAAGTTAAAACAAACAAACAAACAAAAATGATTCCCGGCCAAAAAAGCAGGCGAAAATATGCCTGCCTGAGAGTGCACCGACCCAAGGGGTGGTTTCGGAGGGGGGGTCCCCGGCCTCCCCCCTCTTCTGTCCTGGGCTGCTCTGGTGGGGGCTGGGGGGCATCCTCGTCATCTCGCAACTTCGCAAGTCGCAACTCGCCGGCCGCCATTCAAGCGGCACAGGAAAAAAGTTTTAAAATATAAAAACCCACCCCCGGCCAAAAAAGCAGGTGGAAATATGCCTGCCTGAGAGTGCACCTACCCAAGGGGTGGTTTTTTGGGGGGGTCCCCGGCCTCCCCCCCTGTCCTGGGCTGCCCTGGTGGGGGCTGGGGGGCATCCTCGTCGTCTCACCAACTCGCCATGCCATGCGGTGCGGGCGGGGGATCCAAAATGGGGTGACCACAATATTTATTTTGAAATCATCGTGGTCCAAAAACACACCAAAGCACCACAGAAACATGCGAAAATTGCTATTTTAAAACTGCCAGAATTTTTACAGTAGCACTAGCAGCAGTGGGTTTTTCTTGCAACAAAATGTCTCCTCTCCATTGATTTTATTTTATTTTATTTTATTTTTTTACACCTGTGCAATGATGGGCTGGCCATGGGAGGGACCATGCAAATTTTTGGAGCCATTCCACCAACCGCATGGCCACTTGGCCAGGTTTTGACTGAGGATTCTGGGATGTGCCAGTCGGGCATAAAAAGCCCACTAACCCTAGCCCTAGCCCTAAGCCTAAGCCTAACCCTAACCCATACGCCAGTACACTGTCCTTCGAAGTGGGTCAGAGAGGCACCCAGAGGTGCACCCCACTAACTCACCCTAACCTTACCTGTAACCCTAAGCCTAGCCCTTGCGCTAACCCTAACCCTAAGCCAGATCTGTGTACTTGCATTGCACTACACACACAAGTACGATTCCCTTCTTAGTGAGCCACAGAGCTCCCAGACTGAGGGAACCTTCCCCCAGTGTGCACTGTGACTCCACTATACCAGCAGTGGGCGTGTGGTTAAAGAGGCACCCAAAAGAGAGGTGCCTCTGCCACTGCAAGGCTGTGAGTTGAGAGGCACCCAAAAGAGAGGTGCCTCTGCCGGTGCCACTGCAACTTGGTATGCATATCCAATTGGCTATGCATGCCATTTTGTAGCAGGCCAGAGGAGGCACCCATCCCAGAGAGGTGCCTCCAGGAGCCTGCTTTCCCTTCATAGCGGGCCAGAGGAGGCACCCACCCCAGAGAGGTGCCTCCAGGAGCCCGCTACCCCCCTAAACCAGTACTAACGACAGATGAATAAAACGACAAACGAAACAACAAACTTTTGAAAAATTTCACGAAAAACAGAAACGAGCCGAAACGGGCTGGCTCCGACACACGACAACTCGAAAACGTCATTTTTCCTGGTCGTGCCCATCTCTACTTGCCATGCTTCTGATGCAGCTTGGCTTATACTGCATCTGGGTGCTTCTGCACTTTATGCAGCTGAACAGAGAGGGGAGAAAACTGATTTCTCCACCTCTTTTGCTGAAACATGAATCACTCCATCTCAAACTCATTGTTCTCAAAAGCAATACTTCTCAGTTTTTGGAATTCCAGATATTGACCAGGCTGGCTGCAGCTTCTGGGAGTTCAAGTCCAAAACACCTGAAGGCCCAAACACTGAAAATCGCTTCTGACAAGAAACACCAAATTAACTACAGATCTGAAAGCTTCAGCAGCTAGTCCAAACAATTTTTTTTCAACTTTAGTATTTCTCACCCCACTCCATTGCCCAGGCTAAAGTATGAGAATAGAAGGTAAAGAGATGAGATTATGAGGGAGGGATAAGTGGAAGACAAGAGAAATGTTATGCACGAAATGGATGGGAAACAAGGTTTTTAACAACTTCAGGCATCTGTTTTGATTTCTCCAAAGTTCATGGCAGAGATAAAGTGGAAAAAGTAAAATCATGGATGGGATTTTTCTCCTCACTATAAACACAATTTAATTAGTTTTTGAAATTTATGTATTAATAAGTAACTTAATGTGTGACCTTTTCTACCAATGTTCCTGTCTTGGGACAGATTAAAAACAAATAAGGAAGTCAGCAAGCAAATCAAGCAAAGAAACAAATAAAAGAAATTGGTTTGTTATGTCCTCACTTGGGAATTATTCCGGTCAGATAGGCTTATACTGAAAACCCACAAGAAAGTAAAATAAAATAAAATAAAATAAAATAGAAGCATGCAGGAATCAGGTGGACTCAATGGAAGGTTCATTGCCTGTTGTTCAACCCCTTGTTTGTCTGTGTTCTGCATATTTACTGACCTTTTGAGCCTCATGAGGGAAGCGGGACAGGAACCTCACAGGTGAAAAATTGTTGTGTGAGGAATTAGAAATGAGGGGTTGACAAAGTGAAAGGAGCATCCAAGTCAATAGCTTTAGCCCAGGGCAGCAGAAGCTATGGATGTTTTTTATGACAGCAGAGATCCATTTGGCTAAAACAAACCCTACCGTGTACACCTGGCAACGTTTTTAAAGCTTGTCCATATTTGCTGACAGTTATCCGCATGTACAATACAAACCACACAAGCCCAAGGAATCCACTAGTCTTATGCAAGCTTTTCAAAAACATTAAGCCTAATTCCATTACCACTTTCTGGGACCATTAAAATATCCCCCCCCCACACACACTAAATTAAATCTAGCAGTCATGCCACTTTGTGTCATCTCTCTGACATTTACTATGGCATGCAATTATGTGGGCATATCTATATGTCCACATTGTGCTAATGTGAAACTCTTTGCTTGAATTTGTCCCCACCCAAGCACCAATACATGTTAACTTATTGATATCAGTTTTGTTCATGTGGCTGGATTTTTTTTTCTCCCCATATCCTAGTGGGTGTTTGCTACCAAAGAGAGGCCTTTCATTCATTCAAGATTCAGTTATTGCAATTTTACACGCACTCCTCTCTCTCTCTCTCTCTCTCTCTTAAAAACTAAGACACATGTGAGCTCAAACCAGGTTTATTTCCAGACAAATGGGTCTAGGATTGCAATTTTAATCCCCTATTTTAAAAATTGCTGTGAAACAGTTAGATGAACACAGATCTGTGAGCTGTTTCTCCAATTGTATATTCACTTAGAAAACATTTGTTGTCAGGCAGCTTAACAACAAACAGACAATAAAACCATTTTCTTTTTATGTTATGTGTGCTCATCTGTCACGGCAGATCATTTTTCTGAGATCACTGTTAGATTGTTACACAAAAATCTTTTACTGTGGAAATCTGCAAATTGAAGTTTGTTTTAACTTACTATATGGTGCCTCCTGGCATTCTGACATTTTCCAGAACAAGTTAGAGGAAACTTTCCCATCCACGCTGTCATATATGGCTAGGCTGGCTGAGCTTGGAAGCAAGATGATTAAAGATGTCATCCTCTGCACTTTTAGTAGTGACAAAGGTGACTTCAGAGACCCCCTCTCCCATCATGCCTTTGTCCCGAGGACTCTCAGAACCAGTTCTCTGAAAAAAGAGCTAGCTCTATGGAGAGCTGACTCCCTGTTTCTAGAAGGGCTATTGCTGTGTCCCTGCTTGTTTGAATGGTCGTGTGTGCTGCTGGTCAGGAATCAGAAAGGGTGGACATTTAATGGATGCTTGCTGGGTATTTTTGATTGGGTGGAGGTGATGCGGCATAATAAGTGAGGAGTGTCGCAACTCACTGTGGGAAAGATTCCGCCACCCCTGAAGACTGTTCCTATTAATCAAATACAGTACACTCCTCTGGAGTGTATAGAAAATGGATAGATCAGGGCTTTTATTAGAAAACTTCCATGGCATTTAGCTCAATAGTTAGAGCCCGTAACCGTGAATCATTATTTCATGTAAATAATCAATGTAAATAAAAGGAAAGTCTATAGACCTCTAAATACACTGAAGCCAATAAAAAACAGGACAGGCACCAGGTATTAACATGGTACAGTAGTACCTCTACTTAGGAGTTTAATCCGTTCTGAAAGCATGATCATAAGTCAAACAGCTTGTTAAGTAGAGCAGCCATATCTAAAAAATAATAATGTAAAAATCAATTTAAAAAAGTAGAGCAGACCGCTTCTAAAATTTGTAAACACCAATGGTATTCTGCTCCTAAGTCAAACTGCTCTTAAGTAGAGCCGCTCGTCAGTAGTGGTACCACTGTAAAACTGTTGGATAGCTCTGTGGTTTAGGGATGTAGCTGAGGAGCCAGTTTCAGTTCTCCACTGGGTTTTATTGAAAGCAGCAGGACTTGATGATCCAGTAGGGTCTCTTCCAACTCTGCAGTTCTAAGATGATGATGATGATGATGATGATGATTAACGTTCATTACCTATACATCTCATTCATTATGTTTTCATGAGTCTGATGATCTAGTTCAGAAGCTGTGCTTGCAGGCATATATAGATTTTTTTACTTCCTAGTTTGACAGCTACCCGCTGTGTATTTGAGCTTCTTTCCACCTTTAAATTATGTGGTTTTAAATATTCTCATCCTGACACCATTTTCTTCCATTCCTGAGTGAAATTGCATTTTTTAAAAAAAATACTCCATGTTATTAAAGAGATTTTAAAAAGTACAATTAGCTTAATTACCTGAGAGCACGGAGTGCTCCTAAATTTGTAGAAGGCATTTTGTTAACTAGAGCAGTCAGCTAGAAATATTAAGTAACCAATATCCACCACTTGCATCGTTCCATCTTCTAGTTTATTCATCACAGGCAGTGCTAAATTAAGTTAGTTAGAAAAGATAATTTAATTTCTTTTGATTAAGTGCCAGGAATAAATACCAGGTGAATGGCAGGGTGTTTCAATGAGCCCAAAGCCTAATGAATCTTTCCCTTCCCTGTGTTAATTAGAATTTCAAAGGAGAAATTCTGGAGGGACTAATTTCTTGGGAGTACAAAGAAGAGCCTTTTCTTCTAACTCTCCCAAGTTAGTAAGCACACTTGCCGCCTGACCTTGCATCTGTTTGGTTCGGAGTGATTCTGCACACTCGGATAACACGCTGAAAACTCCAAGAAAATGCTCTTCTTCAGCAATATTATTATTTCTGGCTTCTTATTTGGAATATACTTGGAGTGATAACTGGATGCGTAGGGGAGATGTTCTACACAGAATCACATGTTCTACACAGAATCATGTAGCCACACCTCTTCTAATCTCTAGGCCAGGCATGTCCAAACTTTGGCACTCCAGATGTTTTGGACCACAAATGGCAATCTAAGCTTAGAATTCTGGAAGTTCTGGTCCAAAACATCAGAAGGGCTGAAGTTTGGACATGCCTGCTCTAGGCTTCCATGATGCCAGTTAAAGAAAAAAACAATTCTGAACAAAGGCAAACAATAGAGGCTTCCTTTTCACCATCATGATCATGATGCTTCCTGCCAGTTAATGGCCAAGGGTGAGATATTAGAAACTCTTCTTAGATTTCTGAAGAAGTGGACTTGTCCACTGAAGCTCACAATGAAATACAGCAGTTCATTTTTAAAGTGTTGCGGTGCTTTTGTGTTCTTTATTGTTTGTTTGTTTGTTTTACTTTTGCCTAACATGCTAGCACATACTATCATGGCTACCTCTTCTAAAATTAGAAACTCTGTGTCATTTAGAATTACAGCTCTCACAAACAAATGTGAAATTAGTTATGAGCATACAGGCAGAGTGGTTTGGTTACTAAACTACGTCTCATTGTTAATCTCAACCAGAAGGGATCCAAAAAACCAATGGGTCTTGCTAAACCAGCTTTTATGCAAGCCCCACTTATTTGATGGTTCTGCTCCAGTTGGGATTTACTCTTACTCTGTGTGTGTGAGAGAGAGAGAGAGAGAAAGAGAGAGAGAGAGGATTGGTATGCCACCAAGCTTCAATGAAAATGATGTTCCAGTTTGTTGTGATAACCATGTGCCAAAAAAGAAATAGATACGTTAGGTGTAGAGTTTGATACTGATCAATATATCAAATCTGGTCAAGGCTTTTAGTGTTTAGCTCAAATCTCTGTCTATTAAAACATACTGTGTATTAAACCATACTAGTTCTGAATTACCATTTCTTTCCTGGTGGATCATAATCTTGAACATCTTTGTGAAAGTGAGGGATGGTTCACTTCTTGTTTTGAGGATATTTTCCACTTACTAACCAGCCTTGCCTTCTGGTTTAGATTTTAAAATGTATGCACTCTTTTATTCTAAAACCAGTTAAACAATATTCAATTCTTTGTTTGCTGGTTTATTGGTTGAAACCTTCTAAAACCATCCTCATCTTTACAATCGTCAGAATGATATAGAAATGCAGTTAAAACAGTATTATATAGTTAATAAAACAATTAAAAACTGTTCAATATGGCATGAAAGCAATTCTAAAAAGCAACAAAAATACCTCCCAAACAAGTAAGTAATCAACAACAAAACTCACACCAACCAACTAAAAAAGCAACTGGAGCAAATTAATCAAATCTCATGGAAAGCAAAAAGGTTCTCTCACTGGCAATGATACCATTGCAGTGAGAGAAGGAATTCCATTGGAATTACTTTTGGTGCTGAATGACATCTTTCTTTCTTTCTTTCTTTCTTTCTTTCTCTTCCTTCCTTCCTTCCTTCCTTCCTTCCTTCCTTCCTTCCTTCCTTCTTTATTTAATTTACCCCACCTTTCTCCTTAAAAGGGATTCAAGGTGGCTTTACATTATATAAAATAATATTTGAAGCTAGAAACAATGAGTATACAAAGGCAACTTACATCATTAAAATACAACATTTCAAGCCATCTGTCGGAAATACTGTGATGGGGGTTCCTGCATGGCAGGGGGTTGGACTGGATGGCCCTTGAGGTCTCTTCCAACTCTATGATTCTATGATTCTATGATTCTATGATTCTATAAGCTAAAAATATATAACTATGCAAATAATGTATAGAAATCTATGTGAGACTGAAAACCTTGATTACAAAAATCAAGACTATAGCCCGACTTTCAGATGTAGTCTTCGAATAAAATCATTAATTAATAGAGCTTTGGAGAACTCAGTTTAGTAATTTAATGAGGCACTTTTCTTAACATAATTGAGCTCTTGATAAGCTCTTGAAATTGAGAAAGGCTGATAAATGGGGTGGTAGAAACTGTACAAATAGACCTTTGTGTGGGAAGAATTCATTTTGATCAATGCATAGAAGAAATGGGGTGTGGTATTTCTAGGAGCTAAAAGTGTGAATATTTAGGAATAGAGGAACTCTGGGTGGTTAACAACAATACCAAAAAATTAAAGTATATATAAATATATATCAAAACACATCAATCAATAAAAAGGCAATAAAACAACAAAACAAACAATCTCTACAGGAACAAAATGAGCTCACTTAAAAATATGTGGGCTAGAATTTCTGTTTATTAGATATGGCCATTTAGGCAGTGCAGAAAATGGATGAAGGCTAGGTATGTTTTCATGCGTGGAACAGCTAAAATACTTTTACAATGTGAAGAAACATCCTCAGCTTATCTGTTATTTCCATCAAATCACATTGTTAGATTGTACTAACATTCTGATTTATCATATTTAATTATTTCCTTCATTTATATAGTGGTGCATTAGTGCAGGAGGACTACTCTGGGTGGTTAACATGATAAATCTAACAATGAATCAAAAAATAAAGTAAAATAAAGATTTCAAGTGCAATTGCCAAGATAAAACAGTACTTTATAATAGAATGTCTCAGTTGTATGTCTGGTCACATACCCAATTACTGAGTCAAAATGTGCCCTGGCATCTTGTGAAATAGCTGCAAGGTTACACAAACCTTGCAAAAACACCAGTATGATCCCATCTTGTGCCTATTTCAGTACCCTGGACAGAGCCTATAGCTGATAACTCATTGTCATGCATACACCCACTTTATTGAACCATGCTCTGCAACAGGGCTGGGAAGTTCAGAGACTTAAAGGGGTACCCCTTGTATAGGGGTTAGATCCAGTGGGATGTGTGTAAGTATTGCCTCAATAGCTACCATTGATTTAGTGGATAGTTGGGACTAACAATAGCATTTAAAATATCTTCTAAGTATATGCCTAATACAGAATCCTGCCTCCTTTGGTGATCAGCCACATGACTTTTGGGAAGTCCATAAAAAAGGACACAAAAGCAACAGACTTGCCATTTGTCATTCCTGTGCAACCTGGGCCTAGAGACATAAAGCTTTTGAACTTTGATGCAGGGTATGTTTTGTGTGGGGAGTTGCTGGAGAAGTTTTGAAGCCAGGATGACCTTAGCTTTAGAACAGAGAACACACACACACAAGTACCTTTTCTGACCAGCAGAGAAGGCATGCATGCACAAAACTGCTGCATTCCTCTCAGAAGGCTCTATTTTTATTCATCTTATCTATGTTTACCGGCAAGACATTGGAGTGCTTACAAAAATAATAGCTCAGATAGGGGGCAGGTATCCTTTAGACCTTTGGCCCTGCCTCAAAGCAAAAGGTCAGGGAAAGAGAAGGTCACTTCCCTTCCAGATATGGCATGTGGGTGGCCAGGAGCATGTGCACATCACTGCAGTCTCCCCAGAACACACCCTTCAAAGGAAGGTTCCAACAGTTTTGTTTCTGTCTTACTGTATTCATCACTGTAAGGCTTCTGTGAGACCACTTTCTTAGGTAGGCCGGCATGTTGGAAGATAATGACTTTATGAAAACTTCCACTGTAATCCTTTTGTTCCCTCACCTCTGAAATGTTAACTAGTTAACATTCTTGGAAAAGAAGACACACGCTGTAAACACACAATCAAAAAGAAAGTTGATAATAAACAGAAGTTTATGTGGGTGTCTTTTTAAATTGATTTGCTGGAGAACAGTTTCCTCAGTGCATTTCCCTTGTTCTTTGCTGGGTGAAGGTCCTGCTCAGAATTTGCACAGCAAAAAAGGCAAGGTATCCATATTTATGAGGTTAGTGGCAGTTATAGTTCTAATAATATTTATGCACTGTCTGCCAAAGGGTATGTGACAGGGCAAATATTTACACACAATATTGCTGACAGTCTCACTAACCATGAACTGCATTATCTGTGGAAGAATCAATATTCTGCTCTAATTCCAGAGTCTCAGCAGCGCCTCCTAAACTACACTGCTCATTGGAAGAATTCCAGGTGGCATTTATTGTACGAGAGGGATCTATTCTGAGGTATATATTTATGTTTCTTTCTTCAGTGCTTCAATGATTTTGTTTTGGGTAATGTGGCCTTCGGTAAGAGGGACTATTAGGATGAAATGACAGGATGTGAAAAGCAAAACAGGTATAGCAGAAAGGAAAAGCTTTGCCTCTTTCTTCATAATGTAAAGCCTTGGGAGCCGGATCGGAGGGGGATTTTGAGAGCTGTAGTCCCCCCCCCCAAAAAAAACCCCAAACAAAACACACACCGCCTTGGCATTTTTATTCTCTGAGTAAAGCCAATGCCATCATTATGGTGGTATATCCTTTGACCTGTTAGCTGCAGGCTCAAAAGGATGGTTGAGATGTAAGGGAAATACAGCAGGGTTGTTCAGCTCCACCCCTGTATTAAATGAATGCATGAGGGGGCACACCAAATACTCTCACACAAAGTACTGTTTGGCCATGCCCACCCAGCAGCTTTAAGATAAATCATAGAGATGTTTCTATGCCTACCAATCATGATGACTATATAATATCTTCAGGACCAGAAGCAGGATATATCACAGGATAGGAGCTTTTTTCACATTAGCAAATCTGTACAGTAAACATTTTTGGGTCATGTTCTTGCTTCCATGTTGGGCTCAACATGTGCCTCTTTCATCTTTCATCTTGCTTCTGCATCAGTTTGGCTGAAATCCAGTAGTAAGTTGCAACTGCTAGATAGCTAAATAGTTTAACTACAGTAGGTCCAAAGAATCAACCGAACCTATGGAAGAGCACTCCCCAAATCTTCACTGATCCAATGGGTCTGCTCTAGTTGGGACTCATTACTGGATTTCATCTTGTGATGCACCTTCATTTTAAGAGATGCATTCTTGTGTACAAGTGCTTGTTGACAAATCTGAGCATCTTTACAAGCATTTCATCGAATTAAATGCTCTCCCAAAATCTGCTTTTTTTTTTAACACTGGAAAATTACATAAAATATGGACAAGTGTGACTATCAAATTATGGTTTGTGTTTCAGTCTGTATATTGTTTGAGGAAGTGCATGTTCATTCTCATGAAATAGTGAATGAACACATTTCTTGCACAATCCTATCTGCGCATAGGCTTTCCATGAGTCCATGATTGGCCAGAGAAGACAGCAGGTCTCCTGCCTTATCTGCCATGGTACTCAGTTGTAATACAACACAACAGCCAGAGTCATTGGCTGGAAAACAATGCTTGGGGATTTGGGAGGGATAAAAGGAACTAGAACTTCATATATCTTTTCACAATTCACAACTGCAAAATTTAGTGATACTTGCTAAGTTGGATAGGGCACAGTTGCACTTAAAAGCACAATAGGAAAATTCATGGAGATTGAAATCAAGGTGGCTTCATATCACCCTTGGTAGCAAAACCAAGGGGACTTTAACAGAATAATGATGTCTCCTGAAGGCTTCCCCATAGGCAACTGGTTTGCCAGTGTATGAACACAATGACTGACTCAGCACAGCTTTCCTTAGATTCTTATGATTCTTTTTATGTTCCTAGGGACATGGCAAATGACATTGGCTTCAACCATTTATCAAGGATGGAGGGCTTACTTCTTGGGAACTGGAAACTATTTCTATCATGAATAACAGTAAAGGAAATGGAAATATACTATTCATGTCTATTGAAAAATAAAAACAATGTTGAGAAGTCGGACACATCAAAATGTAATTCATCCTCAATACAAAATAACTTAAAATCCCTGAACCAAATGCTGAATACAGAATATTGGCAAGGATGTGCAGTGTGAAGCTGCACATCTGAGATTGCAGCAATGCATCCTCCATCCATTTTATTTCAAACACCTCTCCCTGCACAAAAAGTCTATTATGGGATGTAAGAAGCTGTAGAACCTTAATATGAGCTAGAGTCAACATCTTCTGTTGGTGGCTCAGAGAAACGAAGACACCCATGGGAAGAGGAAAAGGAGGCTTATGAAAGATGAAAGCTAACAAGTCAGCACCTTGACACAACCTAAAGAAAAAGGAACCAACATGGAGTCACATTGGGTCATTCAAATGAATTGCATTGTCCCATAGCTATTGAAATGAAGCCAATGTCTTCAAGAAAGATAGTAGGAAGCCTTTAGCAAGCCAAGATCTGTGAATCTCTGGCGCCTGTGTTTTTGATCTGTGAACAGTGAAGGGAAAAAGTTCAGGGACCAAAGTCTATTCCTAGCTCCGCGATTCATCATTGTTATCTTATACAGCTAGAAGAATTCTTGCTGTGTTTGAAAGTAGGTTCCTCTGCCCTTATAAGGGAGTTTAAAAAGAGACAACAACAAAAGACTTGCTGTCAGGAATGCACCAAGGCTGTTCAGGATGAATGCAGACACTATGTTTGAAGTACACAGAGACAGTCTCCATGTAACGTAAAATAAAATGAATTTACACTCGTGTCCCCATGTTTTCTCACCTCACTCCACAAATAGGACTACCAAGGTGGTGAGAGAAGATCAGTGAAGTTCTGCATTCCCTCGTGGCACCAAGCACTTGGCCCAAGCACAGCACATATCCCTGTAGACATGATTTCCATGTGTAGTTTTGGGGCCCAATTAATGGATCTTTACCCTTATAAACAAGATCACTGGCAAATTTATGAAAGCTAGGGTGGCACATTTTAAGATGGGAGAGGGACCTTATTTATTTCAAGGGTTTCTTGGGGAATAACCTACCTGAGGCTGTGGGCAAGTGGTAGACACCCCTTTTCTCTTTCTTTCATGTGTTCTCTTTTTGCCCCTCTGGGAATCTCTTTCTGTTTTAATCCTCCCCTTGGATCTCAACCGGCTGCATAATCAAGAAATAGAATATGTCCTCTGGAGGTCTGATGTACCTTCCTTAGAGAAGAAAAAAGGGTCCTTAAAATAGAACATTTTAAAAATATTTCAGAAGTAACATTAAATAGACCTTCATTCATTAATAACGTTATTTACATGCCACTTACATAAGGAAAGGGGAAGGCGACTATATCTCACTATGAAAAATAGTTTTCTACTGTGTACTATATATATACAAATGTATCCGTTTATAAGCTCTAACCTCAGCCTATAAATGCATTTGGACTCTAGCAGTTTCAAGATCTGAGTTAAGGTAATGTTTCAAGATGGAGACTGGAAACTTGTTGCATCAGCTTCAGGTCCCTGGTTTCACCTCAGGGACGCAGGATAAATTATCTTTGCCCATCTCTGTACAAGGATTGCTAATCATGCAGTGCATTCTTGAGGTCTATAGCTCAGCCAGGAGGAGGAGCACACACAGGACTCCTCTATCAGAAGAGACAAGGATTAATTTTAACTGACTAGATGTTGATTGGAGCCAAATTAAGAGTATTACCTAGTGACTGGAGGAAGATATGGGTTCTCATCAAGCAAAGTAGTCCTTCTTGAAAGATGGTAGATCTACCTGTAACTCTTTGTGTGTGTGTGTGTGTGTGTGTGTGTGTGTGTGTGTGTGTGTGTGT
>JAHTLZ010000129.1:77862356-77880645 GCA_023846285.1 Phrynocephalus versicolor | reverse complement strand
GTGTGTGTGTGTGTGTGTGTGTGTGTGTGTGTGTGTGTGTGTGTGTGGTCTGGGCACACAATCAAAAAACAAGATCGGGTAATACTTCTATTGAACAATTAAATTATTACAGATGGGAAAAGTCAATGCATCCTGTAATGTCTGAGGTGAAACCAGGTACGTCAAACTAACACAACAAGCTTTCAAATCTCAGTCTTGAGGCATTGTAAACCAGTAAGTGTCCTCTACAGAGGGCATATCAAAACTCACATTTAATAAATGCAGAAATGATTCTGATGTAATTCTGATGTAGTGAATGAAATGTCTTCCCTTTTGAAACATTATTACCAATGTATTCTTCTCCCATTTTCTGATGTTTAAGTAATTTTCAAATCTTCTATTCCAACCTTTCCTGGCTCTGGATAGATTTCCAGGTTTGCCCTCATTGCTTATAAACTGGTTCTCCCTTCTTGATGAAGCTCTTTCTATGTTATGGAAGGCAATCTTTTCATCCCCTCCATGCACTGTAAAGTCAGACCTTCTCATTGATTCTCACTATGTCATGTCAATAAATTAGCCTTTGTGGAGAGTGTTGCCTCGCACTGAACCACTTGTTAGTTTGAGGTTTTATAAAGTATAGATCCATTTCAGCCACAGTCATGATCTTTGCTGACTCAAAGGAAAATGATCTTTAACCATCCCCCAGGCAGATGTATTTCCCCTGTCTAAGTGCATGCAAATTGCAACCTACAACCAATTAACCACACAATTTCTCATCTGTCTTGTTTTGGCATTAAACATAACTCTAATTCCAACATGTCAATATGGAATCCTTTTTTTTTTTTTTACTTTCCGTATTGCCTCCAACTCAGCACAGTCATTTGGGAGTCAATTTTTAAAAAAGGCTGCTGAAATGGTTAACTGAGCAGCAGACTATTTTACAGATTCATGCACTGTGTCATAAAATATGGTGCAGGCATAAATGCTTTCTATTAGCATGGTTCTGCAGCAGCCCTATGCAAGTCTAGTCAGGCTTTGGGACAGGGGGGTAAAAGGAAGGTGTTCCAGAAACAGAAGAAATGTCTATCAAACAAACTTGATGGTGCCAGAACTAACTGGATCTTTTCTTTAGTACTATCTGAAATTTTCAGGATTACTTTAAAAATCATGGACTTTTACGTCAATGAAACAATTTTGCAGTTTGCACTATTGAGGACTCCCTTCCTTTCCCTTCAGGGAGCTCAGTCTTTCCTCATCTTCAATTTAAAAAGGCCATAAGGAATTCAACAGTACCTGAAGGCCCAGAGGTACCTCATTCTTATGTATAGAAAGACCTAGGCATACAAGCTCTTCCATTGCTTGAGAAAGGAAGCCGAGTGCTAGCTGCTCAGAGACATTATTGGGGCCACTGCTGACACTCCATGCCATGGATGTACATTAAACCATATATCTGGAAGTTGAGTCATGGCTACTGGACTTCTTTTTGAGAGACAGAAACATTTCACTGCTCATCCAAACAGCTTCATCAGTTACTACTGTTGCTCCAGTTGCCTCATCCCCATTGTTCCCAATGAGGAACAGTGAGACTGATGAATCTATTTGGATGAGCAGCGAAACATTTCTATCTCTCAAAAAGAAGTCCAGTAGCCATGACTCAACTTCCAGATAAACTCACCTGGATGACTGAGAATCTTCACAGACATTAAACCTCCGGCAAATGGGAGCGGTATAGAAATGCAAAATAAAATAAATAAATAACCCATATACTTGGTTGTACAGTAGTGTACAGGCATGGAAAGTGCCTTTCTTACTGGTAGGAGGATACAAAGGTGCTGGTTATGTCATTGTACCCTCCATCACCATTGGGAACAATTGGAATGAGGCAACTGGAGCAACAGTAGTGACAACCCTGCTAACTGTTGAATGCTGAGAGCAGATTTCTGCAAGCACCTTCCAGAGCCCACCTGCAAGATGGCTATTGGTGAATACCATATTGTGATGGCTCCATGGAGCCAAGACATGATGGGAAAGGTGACCTGATCAGGAAGAATCTTCACCCTTCCTCCTCAGCAGAGTGGTTGGCCAACTGTAGAGGAAGGGAACGGCAGCCTGAGCTCCTGCCCAGACAGATGTACTGCTGGAGGCAGGCTTTGGGAGCACACAAAGAACAGTGAGTGGACCAGATGGCCAGGATGGGGTGGGGGTGGAGGATAAATGACACCTGTGTAATGAAGTGCTTTGGTCCCATCTCTGGTCTTGATTAATATTTGCTTACAGTGTGGAGACCTGAGCTTATGGGAGGGAAAGCACAACATCTTCATGCAACTAAATGGAAGGTAAATTAGTCTGATTGAGATTTTATCATTATTTAAATAACTTAGTGCCAACAAATCAATTATGATTTACAGCTGTCCTTTTCAGGGTTTTCTAGGTACAGAATATTCAGAAATGGCTTACTGTTCCCTTCTTCTGTGGGGTGGGATGGGGACCCAGGGACTGCAACAGCTTGCCTAAAGCCACATAAATTGGTTTTTCTGTGATGCACAGTGGGAACTGAATTCCAGGCCTGTCAATCCTCAGCCAGATACCTACCTGTAGCGATCCCAGGTGGAGGGCCTGAACCCCAAAATAACCTGGCAGCACTGAGGCAGCCATGATCCCCTGGACAAGCTTGTCCAGAGAAGAGCTGGGACCCCAGTGTGGAGAGCCAGGCCAGAAGTTACTCCCAGTAACTGGCATGACTCAGGGGGAAAACCGATGGCTACCCAAGATATCAAGCCTGATCAGAAGCCTGTACATGATCAGCCCAAAGCCCCTTCCTCCCCCCTGTCAATGATTTCCCACTCACATAGAGCTCCCCCCACACCAAACGAATTCAGGGCTATATGAGGGGCTGCAGAGGTCTCTCTTCCTCCCATGGTGATGTATGTGTGATGCTTGTTTACTGTAACTAATAAAAGCCTTGAGCCCGGGTGAGTGAGGAGGAGAGCACACATGGGACTCAGAGATGTTTGAACCCCCACAGATGTGTCATGTGTAGGTCATTGCTACACCTACTTCTGTCAATTGGAATCAATGTTATCCATGACAGGAGGCCTACATTTACACTCTGTACCTCACTGTCCTAGGTCACAGTAACGAAGTCTTGTGTTACATGTATAGGCTGATAACGGAGTGTGTCAGTGCCGATGGAAAAACTAGTGACTTCAGTCCCTCTGTATTTGCCCTTTCATTGGAACTCATAATCATGGTTTTCAGAAGGAAATAAGATGTTGCTGTGGAAAAGCTGGTGACTGACTGAGCAATGTATCTTTTGGCAATGCTGGTGAAGTCACTCTCACTAGAGGAATGCAAGAATGTAAATCCTCACTTGTGCTCTTTGTGTGCAGGAAAATGAGAAGTGTCTCAATTCCTCTCCTTGCCTGCAAAATGGCAGGTCAGGAAACAAGAAATACTTCTGCCAATATAAATGATTTTGCATTGATTGCTGTGCAAATTAGGCAACTGCACACAATTAAAAATAGAAAAAAATACGAGAAAAGATGAGAGGTTTGGCAGAAAGCGCGGATGGCTCTTTAAAAAAAAAACCCTACTTGTCTCATTCTTGTGCTGGGGTGAGAAATCTCAAGCTTCAGCAATTTCTTGACAAGCTGCCTCAAAGTGTTGAAATAGCCTGTCTTGCTGAGAATGAGTAATTTTGTGAGAATCCTTCACTTTTCCATAGTGACTTTACCATAATATTTATTCAGCAATCAAAACATGTCATTTTAGGACTTAGACTAATGCTTTGGTGGCTCACGTTCCACAAAGTAGGAAATTGGAAGCTGAAGATGCTAAGATACGCCCTCTGATTTGCAATGATGTTGAAGAATGTCACTGCTCACATTTCACTGTCCACATAGTCACACTTGGCTTTGGGTTTTTTTTGTGGAACAAATCCAAAAGCGTAACATGGAGAACCTCACCAGCAATGGTGTTCCCTTTTGACTTACAAAACATTGCCTGTGCAGAATTCTCTTGCAAGTTACCACATGGTCTGTTTGTTCCTTAAATCAATAGTTAGTAGGACAACTTGGACAGCAGGATGGTGCATTTCAGCATCTTGATGACAGACAAGATGGTGCATTTCAGCATCAAGATGACAGACAAGATTTCTTGATTTAGCATTATATGAAGAAGGAAAAACATGTTTTTTTTTAAATCACTCTCACCAAAATTGTTTGCATTTGAGGGCACATTCTTATGAAAATAACAAACAAAATTTCCGCCTACATGCTGCCAAATTTCAAAAGGTGTTTTCAATACAGATGAAAGTGTGTGGTCTCGCCTAGCAGGCATTTCTTAAGGATGCATGGCTTGCCCTAAAAAAAGAGATGTTAACTAAGAACTGTTGGATAGCTTGGTGGTTTAGGTCTCTGACTGCAGAACCAGAGGCTGAGAGTTCAATTCCTCAGAATGCCTCCTTGACAGGGGATGGATTTGATGACCCATAAGGTCCAGCTCTGCAGTTCTTGAAATATAATTCTGAGATATAAATTCAGAGCTTCCAAATCATAATTAAATACATAGGGATGGAAGCACTCAAAGCCATCTGTCTGGATGGATGCATCTCTCAGTTTCATTTTCTAATTCAAATTTGAATTCTTTAAAATCCCAAGATCCTCTAAGCTGACAATTACAGTACTGTATTTGTGATGGAACTGGAACATTTGAAAAGTTCTCATTAAAGGCAACAAAAAAAAAGTCTCACCTTACTCTGGATACCTGGGCTGATCTGACTCCACAAGCTACATCATCTCAGAACTATGGATGGAAAAAACCCTTTATCCTTCTTTATTTTTTTAAAAAAAAATCTCAAAGATTTTTTCCTATCCAATATTTGAAAATATTGGTGGAGTTTGGTAAATTCTTGGTAAATGTACTGGGGGGGAAATCTTTCCTATCTGCACTGAAGCTGTTCCCAGCATGAAAACTATCAAGTGATATGCAGCTTTTGTACTGAAGTTAAAGTTGGTGCAATGTCTTAAAAAAGAGTAATGAATGCAACAGTGTCCAAAGCCACTGTAATAAAGACGGCCATGCCAAATGATACACTGTTCACTCAGCAAGCAGCTTTTCCACAGCAGTATCTTCTTCTTTCCTTCTGAAAGCCATGATTATGAGTCTCAATGAAAGGGCAAATCCAGCGTAAACAAGATAGCTGTGATTTGATGGCTGATTTCAGCCCTGTTCCCAGAGGCAATTGCATTAGATGCTGATAAAGAGCAGAAAAGTATCTCCAACTGCAGTTCTGCCCAGAGAATGTAGTGTCTGACCTATGGAGTTGCTTGCAGTTTATCAAGGAAACAAAGCTAAGAAAAAAAAAAGGTTGTTTGGAATGAAACATGCAAGTTTTCTCTCCTTTCCCATGCCCCTCTGCTCAGTCATCTGCCATTTTTCTTCTCCAGCCCCTACAAACCATGTGAGGTTTTAATTCTAACCCAACATCTTCCTCTTGGGTTGACATTCAATAATGGCACTGTTAAGTCAACATTCCATAACTTATCAGTCCCTCTCTGAAACTAGTAATAAACTGCAGTCCAAAATGATAACCAGAAAGTTGGCCAGGAAAGGTAACCACTTAACATAACATAGGCTTGAAGACAAAGCTATAGGCACCCCCAAGATTAGTCCTGCACCCTCAAAGCTATCCTGTTTTCTTTGGGCACAATAAAGGATCCTATCTAATTATCAGTGGTGGCTCAGTGGACTAGAGCACTGAAACGGTCAGCTGCAAAGTTGGCAGCTCGGCGGTTTGAATTGCGGGTGCCACGCAGCGGAGCGAGCTCCTGCTGTTAACCCCATCTCCTGCCAACCTAGCAGTTCGAAAGCATGTAAATGCAAGTAGATAAATAGGTACCACCGTAAAAAGCAGCAAGGTAAACAAGGTTCCGTACAGCCATGCCAGCCACATGGCCGTGGACTTCCACAACACTGGCTCTTTGCCTTGAAAACGGAGATGAGCCACCGCCCCTAGAGTCAGGCGTGACTAACACGCATGTGCGGGGGGAACCTTAACCCTTACCTTTTATGTTCCATTGCCAGTTGAGTTGAGTTCACTCCAGGGAAAAGGAGTGTCATCTTGTCTTTTGCCTTTGGCAACCAAATATTTTTGACTACCCTCACCCAGCTTTTTTCACTCCTGCAGTTCTGCTTATCTTATTGACACATACCAGGTCCCTGGAGCAGTAAAAGCAGTGGAAGGGAGGTATTTGTGGAGCATGTTTTTGCCAGGGAAAGGGCTGAACACGCCATTTACTCTTCTATGATGCTCATCACCATTTATAGAGAGCACTCTGCAATGAAGAACAAGCTATTAAAGCTTCACATATAATCCGAGGTTGGAAATGATGGTCAGAAACCTACTGCAATTTCCCCTCATATATAGAAAAGCACATAACTCTTTGCAACAAATTGCCTCTCACTAGCTAGTTGTATTCCTGTCTGTACACCCAATTGTACAACCAGGCACATGCCCAGAAATGCAACCAGTGCCACTGCCTGGCTAATGAGTGGCATTGTTCTATATGAAACATGTAGATTTGCCATGCAAAACATGAACCCTATTATAGAGTAGTGGCAGCTATATCTTATCAATTTGGGCTTATTGAAGAAAATGCCTTTCTTCATAGTTGGCATTCCTGTGAGAAGCACAGAAAAAAATCTGTTCACAAAACACACAAGCCTTCCTTCTCATGTTGCAGCCGGACATCATTTTGTTTTCAAAATGCATACTGTTCTCTCTACCATAATAGGTATATATGTGAAAGGTTTTAGATACTATGAGATACTGGCACATTTAGTTTTTCAAAACTATACCATATCAGAGAGCGATAGCCCTTATAATTCAATTCTTCAGCCTCACTTTCTATTTTCAACACCACACATTAAAAAATTGCTCTGTTTTTTCCCTCCTGAAAATATTAATGGGGAAAAATCCCAGATCCTTCTGTCTTTTTGAGGTGACTTGAAATAAATAAAAGACAGGTCACAAACAGACCTTGGAGATAGCCTGCAACTGGAATGGGCAAATTCTTAACTAATGCAAGCAGGAAAGTCTGTCATCTGCAAAATTATGCAAATCGGCTCGTTTTGTGCGTCAATTGGTCTTCAGGATTAAAGCATGGGATTTCTTTAAAGTCTGATACTTATAAAGATAAAACAAGAGCAAAAACACCCTGCCTCCTTCACCTCTCTGCAACATTCACATGCTTTTAGCTCTAATTATGGGTTAGCTCTAATGTCTCTTTCTGGCCTAAGAGGCATTTACCAGGAGTGCCAATTGTCTTCCACAGATGATATCGCAAGACAGAGGGGTCATTAAAGACATTCAGTGCTACTGCCGAAGACAATATGATCCAAAATGGTTAGCTTTTTCCTGTATGTAGTCAATTCAAATTAAACCAAAAGATGGCAAAAGAATCATGTATTTGTGGAAAAATGTTCCTTAGGCTGGTAGCCTATACAGACTTGCCAATGAGCAAATTTAACTCAGCTCAGTCAAATTTATTTGTGAGTATACACGCACAGAGCTACACCACAAGGTTAGATAGTTCTAAGAGAACTCAGATATCTTCCATTCCATTTTCCTGAGAACTAAATCTGCACAATTTCGATAGGATTTTCCTTTGTCTACATAGGGCTTTTAGACATGTGTACAGCCACACATATACATATACATGATCTTCACTCACTCACTATTCTTTAAAATCCTTGGCATTTGGATATCTAGCTTCCTCTGGCTTTATAAGATCCCACATAAGCCAGGTAAAAATTGTCATTTGATTGCATGCGTTTTCCCTGAAGCTGACTTTATACAGCTTGAGGCTTTGTTATGTATGAGAATGACAAAAGAAAAAAAAACATCTGCCAGCCTGAAATATTACTTGAATAGACGCCTTTATTGGTTTCTGCAAATCTGATGAGAATTCTCTTACTACACGACTGTGCTTGTCTCTTTGGATGATCTATGCACCCACTTTCATTTACCGTCCAGTGGATAGGCTGATCCTGTTGAGAAATGCTGATGCCTCAATTAACTTGTAGAACTTGAATGAACAGTGAAACGTTTTTGTTCTCACAAGAAAAGAAGTCCAGTTGTCATGACTCAACTTCCAGATAACCTCATTTGGATGACTGAGGATCTTCATGGACACACAGTAAGGGATTAAACATAAGCCGTTTTTTTTGAATCATTATCAAATGTAATATTACCATATTACCACTTTTTCATGGACTCTAAGGTAATAACTCTACACTGCCATTTTTTCATGGACTTTAACTTAAAAACTCCCATTCTCTCTCCCCCCTCCCTGCCATGTCTCTTCCACTAGCTCTCTGATCTGATCTGATCTGGTTTCTGTCACTTGAGGAACTTACTTCCCAAACAAAAAGAGGCTGGCGTGGGTCATACAACTATACAGCTCTAGCCCATACTTCACACCATTTAATCTTCTCACCATTTCTACTAATTAACTCTCCCTCCTCTTCTTCCCCTCCTCCTCCCTCCCCTCCCCTATCCACTCCCCCAACTCTATATACTACAGCCAATGGCTATCTAGACTACAGCCAATCAATATCTGGTATGAAATATATATCTCATACAGTTTCTCACACCTCATTCTGCTGCTATATGTCTGAAGAAGTGCACATGTGCACGAAACGTCACATTAAAATATGAAATTTAGTCTTTAAGGTGCCACATGTTTGTGTCTTTTCTTTTGTTTTTCTTTGATTTTTGCCTAGAATAGACATCTCATTGTCTTCTGCTTAAATGCCAATGTGAGTACATAGACCAATAGGAGGAGAATGTTTCTCTTCTGCTCTCATCTGCCCTACAATCCCAGTTGTTTTGGGGCTGGAGCGAGTGATCTCAGTGAGACCAACAGCCACTTTTCAGATGTTCTGACAGCATGAGGGCTCCATTCCCAAGCAGAAGGGATAAACAAAGATACTAATCTGTATATTTCACCTTTTAAATGTTTTTAAATATTGTGGTTTAATGCAGTGGTTATGTAGTGCAAAGCTTGCTGCTGTGGTTTTTGTTAATTGAAAAAAAATTGTTTAATTGTTTTTTTAACCTGAAAAGGTCCCCATTAAAAATGTTGGGAGGGTATACATTGTCCCAAGGGTGCTGGTTGACCACAAAATAGCACTCAGAACCCCACTGGGCCCATTCCTGTCAATTGACTTTTTTTGACAAACAGGGGAGTGATCCCTAATTTGTAAGTACTTCATTATCATTATTATTTGCAAGTAAGTACTTCAGGAAGAAAAAAACCTGGGAGGAATGGAATAGACTCAGATGGGAGGGATCAATAAAGGAGATACCAAACACTGGGGTAATGCAAAACACGGTGAGGCAAATGAGAGGGCTGCCTTGAGGTTAGAGTGAGAGTGGAAATCGCAGTGGAAAAGAGGGAAAGTGGAAATAACAGTGGAAAAGTGTCATTAAAAGAAAGGAAGACCTTGCTGTAGTGTAAAATATGCAAGAAGACAGGAGGGTTAACCGAAGGACTTTGTGATGAAAAGAGAAGTGTCAGAAGGATAACAAGAGCCAAAAGGATGAGGAGGGCTTCAACTCTTCACACATTTCTGATAAATAATATAGTAACCCCCCGCCTATCGTGAGGGTTAGGGACCCACCTGACCTGCGATACATGAAAATCCGCGATATGCAGAAGCGGGTTAGGTGGGGGTGGGGTGATCAGAGAGGGGGGGGACTCGGAGTCGCACGGGGTGGGGAGTGATCCAATCGCTCTTTGCTGCCCCCCGCGGCTCCGAGGCCTCCCGGAGGGGCCTGGTGGGGCCGTGGGGAGCGATCGGATTGCTCCCCCCCCAGGTACTGTGATCCCGTGATATAGTACCTTAACCGCGAAATGGCGGGGGGGTGACTGTAATAAAAAATGTTTTCAGTTACATGCAGAACATGTGAAGATTGAAAAGGTCACATCAGAGGATGTAGGAGGCTATTTTTACTGTGATAGAGGCCCTGTTGTACAAAGCCCACAATAATGTATTCTGAAACATCAACATCAATGGCGTGTTCTACAGTTTACCAAAGCCACAGAAATTCATTCAAATTTAATTTCTCTGTGGATAGACCCACTTTAGCAAGCTGGGTGGCTTAGTGGTTTAGGTATCAGATGAGAATGTGAGAGTCCAATTTACTACTGGGCCTCCTGGGAGAAAAGCCGGTCTGTGCGGCCTTGGGCAAGCAGGACAGTCCCAGAACACCCCCATAAGAAAGCACAGGTAAACCACTTCTGAATATTACTCACCTACCTAAGCAATCCTGAAAAGGATCCCTGCAAGTCAGAACTGGCTTGACAGCACATGATTTTTATAATTACACCTACGTAACATCTCTCAGTAGCATGGACTGCATCTTACTTTTGAAATCCAAACAATTTAAGGGTTGTGTGAATTTTATTGTTTAGCAATGAAAAGAAATTTAACAATTTAAAAATGTAATTCAAGATACATTCTAGAGGAGGCATATGCACTCAAAACAAGCCACATCTTTCAAAAATGTGATTAATGAAAAATTATGTGTTTTTGGGATAGAACTCTGCGTAGTTCATCTAAAAATGGCTATGTACAATAAAAGGTACACAGAAGTGTACACAGTTTGAAAAAATTGTGCAACAAGGACAACAAAAATTCCTATGCAAGGGAAAAATGTTTCTCAACCTGTTATAGAACTAGACTCGAACAAGAACGCCAGTGGGACACATACAAATGTTACAGCAGAACGAGAGTGTATATTTTCATATTCCTTTCAGGTTGTAAAAGGTAAAACAAGATGAATACATTTAGTGACATTTTTGAAGTGGCGCTTCCTTAAATGGTGACAGATACCTTTTTTGGTAGATCATGTTATCTTACATGTAATATGCTTTGTTTTTCGATTGGTCATTGAAAAGTAAACTTGGGCTTCATTTGCAAGTCTGATTGCCAGTGCACATATATCTAAGGAGAAAAGGTTACTTGCATGGAATAAGCATTCCAGTTAATGTTTTGTTTGACCCTGAAGCTGTCCTCCTCTGCTTCGTTTGCTTTCTTATATAAAGAGGTATACAAGTCAATATACTTGGGAATATGCTTATTCCTTAAAATTTTACTTGATGGACAATACCACTTCTGCTTTAATCTTGGGACTCTGGACTTGGATTTATAATTGCAAAAATTATACGCAATACAGAAGTGGAACAGGTGCAATCTTTAGGCTACTAGAAAATTAACAAAAATGTTGCTAATATTTTGAGGGTGAAACCCCCTTCCTCAGAACAGTACCATCAGGTTATAGCATGGAAAAAGATGGATTTGCCAGGAATTATTTCTTAGAAGTAAGGTCTTTGGCAAGATGGAAAAAAAAGCAAGGCAGTTTCTTAGTTGAAGCTTGGAGCTTGGGTATTCTTAGGCTGCATCCAAAATGGAGGGAGGTGTCTCATTGTCCCAGTCCTTCTAAAGACATGTCATGCCTCAGGTACACACATTTCACACCTCTCCTCAATGTGGCTCATCGAGGCCAATGGCCCCTGCCTTGCCAGCGAAGGGGGAGGGGGGTTGGTGCAGAAGGCCCATGCATTTCATTTGGGGATTGGAACAGAATTTGGAAAAGTCCCCTGGGTGTAGCCAATTCGATCAAATAAAAAAGAAAGAGATTACCCAGTGTTGTAGTCTTGTCATGTCTCCATTGATGTGTACACGTGATGGGAAACTGGAAGTAGAGCTGAGACTACTGCATCACCATTCATCACATACTCCCTCCTTCTCCGCATTAATATCCCATTATCACTTTTAAACTACAAGATAACTAACAATTAGGAAGCAATGAACAGCGTGAATTGTAAAAGTATTACTTTTGATGATTTCTCATACACAGGGTCACCATAATTTGGAGGTGACTTGATGTCACTAAACAACTGCCTTAAGCATACACACATGCATGCAACATACCAATCTGTTAAAAACAGAAAACTGTCTAGAACCTAATTTTCTGCTTTAAAAAAAGTCACTGAAACTGATTTTAAGAAGGCAATTGCCCTTGGAAAAATTGAAGTCTTTGAAAGTATACCCTAAAGGGGAATGTTCTGGGGGGAAGTTGAATGGACATATTTAAAGCCTGTGAACCATGGATGAATTCCTCTTAAATTAATCATCTGTCTCAGTGTTCATAGAAGAGTACAGAAAACAGGTGTTAGCAAAAAGATACAAGTCCCAGAGGGGGAAATCGGAAATGCAAAAAGAATTTGATGCCAGGTGAAAAATAGGTGGTCAACTAATTAGACTGTCTCCCACATGACAAAATCAAATGAAGCAGAATTCCTTTAAGCCATGAAAAATCTAAGTTCAGACACAAGTGTAGAAGCATTACCAGCAAGAGTCTACAGCCATCACCATTCAAATCACCCTGATTCTGGCTCAGCGACATTGCTTAAATTGACATAATCCATCAAACTCTGTATACTTGCATGATAAATAGGTCCCAGAACACTCTGCGAGGTTTCCACCCAAATAATAGTGCATAGGATTATAGCCTAAAAATGTTATTTTAAATGAGAGAGCTGAAAACCAGCTCAGCTGATACTAGATCAACTGAAATTGTCCTGAACCCAAACCTGCTGCAGCCCAGGGATGTTATAAGGACTACTCTCTGTCTCTTTTAAATGCATGCAAACATTGGCTGAAATCCTGTTGCATAGTGCTATTAATCCTGTTTCTAAGTGGCACTAGAATAGGTCCGTTAAATCAGTGAGGATCTGATGAATCAGCTTTTCTGTAAGTCCCATTTACTTAAATTGATGAGTGCGAGTTGTGACTACTTTAGCAAAGTAAGCTGCAATTAGAGTAGACCCATTTGAATATATGGAACTTACAGAGGAATTGACTTCTCAAACCCCCACCCGCACTGATTCACTGAGCCTACTTTAGTGTGACTTACTATTTTAAGTATGAGGATTTCAGCCATTGTGTCTGTGTTCCTGGGATGGATCAGGGTTGGATTGATGGAAGATGAATCCCCCTTTGTCTCATTCTTTTTCTGTTCCATTTTTCCAGCTCTTTTGCCAGGAGATCTTAGCTGGCAGAATAATTCTTCATGGAGAAGGTTAGATTGGTAGATCTCTAAGATAAACTTGCAGAAGCAAGTTTAGGTTGTGTTTAGATCTTATCTGCTATACCTGGCACATCATTGGAGTGAAGTTTGCACAGGTTACACAGCAATCCTATAGAAGGGTGTGCCGCATGGATGTGCACCCTGGCATTCAAACCCAAGATCCATCACACACAATGTTTTCTTTTTTTAAAATAAAAAACCCATTATATTAATTATTTGTTAGATATTGGGAATAGTAGTATGTCCTTCTGGACAGGTCTGGTATAAAGAAATGTATTTATAGTTTGCTGTCTACGACACCCTAATTCCCTAAACTGGGCCCTGTCACCCTGGGGGCAAAAAATATATGCCAAAATATGCCCCATTCTGGATGGCACATTCTTGAGGCCCTCCTTTGTCATATTCGGACACCATGTATATGTATGATTTCAAACTTGTCAGAGGCAAATTGAGCAGCTGGCGAAATGAACAACAGTTTATGTTAAGCAGCAACACTGGCCTGCCAAGGAGAAATATGTCATTCAGAAAAACTTTGCAGCCAAAAGCACCTGTCCGTTCTGCCTGCCTGCGTCTCATTACAAAACTTTATTTCTCTCGTTGTATTTTTTTGGCCCACGAGTCATTATTGATACATTAAGACAGTTACCATCAGCCACTTCTGATTATGGGTCTTCTGATGAATCAGGTAAATGCTACCTAACAGCAAGATGTTAAAGAGCTGCTGGCTAAGTCATTTGTTACTTTTAAACTACCAACAGACGGTCAGTAAACTGCCCCTAAGGCAATTACCTTCTCCTTTCTGAAGTATACAGACATGGATATTATCTACAGTTATCCCCAGAAATGCAGGCTGGATGCTTTCCAATGTGGATAGGTATCGATAAGTTATGAAGCTCACAAGCAGTAGCACTATCAGGCTGAGGCTCCATTCTCACTTGTGTTCTGTGACACAATAGGCACGAGTCCCTCCCATCTGCTTTGGACAGGACCATAGGACTGACCGTTTGTGAAAAGTGGTTTTTCCACCCTGATTTGGATGATTTTCACAAGGCTTACAGAAAGAGAGGGACTTGAAAGCTTGTGCTGGAATCATGAATATTTATTTCATTCATTCTGTGTCCCAGTTTTTCTCCGAGAATTTCAAGGAGCTCTACTCATTTTTAGCCATTCAACTAAAAGGTAACTTAAGCTGAGAGAAAATGGCTGGTCCACGGCCACCCAGTAGCTCAATGGCTGAGCAGAAGGTTTATACCAGTGATACCCCAGGTTACAAATGCTTCGAGTTATGGAAAACTTGGATTACAAAAATAACATTAACATTAGGTAATAACTATTATGTCTTTTAAGTTAAATTAAATTTTAAATTAAAAGGTCATTTCCTGCCCATCTCTACTCATAACTTTAGATGGTCTACCATACATGATTACATGGAATGTATACTCTTTTCTTAACTGCTCGCATTCTCTTTTAGCTTTAATGTTGCCTTCTAATGCTGTAAGATAACCCCTCAATTCCCTCTCCCTAAACCTGAATATGTTTTTATTGTACTGGACTGT
Organism: Phrynocephalus versicolor; assembly: GCA_023846285.1. Taxonomy (NCBI): domain Eukaryota; kingdom Metazoa; phylum Chordata; class Lepidosauria; order Squamata; family Agamidae; genus Phrynocephalus; species Phrynocephalus versicolor. Next base: position 77,865,951 of record JAHTLZ010000129.1, on the reverse strand, counting down.
ATATTGTCCCTCATTACTGTAAGCCACCTTGGGTCCTCTGCCAAGGAGAAAGGCGGGGTAAAAATACTAATAAATAAATAAATAAATAAATTTGCATTTTTGTACATGCAGTACTGTACTTCCAGAATCCAAATAGAATGGGTGAACTTCATCTCAACCAGACTTATTAAAAGTTAAAGTGTTTGTTTTCCTGGATCTAGTTAGTAAGAAAGCAGAAACAAGGAGAGCAAAATTCTTGATGACCTCTTTACAGAAGTTATACCATTACAGCTATAGCCATTTGGGAAGTGTTTTAATCTTAATCCTAATATTTTAATCAGTTTTCACACCAAGATATGGGAGGGGGGGAAGTGTTCAGTATCTTTTACTCTAAGGATATTATTAATAAATGATGGAAAGCAACCAAAAGGAGGAATTTAATCCATAAAATGATAAGAGAAACCATAGGTTTACATAGAACACGCACTTGTGGACACACTCATTTCTTCCTACATTGTTGCTGTTGCTGTTGGGGATCAATGTCAAGAGAAATTCAAAGCTAAATTGTATATTTATAACAGTTTAACATACATTTCAACATAAAATTGTCCAAGGCTTGGAACCTCAAGCAAAATGAATATCTAGCTTCATGAAAAGCCTGAAAATAAAATTCCATTTTATTCTATTCTATTTTGCTTAATCTCAGAAAGGCCTTCTGCATGAATCTATTCATTCTAGTGGCCCTCAAACCTTGTATATAGTAACAACCTAGGCCTATAGAATGGAGGAGAAGGAGCCCTTTATCCTTCCCCCTCTTTCTATGCAGTATATTTCCCCCTCTCCTCCAAATGAAACCTCAAAGCCTCTCAATTTCAAAGGATGACATTAACATTTCCAAGCTTCAAGGGTTTACTTTGTTCCTCTCCATTTTCCCATTCTGGCAGTGGAACCCTTTGCTTCTTTGTTTTTCAACCAGTCAAGCAGAAGGTAGTTTCAGCCAAATCCTCTGCCAAGAGAATGAGTAGACTGGAAGCATCTTCTACTCTGTTGTCTAAGAATAATGCAATCTTTTCAGCTCAGACAATTGTGGGCAATCTGCCAATTGAGACCCTCCCTCCCCGGGAAAGATTATGGCTGTTTCTCAGCATTTATTTACTTTCAGGAAAGATTGAGGGATTTTTATAAGAAAAGGGAAGAAAACAATTCATTGTCTATAGGCCATTGTGTGAAGTTCCATAAACAGATAAGCAATTGTTTTCCAGATCATTGATTTTTGAGCAGGTGTGTTTTTATGTTATGTTACAGTTCCATCTGTTGGTTAAAGAACTCTTGACCAGAGAGTCTTAATTGTAGTTTCTTTCTGTATGAAGCATGGTGTGCGATTCTAGCTATTCATTTAAATATGACACCAACCTTCATCTTCTTCAAGTGCCATGTCTTTGTAGAATGTTGGCGATCAGTAGCCTGAACTGGTTTCTATCTAAAGCTATTCTAAACAGATCAGCCGTGCTCACTGCGGACCATTGGCTTAATTTCTATACCCCAGGCCATGCTTCCTGTCTATTTTTCTTTGAAGGATACCTTAACTTGCAGTAGATGGTATTTCTCATTGCACATTATGTGTCCGAAATACCGCAATTTTATTCTCTTTACAGTACTGAGGATTTCTAACTTTTTATTCATATGTTGTAATACAGCTGATAAGCATTTATGAGAAAAGTCAAAATTATTATAAACATTATGTTATTAAAATATTAACAGATCTCAACTGTGACTATTAGATGCACTTCTCTGAGAAAACAGGAAATCTCATTGAGCCATCTTCTCTGTAGCTAAGGGTCAACATGACCAGGAAGATGAATTGAGGGGGGTGTCAGTTTGCTGACAGCAACATTTGGCGGTTAGCCAGGAATGAGGAACCAACTTGAACAAACTGGGTAATAAGGTCAGGTCATTATGGCTTTTGACGGCCAACTAGGTATGAGCTAAGAACACGTGCAAAGAACAGGCACATGTAGGGGCGTGCAGGATACGTAAGTCTGAGCTCATTTAGAAGGGTATATAACAATGATGAGAAGCCATTTGAGCTCTGTCCAGACCAGCAAGGCTTGATCTCTGCATGGATCAACCCAGGCAGCTCTGAACCCAGAAATGTCCAGTTTCCACATTAAGCTAAAAGGCTAAAGAATTCCTACTAACCATACCTGATTCTGTGTACTACTTAATTACTTCATTTACTATACATATTTCTATATTTCTGTATTCCTGTGAATGATAAAACCTTTGCTATATAACTAACTCTCAGCGTGGCAATTTTTGAGGAACCATCCATTCTTATCACAGCCACATTAGTGACTCTGGCTGTCCAAGGTATCTTCAGAATTCATCTGTACTTCCACATTTCAAATGTTTCCAGCTTCCTGCATAATACTGTATGTCTGTAAGGGTCCAAGTTTCAACACCATAGAGTAGTATGCTGAATACATAGGATCGAAGTATTCAAGTACAAAGTCTGATAGATAAGTCCCACATTGTCAAGACTTTCCTCATTTTCTTGAAGGAATTTCTAGATTGTCAAGACTTTCCTCATTTTCTTGAAGGAATTTCTGCAACAAATTTCACATGAAGGATACCAGTTATGTATTCTCGAAGGCTTTTTTCATGGCTGGGATCTGATAGTTGTTGTGAGTATTTCAGGCTGTTTGGCAGTGTTCTGGAAGTTTTTCTTCCTGATGTTTTGCCAGACTCTGTGGCTGGCCTCTCCAGAGGGCAAGGAGCTCAGGGAACTCGCAGAGGAAACTGCTGGGGATGTTTTGTTTTGAAAAATCATGCTTGGCACTGTTGAAGGCCATTGTATAATGTTTTTAAAATAAATGGCCAAGCAACTGTAAAGCACATGCTTGCCCCTCTGAGCATATTATAAGCCAGGATCACAGCTCCTACTAAATTTGGGCCCAGTGTGTTCTGGAATTTCTGCCATTGCTGACTCAAGACATTTTGGTTTTCAAATCAACTGTTGATATGTAAAAATAATAATAACTTTTGTCTTCATTTTCCCACTTTCGTGGCATCACTAGAAATCCATAGATTTATCCTTCTCCAGGGTTGGATGTGCTCATTTTTAGGTAGTCCATCCCCAACAGTTTTGTGATTTATATCCACCCTTTAAAATGGAAGGCCTATTGGCCAGAATAGCAACCTAGTAACACAAGAGGTTTTGTCAGGGGGATGCATAGAAATTGTTATTTAATAGGATTCCTACTCCTGCACGAGCCCAGTGCAATGTAAGGGACTGGTTGATTTCATTCCTCTAGTTCCAACCATCAGCTGGGCTCCCACAGATTGTTCTGGAAGCAGACCATTTCCAAAACAAAAAGCCCATCTCTATTTAGCTATAATTATTGCACCAATACAAATTCTAGTACACTTAAGAGATAGTACAAGTGAGGCAAAAGACAACCAATCAAACTAGGTCTTTATCCAGCACCCTCTAGCTACAATATTCTCCTGTGCTCTACATTTGATTCACAGCAGGAGCACAATTAGAACATTGCAGTGATGATGATGATGATGATGATGATGATGATGATGATGATGATGATGATGATGATGATGA
>JAHTLZ010000129.1:77851310-77862346 GCA_023846285.1 Phrynocephalus versicolor | reverse complement strand
GATGATGATGATGATGATGATGATGATGATGATGATGATGATGATGAGAACAATAGCAAAAATGTCAGACTCAGGCCACATAATGACAAATATCTATGTAGATCATTATGTATTTCTGATATTAACATTGCCACAATCCTGTTCACTATTTACATGAACATAAAGGCAATGGCATAAACCACAGTGCATTCCAGATCATGCAACTGGAAACCAAGCCCAATGAGGAAGGACTGAAAGAACTGGAGAAAAGACAACTAAGGAGAGATATGATAGCATTTTTCAAATAACAAAAATCGAATGGCTGTCACACAGAGGATCATCCTAGAGTACAGGATACACAATAATGGGCTTGAGCTACAGGAAGCAAGATTGGGCTAAATAGCTGAAAAAAACTTCCTAACTGTTGAAACCAATTACCCTGGGAGGTGGTGAGGACTCCAACACTGGAGGCATGGAAGAGAACATTGGACAACTATGTCAGACCTGTTTTGATTTGGATTCCTCCATTGAGTAGTGGTTGGGAGTTGATGGCTGTATTTTCAACTGAATTATTCTATGATTGTAACGAATTGCTACTAGTTAAAAATGTGCTGTTTGCATCCCTCAAGCAGTCACTTATATGACTGATGTATGACGAGGAATATAAAAGCAGCCAATTAGCAAGATTGTTACACTGACACAGAGATAAACAAACCATTACATCCTGGCCAGTATTCTCAAGAACAGGGAGGAAACACTGAAAAGTAACTCAGATACCCTGGCTGAACTCAGTGGCCATCCAGAGTTCAATACCTTTTGCTAGAGTCAAAAATAGCTTACAAGATTATAAATAGCTCTCTTTGACTTGGAGGTCAACAGGATTAGTGCTATAGTGCTTATTGAATCTCTTTCCAAAGTTGTGCTCTTATGATTTTTGACATCCCCTCGCTCTCTGAGGAGCAAATGATAGTATAGCAACTGCTCTAAATAATCTGAATTCTACTGGAAGTTTTTGCCCCTTCAATGATCAAGGGCCTTAAAAATCCATCAAAGGGAAAAATTACCAATCCCTGCCCCTGCACTTAACCTTTTCTTGACTTTATTAAAAGGACTACTCCTTTTTTTCCAAGCAAAGGCATACAGCATCCATTAACTAAAGCCACATGACTCTTCTGATAGAAGGCAGCTTGTGAACTCTTCAATTGCTTTCTTATTTATACTCATCTTGAAAATTCTCTCTCTCTCTCTCTCTCTCTCTCTCTCTCTTTTAATGTTGTTCAGTGTTGTCTTCCTCAGTGACTGCTAAGGAGGTCACAGACAGGGCACAGCTTGAAAGGACTATGGAATATAGTGCTAATCCAGGGAAGAAAGGATGGTGTGATATGTGAGATAAATGGACACATGATTAGTGTCTGCATTAATTTATGATTATACACTGTGATCGAGCTCATAGACATCAGAGATACTTCAAAGGTCATTCTCATAGTGGTGATGATTATGGCAGACATTAGAAATGACAAAAAGAGAAAAGAATTGTCCATTTTATAAACATTCTATTGGTAAACACAAAAGGGTAGGGTTGGGAACATCTTATGCAATCCTTTAACATTTAATAATTGGGCTTCCCTCCCAAATGTGTTAACTGGTGGCGTTCATTCTTGTAAAGCATGCAACCAGGTGCAACTTTGTGCTACAGTATTTCGGTATGGGTTTGCATGGTATAAATCCAATCTGTTCATCAAAATCCATTTCCTTATACAATTGTGAAAAGTTCAAGGATAGATTTCTGCATGAGACTCTACCAAGGAACAACCAACTGTAAAACAAGCCTGTAATCACAACAACCCAGAATCTTTTCTTGAAGACCAGGTAGTTCTTTATTTCAAAATTCTGTCATTTTTCCACCAAAGCAAGAGTAGCAAAAACAGTGCTGTTTGAATTTAAATGGCAATGCATCCCAACTTACTCACCAGGAATGGTGTTTTTGGATTGCAGGTTGTCTTTGGCCACTAGATGAAAGTGGTGTGATATTCCTTTATACTGGTTTAATCTGGAATAAGGAGAGGGAGAATGGTTATCAATCAGGGCATGTAATCAAGTGGCTCTTTTTGTCTCCTACACCCATTGGAAATCTGCTCTACAGAGCAGATACATGTAATGAAATCACAAAACCAGGTGAGGGGCAACAGCAGGCTACATTGTACTGAACTGTACCAAAAAAGCACATGCCCTATTGCACTGCTATTATAGGCCCTCAGTTCCCCTCTTTAACCATGTGATGGAATATAAAATGTCTGGATGCATGTGCGTGCATGTGTGCATGTGTTTGGAACCTAGAAACAATGTTTCATGTATTTGAAACAACAACAGCAAAGCACTAAAAGGGACTAATTTGTGTAGCAATTGAGAAGAAGCAGATTGGCCCGTGTCATCCATTAAAAATGTTAATGTGGAAAGTCAACTCATCAGTCTGATATGCCAAACACAGCTTCACTATATTCCTCTGAATAGGATTTAGTTCCTATTTGGATGTCTGAATTATTACAGAATGATCCACTGGCATGAATCTTTTAAAGCAGGAATGAGCAGCATGGAGCCCTTAGATCCTTAGAATTGTTTTTAGCATTTAAAAAAAAATGAAAATTAGAACCCTTCAACATGTATGATTTACCATAAAATTGATTTTTTCATGCACTTCAATGTTTTTAAGTATTGTGATACATCTTAGGTTTTGGAGATGCCCATTTGGTCCCAGGATCCTCCAAAATTGCCCAACCCTGTTTCAAAGTAAAGCATAACAAAAAAAGGAACAAGAGGCAGGCTCACTTGTCCAGGTACAATGGCCCCCTTCCTAGTCTGAGGGGGGTTTCCCTGCAGCTTACGGACAGGGCCAGAAATCTGGACATGGTGCTGGACTCAGCCCTCTCCCTGGATGCCCAGGTGACGGCTGTCTCCAGGGCCGCTTTTCTCCAACTCCGCAGGATCACCCAGATCCGGCCGTATCTTGATGAGTCCTCCCCGAGAACAGTTGTGCAGGCCCTCGTGATCTCCAGGATTGACTACTGCAATGCACTTTACGCGGGGTTGCCCTTGACCCTTGTCCAGAGACTGCAACGGGTACAGAATGCGGCAGCCAGACTGGTGGTGGGTGCTCGCAAATACGATCACATCACCCCAGTTCTGGCACGCTTGCATTGGCTGACCATGGTCTTCTGGATAAGGTTCAAGGTCTTGGTTTTGGTTTTCAAAACCCTCCACGGCTTGGGACCAGAATTCCTGTTGGAGTGTATCCCCTAGAGATCAACCAAGGCTAGGCCCACTCGAATGTCACGGGTGCACTCACTCAGACTGGCCTACTCCCAGGGAGGCGCGGAAATCAGTAACGCGCAACCGCGCCTTCTCTGTTGTTGGCCCTTTATTATGGAACCACCTGCCAAGTGAGCTGGGCCTTGCACAGTCCCTGCCCGCCTTCAAAAAGGCTTTAAAAACTTTGCTGTTTAAGGAGGCATAGGGTGACCTTGTTTCTACCTATTTTTGTGTGTGTGTCTGCCGCATCTGCTGAGGGTTTCCCCTCCTCTGTTTATTTTGTTGTTTTCTTCTTGATGTTCCTTCATATTACTGTTTTAGTTGATGTTTTTTATATCTGTAAACCGCCCAGAGTTCCTTGCGGTATAGAAGTGTAGTAAATAAATAAATAAATAAATAAATAAATAAATAAATATGTGTTAAATTGAAATTCCAAACAACCATAGTACTTTGCCCCCTGCCTAGGAGCTGCCCAGCAGGGGCCAGGATCTTCATAAGGCCTCACCACATGGTGAGAGGCCTCTTTTGTGATATAGCTGTCTTCCTTCCCTCCCTCCCAATTGAGAGAATGAGAGTAGCTAGTTATGTAAGGGATGGGAATCTTTGGCTGCTACTCAATTGGACTGGAGTGGCAGTGTGTTTTTGCCTATCCCATTCTCTTTAAGGCAAAGGAGAGGTTTATAACTGGTCACAATTGGTCGGTAGTGCAAGTGGAAAATTTAAGTCAGGTGAAATGTATTGAATAATATTCCCTAGTGAGCCAGTAGCCCTCAATATAAATTAGGAAATGATTTAGGAAATTAGGAACATTAGGTGTTAGGTATAAATAGGTTCAAAGATTAGGAATGAGGGCTGCCCAGACCACAGATTCTGAGAGGACACTGAACAGGTGGGCAGCGCCCTTCTAATAATATTAGGAATCATTAACTGATCCAATTGCACTATGTTCAGGCCCCCTAGTTTAAAGGATTTTTAACAGTTGAATTGAGTGAATTTCATACCAATAAATTGTGGACCAGTTTTAATCCCACAAATGTTATTGCCTCTTTATTTCCAGGTTTGGAGGGCAATATGTTATTTTTAATCCATCCTTGAAAAATCCTTACTGTAAGTGCAACACAATAAAGTTGTATATTTCAGACATACATGTGTATTCAGTGATTGCATGCAAGAAGAAGGAGTGGAAGCTTTTCCACTTTAGATAGCACAGTCCTAGTAGAAAGACTATCAGAAGACAATTATTTGTTTCAGTGGCCCTTCAGATGTTTGTGGACCTCTGCTCCCATATCCCATCTCCATTGGCCAATCTAGCCAATTAAATTAAAACCCAACAACTATGAGTTGAGCAACAGGTTTCCCAGTCCTGTCATATTAGAAGTGCTGTCAAGTATGAATCATAAGAAAGGAGAAAAGGGGTCTTGACGTCACCCATCCACAATTAGTACCTGAAAACCTGTTCATAGTTTTATTCATGCATAGAAATATAGTGAGTTTCTGTTAAAACGATATTACTATTAATAGCAGCAGAAGGATAATAATTTTTATTTTTGATTTAACTACTTTAGTCATTCAACCACAACTAGCATGGTAAGTAAAATATTGGTAGAAATTGATATATTTTTAGTGAAACCGAGGGGTATAAATGTAATGAATGAATTAAAGAATGAGTAACAGTATACCTTAACTAATATAATCATGTCTACCAAGAGCATACCTGGGAGGACTTCTTTAAAATTCAGAACCTAAATGTCTATATTTTGGGGGTACTCTGCAATCCATATAATTTGCCACATACATTATTGCTGTAAGCTTAAAGCAACGGCAATGTTGGATGCAGCGAATGTTAAAATGTAATAAACCCCCTTGCTTGCTCCTTCTCTATGCTCTAGCACAGATGGCAAACCTTTTAGAGACTGAGTGGCCAAACTGGAATTCAAAACCCACTATTTTTTTTTTTTTGCAGAAGTGCCAATACAGTAATTTAACCTGTATACAGGTTGCTATGAAGGGGCGATGTTGGGTGCCCACAGAAAGGGCTCCGAGTGCCACCTTTGGCACCCATGCCATAGGTTCGCCATCACTGCTCTAGCACACCCAAACTGGAACTATGAAATTCAGCAAGCTGATCTCTCCCCCCCCCCCCTTGTACTCCTTGTGATGCTATGGACTGGAAAGATGATTCAGACTCAAAGTGTAGTGAAGCAAACCACTTAGGTGATTCACTTCCAGATGAACTCACACATAGATCATTTGGACAAGGTTACTGGAATACGGAGATGAGCACCGCCCCTAGAGTCGGACACGACTAGCACACATGTGCGGGGGAAAACCTTTACCTTTTTACTGGAGAGAAGGCATCAACACTCATGTGGGTGCCTTTTCTGTTCTTATATCACCACCATTACTTTGGGTCTTTCTACAGAACTGTTATTTTTTTGGAGACCACCACAACAATAAATATGTATTTGTTTCTCCTCTGACACCAATGTTCTGCTTCTTTTCCCCCAAGATTACTCTGCTTCTGTTACAGCACTGCATTTTCCCAGCATCCAAACTGTGACATATTTTCCATTCAAGAAAAATCAGTGTCGTCTTCCTCCCAAGGAACGTTAATTGCTATTCTGACTGCAAGGCAGAATATGGCTATTTGTCAGTCTCCTATTGGAAATATTTCTACTGTAGTAATATATCCCCTTTCTTTTTCCCTACCTCATAAACTTGAATTATTCCATGCAGGATGTTTAAAAACCCTTTAAGGATGGTCTGTTCTTTCTTTGTGCAGTTTTGGCATGAGAAAACTCATGGGGGTGTGATGTTAAAATACAGAGGTGCCAAGCCAGAATGTCCTCTGGTCTTCAGGACTTTTTTGTTATTAGCTCAAATTCAGTAGTAAATTTGCAACCCAATCAGGCCTATTGAATCACTGGGGAATAAGTGGGTCAATCCCTCCATAGGTTCCATTGATTCACATGATTGTCCAGTTTTCTCTTGAATAACTCTAGTGCTGAAGCACTCACCATCTCCTGAGGTAACTGGTTCCAATGTCTTACTGCTCTAACAATTAAGACGTAGTTTCCCCAATATTTCTTTCTGTAGCTTGAGCCTATTATTCAGCGTTCTGGATGCTAGAATGATTGAGAACAGATCCTGCCTCTCCTCTGCATGACTTCCTTTCAAGTATTTGAAAAGCACTATCATATCTCCCCTCAGTCTTCTTTTCTCAACGCTAAACATGCTTAGTGTGACTGATAACATTTCTAGAAAAATACCTCAGATTTCAATGGCACTTTCTTTAAGATTTGTTTGTAATGTTTCTCTCTCTCTCTTTAAATTCTTTCTCTGTTTTCTGAATCTCCTTCTTGTCTGAGATATGCTAATGAAAACTTTATTATCTATTTAAATAGTCCTTTAATTATGTTGGTCTTTCCCAAAAGGTGATTTCTATTACAGATTTAAAATTTCATCAGCTTTTGGGTGCAAAACATCTTTTACACCACTGTCATTTTATTTACCAATCTTTCCTTTCCTTTTCTAAATTAATATTCAAACATTCTAATCAGATCCTATCTGTTCCTTTGACCTTAGGCTTCTAACTGTGAACATCAGAAGCATATTGAATTAGCAGTACTGAAATTTGCAGAGTGTCTTTTCAGAGACTGGAGAAACATTGTGCTTGTGCAGTATGTTTTCTGTCTGCTCCCTTCTGCTGCCCTTAACTTTTGTTCTCTTTTACTGTTTTGAGCTGCGGAGCCCAGAGAAGTGTAAGCACAAGTAAGTTGGGCGTATTCACTGCAAATATGCAAGAAATCCATTCCTTTGAAGTTATCATTTTTGAAAAAATGATCCTTTTGATTCTGTACCTCCTAGACTGAACACATTCTGGACAAATTGTGTGGTCAGAAATCTATACATTTCAGTGCCTGCAACCCACTTCGTTAAAGAAAAAAACTGTTGGCTGCAAAGTCGGCAGCTTGGCGGTTCGAATCCCGGGTGCCACACAGCGGAGCGAGCTCCCACTGATAACCCCAGCTCCTGCCAACCTAGCAGTTCGAAAGCATGTCAATGGAAGTAGATAAATAGGTACCGCCGTAAAAAGTGGGAAGGTAAAACAGTGTTTCCTTGCAGCCACGCCAGCCACGTGGCCATGGACTTGTACAACGCTGGCTCTTCGGCTTGAATATGGAGATGAGCACCGCCCCTAGAGTCGGACACGACTAGCACACATGTGCGGGGAAAACCTTTACCTTTTTGCACTAACATTGCTTTAGTTAAGATGTCCATTAAGACAGTGGTTCCCACTGGGTCCCCAGATGTGTTTGGACTAAAACTTCCAGAAGCCTTCACCACTAGCTGTGCAGGCCAGGATTTCTAAGACTTGTAGTCCAAGAACATCTGGTGACCCAAGGTTGGGAACCACTGCATTAACACATAAACTGGGAAAATGCACACAGATTATTTTTGGTAAAAACATATATGCACATGGAACTGTTATGGCAGGCATGTCCAAAGTTAGGCCCGGGGGCCAAATGTGGCCTGTTTTCAAATTTTGAGTGGCCTGCAGCCTCTTCTCCAGCCTGTCACACATCCCCACCAGCTGGCTCCTCCCCATACTGGATGGAGACGTCAGCTTGCAGTTTTATGGTTTGTGTGTCCTCCCCGCCTTCCTTTGTCCCACCAGCCACCTGCCCAGCCTACCCACCTCTGGCTCCATTGCTGCATCCTCCCCGCCTCCTTGCAAGTCCTAGAGGCTTGTCCAAAGTCCAGCTCGGGAGGGTGGGCAATGTGGCTAAATGGTCGGCCCCCACACATTTTCATCTCACCAAATCTGGCTCTTCTTACAAAAAGTTTGGACACCCCTGTGTTATGGGATGTACTTGGGAGGCAGGGAAAGGAAGAAATGTACAGAAATGGATTTGAGAATTGACTGATTCTAGCACCATTACTCACTTTTCCTACAGGGTCACCATAATGCTTTCTGTAATGGACAGTGCTTGAGGATGGATAGCGACCTCTCCAACGTCTTTGCTTAACATGGGATCAAGGGTAGATTACATCTTCTATTGCCTTCAAAAACGGAGAACTAATAACTCAGACTTATTTCAGAGATCAAAAATGATTTGAAAAAAAAAAAAGAAATCTCTTCTGACCTTTCCAGATCATTTGTGTAAAATATATTCATTCACAGCTCACCATGGGCATACAATGGAGCTTTCGTGTACTGTTTTGAAACAAAGCAAAGCCTGACAGAATCATCACTGCTGAAAGTACATTGGGGCCATCTCCACATTGCCTACTACTCCATCTGAAGAAGATAACTGTTTTGTCAGAAGTTATTATTATCTGAAATGCAGGCCAGGAATGATAGTGGAGTGGAGTTAGTGGATAGGAAAGCTAGTGCCCTAAAAGTCCTCTAGCAGGTTTTATAAGTATGGTAAGAACATATTAACATAAGAAGAGTCATGTTGGATCAGGCAAAAGGCCCATCTAGTCCAGTTTCCTGTATCTCACTGCGGCCCGGCCAAATGTGTCTGGGAGCGCATGGGACTAGATATCTGTCTCCTGATTCCACTCCCCTGCATCTGGCCCTTGAAGTACCCTAGTTTTAAGGCTGGAGATTACATATCTCCTTCATGGTTTGTAACCTGTGATGGACTTCTCCAGCAGGAATCTGTCTAATCCCCTTTTGAAGGCATCCAGGCCAGATGCCATCACCACATCCTGTGGCAGGGAGTTCCACTAACTACATGGTGTGTAAAAATATTTTCTTTTGTCTGTTCTCACTCTCCCAAGCTTCAGTTTGATTGGGTGTCCCCTAGTGATGGTATTTTGTCCCTCTATCCACTTTACTCATGCCCTGTACTATTTTATACGTCTCGACCATATCCTCCCCCAAGTGCCTTTTTTCCAGACTAATGATCCCCTACTTCTGTAGCCTTTCCTCATAAGGGAGGTCCCCCAGCACAGTAATCATTTTAGTTACTCTCTTCTGTACCTTTTCCAGTTCCACTATGTCTTTTTTGAGATGTGGTGACCAGAACTGTATGTAATAGTCCAGGTGTGGCCTTACTATCGTTTTGTACATTGGCATTATAATATTGTCTTATTTTTAATCCCCTTTTTGATGATCCCTAGCATGGAATTGGCCTTCTTCGCCACTGCCACACACTGGGTAGACACCTTCAAGGAGCTGTCCACCAGCACACCAAGATCTCTTTCCTGATCCGTCACGGATAACTCAGAGTCCATGAGTTGATAATGTTTTGATTTTTTTGCCTCAATATGCATTACTTTACATTTTCCTACATTGAAACGCATTTGCCATTTCTCAGCCCATTCCCCCAGTTTGGAGAGATCCTTCTGGGGCTCTTCATAATCTTCTCTGGTTTTTACCACATGGAAGACTTTCGTGTCATCTGCAAATTATCCTGAGGTCTGGGCCCATTTGGTGTGTTTTAGCGTAACCCGGTGATGCTTTCCCCATTAATGTGAAGATATAATGTCTGTCTGACTGTTTAACCTATCGCTTGCAAACATTTGGACTCTGAAGCAGTCTTTTATAAATAAAATAATTTTATCCTGTGGAAGCCTCACAGCATAGCTGCAATACAGAAAGAACACTAAAATAGTCACTTTTGTTATAAGATTTAAGTTGCATCTATAAAGTGTCTTCCAGTCCTGTGTTGGAAAGGAATCATAATTGCTTTTAGGGAGTGCACACAAATGTGTAATTTGTAATATGAGCTGGTCCAGAAGGGACACTGTGCCACCATCAATAAGCAAATATATTTGCTCAGTTTCAGCCAAGTACTACTGGTGCCAAGCTTCAGATCTGGAAACTCTTTTATACACATATGCCAACCATATATACCCTGCCTGAAAAACAGAGAGTCCTCCCCTCCCCTGTATGGAGGCAGCCTCAAGAAGCAAATGCTTTGGACTCCAAAGTTTGGAGGGACCTTAGATCACCTCACGCTGGCTTTCCCAAATAGTGCTGAAAGATTGGCATGCTGGGGCACCTGCCAAATAGGGTGGCATGCATGCTTGGTCAAAGGAGAAGAGGATATCAGGTTGAGTACACTGATTTAGAGATAACAGCTGCAAGCAAAGAAACAGTTGTAATAATTTAAATAGAAACTCCATTGCCATGCTAATGAAGCCTGTGATGACCTGACTGCTAGCCCAGCCTCCTCTCTAAGAAGTGATGAGATGTGGAACTGCAGTTTCAACCCCCACTTTTTCTTCTCAATATGGATCTTCATGTTGAATGTGAGCTCTCTTCTAACCTACCTCAAAACCTCACATCCTAGCAGCAGATCCCCTGTTGATGCACAGGACCTACGTTTGGTTCCTCTTCTCCCTCCTTCTTATTCATTTGCCATTTTAAATTATATGAACACTTTGAATATTATCAAAGGTAAGCAGCAGCAGAAGCAGTGTGGAAACTTACTTTTAGAAAACAGTTGGTTGTAACTATAGCTAAAGGCCACCAAAACAGGTCTTTCATCTTTCTGCCCAGGAATTTTTCCCCATGGGAATCAAACATCCCCTTTTCTCAAAATCAGATTTTTATTCTACTCTTTTTCATTTGGCAGGAGGTTGGGGCTCGTTTGAAGCAAACAAAAATTGGCTAAGGCGAAAAGCCTGAGAAAACCACAGAGGGTGTCTTCTATTTCAGATGTCCAATTAGATAGATAGATAGATAGATAGATAGATAGATAGATAGATAGATAGATAGATAGATAGATAGATAG
>JAHTLZ010000129.1:77821976-77851300 GCA_023846285.1 Phrynocephalus versicolor | reverse complement strand
GTTTTTGTTTTGTTTTCAGATTTGTTGCTGTTATTGTGGATTTATTGTATTAATTTGTATTAATTTGGTCTTATTTATATCTGATTGTATTTTGTACAGTATAATTTTTAAAGCCACCCAGAGTGGCCAGATGGGTGGGGTGCAAAACAAACAAACAAACAAACTAACTAACTAACTAACAAACACTGTAACTACCATGTTTAGAAGCAGTTCTTTCACTGCCTCTTATCCTCTGCAAAACATCACCTTGCCATACCATACTGGCCTGTGGTACTTCCCACTCAGCTCAGCATCTTCTTCAATACTCACTGGAAAATGACATGCACCAGCATTTCATATTTTTCCACCACTATCAAAGGATGCTCCACCCCACAAAACTACACAACTAAATATTTATAGCTACCCCGTGAAAAAGTCATGGTGTCACTTATTTTTAATACAATACATTTACAAGTAAATACAGTGGACCCTTGTATAACAAACAGCTTGTATAACATAAAATCTGTACAGCATAACAAATTCCGGAGATAGGGGAAATTTGCTTAACAGAATTGCCTATGGGGAGAATCCGTACAACATAAAAATGGGATTACTCTGTTTTCAATGCATTCCTATAGGAATGTATAAAGGAAAATTTGCTTAACATAATTTCATTTGGAACGAATTAATTCCTTTATACAAGGTACCACTGTATCTTTATTATTGGAAAAAAGAGTTAATTGCTATGGAAGGGACTTCTGGTTGTTGTTTTTACAGCTACCACTTTCTTTGAAACACCCAGGCAGAAATCTGGGAGTGGCACCCCAGAAATAAGGGAACTTCAGATGAGCCCATCCTACCTTCCTGCTGTTCCCAGGCTGCTGTTTCTTTGAACAGTAAGGAAACTGCATCCCAAGCACTATGGGAGTTGGAAGGGTCTCCTGGATTTACAAAGCTTTGCACAGGGACTTATGCACATTAGGCTGTATAGATAACATCTCTAATGGAACCCATCCCGACTGATTGCAACAAGAGATGTGTGTTTCATTTTGGAAGAGGACTGGTTCCAAAATGAAACATGCCAGCACAGCTGGTACTGAGAACCCAGTCCCATCCTCTGGAACAAAATCAACCACTGTCTTACCTTACTATAGTTTGTGCTGGGTGAAATTCCAACTAGGAAGCAGCCTCCAATACAGTATGTCATCTTTCCCTCTCTCTGGCTCTGGCCAATCAGACAGGGAGGCGAGATAATGCACGTCCTCACACAATTCCTGATTGGCCAGCGCCAGGAAGAGGGAATGATGACACATCAAAGGCTGCTTCATAGTTTGAATTTCGCCCAGCATGTACTACAGCAAGGTAAGACAGTGGTTGATTTTGTTCCGGAGGGTGGGGCTGGGTTCCGAGCGCTAGCTGTACTGGCATGTTTCATTTTGGAACCAGTCCCCTTCTGAAATTAAACACCCATCTCTACTTGCAACTAACTTTAATTATACAAACTTGAGCACTTGTAAGCTCTGGTAGTGGCACAGATTAATTAAGCAGTGAGAAAGATGGCAATGGAGAGTGTGTGATGATGGTACTAAGGAGGCTGGGCCACTTGCCCTAAGGCTCCCAAAAAGAGAGCCAGTGTGTTTGAATTCAGAAGACTTGGACCATGGCTTTCAGTAGGCACCCAGTCACACACTCTCAGTCTGATGCAACTCATAAGAAAGTTGTGTGATTAACACAGGAGGGTCAGCTCTGACAAGCCACCTTTCGCTGGTTGACAAAAAGACAAGGCAGAAACATAATAAAGAAATTAAGAAGAAAACAAAATCTGGAACCAACAATATCTATGAGAGGACAGAAGTGTCAGGTGGAAATTCAAAGAATGCTTCAGAGTGGGCCTCACTCTTTTTTTAAAAAGCAAAATATTGCCCTCTGAAAATGCTCATAGAAAACAATGATGTTTTTGAATCTCTGTTTTCCACCATGACATTAGACTTAAATCTTACAGATTTGAAGAAACTGTGATCTCCACCTATGGAAAGCCATCCTATGAAAGTAAACTCTAGACAGGCTATTGTCTCCATTGACTGTGGCAGAATATTAACAGCTCAGATTCAACACAACAGAATGAAGGCATAAGTGTCTTGCGTTGAAACGATGAACTCAGTTTTCATTTCAGTTTATACAAGCTGTGGTCAGGAAGGCTGAGGTGAGTTGCAAAGAGGCTTCTGCTGACCGTAATTACATGCACGTGTTTTTAATCCAGTTAGCAGCTTCAGACTCTTACGCTGTCTGGACTGCAAATTTAGACTTCCCAGTGGAGCCTCAACATCATTTGCAATGAATAATTTGAAAAAGGGAAAAGATTAGCTGAAAGAAAAGAGACTTGCTTTACTTTTACATGTGGCCAAACAAATACTGCTGGATTTAAGGTAGTAGAACGTGTCATGATTCCCCCACCCATACCAACTGAGCACATAGTTTGCATTAATTCTGCATATGGACCCATATTGGTCCTAAATGGCTTGGGATCAGTCACAGCTTGGAAAGAATACATTCAAATAAAAAGGTATTATGTTGATACATTTAGAATGAGTGTGTGGGATAACAAAACAATTACGTTAATTAGGGTCTTTTTGGTTTAACTATTATGATTTTTAATTTGGCATGACAAACAGTAACTTTTAACATATTACTCTATTATTTATTTATTTATTTATTTATTTATTTATTTATTTATTTATCAGCTGTTATACCACAGCCATCTAGCCCAAAGACTACTCTGGGTGGTTTATAAAGTGAAGAATACAAATTATTAAACACATACAGCAAATAGATACAAATCAAATACAAACAAAGTAAAAAAAATAACAAAACTAACCATAATCAATGTAACTTAATAAAAATTATAACCCTCAGTGGGCCAGCCCTTTGCTCCTTCCAGGCATAGCTCTGGCCTGACAGAGTGGCTTCTTTGCCTCCAGACAGAGGCAATGAGAAGTTTTTCTTTGTAGGGCGGCCATGGCACATTGTGGACAGCAGCATAAACAAGCCTGTCTGCAAGGGCATCATCACAGAGGCTGCCCTGTGCCACCAGTACCTGGGCGTCCTGCAGCCGGTGGCACTGTTAAGAGATCCTGCAGGTGCATGCTGGTCATTCTGGGCTGCCAGAATGGTGCTGGCCACCATCCTCCCAAAAATGAGAGACAGACAGGCACAAGGGGGGGGGGATGACCAGGAGATCCACTGGGGTTGTCACTCTCCCTTTGTGCCCAAAGCAAGACCCCCATGGTTTTCTGTGAGCCTTGCCTGGACTGTACCCTGAAAATGGGCCGCGTCTTTCCCTATGAACTGAACTGGAACCAGTGGCCGCAGACCCCCTCCCCTGTGAGGGCCTTTTTGTGCTTGCCCTGTTGTGAAGGAAATAAATAGGAAGACACCTCTCTTTCATTCCCACTCAGCCTTTTGCTTATCCTAAATGCACACAGAGGTGGTTGGTTGGGCTGAATGGTGATCAAATATAAGGAGGAACTGTTCAAAACTTCAGAAGGTTTCCCAGCAAAAAACTGTAAGTTGTGTTTTGCAGCCCTGTGAGATTTTGTATGGAACAGGAGTTCTGGTTGTACAGAAGAGCAAGATATTTCATAGACCAGGAGTTCTAGTTCTCAAACTGCCTCTGATTTTTGCCACCTGTTAAATGAAGCAAGTGACCCAAGTCCACCCCAATTTTTAAGGGACCAATATCGTTAAAGGGACGCTTTTGCCTATATGTTCTAATTACTCAGATCATCTTTAGACTCTGTACTCTGGATTCTGCCACCCACCTTGGGGCAATGGGTGGCTGCTAGAAAAAAGAGCTTGCTCTATAATGACTGAGCATCGGAGAAATGTCCTTCATAGTTTAGTTTGGCTGGCATCTCCATCACATATACTTAGACAAGAGGTGATGACCTGTTGCTCTTTTGGCAGGCATTTAATATTTCAGTTTTGCTACCATCTGATTGTCTGGGGTGTTATTTTATTCACGGCTTTGTGGGTTTTTTATTTTATTTTATTTTATTTTATTTTATTTTATTTTATTTTGCTTTCTTACAGTCTTCCTTGGGTTTTTATTATCGTTCGCTGCTCAAAAGACTTTTTTTTTCCAGTTGGGGAGTGGACGTTATCTGCTACCTCTGAAAAGGAAAGCATAACAGTAAGGAATTGCTTCCGGTAAGCACATCAGGAACAATCTATCTATCTTTAGGCAAGGGTCTTTTCAACTCACAAAAGCACACACATAGTGGACAAACCCCAGTGGGCTCTGCTTTAAATACCAGAAACCATCTGCTAACTTTAATTATGACAGAACCATGCAGAGAGAGGAGGGGTGGAACACACCTGTCGCACATTTGAATGGTGGAGGTAATTGGCTGCACTCCATTTATCCCTGGGCCTAATAGTCAATTCCATTTAAAGTCTGATTTTTAAATAACCAAGCCTTGGACTGCTTTATAGCTAGATATCATTTTATTCATTCACTCCATCTCTTCAGATGGCCTTCTCTTTCCATTCCCCTTGGCCTCCCCTCCTGCTAATTACAGAATCACAGGCAGGGTGCCGATACGAAAAGGAAGCTGACATTTCTCATCGAACAAACTGCTGTGGAATTTCTGATGGGGCCATCTTGTCCCCCTCACACCATTGTGACATTAATTGTTGTTAAATATTCTTATCTCTTACATACAGTTCTGTTTCAATAAAGGTCAGGGGCATCCTCCATGACAGCGTCTGTTGTTGCGGTGCAGTAGAACTAATCAGTCACTCCCTGGCTGTGTTTGGAGACCTTCTTATGCCTCTCATTAATTCAGGCTCAGTAAAAAGAATTTTAAACATGCAAACCATCTCAGCTGCTCAGATGGGTATTAGGATATGAAATTATTAGCTCAGCCAACACTGTCTAATATCGCCTGTGTGAGTCTAGCTACAACGCCTCATTAAGGGGCCATGTGGCTGCCCATGAAAAAACACTTCTTTAATTAAAAAGTCAGTGTTGTCAGCAGGCATGAAGGCTAAAATCTGTCATCGGAGTTCACACACGATGGCTTCTCCTCTTATCCCTCTCACTCCTGATAATGGAGTAAGATTTAAGGAAGGCTATTTTTTATTTGCCATGGGGCTTCTTTTTAAAAGGTAATAACCATTGTAATGCATTCCTGTCTCAAAGGTGTCAGGGTAGGACACTCACCAAGTGCTCATGATTGAGTGTAGGTCCCAAACAGTCATGCAACAGACCTAAACTCAGCATTTCTTTTGTGGGGAAAGGATTGCAGGGAGCATCTTGTTCAACACCAGCAAAGAGGAAGGTTCTGCCGACTTGTAAGGTAGAATCTCCTTGCTTGCTATGGGCCATGCCTTGATCACTTCTCTCTTTAAACACAAGCATTGCATGGTTTCTGCCCATGGAAAGAAACACAGTGTACCTTCACATGGAAGTGGCTAAAACCACTTGTGCTGTGCACGAGAGTTGGCCTGAAAAAAAGATTCCAGCCATAGAACAATAGAACTGGGAATATCTCCAAGGGCCATCTAATCCAACAGTCTGTCCTCATAAGGACACACAGTAATAACATCCCGAACAGATGGGATCTCTGTTTGAAATGTCCCATAAAGAATCCACCTGTTCCAGCAGTAATCTTTGGCATTGTCAAATAGCTTTCGCCATAAGGAGTTCTTACTAATGTATTGTTGGAGTCTTGTGTGTCCTCTTTGCTCCAGTGTCTCACACAGAATCTTCATAAATATAATTGTGTGCCATTAAGTCAATTTTGACTTATGACGACCCTTTTCAGGGTTTTTGAGTTACAGAGTATTCAGAAGTGGTTCAACATTCCCTTCTTATTACAATGTTCTGAGACTTGCCCAAGGCCACATACAGTACTATAGGCTGGCTCTTCTTGGATGCACAGTGGGAAATTTAACTCTCAACCTCTAGTTTTCTTTTCTGAGTTTTCTTTTCTGGAACCCACCAAGTGTGGCTGCCAGTACTAAATAAATATTTTGAAGGGCCAGGGCTAATTAATTTGTCTGGGTCTGGTGTCATGGCAAACTAAGAAGAGTGTATGATTGCAAACTGTGCAAGAGAGGGAAGGATCAGGGAGAAAAATAAGTCCACAATAGGGATGGACATTTTGTTTACGAACCTGTAGGTTATGAAATGAACCACGTGAGCCCAGGTGGTCCTCGGAACTGGCTGATACACACAGATCCAATTGCTTTACCTTTCTCTGTCTCAGGGTTAAAATCCAATGAGGAAACACACTGAGATGTCATCTTTCCTGCTTCATGCTGCTGGCCAATCAGAGAAGGAGGTGGAATTATGCCTGCCCCTGCACAGCTCCTGATTGGCCAGCATCACAGATCTAGCACAGATGACGTCCAGCATGCTTCCTCGTTGGATATTAACCCTGTGAGAGACAGAGAAAGGTAACACAACTGGATCTGCATGTATCAGCCGGATTCTGAATCCCACCTGGGCTCACATGGCTCGTTTCGTAACCTACTGGTTCCGAAACAAAATGCCCATGCCTAGTCCACAATACAGAACAAACACACAATTAGCATAACAATAATTACACACCACCAAGTCTATCCCAACTTACAGCAACCCATTTCCAGGATTTCCCAGTTACTCACAGGTGGTTTACCATTCTTTAGCTGACCCAAGGCTACACAGTTTGGCTCTTCCCCAGCTAGACACAGTAGGAAATCAAAATACTGACCCTGGCTCTGCAGCCAAGTACTCTGATATGACTAGATGTCCAGCTGAGCTTCATTAACTAGCAAAGGGGCCACTTAGCAGGGAGAACTGCACCTGGATCAAGACTTCTTATTTTGATCAATTGAAACCACAAAGCTCAGCTTATTACATGCTTGCAGGACTTGCCAGTCTAAGGATTTTATGCTGCCTTATACTGAAGTCCTTGCTCACTTACTTCAGAGTGACCCCCATTGAACAGAATGCTGTCCCATGCTGTCTAGATGTATAACTTAATTTTTAAAGAAATACTTTGTCCTTCTCCCAGTGAGCTGGATACTCATTTTACCTTGGAAAGATGGAAGACTGAATCAGCCTTGAGCTGGCTGCTTAAACATGTTGTTATTGAACTTAGGTTAATGAAAAGAGACTTAACTGCAAGATAGCAGTATAAATTAACCACCATACTACTATGTGCATAGGATCACAGACACAGAGAGCACCATTAGATGAGAGTACCATTAGATGAAGATTGTGTATAAAACAACAAGGGTTTAGGTTGTCTCCTGTTCGTATTAGCACCCTGATTTCAAAAAGGTTCAGAAAAGTTACAGCGTACAGAAAGGAATGGGAAGGCAGTACAATGGAATGATTGTGTACTTGCCATGTTGGGCAGAAAGTAAGGAGACTTTGAGAAATCTACAACTTGAGACCAAAACTGATAGCTAAAGATACCACCACACACTCTTGTCCTCCCATTGTAATTTCAGTACTATGTACCTGTAAAGAAAAAAGTAACCCTCGTTGTACTCATAAGGGAATGAATAGATCCACTGGATTCAGCAGAAGTATGCAAAGGCTCAGAATCGAGCAAAAGTTCTTAAGTAATGTGTTGGCACAGAGATTTGTGGAACAGCTATTTTGACAGTATTAGTCTTTATGGGTTGTTTCATTTCTATTAAGCAGGTGCTTTGGACGACTTGGGTCTCTACAATGTCACAGGTTGGTTAAGAAGTGCTTGTTGACATAAAATGACCCAAGTATTGAAGTGTTCAATGTACTTTGCTATTTTAAACCAAGGCCTCTGCATTATATTTCTTGTATTAAGCTAATGTGTGTTGGTGTGGGATTGAATGACCGCTTATCCCCCACTTCCCCGGGGATTGCTTCACAAAGGTCACATCTCATGCATGCTCATTGTTTTGCCTCCAGCAACTCAGCAACACATTTATATTTATGTATCTGAAAGGAGATACATGTTGTTTATTTCAAAGAGACACCAGCTTCTCTTATATTGATAGATCTAAAGAAAATGCAAATACGATGAGACTCATTCACTACAGAACAAGCATTTCAGAATTCAGGGTTCAGTTCAGGATCCAGAAATCTAGTTATCCCACATTTGCCATTTAATGCAGAGAACTGATGTTTAAGAAATAGGTGAGATGTTTCCCTTCTTTCATATTTACTTTTTAAAGAATGTCTCAACTGACTTTCTCAGAGAGCTCAATGTGATTACCCTTGCTCATGTAAAATCCTTTTCTGTGGATCTTCATATCAAATATAGAACATCTGGAGAATACTGTAAATCATTCTTTGACATTTAGGTGGATATTGGTGTCAATAAAAAGGTAAAGGTTAAGGTCCTCCCCACTTGCATGCTAGTTGTGTCTGACTCTAGGGGTGGTGCTCTTCTCAGTTTTCAAGCCAAAGTGCCAATGTTGTGCAAGTCCGTGGCTATGTGGCCAGCACGGCTGCACAGAACACTGTTTACCTTCCCACTTTTTATGGCGGTACCCATTTATCTACTTGCATTTACATGCTTTTGAACTGCTAGATTGGCAGGAGCTGGGGTTAACAGTGGAAACTCACTCTGCTTTGAGGAGCCCAGGATTCGAACCACCGAGCTGCTGACTTTGCAGCTGACCATTTCAGCGCTCTAGTACACTGACCCACCACGCCCCATATTGATGCCAATACCCAATACTATTTCAATATCTAATGATCTGAGATGATGTGGTGCAGGAAAAGGCAAGCAATAGCATTCTATACCACTGATGGCTCATATTTGATTAGAACTTCAGAATACTGGGAACAGCAGGATTGCCTTGATCCATTCTAGTCTGGATTCAGGCTGCAGCAGGGGACTGAGATGACACTGGTTGCACTGACAACCTTTTAAGGGAGCCTGATGGGGAAAGGTATTCAATGCACCCTGCTGGTTATCCTTGATCTCTCAGTGGCTTTTGATACTGTCAATTATGCATCCTTCTGGATCGGCTCATGGAGACTGGGATCAGAGGGGCTAGCATTGACCTGGCCATAGTCCCCTGTCCAGCGAGTTCAGCTTAGGGATGATATGTTGGCTCTTTGAATCCTGAATTATAGGGTGCCCCCAGGGTCGTCAATATCAGCATTGCTATTTAATATATCTGAGGCTGCTGGGGGAGGTCAATTGGGGATTTAGAGTAAGGTGTAATCAGTACGCTGATAACATACAACTCGGTCTCTCCTTTTCCACCTCTGCAGTGGATGTCATCCAAATGCTCAAGCACTGCCTTGCTTCAGTACTGGAATGGACCAGGGTTAACAGGCTCAAACTGAATCCAGACAAGACAGGTTGTGACTTGAGGAGTCATCCACAGACTAGATGGAATTGCTCTCCCATTTAGAAACCAATATGGTAACGGGAGCATCCTTCTGGACTTGGCTCTTTATTGGGATTTTCAGACTGCAGCCATGCCCACATTAATTAATCATTTAATTACCTTTATTGTCAAAGTACATGTGTACAATGAAATTGGCTAAGCCTTGCTCACCATCCCAAAACCATCCCAATAGAAACTACTCAAATTGGCTTTTAATCAGCTGAAACTCAATGCCCAACCCTACCCCTACCTAGATGAGGGCTCCATCAGGATGCTGGTTTAGACACTAGTCATCTCCTGGATGAACTACTGCAATGCTAACTGTGTGGGACTTCATTGAGGCTGATAAAGAGATTACAATGAGTTCAGAAGACAGTGGGCAGACTGGTGGGTGGTGTGATCAAATTTGATCACATCAGCATAGTCCTGGCTCATTTTCACTGGCTATCCATTTTGTTCCTGGGCAGGGTCAACATTTTGACACTAATGCATAAAGCTCTCTGCAATTTGGGACCGTGTTACTTGTTGGAGCATCTGTCCCTTGTGTCAACTGT
This sequence comes from Phrynocephalus versicolor, assembly GCA_023846285.1. NCBI lineage: Eukaryota > Metazoa > Chordata > Lepidosauria > Squamata > Agamidae > Phrynocephalus > Phrynocephalus versicolor. Next base: position 77,841,389 of record JAHTLZ010000129.1, on the reverse strand, counting down.
CCAGCCCACCAGATCTCCCAGACTAGGCTCCTCTGTGTAAGCACTCTAAGGAAGGTCTGAAAGTCTTCTGCAAGAGGCAGGGCCTTCTCTGCAGTAGCTCTAACCTTATGGAATGAGTTTGTTGAGGAGCTATGCCTGCCTCTCTCCCTGTTGTCATTTAGGAGGCAACTTAAAACATTTCTTTTCAGGGAGCCCTTTCATAGCAACCCTGGTTGATCAATTGCTCACTTCATGTCCTACTATCACCAGGAAATTATTTATGACTCCACTAGTTTTTATATTGACCTGTGTGTTAATTGCATTTCTTTGCTTGTTTAATATACTTCAATTTGTTGTTAAACTACCCAGAACGACGTTCCTGTGCTTTACAAACAAACAAACAAACAAACCAAATAAATAAATAGTACCAGGTGAGTTATTATGTATAAATAAGACATTTCAAATCTATTTTTATATAGTTTTTTTTGCTTTCAAATACTGTTTTTATCGATATAAGTAACCTTGGGTCCATTAAAGGAAAAAGGCAGGGTAAAATAAATATATAATAAAAAACAAGACATTTCTACCTAGTACAGAAATAACAGAATGGTCTGATAATTGTCTCACTGAATTATTACACACATATACTCTCTCGCGCGCATGTGCACACAGTACTAATGTCAGTGTTGAAGGCAAAGATAGCTATATAAATCTTTAGGATCAAGATGCTGGTCCAAGAAGCTGTCAAAACTGGAGACAGACTGATGGATGCATAAAATCAGCAGACACAAAAGCCAACAGGAAGAATGTACAACTTGAAGATAAAGACCCTGCCAATTTGTGTATGTAGCCAAAGACATTCCACAGAGTGTGAGTGAAAGCTTCTCACACATGCTATGTTCATGACTGACAGACTCTCACCAGCTGCACAGCCAGGGAATTGGATTTCCCCTTTGAAAAAAGAAGGACAACTTCCTCCTTGCCTTGAGTCACCCAAAGCCACTGACTTTTAATTATTTTTAGCCCTGGGATAAAATGGAAGATTGTGCACGAAGGTGACGAGTCACAGTGGGTGAAAATGGATTATTCTGGAGGAAGGATTGGCCCTGCTAGGAGTACCAGCTCATCTCCTCAGGAGCACCTGATAGACAGTTTGGTTGCTTAGCAACAGGGCTCTTGGAGCCGATTAACAAGTTCACTTTTTGAAGTGGTACAGTCTAGAAATGAGCGTTTTGTTTCGGAAGGTGTCCAGTTCCGAAATAAAATGTGGGAGCCCACCTGGCATCTGGAACTGGACCAACCCTCTGGGATGAAATCAGCCAGTCCCTTATCTTACTCTTGTGTCGTGCAGGGCTAAACTCTGACAAGGAAGAAGCATTTATCTTTCTTTCTCCCTGGCCCTGGCCAATCAGACAGGGAGTCGGGGCAATGCATTTCCCTGCACAGCTCCTGATTGACCAGCACCAGGGAGAAGGAAAGATGATGTTGTAAGCTTCTTCCTCGTTGGAGTTTAGCCCCATGTGACCCCAGAGCAAGGTAAGGGACTGGCTGATTTTATTCTGAAGGGTCAGTCCAGTTCCAAACACCTGCTGGGCTCCCACGTTTCGTTTCAAAACTGGACCACTTCCGAAACGAACACCCATCTCTAGTACAGTCTTTTCCTGACAGTGTGCGTTTGCAGTGGCTAGTTGACTCCCTGAAAACACCTTGTGTGGAAATCTCAGCTCATGCCAAAATGTAATGGCAGGGGTTGTATTTTGCAAGCAGACCATGTGCCCTATTCATGTTCAAAGCAGGTGCGTAGGCATACTGGTGGTAACCATGGTTTTTGTTTTTTAACTTAAGCATAAAAAATAATAATGTGTGGTTTAAGACAAATAAATACTTTCTCCCTTCCTTCTCAGTTTACTTCCCCACCTTCAGCTGTCCCAAGCACTTTTCTCTTTGCCCAGAATGCTTCAGATGTCAGAACCAGGCAAGTGAAGATCTTGCCTGAACAATTTGGGGAAGGGTTCATCTCTACTTCCTATGTGAATGAGGTGGATACATGAGTAATGTATATGTCCATCCACAATTATCTTCTGCATTTTGACAGGTGAAGCTCAGTCGGGCATTCATAGAGGTTAGTAGAAAACGTTGGCATGTTTGTCAGCAAGTCGAAAAACTTAATCCATTTATGTTAACATTGGGTGGGGAAAATGCTTTCACAAGTTAGGTTGCTATTATGTTAGTTGTTTACATTATCCTTAGAAACCATAGCACTGACAGAGGAAGTAGCCTATGGAGGTGTGAGGGACATCATTGTCTGTTCAGTGACACGTTTCCTTGTTGATTCTTTCAGAAGTGCTCTTTTTGACCTCTGTTGCTTTGTCCACCCAGCCCAGAAATAAGAGACAAGACAACATTTGTGGGATTTAAAATAGGTCCACAATTTTATTGATCTTAATCCATACTATTGAACCTAACCTAGATCCAAGGGGACCTACAAGTGCAAGCGGCTCTAGCTTTGCAAGGTTATCATGACAGGGCAGCCCGCGTAAATCATTTGGGCCAGGGTCATAAATCATCCTGATCTGTCATATATATCAAACCTGTCTACCTGAAAAGGGTCAAGGCCTGCCGTTGTACTAAGTATAATTTTGCCCACTTCTCTCCTGAGGTGACATAGCCACTTGCACTGACCACCACAGAAAGGTGGGCTTGAAGAAATGGAAAAGATGCAACACGAGGTGGCAGAACAAAGGGTGAGTGAGGACAAAGGAGCAGCTCAGGACAATTTGCCACACGGCCAAAATGGTGATATGCGGGCACACTGAGCTGCTGAAACCATGCCCCAGAAACGCCCAGGGAACAAAGAGGCAGGACCCCTCTGTGTGGGACCTTAAGAGGGGTCTCTGACCATTGGTCATGTGACCCGTAATCAGACCACTTCATGGGTCATCTTGGCTGTGGGCGTCCATGACCGCTTGGCCCCTTTTACAAACTGCCACCTCACGGATGGGTGGACAATTGATCACTTCCCGACACAGGGGCTGTCAGAGCTGCCTTGCTGTCAAATCCAGACTGAATCTAGGGAGCACAGAGGACAAAGTCAGCCTGGTTGGGGTGGAGTGAGCAGCACCCAGGACAGTTCCCAGGGAACACCCTGTTCTGACAATACTTGAAGTTGAACTGAGGCCTCTTATACCATCTCCACAGGACTCCTCCAATCAAGCTCCATCTCCTTCCCCCCCAAGTAGGAGGTCTTTAGAAGATAGCACCTTGGCCTGCAGTCCATCACATTTAAATGCACTCCTGCTGGCCATGTCATTGGCGATGGTGTGCCATGCCTTGGGACCATATAGTTCCTGGGTGAGGGGAATCTGTCCCAGTGCTGGAATCATGTTGCAGTTTTTCAGGGGTGTTGGGTTGAAAAAGCTCTGGTACCTCAGGCCTATTTGGCTTGGGGTCTTGGGCCTTGCTGGCTCAGGGGTCTGCTTCCTAGTGAGTCCATGTCCAGGAAGTTGGTAGATGCTTAGGCAACAATTCTTTTTCCCACTTGACATTTTTTTTTAATATCTACAGATCGCCCTATCTCACCGCTGGCTGGGGAATCTGTACACTGACACATCTCAAAATGTACACAGTTGGGGTGGACTACCCTGAAGCATGATGTCTAATAAACGATGCAATTAACTTTTGCTCCTGACCTGCTGCATTTCTTTTTTCTTCCTTCCTCTCCACTTCCCTATAGATAAGAATGCTGTTAGTTTGCACTTAACACATAACTGATCATTTAAGAGACAATGGCACAGAACCTGAAAAAATCCTCTCAAAATGCTCAGAAGAAGAATTTATTCACACAGCAGTTAGGCATATCCCTGTTAGGGGAAGAAAATAAGTCACCTTTCCTTTCTCCCACATTTATATTTTTAAGCCTCATATTTTTTCTCTGTCACACAAAAACAAATTTGGTAAATCATTCAAACAATGAACTGAAGTAAACTCCTCTCCTATCTGGAACAGGCAGACTCAATAGACAAAGTTGTTTTCTGCATGATGAGAGTAATGTTACAGCTGCCTGGCCCAACAGAATTAAAGACTTAGTGGAATCTCTCAGGAGGGAAATGTGGTTACTTGAATTCAGGACTTATATTTATTTATATGTCTACCCTGCTTTTCTCCTCAACATTTTGACCCTGTCTTTTTCCTCAAAAAGGTCCCAAGTTGGCTTATATTATTAAAAGACAGTATTTAAAGCTAACAACAGAGAGTATATCCGTAAGTTGAGTCATGGCAACTTTTCTTGTGAGATTGAGACATTTCACTACTTACCCAAGTAGATTCATCAGTCTGAGGAACATTGGTGAGAATCTTCCAATTTATTGTTCACCTTGGTTTCACACCAGCCTGGTCTGAAAAGGCTCATTAGGTGAACAATGGCTTGAATAATCTCGTTCGGTCTACAATGGCCTGCAGTGTATGAAAGTCCCACCTATGCAACCCTCTCCAACACCCATTAAGTATGGGTCTAGTCTCTTCAGGTCATTGTCCACCTAATGCAGGTGAACACTTTAATAAGCTTATTCAGACCAGGGTGGCATGAAACCAAGGTGAACTATAAATTGGAAGACTCGCACCTATATTCTTTGGACTGACAAAGCTGCTTGGATGAGTAGTGAAATGCTTCAATCTCACATGAAACGAAGCTCAGTTGTCATCATGACTCAACTTCCATATAACCTCACTTGGATGACTGAGAATCATCACTGAAACAGAGATTATGCAAATACAAAAAAGGACCCGTTTGGTAATGTGAGCATCCTTCTGGATTTGGTTCTTTATTAGAGCAAATGCCATCCTTAAAAAACATAAGCAGCATGAAAACAATTTCAAAGAAGTATAATTTGACAATCCATTTAAAAAACCCATCTGGGCATCCAGCCAGTAAGGGAAAAGGTGGATGAAGAGAAAGGTCTTGTCTGGTTGTTGAAGAACAGCAAAGATGGGGTAAGTCTGGTCTCATGTGAGAAGGAGCACGAAACTCTGGGAGCAGCAGCAGAGAAGACCCAAATATCCTGTGAAGGTGGCAGAACTGAAAGAAAGGCCTCTTGGTGGCCTTGAAACTTGGGCATACTCATTAAATGAGAAGTGGTCTTTGATATAGCTTGGGCCCAAGCTGTTAGGGTTTTCTGGTTAGAACCAGTACTATGAATGCACGTAGACTAAGAGTTAAACATTAAAATAGAGATGGGCATGAAACAGAAATATAGTGTTTCGTTTTGTTTAGTTTCAGACTTCATTTCATTTCGTTTCATTAATAACAGATTTTTAAAAAGAATTTTTGTCATGAAACCAAACGCTTCGTAAGGCTATAAATAATGGGGAGCATTTCTTATCTAACAGGGAGCCCAGTGCCCTAAATCCAAGACCATCAAACCTTCCAATCAATTTGCTTTCAAGCAAGGAACCCTCTGTAAACAAGCTAGAAATCTAACTGCTCCACGGGGCATGGCGAGACAAGGAAAGAAAATATTTAAAAAATTAACCTCCACAGTCCTACTTAAAAAGGAAAGGAAAACAGTCAGTTTAAATAAACTTGCAGACACAGCCAATGAAGGGAACAGATCAAGGTCAGAGATAAACTATCTCAGCAGCTGAGGAGTGGGAAGAAAGGAAAACAAATCAATCAGTTTTAAAAAATAAACCTCCTGTTCTCAAGACAGCTGGATCAAGAGTCTAGGACAAATCATTTCATTTCCAAACCAAAAAATGGTATTTTGTCTCATTATTTGATGACACGTTGTTAACTGTCAAAACGATGAAACAGCATGCCATTTCTGTAAGGTGCCCATCCCTACATTCAAAGCCTAGAACATGTCTGTTTCTGTTTTCCCTTTACTCTATGCTTTTAAAAGTATCCAGTTTTTTTTCTAATCCAGCTAGGAAGACACCCATGAATTCTGAGGTAGCCCCCTTCCTCACACATATTGTGTCTTAAGAATAATTGGAAGTACTGAATTTCACCCCTCATTCAGAGGTCCACATTTTTTTTGCAATTTTCATGGTTTTTTTCACTATTCAGACAAATACAAATAATACAAATACCATAAAATCTCTGAATTCAAATCAAATAGGATTCAGACCATTTAGAGTGCCTCAGAACAGATGGTATTCACACACACCTACTCCTGTTGCAAGGCACCTTAGGGCTACACCAGCATCTGAAGAGCAGGCAGGAGCCCAGTCTATATCAAAATGACTATGTAGGAGACATGGAAATTCAAGCAGTCCTCCTTTCAATGAATGGAGCCCCCCGCCCCTCTGATTTACACCATGAAACTATTTAGCCACTGGAATGTAAGTGAACATCCCACTCTTCCTTCCTTCCTTCCTTCCTTCCTTCCTTCCTTCCTTCCTTCCTTCCTTCCCTCCCATGAACTGAGCAAGGGCAGTTGAAAACTTTACGAGGCCACCAGAAATGTTCTAAAAGTCATGATAGAGATATCTGTGCTAGGTCTTTTTTTTTTTTTTACAAGTTCACTTCAAGATGCAGGTTGCAAATCCAAATCAGATAGGCAGGTTTCAAATTCCACCCCAGGATCATTGTTTGGGTTATCTTTCCCAACCCACCAAACAAGGGCTGCCAGGTATTCAACATTTTACTCTCTCATAACCTTGTTTTAAAACTCTGGATTTCTGCTTGGACTGAAATCAGAGAATTAGGAATAAAATTTAGTCTATCCACTAGGTGAAGCTAATTGCATTCAGATTAATAATATTACCTAGAGGTTGGAAGTAGAATTTATTTCTGTTTATTGCAACCCCTCTTAGCTGAGGTTCAGCATCCACATTTCATTGGAGATGATGTCTTTAGACAGCTATTCAAGGTATTTTCAATATACGGGGGGTGGGGGGCAGACTAAGCCATATGGTCCTTCCTTAGACATAAAGGTATCACCTGCCTTTGTTTGGAAGTAAATAACAGACATACAACTTTCTTAGGGCTTTCCCCCCTTTTTGCAAAAGACCACTGATCTTGCTAGTGATAAGTATATGTGAGCAGCAAACATTGCTTCCAGATGAAGTGTTTGTTGCTTATTTGCTCTCTCACATTCACAGAATTCACAAAGTGTTCAGGTAACAATGCTATCCGTTTGTAACTTTCCCATGCTTGCCCACTGCTTCTTTCATCTTTTCTTTGTTACTAGAAAGATATTCTGTTAATGAGGCAAAGTTGGAATTGCTCTGCGGTGCTTTTTATGTGGCATTGCTTGGAACCCAGTTTAGGAAGCAGCCAAAGACTGAAATGAAACATGCTAAAAACAAAGCAGATCTCAGAAGGCAAGGTTTTGCAACAAGAAATAAAGGGCAGGCATGACAAATAGGCATGTGCTTTTGATGAACTTACAGCTCTTGAGCTTTTCTTACCACACAGTGCTCTGATTTTTTTGCCTTCCAGCCTATTTCTCCTGCTGCTTCCAGTTTATCACAGATAGAGATCGGCACAAAATGAATTAAAATGTCATTTTGTTATCCGTCATTCGTTTCATTAGGTAACAAAACGAATAACAAACAGCCCTTTCTAAGAAAAACAAAATGAAACAAAATGTCTCTTACCAGTGTCTCTTACCTGACGTCCGGGTCGGGGAGCTCTGAAGGCGGCAGTGAGGAGCTGCTGGGCTTCAAGAGGTGGTGGCAGCGTGGTCCACCACCACCTGGTGAGGCCACTGCCGGGGCTCTGGAGGTGCCCGGGATTGCTGCCACCACCACTGCCATGCAGGTACAACAAACCATTTTGGTTCAGTTCGTACAATTTTTTTTAAAAAAAAATTCATACAAAATGAAACGAAATGAACTGAGGAGGGGGCCGAAATAGAACAAACCGACCCATGGGTTTTCTGTTTCATGCCCAACTCTAATCACAGACTTTGGCCTCAGCTAATAGTGAACAGGATATAAGAGATAGAACGGCCTTGCTGGTGTTCACTGGTTCCTTTTTTGAAGTACTAACTGAGTGCATCGCCACTGATTTGATGGTAGGAGTGCTTAGACTTGCAAATTGCTGCTCAATCTGGAAGACATCCAAAACGAAATCACCATCTCAGATACTTGGAACACCAGTATTTTCCTCATCAGCTTTACCTTTCTCACAAAAAAAGGGACATCAACATGCTTGCGGATACAGATCAGCTACCATAGTGATACAGTTCACTTGAATTTCATGTATCTATTTAAGTCTGGTCTTCACCTCTTCTGCTAAAAAATATACTACCTAGACAAACAGAAAAACTAAACTTGAGCCAAGTGCTATAATCTCTTATTTGCATTATTACTTTTTCTCCTTCTGGGTTGGCAAGAACTGCTACAAGCAGAATCAGGTAAAATTATGCTTGTTGTAAATTGGGATGGGCTAGAGAAAGCGGCACTGGTATTATTCCTGCCAAGCTGCAGATTCCACAGGGACTGTCACTGAGCTCATCAACGGCTTGAACAGACACAGGACCTGCATGAGATTATTCTTTGCAGGGTGGATCACACAGTGTTGACATGTAAATGCAATTATGACGACAGGCAAGGGTCTTGGCTGGAATACTCTAAACTATGCACCCTGAAGGTAGATTTCAGCCTGCCTCTTTTTTAAAAAGGCATTAATCCAAATACTAAACTATATACAGTAAAACCCCAATAAAATACCTCTCCAAAGGTTTCAGTTAAGGCCCAAAGTATCACCTCCCCCCCCCCCATTGTTAGATGTCTTGAGTCCCCTTACTGGAAGAAAAGTGGCATACAAATTGGACAAATAAAATAAAGTAGAATTTGACTACTTTTCTTTTTCCAAGATGCTACTTCTTCCCAGTAGCAACTGCTAGATTTTATTTAATGAAATTCATCTAACTGGCCACTTGCCAGAAGGTATTGTGGGAGGAGAAACCAATAGTAGTTGGATCAAGGCACTGGCTGTATTCCACCCAGACTTGTCTGGGAGATGAGTCATGGCAACTGGATTTCTTTTCTTGTGGGACTGAAATATCTTGTTACTCATCCACATAGCTTCTTCAGTCTGAGAAAAGGTTGACAGAAGGCTTCCAATTTATAGTTCACCTTAGTTTCACTCCACCCTGGTCTAAATAGGCTCATTAGGTGGACAGTCTGACAGTCTGATGAAGCTTCCTAGATGAGTAGCAAAATGTTTTGACCTCACAAGAAAACAAGTCCAGTTGCCATGACTCAACTTCCAGAATGGCCTGAATAGGATCCTTAGAAGGACAATGGCCTGGGGTATGTGAAAGTCACACCAATGCAACACCCATTAAGTATAGGTCATTAGCAGTGGCCTTCCTGGTGAAAGTGTGAAGTGATTCTGATTTGTCTGGGGGTTGATGAAAGGGCAGCTTGATAAGTAGCAGGCAGATTGTGTCTGAGTCCCCCACTTCTGCTGAGAGTGGGGTTTTCAATACATCCTCAACTTTGAAATATGAACAAATGTCCTTTGCCCTTCAAATGAAGGTACATTGCTGATTCTAGTCCTGAATTGTATCTCCTTTGCAGGGCCATCCTCCTGTTATGATATTCTCAGACTGACAAAGCTGCTTGGATGAATAGTGAAACATTTCAATTCCAGAAGAAAGTAAGTCCAGTTGTCACAACTCAACTCCCAGGTAATCTCATCTGGATGACTGAGAATCTCCACAGACATACTCAGAATTGTTGACCTGAAATAATAGTATGCAAAACTGCAACGTTTCTGAAGGATGACTTCAAGACCAAACAATTCCTCTTCTCTTGCCAATAATCTAATTGTTCCAAAGACCGTTAGCCAAAAAATGGGAAACAAATAAATATTTGCTCCTGTTATCACAGAACTCACAATCACTTCATGCATTGCATTTCTATTAACTGGACTGTATAATGAGCTTTCCTCTTCCAGTTAGCTGGCCATCACACAGACAATTAACCGCAATGCAGGAATCCACCCTTTGCAAGTATCTATTACCTTTCGAACCTGCCAAGTGACTGACTGTGTGTGGGTTATTTATGTAACAGAGGTTTTAAAAGTGCAACAGGGAAAGGAGACCAGGAAAAAAACCCAAAACAGATTTAAACATCTTGAGAATCAAAATTACAAAACAGTAAATGTCACTCTAAAATAAGTGGCAAAGAACAGTGGCCTAGCTAAGTAACCAAAGAAGTTAGCCAGATGTTTGAAGTTCAGTTATTCACTGTGTCCCCCATGAGAACAGCCAGGGCAAGCTGCAAAGTCTCTAGGTGCTCCCAGAAGAATGGAACAGAAAAGAATATGCATAACAAACTCAATTAACTAAATAAATAAATAAAATAAAAGTTCTACATCTGACAAATATTATCTTGCTGGTTCTTGCTTATTATCTGCATAGAAAGATACACTCAGATATCCTGGCCTTGCAAAGGGTAAAGATCTGCTCCTCTCGGGATTTCATATGAGAATTTCGCTGGCTTTTTATGTGGCAAAGAGCTCTGAGCTGGTTTCCTTACCATCTGAAGACTTTTCCTAATGGTCTTTGTGAGACAGTTTGTTCTGCCACTTCCATTGTCTTTCCTGCCTCATACAGTAGGACCCCCGTATCCACTGATTCATTATCCACGGTTGGCAGAGGAAAAAAAAAGTAAATAAATAATTCAGCAGCTCCAAAGCAAGCTACTGTCACAAACAGCAGCTGTAAAGCAACATATTGTCATAAAACAGAAACCATAAAGCAAGGTACTGTCACAAACAGAAGCTGTAAAGCAAGGTACTGTCACAAAAGAGCAGTCATAAAGCAAGCTACTGTCACAAAACAGCAGTTTTTTTTGGGGGGGGTTGGTGTTCTCTCTTATCCACGCTTTTCATTATCCACGGGAAGGTCTGGAACCAATTCCCAGCGGATACTGGCGTCCTACTGTACATATATGTTTTCCACCAAACAAGCAACCATTGCCATAGCCAAGGAGGCAAACAAGGACTTTCCTTGGTGCAAGTTCTTCTGAACACTTCCTAACGTCTGTTGGATAAATGAAAAGGAAAATACAGTGGTTAAAACAGTGGTTCCCAAAGTGGTCTATATAGACCCCAGGGCTCTATTTCGACTAGCAGGGGGTCTATGACAGTGAGAAAACAAATTGGGGGTCCATGAGAAGTAGATGGGGTCCATGTGAGCATACCCCATTTAGGCAGATCATCATCTGCATTCTGTAAATGTCTTACATCTAACACAAATTGTTTTAGTATCATTTTGAAAGTTTTGCTGCAATTTTTGGAAATTTTTAAACTTTTGGGTGCCTTTCTCAAGTGGTGCAAAGGTAGGGACCTGATCCTTGGGGTTTGCATAGATTTAAAGTCCATTTTGCATTGTGTATGTGGGGCACGGTTTTGCATCATTTTTCGGAACTTGATCCTTGCCATGTGCATGTTTTTAATGTCTGTTTTGCAAAGGTCGGGGGCTCATGTTTTGCAGCCACATGACAGATATTTCTACACAAATCATGGTTATTTGAAATTCAAATCAACTATAATTACAGTCATAGCTTGGTTAACAAGTAACTTGGTTTACGAGCATTTTGATTAACACGCAAAAAGTCTGCCCATTTGCTTTTTGTGCAACAGAGTTTTAAACAATGATGCTATGAAACCATACAAGCTGGAGGATCTTCTGAGAAGGTGTCATCCTGATAAAACAAAGATTTTACATACTTTAAAACACTGAAAGAAAAACTTCAGAGGAGAACCACAGTGGACAGTATGTTTGCTTCAACATCAAAAAGAGACTATAATAGTTTGTGGGCATTTTACAATATCTCATGACTTGTAGCAAAATTACTATCAGGGAAGAGCTGATTTTACCAGCTGTTGAAGAGGTTTTAAAAACAGTTCTACACAAGCCTACATATGATATACTCAAAAGAATTCCTTTGAGCAACAACACAGTTCAAAGACGTATTGATGAAATGAGTCATGATGTTGAAAGCGTCTTGTGTAATTATCTGAAAAGGAACCATTTTTCTATTCAACTGGATGAGTCAATTTTACCTGGTAATGAAGCACTTTTATTGGCATATGTTCATTTTTAAGGACCAAAAAATCCACGAAAAACTGCTCTTTGTGAGAACTTTGACAACGGACACTAAAGGCAAATCAATATTCAATGTTTTAAAAGATTATTTCATGGAAAAAGCAACTCCTTCATCAAAAATAATATCATCAGCAGCAGATGCAGCACCAGCCATGTTTGGGCGCTATTGTGGTTTTATAGGCCATTTAAAACAAAATGTACCCGTGATGTTTGCAATTCATGGTGTCTTTCACCAACAACATTTAGTAGCTAAAAATCTGAGTGCCAGATTGCATCAATCTCTTCAACTTGTCATATATGCAGTAAACAAGATACGTATCAATGTGTTGAATTCTAGGTTATTTACACAGTTGTGTAAAGAAAATGATGAGAACTTTCATCAATTACTCCTTCACACTGAAGTACTCTGGCTCTCAAATGGCTTATATTTGAGAAGATTTTTTTCACTTTTTAAGATGGTTTTAGAGTTTTTGGATGCTAAATATCTCATTTAGAAAGAAAATTTAATGAAATGGAAACCAGACATTGCTTATTTAACATATTTGTTTACTAAATTTAATGAGGTTAATTTGCAGTTACAAGGTGACAGAATTAATCTAATGAAGCAAAACATCGGATGGCATGAATTTTCCCAGTTCCCCAACTTGTCATTGAAAAATGTCCAGGATGATGATGTTTTGGTCTATGTTCAACATTTAACTGTCCTTCACACGGACTTTAAAACCAGGTTTGAGGATTTTTTGTCTGTGGAAATACCACAGTGGATTATCAATCCATATGGTGACATTGAAGAATCAGATGTCACATTACAAGAAGAACTGATTGGAATAAGAACTAACAAAGAACTTAAGGTGCAGTTCAGAATGGGGTATCAGCAGTTCTAGCTTCAGAAAGATATACCTGTTGCTTATCGCAATAAAGTTTTTGATCACTTTTCCATCTTCATACCTAGTGGATGGGGGATTTAGCATGGTTGCCAATCTTCTTACAAAAAAAATCAATTACAAATTACTAGACATGGAGATTTAAGACTATACCTCACTAATTTGAAGCCAAACATTGAACAATTGCTGCCAGAGCATCAGTCTCATCCCTCCCATTAACAACATTATTTGTGTATTAATTTTATATAAGAATTTTACTAGGTTCTTATTTGTTTCATTCCAAATCCAAATATTTACTTGCATTTTGTGTCTTATCAATAAAGGTATGAATAAAATTGTACAAGTTTTTCTTTCTCTCTCTCTTTTTTACAATTGTCCATGCTACAAAAGCCCCTATCAAAGTGAGTAGCATCGTGTCAGCTGTCAAAAAATACATTTGAAGTTAATAGGTTTAGGACAATTTAATATCAGGCAGGCAGGGGGTCTACAGAAAACAAACAAAATGGCAAGTGGTCTTTGGGGCAAAAAAGTTTGGGAACCTCTGCTTTAAAAGAAGATGAACACTCTCCATCCATTTTGTTTCCAAGTGGAATCAAACTTCTTGGACCACAATCCTGCTTTTAACCAAGAGGTAAAATATCACTCTTTTGCCTACATTCACAGTAAAAAAAAATAAAAAAAACACTTCATCCTGGAGGTGCACAAGTTGTACAGTGTGATAGTTGTTACATTCAGTTCTATGTGGATGTATGCAAAATTCAAGACTTACCATGGCAAATAAGAGCTTCAAATTCAGATGGTTTTGGAAATACATTTCCCTACATTGAGAGATCAGAACATTGCAGCCTGACTATAATCAAATAAAGAAGCACTTTTCAAATGCTTCATTGGTTCAGACATGTATGGAAACTGAAGCATTGCTTTTGATGAAAAGCTATTCTAGAACATATGAGCAGCTAAGGGAAATGTAAAGCTGAGCACATTTTATGTGGCTTGGTAACTCTTCATACAACTGAACAGTGAAGTACCAGATGACTCACAGTCTCCAAAACAACACATGAAAAACTGTCTACATAGCAGACTGTAGAAAACTGAATAGGTTGGTCAGTATTTTTTTGCTATTTAATTTGCATTTACTTTCTTTGCTAACCACTCAGAGCAGTACTTTACACTAGTAAGGCAGTATAAAAATGGAATAAATTAAATTCAATATGGACCCGGACAACAATGTTCGTGTTTCGAGCCAATGAAACTAATATGTCAAAACACAGACATGAATTGCTTTTTTACTGTTTCTTATTTTAGTAATAGACCTATGAAAAATAAAAATGCTTCAAAATGTTACAATTAACCCATGGAGTTGCTTCTGCCATCTGCAAGGAATATGCAGTTTTACATTTCCAGAAAGTCTACATGTACATATGCAGACAGAGCTCTTGCCACATGATTTGAAAGTGTGGTCTCTTGATTGCTCAAAACAAAATACACATGCATGCTGTATGGTCATAAAGCAAAATGGGGGCAGAACTGGAGTTTCCTCATGATGAAATTCTCTCACTATATATGTCCTCACACTTAGATCCATTCCATATATAGTGTAATTACTGCCAAGATCAGATTCTAAAACAGCAGTGGCACTGATAATATCACTCTCTTTGCATCCCAAAATGAAGTTTTGAGTCCAGCTATTTAGAAAAGTAGCAGCAAGAGGGAAAAACTAATCCAGTTTTCAAAGCACCAGCAAAAAAAAGCAACTTATTCCACCCCCAATTAAGAGAAAATATCTATTGTATCATTTCCAATCCAAGTTTGCACAATCTGTTTCTTTGAGTACAGCTGGGATATTGTTGTACCTAAGCGTTCCCATCCATAGAACTGCAGCTACAATGCTTATAAAAATGGCAACTGTATCACCACTGATAGGAAGAATCAACAGACCATTTCTCACTTAGTAAAAGAGTGACAAGCTATCTGGCAGGTGGATGCCGGTCCTGACATGTGTTCGCCTTGTGCTGCCTGAGGATGTTTCCATTGGTTATTTCCTGCTTTTGCTTTACGGATGTCAGGCAAACCTTTAAAAAAATGACCTATGAAGTTTTTACACAATGCACTTTAATCTTTAGTGGCTTGAAAGAATGTGGCTTGAAAGAAAAGAGCTTTTGACTGGGATAAAAATATAACTGCTTGTGGCATTGAGAACAAATCCTGAACTTCAAGCAGAATTGAAATCAAAGTTACACTATTCACAGTTTCCTCGTTTGTAATCTTCAGAGAGAAACTACTTAGCAAGATCCTAGAGGGACTGATAATAGGAGATGGACGCCAAGTATGATAGATCTCGGACCTGCAAATTGGAATGACCTTTTGGCAAGAAGGATTGGCATTTCTCATCCATACTATGGAACATACGCCCACTGGGATTTGCTTTATTTTATTTCCCAAAACCAGACTATAGTAAGGCCCAGTTTCCTTAATAAGAGTCAGACGATGCCTGCATATTAGGATGCACTTGAGATTTGAAGCTATGAAATGAATTTGCGCCTCTTCTTTTAAGACTGTCATTTTCCAAGATCTTCAATTCAGGCTCTCCTTTCAAAGTTCCTCTGCCTATCCTTCCCTCAACACAGTCTAGTGCCAGTCCCACTCTTTGAGGTGTGTGAGTACAAAACACCTTTCTCTACAGCACAGCACACTTCTCCATAGCCTCTTGTCTGATTTATCCAGTGTGGATGAACGGTGCATTGCTTACCGATGTCTGTAACAAAAGGCTCACAGCAGCCTCCATTTGTGACCGAGTAGCTCTGTGAGACAGCAGATCAGAGCAGTGAAATGGCGGGAGAAAGTGAATGCATTAAACAAGGGATCTCCAATGGGTGGGTGAGTCTGTATATTTTACATTGTGTTCTGATTTCAAGAGTCTTAAACTCATTTCAGTCCATTTCTGCAGCCATTTGCAAATTTGGCCAGAAAAGAACACAGCAAAGTGTTTGGAGGGAATATATCACCTTGGTGGTGGCTGTTTTAAATAATTCTGCATTGCACAGATCTGTTTGCTCAAGGATCCTCAGTGGATTGGAGAGCTTGGCTGGAAATTCGAATTCTTACTGTGTCTTTCAAAAGAAAAGCTGATTGAGATGACACAGACCATGTGTGACTGATGATGCTACATGACCTACTGCCTGTATGGCCTCAGGGAAATTGTGTGATCCCAGAACATCAAAGGAAGGAAAGTTTGGCAAACCAAGTGTACCTTATATCTAGAATCTCTGGAAAAGTTTCCACAAGTGGGAACCAATTTGACGGCACATAATTCTTATTAAATCATACTGAAAATTTCTGGAAAGTGTGGATTTGAGCATTCAGGTGCGTTCTGGTTTAGGGTTGGGAGATAGGAATAAACTGAGTAATGTATGTAGCAAAATGGAGGGATTGGTTTTTCCCCCTCTACATCTCTATTATGTTCATCTAGTAAATCCTGATCAACAGTATTTCTTTAGGTTTTCAGCAGGAGATGTAGTAGAAATGGACTAATTTTAAAATCTCTACTGGGGTGCCAGTTCTCCAGGTTTCAGCAGCTTTACTGTTGATTTGAAGTCCCATACACTAGACGTAGGGATGTAACTAAGGAAATTAATACAGAGCACACTGCTTAAATTTCATAGTAAGTTACTGTGGTAGGCACAAACTTCTCCAAATATTGCGTCTCAAGTCAAGATTAGAGATAGTGTGTGACTGAAAGAGAAACATTCTTTACTAATGTGAACATCTGAATGTTACAGCAAGGTTCTTTCACCTCTGAGATGATGCAAATGACCTTGCAGCTTGCTTTGTTTTATGATGGGCTTTAGGACTTAGGCATGGAGTTATAGCACTTTCATATTTAATTCCACAAACTGGGAACACTGCCTCATCCACCTCATTACAACATTAATTGTGTTTTCCCCCCCCCCTCCAATTGAGAGTTACTTCTGATATCTACTTCTGGGGTTGGATCTTCAAGTGAGATGAGAACCTGGAAGACTGCCTTTTTCTGAGGTTTTGGAAGTCATCTGAAGTATGAAGTCTACTCTCTGCTATTCTGAGCAAAACTATGTAAGCACTGGATGAAGAAAGAGACTACTCAATCTATGCCAGTCAAGTCAACACTCAAAACAATGGACTATCTCTTAATCCTTAGGCTTACAAGTTACAACACCTTCCCCCTGGATTGTTCAATTCTTCCACTCTCACAAGGACCCTTCACTATACATGGACAAGAAGACATTTCTTCTTTCCTGACACGATGGTTGCATTGGCACTTAGCTTCATGGGCATCTCAGAAGACCTTAACAGTCACAACAGATGCTAGGAATCACACTTGAAGTGAGTGCCCTGTCGTGTTGTGGTGCTTTCTAGATAAAACGTATTTAGAAATGTTGCCCTAGTCTTGTTCATTCTATTTCTCCCCTTCTTTCTCGTGATCATACCTCACAGATGTTGCTATTTTGCAAAATATATATTTTTTGGATCATGTTGGCTCATTTATCCCTGTTCTTCTAAATTAAAGTCCCCACCATGATGTTGCCAAGTCTTATCTTGCACAGAGAAAAGTATTTCTCTACCTGGACAAGAAATGAGTGAAATTTTGTTCTGGTTCATTTTATAAAACAAGAACTCAACACTGCTCACAAATGTTTTCATCAATATATCACAAAAAACTTAATATTTTTTAAAGCACTGAACTTGTAAACAGTGAAATGGAAAGAATCAACTACCTAAGCCAAGGATGGGAAAATGTGGCCTTTGAACTGCCTGTAGCTTCCTGGCTTTCTCTGCACTTTCTCTGACCTTAACTTACCACTCTTGCTAAAATTGACCATATTGCCAGTACAAAATACTTTCTGAGAAGGGAAGAACAAATTTCTCTCTAAGTGTTCAGGACTCTGCTGCCGAAGCATGTCCTGGCATTCTTATGCTTCCCTGAAAATTGCTGGAGTTGCACTGGTTTTCTCCAACAACTGTGTTGGTTGGTGGGAACCAGAGTAATTCCAGAATTTCTACAGTGGAGGCATCTCCTAGTGGGTTTTGGAAATGGGCTCCAATTCAGCATCTCATACCAGAATTTTCCACCCTGACCTAGACATAGTACATAAAACTCTGGATTTGAATGTCAATAAATTAAGTAGCATTAGGGAAGATGAATTAGGATTAAGGTTGCAATTCTTATATCTGACAGTTACATAATGAACAAATAATGGAGAAACAAAACATAATATATTCCTTGCTGGGAATAATTGTCCACATTGAGTTTTTTTCATCCCCCCCCCCCAAGAACTTTATGCACAGATAGAAAGTACTTGAGATTAAAGCATCTGGATTTGGCTAATATAAAACTGAGATATTATCCTGCCCACTTAGCCTTGTAAAGGGCCTCACAAACCCTCCTGGTGAATCATGATCCTTGTCATTCCAAAGTGTCTATCTGTTTGTAATCGTTTCAGCTGTTCATTTCAGCTGTTATGCAAGGCAAGTCAGTACTGTATCACTTTCCTCCACTGTATGTCAAAGTCAGAATTAAGACCAAGAGAAAAAGAAGCCAAAAACTAGCACGTTACCTAATATGAAGGACCAGATTGGCAGTTCAAAATTACTATTGGATCCAGCATTACTACTGGAATATCATATGCCCTGGCTTCTTTGTCAGGAGTTTGCCCAGAAAAAGTTGGTGTGCTAGCAATGGCCCTCTTAGGGAAGGTGGATTTGGCCTCCGGGATTCATACTTGAATTACCTCCTGATTAGGTTACTAACGAGGAGCTGTACGTGGTGCTGTGCTAGAAGAGCTTTGACCCAGGAAGGCATGAGCTGATTGGGGCCTGAATATCTGAAAGTTTGCCTCTTGCTATGCACGTCTGCCCGACATTTGAGATCTGTTATTTGTTCCACCACTATGTGAAGCAAGATTGGTGAACACAGGAGACAGTTTCCTGTGTAGCAGCGCTTTGACTGTCAAACTACTGCAAGGCAGGCTGGCTCCAATCCTTATGAGCCTCTTGGAAAGCAGCCAAATCTGTCTTGTTCTATATGATATCTGATGTGTAGGAAGTGCTTTTTAAAACAGGCTTTTAGAAGGATTGATCTGTTTTTGAGGAATATGAACTTTTAACATTGGCCTTAATTTTTATAAGCGTCTCAGGTCCCCTCTCCCCCACAGAATAATTTATTCTTGTTGTGATTATGCACTGCTTCCCATAACTTCACACACTAAGAAGAAATAAATAAATGATTTTAATAAACACGAATGAATAGTAGAAGAAATTTCATGGTGCAGTGATTAAAGTGCTGTACTGCCGCCAAACTCAGCTCATGACCTCAGGTTCAATTCCAGGTAGCCGGCTCTAGATTCACTCAGCCTTCCATCCTTCTGAGGTCAGTAAAATGAGTACCCAGCTCTGGCAGTGTGTGTGTGTGTGTGTGTGTGTGTGTGTGTGTGTGTGTGTGTGTG
>JAHTLZ010000129.1:77807871-77821966 GCA_023846285.1 Phrynocephalus versicolor | reverse complement strand
GTGTGTGTGTGTGTGTGTGTGTGTGTGTGTGTGTGTGTGTGTGTGTGCGTGCGTGCGCGCGCGCGCGTGTGTGGGATGTGTAGCCTGCATAATTAACCTGTAAAACACTTTTACTGCTATGGGGTGGTATATAAGCAGCACACTTATTTCTTATTTCTTTCTAATACACAGTAGTTACTGATCATGTTTAATAGTGGTGGAAGCAATACAAGTAATGGTTTAATTATCCTCTAATGAGATCAAGGCAAGGTGTATGACTTTCTGCTGTCTTGTCTGTCCTCACAACACCCCTGTGAAGTAGACTAAGATTCTGACTGCAGCCTCCTGGCATATGAAATCTAAGGGGTAGGAAAAGCCCATGGTCTGAGTCTCGGAGTGCAGTGATTAAACTGCTGTAATGCAACCAAACTCCTCTCACAACCTGGGGTTCGATCTCAGGTAGCAGTCTCAAGGTTCACTCATCCTTCCAAGTTTGATAAAATGAGTACCCAGCTTGCTGGGGTGGAGGAGGCAATGTGTAGTCTTCATAATTCAATTGTAAACCACCCAGAGAGTGCTTGAGGCACAATGGGGCATAAGCAGCATGCTTTACAGTAGAACCACCATATCCACAGGGGATTGGTTCCAGGATCCCCCGCCAGGCACCGTCTGGAGGGGTGGTTCTCATTAATGTAATGTAGTCTTCTAATGCTGTAAGATATCCCTCAATTCCCGTTACTCAGTACTTGAACATGTCTTAATTGTACTGGACTGTATATTGTCCCCATTAATGTAAGCCGCCTTGGCTCCTTTTCCAAGGAGAAAGGCAGGGTACAAATACTCTGAACCAGATACGCCCGGGTATCTGGTTCAGGGTGTGGGAAGGTTGGAGGGTCAGAAGGGAGGGGGGCCGCTATTGTCCATCGGGATTCTATTTATGTTTGCAGGGCCTCGACATTGGTTAGCCAGGGGTTAGAGTGCCTTCACCTGTTAGTGGGACAGCGGCACAGATTTGGCATTGTGCTGGGTTACCGTGCTCCCCGCAACCCAGCACAATCCCTGCCAGAGCTCTCAGAGTTCATCGCGTCGGCTCTATTGAAGTCCCCGCGCCGTTTGGTTGCGGGTGACTTCAATGTGCATGCCGGCGGTGGACTTTCCTGTGCAGCTCTGGAGTTCATGAAATCCATGGCTTCCATGGGTCCATCTCAGCATGTTGTATGTCCCACCCACAGGTCAGGCCACACCCTGGATCTGGTATTTTCCTCCATGTCGGGGACTTCGAGTCTGGAGTCTCCCTGCAGTCTGCCAAGGTGGCCCCCGGTCACATCCAAGGAAATAAAATCATTGATTTCATCAATTAGGAGCAATAAAGCCCCTGGGGAAAATTTCATCCCCCCAGACATACTTAAATGTTTTCAGGACTGGTGGGCTCCAATTCTGGCCACTATATTTCCTTATATAGACAGGGAGGGCAAAACTCCTAAAGAATGGTCTTCCTCAATTGTTGTGCCTATCTACAAGAAAGGTGAGCGCAAGGACCCAGCCAACTATAGACCTATAAGTTTGCTTGATGTTGTAGGCAAACTATATGCAAGACATCTCCTCTTAAAACTGGAAGACTGGGTAAGAGAAAATAACATTTTAGCTCCTGAACAGATTGGTTTTAGGGAAGGACATTCCACGCTGGACCATATTCTCTTGTTAAACCATCTAATCAATAAATATTCTATTAGACCTTCAAAGCAGCTATATGTAGCATTTATCAATCTGAAAGCTGCCTTTGACTCCATTCCAAGAGGTCGCATGTGGGAAAAACTTACTAACCTTAAAATAGACCCCAGATTGTTGGAAAGAATTAAAGATCTGCACACTGACTCTTCCCTTAAGATTAGAGTCGGCATCTCTGGCCAATTATCCAACACTGTTAAAACATCTAAAGGTGTTCGCCAAGGCTGTGTTCTTGCTCCTTTGCTTTTCAATCTATATGTTAATGGTATGGTGGTTAGGTTAACAGGTTTACAATTCTTCCCTGTCAGAGTAGGTGGAAAGGCTATATCAATATTACTTTATGCAGATGACACTCTGCTAATATCCCACACACAAATAGGCCTCAGAAGGCTCCTGAAACAATTTAGTAACTATTGTACAGAAAATTCTCTCAACATCAACTATGAGAAAACCAAAATTATGGTTTTCAGTAGAAGACCTCAAGTTCATAAATGGATGATGGATGGGAGAATACTGGAACAGGTAACCCATTTCAAATACTTAGGTGTGATGTTCCATCAGTCAGGCTCCTGGGCCTCACAGATTGACTTTGCAAAACAGAAATTTGAGAAGGCCATGTTTGGATTACTAAAATTCTGTAGGACCAAAGGAGGCCTCCTGATTCCTCCCACCTGCGAAATTTATAAAACCAAGCTACTTCCCCAGATTTTGTACGGTGCTGAAGTATGGGGAATGGGAAACTTATACCCCCTTGAAGTAACCCAAAATAAATTTGCCCGTTTATTGTTGGCAGTACCCCCATCAACTCCTTCTGCACTAGTCAGATTAGAATTGGCATTAATGTCAATAACAACACTAATTAACAAATCAATAATTAATTATTGGGTGAAAATCTTGTTTATTACCCGCTCTGAATTTTTAACATCATCCTATGGGGAAATGAACTCTGGATCATGGAAATTTTTTGTACTGAATCTAGTAGCCAAACTTGGTTTTTCCCAAGAGCATGTGAGACACCTTGGACTGACAGCAGCTAAACGCTTACTAAAGCAAAGATTATCTGATCTCTGTGTTCAAACAGACATAGGTTCGCTCAGCACTCTAAAAACAGCCCTTTTTTACAAGAACATTACACCTAAGCCTCTAAATCGCCCATCTTATTTTACTGATTTGATGAACTTTGAATATAGAAAAGCATTTACTCGGGCTCGTCTTGATATGCTACCACTTGCCAATCTAAAGGGCCGTTATACACAAACCCCATACCATACGAGAATCTGCTCTTGTGATAATAAATCCGTCGAGAACTTGGTACATGCTGTGCTTTATTGCCCACTATTTGGAACCCATCGTGAAAGACTTTTGAAATTCACCTTAGAAAAATATCCTGGTAGATCCGACGAAGAAAAGCTCAAAATTTTACTCTGTGATAGAGATAAATTTGTTACGTTCCGAATGGCAAGGTTCTGTTCTTTACTTATTAAAACGAAAGTCGTTTTAACTACTTCTAATAGTCAAATTGATATCTAGGTCTCTGTACCCCCAGCCCCCCTGTTATCTATCTGTATTGTTATTTTATTGATATTTTTATTGCACTGTTTTTACTTGATGCACTTTGCAATGGCTCTGTGAGCCACGCAATAAAATTTATATGATGATGAGGTGGGGGACTTTGTCTCCCTGCCTGTGTCATGGTCAGACCATCACCTGCTCTCTTTCTCCCTGGCGATCCCGGCCTCCCTCGCGGGGACCATCGGCCACCAGTTTTGGCCCTCCCTCGAAGACTTATGGACCCTACTCGGTTCCAGGAGGTCTTCGGGGCGTTTCCTGGAGGACTGACTGGCGCTCCGGCCGAGGTTGTGGCTAACCATTGGTTCGAAACAGCTGCCCACACCATTGACCGGATCGCCCCCATGCACCTTCTCCAGTGCCGAGCTTGGCCCTCGCCGTGGTTCACAGCTGAGCTTCGAGCAATGAAGCAGGTGAGGAGAAGGCTAGAGCGCAGCTGGAGAAGAACCTGGACGGTTACTAATAAGGCTGCCGTTGTTCTCCAGACTAGGCGCTATTCCAACGCGATCAGGGAGGCTCAGACATTCTTTTACTCCCTGAGAATTGGTGAGGCCTCTAACCGCCAGGCGGAGCTCTTCCGGGTGATTCGGGACCTCACCAATCCTAGTCTGGCTAGGCCTCCTCCTACTGATTTCAGTAGTGAGAATTTTGCAGCCTTTTTTCGATCTAAAATTGAGGCCATCTGGGCCGGCTTAGACTCCGGTTGCAGTAGCACCCCGGCTACTGGTCCACCTTCGTCGCCTCAGTTGGATGCGCTTGGGCCTGTTTCTGCTGTCAAGGCCTCTAAGGCTATGGCGCATTGCCGGCCGGCGTCCACCCCCTTTGATCCCTGCCCTGCCTGGCTAATCAAAGCTGCCAGCGGGACCATGGCCGAATGGGCTTCTGTCATCGCCACCACCTCCTTCAGCGAGGGTTTTTTCCCCTCTCGTCTGAAGGAGACGGTAAAGCCCATTCTTAAAAAACCTGGCCTTGCCACGGACGACTTAGCAAATTATCGTCCGATTGCTAATGTCCCGTTTATGGGCAAGGTGATCGAGAGGGTGGCAGCGGTCCTGCTGCAGTCATACCTGGAGGATCGGCAGTGCCTTGATCCATGCAAGTCCGGGTTCAGGCCTCGTCGGGGGACCAAAACAGCTTTGGTCACACTGTAAAATGACCTAATCCGGACAGCCGACAGGGGTTGCTCTACCCTGTTGGTTCTCCTGGATTTGTCAGCGGCCTTCGATACCGTCGACCACGGTATCCTACTGGATCAGCTCTCTGAGGTGGAAATTGGTGGCACTGCTCGCAGTTGGCTCCGTTCCTTCCTGGAGGGCCATCCTCAGTACGTTCAGCATGGGGGGGAGTTATCGACCCCTTGGATACTCCCCTGTGGGGTTCCACATGGGTCGTCTCTGTCTCCCATGCTGTTCAACATCTATGTAAGGCCGCTGGCTGGGGTCATTAGGAGATTTGGAGTCTGCTGTCACCAGTACGCTGATGACATGCAGCTCTATCTCTCCTTTTCCACCTCTGCAGTGGAAGCTGTGAGGATCCTCGATGAGTGCCTGGACGCCGTACTGACTTGGACCGGGGCGAACAGGCTTAAGCTCAACCCCAAGAAGATGGAGGTTATGTTCTTTGGGAGCTCGCCATCTGGGTACGGTGGCCCTCTTCCCTGTTTGGGGGGGGGTCCCTCTGGCCAGTGGAGAGGGTGCGGAATCTGGGCGTGGTCCTGGACCCGGTGTTGACCATGGAGGCCCAGGTGGCGTCGGCGACCAGGGCCCCCTATTACCATCTCCGCCACATTGCCCAGATCCGCCCGTACCTGGATGCTGACTCTCTGAGAACAGTGGTCCAGGCGCTGTAGATCTCGAGGCTGGATTACTGCAACGCCCTCTGCATGGGGTTGCCCTTGACCCTTCTCCGGCGTCTGCAGCGGGTACAGAATGCGGCAGCCAGGCTGGTGGCTGGTGTGTGTCGTTATGACCACATCACCCCAGTCCTGGCCCGTCTGCATTGGTTGCCCGTTGCAGCCCGGATTAGATTCAAGGTCTTGGTTTAAGTTTATAAAACCCTCCATGGCTTGGAACCGGACTACCTGTCAGAGCGTATCGTCCAGCGATCCTCCTCGGCCCGACCTGTTCGGCAGTTGCGAGCACACTCACTGTGGGTTGCCACTCCACGAGAAGCCTGGAAGACGGTCACCCGGAACCGGGCTTTCTCAGTGGCAGCCCCCTCCTTGTGGAATTCCATCCCTAGCGAAGTGCGCTCTGCAGAGTCCCTGCAGGCCTTTCGGAAAGCTTTAAAAACATTTTTATTTCGAGAGGCCTTTGGCGAGCTCTAAATTATTATTATTATTTTTTCCCTCCGCCATCTTCAGTGATCATTGGTGTTTACTAATGTTCCTTGAAAGTTAACATTAATGGATAATGCCTTATTGGCATTCTGGTCTGGCAGCCACAGAGGGCATAAAAAGCTCTGGCACCCCCCGTCCTCCTTGCAGTCTCTGGTGGGAGTTAGGGTGGGATTGCTGTCTCTGGGACTCGTTATTTTCACTTCAGGCCAGCCAGGCAGGTGTGTGTCTCTGTGTTCCTGCCGGCTGCAGCCTGGCTCTTAGGGGAGAGAAAGAAGAGATTTCTCTCTAGCTTCAGTCCTGCAGCCTCCCTGTGTGTGTGCGTGCGTACCTCTTGGTGAGTACCTTCCCCTGTCCTGCAGTGCAGTCACTCTGCGGCTGCCTTGCACCCTGGGCAATGCCTGCCCCTGCCTTTGCAGCCTCCTTGTGTACCTAGTCTATACTGTGTCTCTGCCAGCATCATTTTTTTTTAGTGTTTCCCCTCTGGTCTGGGGCGCTGGGGGACGCCCGCGCACGGAAATGCTTTAAAAATCATGCAAAAGCAGGTAAAAATGAATAAACGAAAATGAATGTTGGTCAAAAATTCATGGAAAACAAAAACGAACCGAAACAGACCCCTCAACAAAAAACAAAAACACCCATCACTAGGACTAAGCATCTAACAAAAACATTTATTACCCAATTAGCTTCATTACTAGAAGAATGCATGTTGATGCTATGAATTGACTTTGACCTCACTAGTCTCTAGGAACATTCCAAACATATACAAATGTATCACCCTTTCACATTGTTGTAATAAGAAGCATACTTTTCTATTGGTGCTAGTAAGGAGTTACATTCTCTACTAATGTGCTTTAAAATAGTTTAACTTGTCACAACAATTCACCATTTCAGCTAAGGTTCTCAGCATCTTTGTTCAAAGGCTCAAGGTCAAAAAACATTCATGCAATTGTTCATAATTGCCAGAGAAAGGCAAGTGGTTTGCAAAAAAGGAACAGAGCAATCAATTTTGGATGCTTTTCACAAACAGGATCATATTAACTTTGACAAACAAGTGATGATTTGAATCAAAGCCAACACTTTGTCCACTACATTATATTGCTTTTTATATGATAAAACCTACACAAGGAGAGGCTGGCACTTCGGGATTTGGGGGGGGGCAGGGTAAGATCTCTAGTGTTTAACAAGGAACAGGCAGGATTCTGTTTTTTTGCTTGGTTGATATCACAGTGACAGCAATCTTAGGCAATTCGCACCACTGTTACAACATTTTGGGCTGTGGCAAGCCACTATATGTACATGAAATCTTCTTGAATGTGAGAACAATCAGGTCATTTAGTTGGTCATGTAGCCGACAATATCTCAGCAAGGGCGGCATATAAATTAATTAAATAAATAAATAAATAAGGGGAATGCTATGATACCACATGAGCTCTCCCTACTAACTGCTGTACCAGAAAGCAACCAAGTACGTGCACTTTACCCTGTTCATAATATGACCATTCATTCTTGGCAAGAGTCCAAACCTCTCCTTTGCAAATCTGGAAAAATACCCTCAGATTTATGATAACGGGATTAAGCTCATGTCTAGTAACCCGTGAGTTCTGAAAGCTTCTGGCAGGAACGAGGTTGGGTGTATAGCAAATGAACCCTTGACAAGCGTCTATGAAAAGAGGAGATCAAATTTGTTGTGAGCAACAGCAGTCAGAGGTGAAGTTTTGTGTTTGTGCATTCCCAGTCTGCCTGTGAATGGCAAACAGAATAATCTTGTTAACCTTCATCTGACCTGAACTGAAACAAGTGCTTCTGTCTCTTTTTGTAGCCTAGTGTAATATCATTTGTCTGCGCAGTGGCATCCCCTAATAAAGCATGCATTAAATGGAAATGAGTACATTAATTTCAAGTTAAAACTAGAATCCATACAGGCTTAAAATAGGCAGCCAGATTTTATGCAATGGTCTTGACACGAGGCAAGCTGAATGGGGCAGGGGTATTTCAGTGCAAGGGTGAGAGATGTACTCTTTAATGGAGGGCTAATTTTCTTCAGGGATCATCTACAGTGTATTGGGAACCACATGCTAATGCCAGCTGAGAACTCGCATCTTTAGAGAGGCTTTTGGGATGTCAGCAGAGAGCTTTCGAAGAATGTTTTGAAATAGGTTTAGGTTTTGTTTGTTTAAATTTTAATCTGTTTAGTTGTGAGTTTTTCAGGCTCTTTGGCTGTGTTCTGGAAGTTTTTCTACCTGATCTGGCTGGCAAGGAGAATCTATTTCTTTTTTTTTAATGAACAGTTGAT
The DNA here is from genome assembly GCA_023846285.1 of Phrynocephalus versicolor. Taxonomy (NCBI): domain Eukaryota; kingdom Metazoa; phylum Chordata; class Lepidosauria; order Squamata; family Agamidae; genus Phrynocephalus; species Phrynocephalus versicolor. Next base: position 77,814,059 of record JAHTLZ010000129.1, on the reverse strand, counting down.
TTTAAATGTTTGTATACTGCCTTGGTTCCCGATTAGAGGACAAAGGCGGGAACAAAATGAAATGAAATGCATAGTCCACATGTGGGTGAAACTACAGCCAAACGGAAAGAATCAACAAATTTCCCCTTCTCTTCTTTTGCCTTACTGACGCCTATCCTCTTCTCTCTCTCTTTCTCTTGTCCTCACTACCCAGTTATTTTCTCCAGAATTGTCCACAGTTTGAAAAAGTTACTCTTGGAGACAACAACTTCTAGAATCTGTCTGCCAATATATATAAGAAATTTGTGGAAATGCAGTATGATAAAGGATTCTACTTGACCCCTCAAGCTGAGAGAGGGGCCAGATTGTAAAGCGGCTTTTGAAATTGGGCCAAGGTGCCCAGACACTTTGAAATTAAGGAGGCAACATCATACATCAGCTCCACTGCCATCAAGATCTAGTGAACACATGATCACATTAGATTTTCCAGTTACAGAGAAGAACAATTCCAGCGTTCAGCTTTCTCTCTATTGTCTTTGAGTGGTATTTATTTATTTATTTATTTATTTATTTATTTATTTATTTATAGTTATTAACTGCCCGACCTTCCCATGGGAACTCTGGGCAGTAAACAACAAATTACAACATGAACAACCTATCTGAAAAACAAACAATAAGAATCCAATTAAACAAAACAACAGGATAAATAAAACAGACAAACAATACAAAATGAACATACAACATACCATGGTGCACTCAGCAATCACCAAAGCTTTTCCTAAAGATCCAGATCTCTAGTGTTCTCCTAAAGGCTAGGAGAGACTCCACTGCCTGATCTCTGTCAGCAGAGTGTTCCAAAGTGTCATGGCGGCCACTGAGAAGGCCTATTTCAGGGCAGCAACCCATTGGGCCTCCCTCAGAGTGGCCACCCGGAGCGACAGGGAGAGCAAGGCTCTGGTCAGATGGGATGAAGCTGACTTCTTGGAGATCCGCTCTGCCAGGCAGACTGGTCCCAAGCTATGGAGGGTTTTGAAAACCAAAACCGGCATCTTATTTATCTCTTGAACCTTACTGAACTTATTGAACCATCTCTTGAAACTTATTTGGGAGGCAATGGGTAGCCAGTGCAGATAGGCCAAGATGGGGTTGATGTGGTCAAACCTGCCTGCACCATCCACCAGCTTGGCTGCATTCTGCACCCACTGCAATCACCCAACACAGGTCAAAGGAAGCCCCATGTAAAGAGCATTACAGTAGTCTATCCTTGAGATCACCAGTGCCTGTACAACTGTCCTAAGGGAATCCACATCCAGGTACAGGTGAATTTGGGTGATAAGCCTAAGTTGGTAGATGGCTGCCCTGGAAACAGCTGCCACCTGGGCCCCCAGGAATAAAACTGGGTCTAGGACAACACCCAGATTCCTCACACTCTCTGCCAGCTGGAGGGTCAGTCCCCCAAACCTGGGGAGAGGGCCACTGTACCCACCCGGGGACCCCCCCAAGGAACAGAACCTCAGTCTTCCCAGGGTTGAGTTTCAGCCTGTTATTCCTGGTCCATTCCACGACCGCAGACAGGCAACGGTCTATGGTCCACACAGCCTGCATTGCAGAGGTGGAAAAGGGGAGGTAGAGCTGCGTGTCATCAGCATACTGGTGACAGCAGACTCCATAATTCTGAATGACCTCTGCCAGCAGCCTCATATAGATATTAAAGAGCATGGGTGAGAGTGCAGACTCCCGGGGTACCCCACAAGAGAGTGTCCATGTGCCCTAGCTCTACTCACTGGGCACAGCCACCAAGGAAGGAGTGGAGCCAGCTCAATGCAAGGCCCCCAACTGTCACTTCGGCATGCCATTCCAGGAGGATACTGTGGTTGATGGTATCAAAGGCCACAGACAAATTGAGGAGGACCATCAAGGAGGGAACCCCCCCCCGGCGGTCCCCCTCAGGAGATCATCAAGGGCTATCTCAGTCCCATACCATGGCTTGAATCTGGACTGGAATGGATCCAGGACATGATCTTCCTCTAGGAATGCTTGGAGCCTAACCACAGCAACCTGCTTAATCACCTTGCCCAAAAAGGGAACATTAGCCACCTGATAGTTCAACAAATCAGCAGTAGCCAGCCGAGGTCTTTTGAAAATGAGCTGGATCGTGGTGTCCTTCAGGCAAATGGGAAAAATCATGTCCCTGAAGGAAACAGAAGCAATCACAACCACCCAATCTTGATCAGCCAGGACAGGCAAGGTTGAATGGAGAAGCCACTGGTTGGGAATTGACCAATGCCCTGGAGGCCTCAGCTGGAGACCCAGGCCCAAACTACACCAATTGGGGAGACCAAGGGGGTGCGGTGCGAGCGATTCACGGGGATAGACTAGTGGAACTGGAGTCCAGACAGGCCCAAATGGCATCTATTTTAGATTTAAAATGGGCTGCGAATGTCTCACTAGTGAAACCACTAGGAGGAGGCCTCCGCTGATCAGGATTAGAGAGCTTCCGAACCATCCTGAACAATTCAGCTTGGTGGCCTCACCAATTCTCAGGGAGATGTGAGATCTTTTTGCCTCCCTGATCGTCCTGATATATGTCAAAACCAATACAATGGAGTCATCTCTTGGATGTATGAAACCAGAGCTTTTCCTTGAACAAATGCAATTTCACCTTCCTGCTTCCTGGAAAACTATAAAACCACAGGCCATAAGCTATTTAGTTCCAATATGACATTGGAAACAAAATGATTATATGAAATAAAATCACACTGAATGGCCAAGAGGAACAGAACAACAGCCCACCTCATAACAAAAAAATCCCACACATTTCTGGAAAACTTCAGACAGTTAAAAAGTACTTTTATCAATTCACCACTATGAGTTTTAACATAGAACCACTGCTGGTTTCAGAGTCCATTATTACTGAAATGTTTATCCATAAACTGGCAAATAATATGCAAACTAGAGAAATTTAAGCAGTTAACCCAGTCTTCTGGCTCATAATTACTGTATGCCAAAGCAGAGCTTACATGTGGCACAGCAGCAGCAGAGAAGGGGGGATTTTACACTGTGCAAAGCTCTGATATACAGAAAGAAAGAAATGGGAGGGATGGGCCTTTCATGTTTGCACAAAAGAAGAAACACACAAAAGAGGCTTTTTCGCTTGTTTTCATGTTCTTTTCTTGATTCCCAAAACAAATTCCCAAACAATAATTATTTATATTAATGAAATATTGGGCTATTGAAATTTGTGTAATTTAAAAGTTTCCCCTTTCTGTAACCCTTTCTTTCACTCTGTGTAAGTCAAATTGCCTAATACGTTTTACATTCAGCTGTCAGAAGCCAGGGCATTTCAGGGGAGATGCTGAAACTGTGTAGTATATTTTTGGGATGGCTTTTTTCCTCTTTGGTAATTCCTTGCAGGTGAAATTACTGGATGCTCTGCTGTTATCCCTCCCATCCTAATTTTCAGGCTTGCTTTTCTGGGTTTTGGGGAGGTGGGGTGGCATGTTTGTTTTTTATATTGCTATTTTTTCTCTCTAGTGGATGGGAGATAGTGCTTTACCTGTTTGTTTGTTTGTTTAATTCTCATTTGATTAATTTATTGGCTGAAATTCTGTGTAGTAAATTATAGTGTTGTTGTTGTTCAGTCGTTCAGTCATGTCCGACTCTTCGTGATCCCATGGACCAGAGCTCGCCAGGCCTTCCTATCTTCCACTGCCTCCCGGAGTTTGGTCAGATCCATATTGGTTATATCGATGACACTGTCCAACCATCTCATTCTCTGCCGTCCTCTTTTCCTTTTGCCTTCAATCTTTCCCAACATCAGGGACTTTTCCAAGGAGTCCCCTCTTCTCATGAGGTGGCCAAAGTACTGGAGCCTCAGCTTCAAAATCTGTCCTTCCAGTGGACATTCGGGGTTGATTTCTTTGAGGATGGATTGGTTTGATCTCCTAACAGTCCCAGGGACTCTCAAGACTCTCCTCCAGCACCACAGCTCAAAAGCATCGATTCTGCGGTGATCAGCCTTCTTTATAGTCCAGCTTTCACTTCCATACATCACTACTGGAAAAACCATAGCTTTGACTGTTCAGACCTTAGTTGGCAAAGTGATGTCTCTGCTCTTTAGGATGCTACCTAGTTTGCCATTGCTTTCCTCTCAAGAAGCAGGCATCTTTTAATTTCGTTGCTGCAGCTGCCATCTGCAGTGATCAAGGAGCCCAAGAAAATAAACTCGGCCATTGCCTCCATTTCTTCCCCTTCTATTTGCCTGGAGGTGATGGGACCGGTGGCCATGATCTTAGTTTTTTTCATGTTGAGCTTCAGCCCCTTTTTTTCACTGTCCTCTTTCACCCTCATTAAGAGGTTAATTCCTCCTCACTTTCTGCTATCAGAGTAATATCACCTGCGTATCTCAGGTTGTTGATATTTCTTCTGGCAATCTTAATTCCGGCTTGTGATTCCTCGAGACCTGCCTTTCACATGATATACTCTGCATATAAGTTAAATAGGCAAGGTAACAGTATACAGCCTTGTCGTACTCCTTTCCCAATTTTAAACCAGTCAGTTGTTCCATATCCAGTTCTGACGGTTGCTGCTTGTCCCACATATAGATTTCTTAGGAGCCAATAAGTTGGTCAGGCACTCCCTTTCCTTTAAGGACTTGCCATAGTTTGTTGTGGTCCACACAGTCAAAGGCTTTGGCATAGTCAATGAAGCAGAAGTGTTAGTGTTAGTGTAGTAAATTATACTAGAATTGTTAGCATAGTAAATTACAACTAGAATTGGCCCACTGAATCAATGGAAAATATGGAGGAGTTGACTAACTAAATCCCCACTGATTCAATGGTACTTCTCTAGATGCCACTTATAATGTTTTTTGTTTCTTATGTATTGTTGTCTGCTTTTAGAGTAGACTGATTCTCTGTTGCTTTGCCTCTGCATTTTGGAGAGTTTCCTAGAGTTCTTTAGGGCTTTTGAAATGCCATAAACATGAAAGGAAACCAACAAAAATATCTTCCAAAATGAAAGGATCAGTGCTTGAAAAATAGAAAATCAAAAGAGGCACCCCCAAAGAACCTGAAACAAAAGAAATATTCATTCATTCGTTCGTTCGTTCGTTCGTTCGTTCGTTCCACCTTTCCTTCCAAAAGCACCCAGTGAATTTTTTCCACTGTATACCTTCCCATAAAAAGGTAATTTTATTAGAAAATACTGTACATGTGTTTTCCTAAAAAGAATTGAATTCATCTCTCAAGGCCAGGGAGGGGACTTCCGATCTGGAACTGTATCTGGTTCTGAGTCTGGATCAAAATGCCATTGTTTAATGATTTCTCAGATGTCGTATACTCTAGAAAGTTGAAATGCCCAAATGCTTTAGTTGCTGCTAATAAGAATTTTAAGGTAAAATGTGTTTGTATTTTTGGTCTTGTCTACCACTGGAATTTGCGCTAAAATAATAGTTCTGAAACTGAATTTCACCCTCAGGCTGAAGGAAGCCCACCATCATTGCTAGTAGAAGCCAAGCTCTTCATCTGTCCCTCATAAGGGATGCTTTACTGTCTTTGATGCTCTCCCCTAGATGGGTTTCAGCTTGTCAGTGTTCTTACTAAACCGAGAGGCTCAGAATTTACTCAAGTAACAGATCTTTGTTCTGCTTATTTCCAAAGATTTTCCATGGTTCACCCATTTTCCCTGTCAGATGAATGAATGACAATATTACATCGCCAATGGGTTTTTCTAACTAATTGTTTCCCTCTCTGTGATGGTCAATATATCCTTTAAATGATGCATTACCCCTATTTAATTAGGTATGAGAAACTATGATTACGGTATAATCATTTAATGGTACAGTATTGTGAATTTGTTATCTAATTACTGTAAATAAATGGTTCCATCTCTAGAGTCTTGGCTGATTAGAGTCTGTGATTTGACGAAATAAATGTTTCTTAAGAGATGATGATGATCCTGCAAACAAGCCATTTACTTCCAGGGATGAGATCTGAGAAGTCTGATTTCATGTTTAAAAAAGAGCCCTGAACAATTTTGAGGAGACAGCAAAATTGAACGAGAATAAGATAATAGTGTGGCTGTTGAAAATTTATGTCTCTAGAGCTTTGTGTGGTACTAGATCTTTTGCACTGTAGGTTTTTCTTCCCTTGTTCTTTATTTGTATAGAATACACAATGTAGATAAGCGGGGTATAAATGCAATAAATA
>JAHTLZ010000129.1:77748979-77791756 GCA_023846285.1 Phrynocephalus versicolor | reverse complement strand
TATATATATATATATGGGAGGTGCATGAGTTACCACTCACTATCACCTATAAAAAAATCTCTTTTCATCATTGTCTTTGGTTTGCCCCAAACTTGAAAGAAAATCTGCTGTGCTTAAAAACATATCATTGAGATTTTTAAAAAATATATAATTTCTCAATTCAGCAAAAAAATCATACACTAAAAATACAAAATGAATGTACAGATCATATACTGTCATGCATCACCATTCAGTAGTAGCATCTAAATGAAAGCCTACCGACAAGGTGACTGCAGTCTTTCAAAGGGTTCCTTTACAAATTAAGTGCTTGGGCATAATGACAAACCTCCCCTTTCTTCAATTGAAGGAAACCCATCAACACAATCCTCTCTGCCACCACCATAGCTTTTGCAAAAGCCAGTGTTCTCCCCCCAACCCCTTTATTACGGTAATACAGTAGTAACTGTAAGGAGGCCAGCAACATTTGTCTGATCTTCAAAGCAGTCCCCTATGGCTATTTGTTAGGAAAGCAAAGCCATAGGACAGGCATGTCCAAACTTTGGACCACAACTCCCACATTCCTTTGCCACTGGAAATATAGGCTTGGAATTCTGGGAGTTGTGGTCCAAAACATCAGGAGGGTTGCCTTATATACCCTGCCAGCCCTGTGTTGTTGCATTTCACACAAGTTGTGTTTGTTTAGGCTTGCATCTGGGGGTGAGGAAAAGCAGCTTTCAAGAAAGACCATATTGCAGGAAGGCGAGCATCTGCGTGTGTTCTCATCTTTACTCTAATACTGTATCATAGAATTCTGCAATGCAAGGGTTTCATCGGAACTTAAATACTAGCAGGCAAACACCTAGAATGAATGAACTGCTCTTGTACACACTGGCCTGCTTACTCTTCCATCCATGTGGCTAGAGGGAAAATCCTGCCAGGCTGCTTTATGTTGGATATGTTTTACACAACAAAGATCAGGGAACCGTAGGATGCTTTAAGATGCATATCTACACAGAAGCAAGCCCATGAAAATCAAGGAGAACCTAATATCAGTATAGCAAATTCTCCCAACCTGGAAACTTCCAGATGTCCCACTATTCCCATATAACCATCCCTGCTGAAATAAGTAAGTTGTAGGTGATATCAGACATGTGTGTGCTTCACCCAGCTTTTGAGTGCTGTACTGCTGGTAGGTATTAATAGCATCGTTTTAGTCAGCTGGAAAATAACACAGGATGGACTTTGATTTTACCAACTATAGAGACCAATAACAGAGATTATTATTGTTATTATAGAAGAGCTGTTTCTTTCCATTAGGCTGCAAGGATGGAACAGAGGATGCTACTTTTTTCCCAGCATGTAAAGCAACTAGTGCTCTCAGAAGCTGCATGCACGGTCTATGTGCAACTGGGTTTGATTTCTGGCGACTGTGTGTGTTCGTTCCTTGTGCAGCTATAACCCAGTTCCTTAATTATAACCCCTGTTCTTACAGTAGCAAGGTGATGCTAAGGACTGGAATGTATTTCCAGACCTTAGCATGCATGGCATAGTTTCCCTTCATCTGGCAGATCATGAGATGAAAATTTCAGCAAATGGAAGGATGCTCTTGAAGAACAGCTGTGGGCAGGACTAGCAGAAATGCTTCTGATGGGAAACATTTTTCAAATACAGTGGTACCTTGTATAAAGGAATTAATTCGTTCCAAATGAAATTATGTTATGTTTCCTTTATACAAATTCCCATAGAAAACAGAATAATCCCATTTTTATGTTGTATGGATTCTCCCCATAGGCGATTATGTTAAGCAAATTTCTCCTATCTTTAGAATTTTTTATGTTGTACAGATTTTATGTTATTCAAACTTTTTGTTATACAAGGGTCCACTGGTATATGCAAATGAAAGGTTAATATTCTATAATATGGTAAGATCAGATATACATTGCAGTGTATTGTTCCAGAAGGTGACAAAGCCTTCCTAAGATAAGAGGAATAGCAGGATTTTTTTTTTAAAAAAAAGCTGCTTCATACTAATGTGGACCTCCAGGAAAGGTCGTCAAGATCTATTATTAAGCTCATAGCTAGGAGGTGCTATGCTTAAAAAAAAGAGTGCCTCTTTATGTGCAGTTTCAGTCTGTAAGCTCAGCAACGACCCACTACAGCTCCTAACAAGTTTCAAGTTTAGTTTACTGATTAGCCATTTTTGACCATATCAAAATCCATTTAAAACCACATAAATGCACAAAAAACAGATAAAATATAATACAAATGCTAAACTATTAGAAACATCATAAATGTATTTTAGTTAAGTGAATCAGCCCTGCAGAAAACTCCTATTTGTTCAATGTAGTGGGATCTCGTGGCACAGTGGTTAAATGCCTGTGCTGCAAGTGAAAACTGTGCTCACGACCTGGGGTTCAAACCCAGGTAGCAGGCTCATGGCTGACTCAGCCTTCCATCATTCCAAGGTTGGTAAAATGAGTAGCCAGCTTGCTGGGGTGGGGCGGGGCAACGTGTAGCCTGGATAATTAAAAACTGTAAACCGTCCAGAGACCACTTGAAGTGGTATGGGGCGGTATATAAGCAGACCACTAATCTTATGCCCACCTCCTTCGATATAAATTTAGCAATATTTCAGACAACTTTTGTATTGTCACTGGAGCAAATATGAAAGTCTATGCTTTACGTTCCAGTGGAATGTTTTACCCAACAGGACAGATAGATAATTTTATCCTTGATAGCAGGGTCCCCATAGGCAACTGGTGAAATCGTCCATGTTTGGTCATGGAATCCAGCAGTACAAATGTTAGCCTGGTAAAAACTTTTCTAAGAGTTTGAGATAGGCTCATTCTAGATATTTTTCAAGGTGGAAAAGAGTTTTATTTTTAGATAACCAACCTAGTGAACTGTTCTTAGAAAGTAATTCCATATCTGTTTGGGCACTAATGTCCCAGGCTCTCTGTATGAAAATTTGTTTTGCCTGGTAGTCTCTTAAGAGTAGGTATTGAGTGGAGAACCCATATTGCAGTTCGTAACAGATCTTGTAATAATCACTCTCTGGACTACAGAGAACTCCCCAGCTTCCGATATTTGTGTCCATTCCTTCACTTGTTAGCTCCCAAATTCACTTTTATGACTACTGCAACCAAGCACATATTAATGTCATCCAGTGTGACAGCAGAGTATTTATTAAAGCAGGAAGGAAATAGAAATTGCTGAGGAGAAGAGAATGGAGGCTGGAAGGGAAGGCAAACAGTTATCACTGTTTTAAGCATTGTGCATTTCCCAAAGGGCACAAAAGTCAAGTTTGAAAATGAGAAACAGGTCCCTGAATCCCTGAAACCGAAACCTCCTTCCAAAATTTTCATCTTGCACACGAGGAGGGGGTGGAATCCTCATCTCATATCCTTTATTGCATGAGAACAAGCCAGATTAGGATTTAAATCCATAATTTGGATTTGCCACTGGATCTGATCCCTTCATCAATGGTTCTCCACCTGTGGGTCCCCAGAGGTTCCTGGATTGCAACTCCCAGAAATCCTGGACAGCTCAGCTAGTGATGAGGACTTCTGGGAGGTGCAATTCAGGAATCTCTGGGGACCCACAGGTTGAGAACCACTGCCGTAGATTATATTACAGGTTCTGATGTTGGTAGTAAATAATCATTTAAAGTTTGGTAGATATCCATTAAGTAATACTCTGCCACAGACTACATAGAGCAAAGAAGCCAGTACCTAAGAGAGGGGACAGACGTTGGACACAAGCCTAGCCTGGCAATAAAAACCCAGTAAAAATTAATGGCAGAATGCTGTCTGAACAACTTAATGAGTTCGGTATGGAGGTTCACACAGAGTTTGTCCCAGGCCAGTTTGTGTGGCTCTGGGAAAACTGCATAGTGCCAAGGCATCCGAGGAAGAAGGGAATGATAAGCCATGACTGAACACCCTAAGCCTAAAGAATCCTGCAGCATCATACATCAGAAGTGATTTGATGGTACACAGTGCAGAACACACTAAATGTTTTACGATGCTCTGTTTTTGATCTTAATGTAGCCATGCTTGTGTTGGGAAAGACGAAAACTATACCTACTTATGTGAAACAGTGAATGAGAATTAACAAAGAAGCTGAACTATATCTTTGTTATTATGTGGTATTAACATAAGAACATAAGAACAGCCATGCTAGATGAGGCCAAAGGCCCATCTAGTCCAGCTTGTTGTATCTCACAGTGGCCCCACCAAATGCCTCTGGGAGCGCAGAAGACTAGATATCTGTCTCCTGATACCACTCCCCTGCATCTGGCCTTTGAAGTACCCTGGTTTTAAGTCAGGAGATTACACATCCCCATCATGGTTTGTAACCTGTGATGGACTTATGTTTTTATCAGCACCTTAGTGCAAGGATGTATGAATTTCTAGCCCAGTGCCGTTTATGGACAGACACCGCTTAAGGTAAATATCACTGTTACAGCCCCTTCTTATTGGCTCACTCCAACATGCAGATAATAACTTGCCACTCTCCACATCCAGGGAAGTGGGTTGCAGTTCCAAAAGCTTATGCAATCATCAACCTTGTTAGTCCTTCAGCTGCCACAGGCTAATATGGGCCACCCCTTGAAAATTATTAATTTGGATGTGAGTTTAACAAAGGATGACAGTTTAATGCTATTGAATTTATATCACCCATTTCTGGATGGGCACTGTTTATATTAGCTGATGAAAGAAGGCAGAAACAGTGAGGATATGAAGCTTTCGGTCTTCAGCTCGAGGGGAAAAAGAAAAGGAGGGAAATGATTCAAATGCAGACATTGTTATAACTACACAGAAAAGCAGGTCCTTTGTATCTCTACCCACAAAGAGATAATAGGAAGAATGATCACAAAATAAAGCAAGGCTAATTCTGCTCTTGTATGATGATTTCAGCAAACTGCATTATCATACGATTAATGCTCCTTAATTGGGATATGGGTATTAGGGCTAGCTCTGAAAACTTGCTATTTTTATTTCTCCACTGTCTCTCCTTTTACTCTGCTGAGCTTGACTCACCGTATTTTTGTGTTGGATTTATTATACTCTGGGTTTCTTTTCAAACAGATTCTGTTCCATTGGGCTATTTCTCATTCTTCTTTCTCTGTCACTTGTATTTTATTGTGGCTTATTGAATCAGGTGCCAAAAGTGCCTTCGGAGGCTTTAGCAGCTTATTACCTCAGACCAGTAAACGGCCAACTGTCTCGCCCTGGGTACGGATACAAGCTTTATGCTACTGGCAGCCTGGGACACTTAACCGTGCTGTCATGGCAGGAATCTGCTGGGTTTTATTTCACTGTCCATTAGCTGAAGTATTGCCAGGGGAGGGCCTTTGTGACTGCTGAATGCATTTCTGCCATCGAGATGCTCCGCAGAAACTGCCTCTGCATATTGGTCTGTAAAGGCCAACTTTTCTTCCTCTTTTGGCATGGTTTCCAGTGCCAAAGTAGTGGTGAAGATCTCTGAGCCTCCTTCAGCTTTGCAGATTCCGCTCAAGATGAAAAGAAGAGCTTCTTGAAGTGATGATCCCTTGACATCTCTCTTGGTGGCCAATGACAGGGATGCTATACCTTTGAGAGGTGTTTGGCAGAGGACATTTTCCTAACCAGCAACCTATCTATGCCTGCTCCCTTTTTAATATATTCCTGAAAGGAACGAGAGCTCTGTCCTCATCTTTCATGTGACTGCCCTATTCCTAACTGAACTTTGGTACTCCAGAAAGGCCTGAGAGACTGACCTCTAGCAATGGAGGACGCATGTTCTGGTAACAGCTTGCCATCCAGTCAGCACAGCCCAATAGAGTGCTCTGATCTCCAAGCCAAAGGGCCAGGCATTCAGATCTACGGAGAGCCTTTGCAGTAAGCACCAGCTCCCTCCCAAGAAGAAAAAGGAGAGTGTCTAGTCTTAATTTTTTTCCACACCCTTTTCTGCTCCTACGGTGCAGACAGCTACTCCCTTACTGAGTGTCACCCAACAGGTTGGGCCATCTGCAAATAATTTTTGTGTTAAGTCCAAATATAATCTCCTATCTTACAGGACAGCACAAAAGATAGCAAAATATCTTTTCTTGTACCTTTGTCACTAAATTAATTACAAACCATCCAGGAATACTTTGGAGGGGAGAGCTGTCAGATGTTGGAATTCCCATCCTCATTTGAATTAATTCTGAGGCCGTTTGGCCTCATTGCATGTACAGTTATAGCATAAGTGCGTACTAGTGTCTCAAACTCATGAAATTCAGTTCTCCTCCCCAGGAGAAGAGAGGGTTTATCTTGATAGTAAAGGCAAAGGATACTGCTTATATGCCATCCTATAGAACTTAAAGCACTCTCTGGATGGTTTACAATTTAAATATGCAGGCTACACATTGGCCCCCTCTTCCAGCAGGATGGAAGGATGGAAGGCTGAGCGACCCTTGAGCTGGCAACCTGTGATTGAACCCAGATTACAAGCAGAGTTTTGGTTGTAGTGCAGCAGCTTAACCACATAATGAGGATCCTTGAAAAAAAGGGGCTACAGCTGTAATAAAAATGCAAATAAAAAAAATTAACTGGGAAAATGAAAATAAAATGGGGCTGCAAACCAAAACTGTACTGAAAAATAGGAAACCATGATGAAGAAGAATGATTAGTCAGTTCAGATAGGCCATATGGCTTGAAATGAAAGAGAATTTGTATGTCAATCAAATTATTTTCAGACACTGACAAGCAGAAAGCATCCTAACCAACATATGAAGTCAAGAACCTAAAGCAGGGGTGCATGACAGAGCAAACAGCAGTACATGCCATCATTTGTATTTTTTCTTTGTTATTTTATTATTCTCCTTGGATTTCTTATGTCTTTTATGTGAACCGGACAGAGTTCCCTTTTGGGAAATTGGCGTGGTATAAAATTATAAAAATAAATAAATAAATCATTCCATGCCTCTTAGCCTTGGCTAGCTGAGTTGGCTACCTCATTTTGCTGGATACTAGAACTGGGCCTGCGTAGGATTCATAGGTTAGCAGGATCCCATTCTGTATAATTTCCCAATCTACACCTGCCACAAAGTAGGTCTCTTGTAATGTCACAGAAATGAGGAAACGAAAAAGGCAGAATTGCCCTTGGGTCAACTGCTTGTAGAGATGGCTGTGAGGGGAACTATAGGTAAATAAACTCAAAAATACATGTAACCCCTGCTTACCGTCTAATATGGCAAGCCTAACCCCTTCCACCTCAGATGTTAGCAGGGCAGCCTATTGACAAAATGTGTCCAGTCCCTGCAATGTCACTACTGGCTTCTGTGACAACAAGGCTCAAGAGAAGAGATGCTGGTACTCCACACATGCACTTGGTCTATCCCCACTTCCCTCCTTTTAGTCCTGGATTTTTGGGGCACTTAACATTTAACAAGCACACACGAAAGCACTTTCACAGTTAACAATGGCTTCTACTTGGAATGAACTGAAATGAATGAAAGTTGTGCTTGAAGAGCGCTTTACAAATCTCTTACAAATATAACAAAACAAACATATTTCTCCTCCTGAGCAGCTAGGCCTGAAACCTGGTTCTCCTGTCTGGAGACCTGAGAGAGCACAGCGAGTCCCTTTGATTAGCCAAGATAGTGATTTTAGCCTGATAAAATTGATAATAACTCTCCAGTTTGTTTAAGATGGTGTCATTCACTCATGCCACAGAGAAAACCAAGGTGCTGGAATGCTTGGAATACAGGAGCTGGCAAAGGAAAGGGGCTGGCTGGGGGGAAACATATTTCTTGGTACCAACAAGCTAGGAAGAACAGCCTATCCAAGCCATTCCCTTTCATAATATCAGAGAATTAGAGATTTATGTGCAAAATGGCTTTGATATAGCTGGTGTTTTGCAGCCTTGGGACTAGGGTGACGGGTGGAAATGCAACACAAGAGCATAGAGTAGAGAGAAAAGAAGGGAACCAGTCAGGTTTGACACGATCACATCTGACATCCTACCTCAAGGCTGTGCTCACTTCCCCTGAAAAAGCTCCGTGCTCTTCAAAATACCAAATGGACTGAGATGTCTCTCCCATTTTACCACTTCCTGCCACAGGGCATTTATTGCCTTGCTTTGCTTCCAGTTGCAGAATGTGCCAGTGTGACCTAACATCTGCTCCTATTGCCACACTACATGGATCCCATCTGTTGTCCACTTAATAATAGTCTTTGCAGCACTGGCAATATTATTTCTTGGCTTCATGATGAAGGGAGGACAGAGAATAGCAGATGATGGTTTTGATGACAGCCCCCCCCCCCTTTTCAACTTTTATAGCAACCAAATTCAGGAAGGACCACCCTACGCTGTTACCAGTATCTCCCTCTTTCTCCCTCTTTTTCTGCTGGCATAGAAAAATAGCTGCTATTAAGTAGCTTTGTGCTCTGCTACAAGACATCCTGGAGGTCAGCCTATATTGATCATTTTCGAATTAAGCATTAAAATGGCTGATGCTTCAGCCATGAGGCCATGGAAGACTCTCTTGTAGAGTGAATCCTTCCTGGTTAGTTGCCAGTCTTTCAAGTATATCTGTGGACAGTGCAAAGAATTTATACACTTCATTGCTTGTCATTTTTTTTACCCTGGAGGAAGCAGGCTGCTAAATTGAATTATCACAAAGAAATCAATTGCAAATCAAACTACTGTGAAATTATAATTACTTTGATGATCTGTGGGCTGGAAAGACTAGAGGAAGAGAACCTGGAAGAAGGGAAGAGTATGGAGCAATTCAGTGACTGTATTTATCATGCAGATCATATTTATAACGAAGAATTACAGTTTCCTTATTCTGCATTCATTGGGTCTTCTGTTAATTCTCTGCTTGTTGATCTTAGGTGGTTCCTTTTTTCTCACTTTGACTAACGGGGGCGAAGTACAGAATTATGAGAAGCTCCATGGTTATCAAAGAATGTAGTCACACTAGACCTGATTGTATATATGCCCCAAGAAGCTGCCATTTTGATAAAAAATATATTCTAACAGGAAGTAAAATTGGAGAGATACACAAGCATTTATGACTCATCCAAAATGTTATCAGCATCCTGCTTTAGCTTCTAGCCTTAAACCACTTAGGTATAGTGTGTCTGCTGAGACTCTCATTAGAATTGGCATTTTGACAAGTTTATAGAAAAGCCCAACAACGACAGGAGCAACAAAATACACCCTGCAATATCTCAAGTAATGTAAAAGCATAATCAGTGGCAACACAACAAGCAAAAGCCATCTGTGATTCCTACTTAGCCACCTTCCAAAATGCTGCTATTTTTTTAAAAAAATTAAACAACAGCAGAGAAGACAGTATTTTTCCTGTATTAACCATAGGTCTGCAGAAGGGTTGAGGATTTTCTGCGCTACAGTGAACACAACTGACGTAGCTATGACCAAAGCCATACAAATTGAGGCACTCAGATGAATGGGGATGGAGTTAATCCCTCCTGTCCGCATGCCAAGGTTCTTGCTCACAGGGGAAACAGGCAGGAGCTCTGCTGAAAAATCCTCTTTACTATGGAAGGCATCCAAGATGCCATGGGGGAGAAGAGCTTTGCTGGTATATACCACTGCCAGCAGCAAGCACGTTCTCTGCTCCACTGAGATCGATGGCACTGCCATTCTGTGAGTGAAAATAAATGGGGCACAAGGAATCACACAAATGAATGAATATGTGTGCTTGAGAGAGAGAATGAGAGTGCACATGCACACACAGAGAGACAGAGCAGAAATATACAGCTGTCAGGACTGGGCTGCAGTTGACCTTGGTTTTGCTGACCCTTCTATTCCATGGTTGTTGTTTTCTTTGCTTTAAGTACTGCTATCTGCTAGTTCACCCAAACCCTATCCCTGTTCTAGCCCATTAGATCCATTAAATACCTTGGCTTCCTTGCCCCTTTCCTTCGAGGTTTAGGCAGCCTAGCCTACTAATCCTGAAGAAAAGCCTAGATTTCAGGGTTGTCTGAAACCAGTCTAGGCAAGTCCTTAGAAACTGTTGCAGAAGACTCCCATTCACACAAAAGCTCCCTGCATATGTCTACCATCATCAGCCTACTGTTGTTGTTTTTTTTGTCCCGTATCGAATTGTCCTTTCCTCTTGCCAACTAAGACTTGCATTTGAAGGGCACTGTTTAGATCAGAGTTTGGAAAAGTCTCTATTTTGGGCTACAACTCTCAGAATCACCCCAGCTACCCCCCCCCCCCCCGTTCTGATGGTAGTTCAGACTATTAACTGCATTTAAAGAAGCATGTGCAGAGGAAGATGCTAATTTGCATTACTGTGAGTAAAGGACAAAACTGAGCGATGAACCCCAAATTTATATAACTGCCGCAATAGCTCTGTCAATGTCTTGTATAGATTTTGTACTCCACCAATATTGCTCGTTGAAATTAATTGGTTAAACAGAGCATCTAATAAATCCCTTTTTCATACAAAGAGCCTAGCAATTTTGTAACTTAGATATCCCCAGCTGTTGCTTCCAGTATGCAACTTGTGCACCTAATAGTTTTCCATATGGGTTGGTTCAAAGTCAAAGGGTTTTCTTTAAGCCATTTACCAAGTATAGCTACAAATAGCTCCCAAGAGCTTCAAGATATTTCATCCACCAAGAAATGCAAAAAAGATTATCCGTCAACATTTAGAAAACCAATAGAATGCATCTGCTCCTCATGCTAAGACTGAACGTGTTTTAAATTCAAAATATGTGCCAAAGAAGGAGTGGAAAACACTAAGCATGCAATATCTTAGATATGAAGTGTTAAGCTGGTCAGATAAGGCAGTATTTCTGTTAATTAATTTGCAAACAAGATCTTGTGAAAGGTCTTTATCTGTCCTCCCCCCTACTGTCCTTTTAAAAAAAGCTTATGCTAATTATTCTACAGACAACCACTGAGCTGTCAAATGTTCCCAAGAAATATAAAACAAGGGTGTGGGCATTGGGTCTGGTAGATGGAATATATAACAACTGTGGAGATCAGAACTTGATGTGAAATAGCATGTTGTAAAAGTCTGTGAAGATTCTCAGTTATCCAGGTGAGTTTATCTGGAAGTTAAGTCATGGCAAACAGACTTCTTTTCTTGAGAGATCGAAATGTGGGAAGTTAGTGGCGGGCCCCCTATTTTATAGTTCACCTTTAAATGCTGTAAAAGGGAGGGAGGAAATATTGAATGGCAGTATGAAACATTCAGAAACATGCGAGACATAGCCGAGTATTGTGTAAATATCATTTGAGAGCCTAAGATTTCCCTCAAGAACCATGTGTTACCTGCACTGTGCTACACAAGGTTTATTCCAGTGACAACGCTGCTACTTTTTAGACAGGACATTTCGACCTGCATTGAGTGCTTGAGATATGTTGGACTAGAAAAATAATGTGTGAACGTAGGAAATCAATACATGTCCTGACATTTTTGTTTTGACTAGTCCTGTAACCCATTCTTTCCCCAACTATTTATCAAGGGCCCATATTCAGTGGCAGCTCCCAAGATGTTTTGAACTACCCCTGCTCTTCTTTGCTAATCATCGCTTCATATTTGCTTGTCCTCTCTGTGCCCTCATATTAAAGGCAGTAGTATTGTCTTTGAATAAATGGGTTTGTCATTTAAAAACTAGATGGCCTCAAAGATGTGGCCCTTAGCAATGAGACCAGCCAAACAAGCCTGTACAGTCACCACTCACAAAACAATAAATGATAACTGCAAGGCAGGCAGGTGAATAAAAGGGGCATGATATTTTTCTGTTAGCATTTTTTCTTAAGCTAAGGCATTTTGTTTTTAATTGGAGTCCCAATAGCATGGAAACATTTGTATATTTTCCAATTTTTAGATAATGTTTTATTCATAATGTGTCACCTTGGATCCTTTATAAGAAGAAAACTAGGGTAAAACATTTTTTAAAAAGAAATAAATTCTCACACCTATAAAGAATATCTAAAAACTTTCTAAGTACATAATCTGGGTTGACTGTTAGTCTCTTAACAACAACATTCAACAGTTGGATAGTAATTCAACCTGGATATGGCTAAAACTGGGGTCATTAAGAAAGGAACCGAAGGATTCAATTTTGCTGCACAAGAACAAGAACTCCAAACCAATGTGATGAAAGCTAAGCTAAGAATCAAGGGTTTAGTGTTGACTCTACTGAGAAAAAGATGCAATTATGATACCTCATCTGTTAATATCCAAAGATTGCAAAAACAGATTACAAAATTAAAATGTTCTGCTTCTGCTTATATACCACCCCATACCACTTCAAGTAGGCTCTGGGCAGTTTACAGTTTATTTACAGTAAGCAGGCTAAATGTAATAAAGTGCCAAAATTAGTGCAACAGGCATTAAAAATATATATATGTAACTTGCCAGCTTCCAAATACCCATGGGGAACATCAGGTAGAAAAAGTGCCAGAAAATGACAATGTCAAGATCTTGTGCAATTTCCAGATCCAAACTGATAGACACCTTGAATGTAACACACCAGACACAGCAGTAATAGAATGAAGAAATGTCTAGAGATCATTGACATTGCAATTCTAGGGGATGGCAGAGATGAAGCTAAAGAACTCACAAAATAAAGAGACCTGACAATCAAAGCACACTTCAATGATCCCTGTAGTCATTGGGACTTTGGGAACATTGTCAAGAAATTTCACACAATATTACAAACAGCTACAGACCTCAGAAATAACACCATTAGAGCTACCAAAACCCAACAATATTAGGAAGTAGGAACAGCGTATATACTGCACCACTATTTAACAGATACCAAGTGTTTGATATCTATTATCTATTACCTATTATCTATTATCTAGGACAGTGGTAGCTCTTAAGACAAATGCCTCGTAAGACAAAAAACTCATAGGAAGAGGGGGGAAATTATGGGAATAGGCATGCTTTTCATGACAAAAAATTCCCTATGGGATGCTCCACAAGGCAAAAAAATGGTTCCACATGTACCCAGGGGGGCAGCTATTTCCGAATTTATTATAGCCTCTAGAATGGATTAATCCCTTCCCAACGCATTCCTATGGGAAACCGCATTTCATAATAAAAAATTTCATAAAATGAAGCAACCCATAGCCTTCAGAAGCATTCGTAAGACAAAATTTTCTTAAAACACACAGACCTAAAGAACAAATTAAATTTGTTTTAAGAGGTACCACTGTATCTATTATATTATACCAGTCAATGATTTCATAATTTTGATTGATTGCACCTGGTATATTTGAACAACAGCAGCAACGTGCTGTAAAGTCTATTTTGCATTATGGGGTTTCAGGGGTTTCCAGGTAAATAAACAGTTTGCCATTTCCTTCTCCTGGCTTTGGGGTGTGTGTGTGTTCTGGGACTGAGCAGCTTGAACAAGTTTGGCTAAATTCACAGGAGGCACAGTGGGGAATCGAACTCTCAACCTCCAACTCCACAACTAGATGACTGAGATATCCATCTAGCTATATGCTCTTAACAAAGAGTGTTAATTAAAAATTATTCTGTTTCTCTTCTTTCCATCCCTGTCACTGTTTGATTACATTATAATCACCTTAATAAGCAGGGAGGACCATGGGTTTGGGGGCTTCAGGGACTGATGCAGGACCTTGTCAGGTACAAGCCTTTATGAATGCCTAATAATGCTTGACCCCCGATATTGGTTCCATTTGGATTCACATAATATGTATTTGTGAGAAACCAGTGCACAAGGGAGGGGGCAGAAAATAAAAGCAAGCGAAGGCTTTCAGGGCTCCATACAAACTATGCAGCATTGCCTACCACTTTATAGACTACACTTTGATTTAAGAGATAAAGATTTGATTTTTGGTTCAAAAAAAGCTTGCTGTGTGACCCTGGGTCCAGCAGTTCATCTTACTGCGCTTTGGATTTCCAATTCATATAACAGCAAGACATGCTATTATCCATCATGGTGCTGACCAAATACATAGCTGTGGAATTGGAAACAGCCTTGGTATCTGTATGAAAGCGTGGTATTTTCAATGAGGTTTTAGGGTGTCAGATAAGGCCTTGGAATGATAGATAAAATTGGTTTGAGAACATCCATAGACAATAAAGAGAACAAATTAAGCAATAAAATAAAACTAATGCTATATGGGGGCAGACAATTATTATTGACTGTGTATATGCACCAAGAATAATGGCTCTGAAGTAGCCTTTAGCTACTACCTCCAAGTCATCCTTTCCTGTTCCTTGAGGGGGGATGGAAAAATGATAACAGATTACAAAGAAAAGGCAGAAGTACTCAATTCTTACTTTCACTCAGCATTTTCTCAAGACAGTAAGTGACCTTCCAGAAAAATATGAAGTACAAGTGGAAGGGTCAGGATTGTAGTAGTTTAAGACTGATAAGGAAATAGTCAAGGAATATATTATAGATTTGAATGAGCTCAAATCTGTAGGGTCCAAAAACATTGAAGGAACTGCCTGAAGAACTCTCCGAACCACTGTCATTTATTTTATTGAGGTATAGGCCAAGCTATTTTGCCACAATGAAGGCAGGGGAACATACTTTTTTTATCTTTCCTGGTATAACTGAATCAGTTTTATGTTTGAAACATGAAGTGCTTTATTGTTGAGCAAATGCTTCATGCACAGTCATAAATAATTTGGACAATACAGTTCATGTTTGTGCAATTGTAATATTAAAATGTATTTAATATTATAAAGGTTCCAGAAATTGCTGTGCTACTGTATTTTCTAGTGTCCTGTTGTATTTGGAAAGTCTGTTTCTTGGACTCTGTATATCTCATTTTTCTTTAACAGAAAAGCAATCACTTTCACATTAAGAGATGTCATACTATACAAGCTTAATATCGTTGCTCAATCAAAAGGCAAGCAAACAAACAGTTATTTCAAAAATCCAATTTCTTACAATTGGGCACTCTGGGAAAGATATGTAATCGGGCAAATTCAAGAATGTTGATGATATTAGCAGTGACTGCATCCTTCATCTTCAAGCTATGGCTAGATTTCCATAGACACAAGAGCATCTTTAGTGGACAAAGCCAAGATGAATTCTCTCGAAGTGCTAACTTCATACCAATGAAGCTGAAATTCATTTATGGATGCAGAACTGGTCAAGTTTATTGGTGCTGATCAAAGCTGACATTTATTTCAGTTCCTCATCTCAGTGCCAAGCAAACACCACAATATTTTTTATTGTGAGAAATAAGGATTGTATGTCTTCTGTTTAGTACCAATATATTTAGTTTTCCCATTTCTTATGCAACTTGAATTTGGGTGGAAAATATGTAAGGACTGTGCAATGACTCCAAAATCCCTGGATGGCTCTTAATAACACAGTGAATGAACATTTTGTGGACTTCCAGTCATATATGTTTATGACAACTTCTAGTCATCAGGGTAGCAAATTGATGACCCTTCAAGTACTCATGGTATCTACCATCCAGCAAAGCCTACGTTGAGGGGTGTTAGTTGCACCTCACCAACTTTCTGATTGTCAATGTGATACTCCTACAGCACTGATTCTTGACCCTCGGCTTTCAAGATGTGTAAGATTCCAACTCTTAGAATCCCCTACCATCAGCCAAGTCCACAATGTTTGGAGGGCTGAAGGCCTACTGTTCCGTATCTCAGCACAGAATAAAGCAGAATGGATTCCCTCTGAATTTTCTTTAGTATCAGTGCATGAACTTTAGATTCACACTTAATCTGGGAGTTCGTGGTAAAGATTAGGTTTTCTGGCAAACTTAACATCTTTTTGATCAAGCTAAATGGAAGAGATGGTGGTGAGAGCTCCACTGGATAATGTCTGAAAAAACTGGAAGAGCTCTCAAAATACAAAGATACAATATACTTGTAAACAAAGATCTGGTGACCCATTGCAATATTTGTGGGATGGAGTTTTTTCCAAAGGAACAGAGCTTTGAACAAACATTCGGGAATCACATATAATTGACTGCAGTTACACACTCTTCATTACTGCCCATTATGTTCAATTTCTGAGAAGTCTTGTCTCTGCCCACTGCTCCAGAAAGAATTCAAGTATGTGATACATTACTCCCCACATCCATGAAGGGGGCAGTCCAGGTACCTCATTTAAAGCTGCCTGCCCCCACCCTCAGCCACATTTGAGGCTTCCCACCCACCTACCCACTTCTGGGAGCTCAATATAAGTCTAGTCAGATGCCTACGGGTCTGGATAGGCATCTTTGACCAACTGGTTCTGAAGGTAGGCAGACGGGTTCTTTTTTTTTAACCTATCCCATTTTGGTGTACATGGAGCTGGTGTAGTCCATTGGTGTACTAAAGAGCTGGTGTACATGGGGTCACTACTTTAAATAGGCCACGCTGGCGTGTAGTGTGGAAGAGGGTGAGCACCAATCAGGCTCCTAGGGTGTGCTAGCCCACTTGACTTTCCAGCTCTGTGAATCTTGAGATAACAGTGATGGGAGGGGGATGCAAGGGGGAGCTCTCTGGGCATTAGCCCACATAGATCAAGGTGCTGGGCGATTGACAGTCTGGGGAGACTGCTTGATCATTGTCCAGCTGGGGGGCAGGCTGTCTTAAAGAGAGCACATGTACTAGGCTTACGTGTCACCTGTTTAAGGTTGAAGTGGGGGTCAGGGGGAGACCCCCAGCTCCAGGCCTGGATTCTCCACTATGGCAGATCATTCCCTGTACAGACTGAGGGGATTATAGTCAATGTTTAATAAAGTGGTAGCCCAAGTTTTCAACCCATCATCTGTGTCTCACATCTTCATATTGCACTTGGTGGGCAAAACATCACTCATTAAATTTCTTACCTGAGCAGACATTTGAAATTTATCCACCATATCCAACAACTACTCTGTTCACCCAGTTATTTTCTGTTCCTTTGATAAACACTATCTATCTACCCCAAGAAATGGCTAGTTTTATTTAACCAGGCAATCACATGATAGCTAATCAGCCTTATTATGAAGAAATCTGCTCTTGTGAAAGATTTCAAATAAAGGGTAAATTTCTAGCCTGGTTGTTTTACAATAGTTCCAGAGCAAAGCAATTTGAGGTACGAAGCAAGAAGTAGATAGCAGCGGCAGCACAGAATTTACTCCAAGAAGATAGATTAATGAAGACCACTACATCTGACAACTTTCAGAGGGGATTATATTCAGGGAGGAAGGAGTGAAGAGAGGCTGCTGGTCATGATGGGCTAATGAATGTGTACTACCTCCATTGTCAAAAGCAGTACGTGTCTGTATACTGGACCATGAAACAGAATATGTAGTTCCTGCTGCTTGTAGGCTTCTCAGAGCTGAATGGATGACACTGTGTGAACACAATATGGAACTGGACAGGCTGAAGCAGCACAGCTTTTCTGAAATCCTTCCACGGCTTCTTATATGACATGATAGGCACAATTTATATGAATGAGCCCTCATTTCACATAGGCTAGGCTTTCAAAATTTTGTGTGTAAATGAAGTATAAATCTTCAGACACCATTATCCTTAAAAGTTTGATTCAACAGAAATTCCCGCACCTTGATTCACTGACCTCTGTCTTAGAACGGTGCTTTCTATTAGTGCTGCACAATTACTTCAGCTAAACCCACATTGAAGTGGGCTAATTCAGATCGATTTGCCTGCAATTCAAATGGAAACAAATTCAGTCCCAAAGTAAAGTGTCAGGATTCAGAGTGATTTGGACTGATAAGGAAATTCAGATGACAAGAGCAAGCATGACCAAATAAGAGAAACACCAACATAGTTTGATCAGCAAGAGAGTCATAGAGTTGGAAGAGACCTCAAGGGCCATCCAGTCCAACCCCCTGCCTGCTGGGCTGTCAATAGGGGTAAGAATTACATCAGTACTCTCCATTCATGATTCTTGTTTGGAGGAACTGCATGAAGTTATCTCCTGCAGCTCCCCATTTCCTAGAAAGAGGCTTTAGTGCAGCACTTAGCACATGGTAACTAGTGGCGAACCTTGTGGTGTAGTTCTTGATTGGTGTCTGAGTGCCTTTTCATTTCCCATTTTTCTATTTTATTAATCAGAATAGTTTAGCCTAATCTCCAGTTTGCCTTTCTTGTTAATTTGTTGAATGTGTGCCTTTTAGTAACAGAAATTTCCTGTGCCCCCCCCCCACATGCCCCCTTGGCTGTATCTGTTGCCAGCTGTCTTATCTACTATATCCATATGGTACATTTTAAAAATGCACTTCTGCTTTATTGCTCATATTGCTCTGTGTGGAATTGTGTGATCATCTGAATTCTGTCAGGACGAATATTATTTATTTTACTCACAAAGCATATACGGTACATTATGATTATATTGCTCATTTAATCCATATTGTGAATATGAAGGACAACAAGCACTGTTATTTTTATTGCCAATTTCATTCAGATGGTACTCTATCACTACAGAAAACAGCAATAACTGTAAACTACTTCCAGAGATTGTTAAAGAAGAAAGTGAAAAAGGAGGATTACAGCTGGACATTGAGAAGATGAAAATAATGACTGTAAAAGAACCGCTTAACATTAATGTTGACAATGAGGAAATAAAAGTTGTTAAAGATTTTCTGTACCTTAGTACAATAATCAATTAATTGAATTGGACATTTCAGCCAAGAAATTAGAAGACCAAGACTTGGAGGGGCAACTACGTAGGAATTAGAACATATTCTTAAGTGTAAGAATATGCGTGTAGAATCTTTCCTGATTTCCTTTGAAAGAGCATAAATCTACTAATCTCATACAATTCTTTCCATTTATATTGATCGGTTCTCGAGATTTCTGTACCACGCCCATCCCCTTAGTCTGTCTTGATTGAACATGGCTCCAGTCCTTACAACAGATGAGAATGGAGAATGAATTTTCGAGGCAAAAATATACTGCAAGCAGTAATGACTGCAACACAAATGTATTGTGGGGAGGGGGGGGCAACTTGTTCCCAAGGAGGCAATAAACACTGGTAAATTTAGCTTGGCCACCTCATGAGGAGAGAGGACTCCTTGGAAAAGTCCCTGATGTTGGGAAAGATTGAAGGCAAAAGGAAAAGAGGGCGGCAGAGAAAGAGATGGTTGAATGGCAAAATCCATGCAACCAACAGGGATTTGACTAATCTCCAGGAGGCTGTGGGAGTCAGGAGAGCCTGGCATGCTCTGGTCCATGGGGACATGACTTAGCAACTATTTACAATAGATTAGT
This sequence comes from Phrynocephalus versicolor, assembly GCA_023846285.1. Lineage (NCBI taxonomy): Eukaryota > Metazoa > Chordata > Lepidosauria > Squamata > Agamidae > Phrynocephalus > Phrynocephalus versicolor. The sequence goes on along the minus strand of JAHTLZ010000129.1, from coordinate 77,772,603 downwards.
TTGTGGTGGATTTCACAGTGGCCAGCATTTTTGGATTCCCCTAGGTGGAGGGGGTGTCTAGCTATGCAGCAGGCTGCCATGACGAATACCTATCCTTTAAAATGTACAACTATGGTTACTCATAAAGTATAAAAAGGCTTTGTGTGGCAATGTGGACTAGATACAAGTTTGGTAGACTGGACTGACATACAGCTTAATGAGCAGTGTGGACAAATTTTGGGCAGATTCCTTCTGAGCTACTTGACCTCCCATGTTTTCCAAAACTGAAAAGTTAGGCTCTGTAGAAATTAGAAAGCACATGGAACATGGTGATCAGCAAAAGGGGGAGATTTCTGTTGGTAACAAGATGTAGAAGTATCTAATATTTTTCACATAATAAAGCTAATGCAACGTGACAGTGTTTTAAACCTTGGCTGCACAGCTCTGACAATTCTTTCATCAATAACGCTCATTGATATCACCTGAAGTGCATAGCGGTATTAACGCAATTCACCTGCGTGCACTTCCCCCTTAGGGCTACTGCTTCCTTTCTGCAGCTCCTTATGGAGATACCATGATAATTCGGTAGGTTTTGCTTTCTCTCCCTGTGAAGGAAAGAACTGTCAACAGAAGTTTTCATAAAGAAACTAACACACGTCTGACCTATATAGGAAAGCACAGATGTAAGTGGCCTTGCACGGCATCACACACACATATATATGTCCACAGATCTCAATCTGTTTCTTTTTGTTATCTCCATTGTTACTTGGAGGTGAGTAAATCTTTTTGTGAGGGTAGTGATGGGATGGATAGCACAGTTTCTGAATATCTGAATGCACACTTTAATAGCAGCCTCTCTCTCTCTCTCTTTCTCTCTCTCTCTCTCTCTCTCTCTCTCTCTCTTTGGTAATTGACAACATATAACTCCCTCTATTATATTACACTTGTATATAGATGCAGTCTTAGAGGCATTTGCTGGCATTTTTAGGTAGGGCTCCGTAATTCATACATGAAATTCTGGAAAACAAGAGCCAAAAGGCATAAGCAAAACTATATGGATATCATTCATCAGATGAGAAGACTGAGAGGCCATATGATAGTTGAGCAGCCAAAGGACTGTGAGATGGAAAAGGGAGCCATCTTGTTTTCTGCTGCTCCAAAGGGATCAAAAGATTTGAAAGGAAATATTGACTAAATATTAGAACAGTCTTTTAAGAATTAGAATTGTTTAGTGGTAGAATAGACTGTCTCGGAAGGTGGTGCATTCTCCTTTGTTGAAGGAATTTAAATTGCAATTGGATAACCACCTGGTAGGGATGCTGTGCCTGTTGACTCTTACATTACTTGCAGTTCCTTCCAACTCAGTAGTTTCATGGTTCCATAAGCACTGGCAACAGCATCTTATGGGTTGGAAGGAAGTCAATTATTTTGTGGTTGTAAGGAACAATATAACTCATGTTAAATTAACTGATGCTGGAAGTTATTAGCATTCCATATGTACTAATCAGGACCTGGCAACAGCTGTGCTTCAAGATCATAACTGGAATTAAGTCTTGCATTCATCAATTCTTCAGAAACTGTGCCAGTTGGCAATTATGCTAAAGGAATCACTCACTCTACCTTTCATGTTTATGCCTCTTTTTTTCTTTCATACCCCTCTTCAAGAGGTGCGTGTGATGCATATGATTGAGTGTTGAAATCCAGTTACCATATTTTCCCATGTATACAACATTATTTTCTTCAAAAAAAAAAGACAGTAAAAATCAAAGGAGGGTCGTATACATGGAAATAAGCTTTTCCCAAGGAGATGGGAGTCAGGTGGGGGAGAAGCCAAACTGACCTTACAGTTTTCCTTCCTTCCAGCAGCTCTTTCCGGTCAGTTTGGATTCTCCTCCACCCCCACCCGCCACTGCTATTTCACCTTTCCTCTCCCCCTTTCCAAAACACTCTCTGCTTTGTTTCTTTTTGCAGAAATCTGAGTCGTCTTTATCTTTTCTGTGGGGAAAGCCTTGGGGGGGGGAAATTGAGGAGCCCATTAATAAGTGCTCCCCCCAACTCTGATCTCTGCAAAAAGATGGCTCAGATTTCTGCAAAAAAATGTGGAGAGTTGTTTGGGAAAGGGGGAATGGTCGTGGTGGTGTTGGTGTTGGTGGTGTTGGTGTTGGTGTGTGTGTGTGTGTAGGAGAACCCAAAGTGGAAGGGAAACCAGAACAGACCAGGGACTCTGCTCATCTCATTCACTGGCATCAGTTTGGATTCTCCCCCTTCTACTATTTCCCTTTGTTTCCACAAGGATTTGTTCATTTTCTTAATTTGGGTTTCAAAAAGTGTGTGCGTGTTTGGCGGTCTTGTACAAGGTGGGATCTTCTAGACAGAAAAATATGGCATATTATGTGTGGCAAGAAAGCCAACTGTTGAAATACTGAAACACTGCTGCCATTGAGTGTATTCACCAAGACATATTCTTCACAACTATTGCATTATTAGCAGGGTGATCACATTTTGTTCCTCTCAAACATGCCGGGCACTTCACAGGGTGAGACAGTGTACCATGACACCTATATACTACTATGAGTTTTTGAGGCTGGATGTTGAAGGACACAAATAGAAGAAGACTGTTAAACTCATCCCACTTTGGGGCCTTACAATGGCATCTTATTAGCCACCGTGCAAGTGGAATGCTGGACAATGAAAAGAGTTATTGTCTTCCTACCAAATCACAATTTTCCAAGTAATGAAAAAAAAAGCATCTGTCACCTTCTACCCCTGCTTGACAGCCACTAAAATTTCTTCTTAAGTTGCTTCTGACATATCATGACACTATGAGCAATCTGCAAAATGCCCTATCATTAACAGCCCAGCTCAGTTCTTACAAAGTGAAGGATAAAAGTTCCTTTACTGAGGCAATCTCTCTTATATTTCCAACTTTTCTGTTACTTTCAACTTTTTCTATCACTATTGACTTCTTAGTAAGCAGCAGATTCAGGCTTTCTCAAAGGAAGCAGTATCCATTGACTGATCAAGACATCTTGTTTTGCAGAAATTCTGGAATGACATTAATAAACAAGTGTTTGTAAATTAATCACTTCCAATTGCACTTATAGTTCAGAGGTAATCCATGTAAGTTTTTAGGGTACAAGAGTCCAAAGTAGAGATGGGCACGACTAGGAAAAATGACATTTTCGAGTTGTCGTGTGTCGAAGGCAGCCCGTTTCGGCTCGTTTCCGTTTTTCGCAAAAAAATGCAAAAATTAATCGGTTCGTTTTTTTGTTGTCGTTAGTACTGGTTTTTTTGGGGGGTAGCGGGCTCCTGGGGGCACCTCTGTGGGGTGGGTGCCTCCTCTGGCCCGCTATAAAGGGAAAGCGGGCTCCTGGAGGCACCCGTTGGTGCCTCCTATCCTCACCCACTGTAGGAAGGGGCAGCAGCAGGCTCCAAGAGACCCCTCAACATGGGGGTCTCCCCTCCTCACCTGCTGCTGCTGCAAAATGGCATGCATAACCATATATGGATATGCATACCAGCCAGACAGTGAGACCTGGTCCACTGGTACGACGCTCCGTCAGGACTGGGTCGCACCTGCCATGTCTCTCAAAGAAGGGAATCGTACTTGCGTGTAGTGCAATGCAAGTAGATCTGGCTTAGGGTTAGGGTGGGTTAGTGCAAGGGCTAGGGTTAGGCTACTGACGGGTAAGGTTACGGTGGGCTATTGGGTTGCACCTCTGGGTGCCTCTCTGACCCACTAAGAAGACAGTCTGTGACGTATGGGTAAGGAGTCAAGGATTAGGGTTAGGGGGCTAGGGGGCTAGGGCAGGTTTTAGGGGGCTTTTTGGCACATCCCAGAAGTCTCCATGGCCAAGTGGCCATGCGATTGGTGGGATGGCTCCAAAAATTTGCATGGTCGTCCACTCCCACATGGCTGGCAAGGCCACTGGGCCAGCCCATCATTGCGCACTGCGCAGGTGTAAATAAAATAAAAGAAAAAAAACCACTGCTACTGTGAAAAATCTGGCAGTTTATAAATTTTCGCGTGTTTCTGTTGTGCTTGTGTGTTTTTGGACCACGATTTCAAAAACAATATTGCGTTCGCCGCCCCATTTTGGATCCCCTGCCCGCACCGCATGGCATGGCGAGTCTGGCTGCCCAGGACGGGGGGGAGGCGGGACCCCCCCTCCAGACCAGAAACCACCCCTCCGGTACGTGCCCTGCGCCCTTAGTCAAGCAGGCATTTTTCCGCCTGCTTTTTGGCCCGGGAATGGGTGGGGGGAGAGTTTAAAAGTTTTTTCCTGTGCCGTCCGTGCCGCTTGCTTGCGCTTTAATTGCGGCGGCCGGCGGCGAGACTGGGCTTTTTGCTGGCTGCGAGCCTGCAGCGAGTCCCACCAGAGCAGCCCAGGACGGGGGATGGGGGGGAGGCCGGGGACCTCCAGAAACAACCCCTCTGGTAGGTGCCCTGAGGCACGGCAGGCATTTTTCCGCCTGCTTTTTGGCCGGGAACCGGGTTTTTTAACTTTTAAAAACTTTTTTTCTGTGCCGCGTGGCATCGCGCGATCGCGCGATGCAAGTAACAAGCACGACAAATCAGACCAAAATTGTTCGTTCGTTGGTTTGAGCTCGAAGTCTGGCGGAGTAATTCCTGTTACCGTTTCCGTAGAGTAACGGAACCGAGTAACGGAAACGGAAACGGGAATACCGCTAAGTCGTGCCCATCTCTAGTCGAAAGTTAGAATTGCCTCTGTATAAGAGGTGGACACGAAACAAAAATATAGCATTTCATTTTGTTTTCCTCTCTTTTCATTCCATTTTAATGAATTTTTAAAAGAATTTTTGGAACAAAATGAAACAAAATGAAATGATTTGTTACAGTATAAAATAGCTCCCCTGGGTCCTAAAGGCACCAAATTTGGTGGTAGCTTCCGTGGACTCTTCCCCATAAGCTCACCAAATTTAGAGAGTTTTGGGGTTCAGCATTTCGAGTTATTAAACTCCAAAGTGGGTCCCCCATGGAAAAAGAGGAAGAGGAAAAATTTGATGTTTTAAACTCAAGCCTCTCTGCTCTGTGGAATGTGAAGGAGGGGGGTTGAAGTGAGTTCTTAAATGATTCCACTCTGTTCTATTTTCAGTTGCATTTCCCTAGAGGAAGGAAACACAGGCATAGGGCCATAAATTTTCTCTTGCTCTTTCAGAGAGGTAAACTGGGTTTTTTATTGCTTTATCAATTAGCAACCCTTCCAAGCAAAACCTATCAGCACTTGCCTCAACCCCCCTCCTTCCCTTTAAGGAAGTTTAAAGGGAAGAGCCCAAGCAATCTACCCACCAAATTTGGTGCCTCTAGGACAGTGTTGCTGAACCTAGGGCACGGGTGCCAAAGCTGGCACTCAGAGCCCTTTCTGTGGGCACCCGACATCGCCCCTTTACAGCCACCTGTATTCAAGTTAAATTGCTGTATTGACACTTTGCTAAACATTAGTGGGTTTGAATCGCATTTTGGGCACTCAGTCTCTAAAATTTCCGCCATCACTGCTCTAGGACAAATCATTTCATTTCTAGAGCCCAACATGGTGGTTCATTTTGTTTCATCACAAAATGCATTCTACCATTTCGTTTTGTTATGAAACAACGAAACAGCGTTTCGTTTTCCATTATGTGCTCATCTCTATATTAATACTGATTGCAGACAAAATAAGTTAGAGTGAAATTCCCACATTTCTTCTAGTTTCCAATTTGATTCCATTGCTGCTTTTGAACCTTGAGCATGGGGAGTGCAGCATTGCCAGAGTTGGGAGTTTAACATTTTCACTTAACTTTTATTTGTTACACATACTCTAGTTTCCAAAATCCCCAGCTTGAAAATGCTTCATCTGCAACAGACAATTTATGTGGGCTGAAATTAATTTTATTCTGCCGCTGAAGATAGTCTGGATTTTTGTCTAGTGGAAAATACAGCTGCTAAGCATGACCCGTCACTTGCAGCCCACCTCCTATCTCAGTGTTGAAATAACAGTATTGGCTCCTACTCTTCTCAAGCACAATTCAAAGTGAAGACACTGATTTCAAAGTTCTGCAGCACGGAGTGGAGGCATCCAGTCTGCCAGATGTTACTGTACTGCAACCTGTATCAATTTTGGCCAGCACCGTTGAGAATGAAGAATGCCTGGCTTCAGTGACACAGAAGAGCGAAGACCAATCTTTGCATAGCATACTATCTCCATGTATTATATCTGAATTTTTCTTTTTCTTTTCTTTTCTTTGATAAGTTCAAAAGTTCGCCATCACTTTATCTTTAGACCTGAGGCAGGTCAAGCTGAGAGGCGGTGGCTGGATCATGAGAACGTAGGAAGAGCCATGCTGGATCAGGCTAAAGGCCCATCTAGTCCAGCTTCCTGTATCTCACAGTGGCCCCACCAGATGCGTCCGGGAGCACACAAGACTAGATATCTGTTTCCTGATACCACTCCCCTGCATCTGGCCCATGAAATACTGTTTTTAAGCCTGGAGATTACACATCTCCACCATGGTTTGTAACCTGTGATGGACTTTTCCTCCAGGAATCTGTCCAATCCCCTTTTGAAGGCATCCACGCCAGATGCCATCGCCACATCCTGTGGCAGGGATTTCCACAGAGTAGCAACACACTGGGTAAAAAAAATTCTTTTGTCTGTTCTCACTCTCCCAACCCTCAATTTGAGTGGATGTCCCTTAGTTCTGGTATTATGTGAGAGGGAGAAGAGCTTCCTTCTGTCCACTTTACTCATGCCCTGCATTATTTTGAACGTCTCAGTCATATCCCCCCTCATGTGCCTTTTTCCAGACTAAAGAGCCCCAAATGTTTTTTGGCACTCTGTATGTTTCATGGCTTAGTGGAGACCTGATACTGACTTTCTCTGTGTCCCTGTTTAGGATTCCAACTATTACGCTATACAGCATAATAGTTTTTAAATTTTGAATTAACATTGACAAGGAAGACAAGGAAGCTACAGTATCAGAAGCCTGATTTCCAATTAGGATTGTTTATCCCAGGACATTTGCTCCATTAAAGGCTGAGCATCCTGGAATAAAGAGTTCTATTTAGAAGCCAAGCGTTTATTAGTGAGGTTTCTTTGTTCTACTTGCCACCTCACCGTTAATTCGGACTGAGAAACTAATCAGCATTGTTGGTGAATGAAATGCAAATCCTGTACATCTTAGTCTACATGTAGTCAGTTTTGAAGATTTTTTTCTCTTTGCATGTGAACCCTTTCCCAAAAGGTTTCAAGTATGAGCCAGAAAAGGATCTCAGGGCTGCTCCTCTTCTAGTGGCATATTGGTTCTGGTAACCAGTTGTAATGGGCAATAAAATGTCATCACATTGGTACAAATCAGTGTTTCATAAAATGGGAATAATGATCCCAAAGGACTCGCAAAGTCTATTCTGTGTGTGTGTGTGTGTGTGTGTGTGTGTGTGTGTGTGTGTGTGTGTGTGTGTGTGTGTGTGTGTGTGTGTGTGTTGCAAGGCACCTTATATGTGTTGTAGTCCTTGTTAAATAATTTCTTCCTCGATATTTCATAGTGGGATATTTCTATATCTATGTGTGAGAACCAGGGCCTTTCAGGGCAGAAGAAGTGTCTACTTTCTGATGAGGGTTGACTTTACTCCATTTAAAATGTGTTTTTCCAAAAATGTGGTGAAGTGGGTGGCAGATTGGTTGGCTGTTATAAAAGTGGGCTCAAAAAAAAGGTTAGGAAGCTCTTGTATCAAACACTACACTCTGACTAAAAAGTCCTACTACATACATTTATTCTTGTACCTAGATCCAAAGTTTACTATGTTTCATTCTCCTTTGAAATGATACTCTTCTGCTCAGTCTTGTCCAGCTGTCCCAGTGTTAATGTGGCTTTAAAAGTTGTATATGTATGTTTTGGTTTGGTAATCCCCCCCCCCACTCTCTATATGTTTTGGGGGCAAAGAGCTCACTGATGCCTGCATGTTGAGCTGTACATATTTAGCTTTGGTATTGCTGATTTGCTTTGCTTCCTGTTATCAGAATCTCTATATTTTATATTTTCCTGCTGGATCACTTTGTGGGCATGGGGGGGCAGACATTGGTAGGCAGGAAAGAAGGACATCCCCTTCCTCTACTCAGGAAGCCTCTAAGGTCTTCCAGAAGAAGGTTTGAAGTGAACAGCAGGAGTGAAAGAGCACCACAATTTACACTTAACAATGAAAACAGCACTATCTGTGAGTACACAGAGCCTGTTTGCTCGGGGGAAAGAAAAGGTAATTTAAGGCACATTTTACAACATTTGCTGACAGAACAAAGAGGAAGGAGTGTAAGAGATGATCAATGTTTCAAAGTGATGTGGCAAAGCACAGGAAAATAAACAAGCAAGTAGGACCAAGCACAGTGCATAAGGGCTGACAAAGAAATCACATTTTTTTCCTGTACCTGTAAGCAAATACCGGCTAAGCTTGGAGAGGCTGCAGATATATAGTAGAATATTAGTAGCTCTCAAAATGGGAGGATAAGAACATAAGAATAATCTGTTTGCTTCTTGGTGTTGGGAAACATCTTAAATGACAGTGTTATTGGAACGTCAATGAATTAAGAGGTAAAACTGTAACCCATCTCTGGCTCAAGAACTGGAAATTGGAATAAGAGCATGTAGTCTGCCAGTTAGTTCCAGCAAAACACCTACAGGAAGTCCATGAGCATGACATCTGTACAATGGAAGGTAAAGAATGGGGGTCCCCCAACGTTCAGTACTGGGACCCCTGCTTTACAACCTCTTCATAAATGATCCAGAAGTAGGAGTAAATAGCAAGGTAGACAAATTTGCCAACAACACTAAATTATACAGGGTAGAAAAAAACAGAGACAGATTGTGAGGAGCTTCAGAGGGATCTGGTGACACTGGGGGAGTGGGCAAACAAGTGGCAAATGAGCTTTAACATCAGTAAATGCAGAGTGATGCGTGTTGGGGCAAAACAAGCCAATTACATTTATAAACTGATGGAAAGGGACCTTGGTGTCCTGGTGGACAGCTCAATGAAGGTGTCAACCCAGTGTACCACAGCAGTGAAAAAAGCAAATTCAATGCTAGGGATGATTAGGAAGGGTATAGAAAATTAGTCAGCAAGTGTTATTTTGCCTCTTTATAAATCGATGGTGAGGCCCCATCTGGAGTATTGTATACAGTTCTGGTCACCATACCTTCAGAAGGATATTATGGAAATGGAAAAAGTACAGAGGAGGGCAAACAGAATGATTAGGGGATTGGAACACCTTCCTTACCATCTGACGCTGCAACTGCTGGACCTCTTCACTCTTGAATGATGGTGCCTAAGAGGTGACCTGATTGAAGTTTATAAAATCATACACATTGTGGACAAAGTAGATAAGAAAAACCATTTTCCCTATGGCACAACACTAGAACTAGAGGACACTCCATGAAACCTTTGGGTGCTAGATTGCAAACAAATAAGAGAAAGTACTTTTTTCATCCAGAGGATCACTGGTCTGTGGAACTCCCTGCCAGAAGAAGAGTTGACAGCTGTCAGCCTTGACAGCTTTGAGAAAGGACTGGACAAGTTCATGGAGAACAAGGGTATCAATGGCTATCATTAGGGATGCCTAAGGACAACTTCCAGTTTGGAGAGATAGGCAGGATATCTCTCAATGCCATTTGTGGGGAATCATAAGCAGGTGAAGACATCTGCTTGGAAATACCCAGAAGCAAATGGTGAGCCGCCGCGTGAGACAGAATGCTTGACTGGTTGGGCTGTGACCTGTTCCAGCAAGGCTGTTCTTATGTTCTTATGAGCTTTGATTCGATGGCTCCTGTCTTGCCTATACCACTGAAGATAATGGATAACCATTATACACTGTGGCTTTTAAATGTGACTGCTCACATTAATGGACCAGTTTTTATCCTACAGGCTGGTAAGGGCTGGGAAGCTTTCTGCCGCTACTGATAGCACCACCTGCCTGTCATGTGGGGATAAGGGTGCCACTTTACAATGAACCATAAATGAAGAGGTGGGGGTGAGCAGAGGGCAAAATCAAAAGAAGTAGGGCTTTGGCATTGATCTAGCTGCAATGGATTAAGGGGCCCAATATGAACGTTAACATTGAGATAATTATACCACAGCCCTAACAATCAAAAGTATCACCTAATTTGAACCGAAGCATAAAACAAGCTGGAAATCAATCATAGGCATTTACCAGTACAGTCATGGTGTAAGATATTTCATTAATTCTGATGATGTTTCTCTTAAAATCTACTGGATTAGGAAATCATGGCCATTCTAGTTGATGCTGACAACCCTCCCTCAAATATTCATCAACAGGGCTGGGCTTGGTTGTATTTCCTCTTTTCTTTGAATCACTGCACTCCTTTGCACCTGCCCAAACCATGGGCCCTTCTACTGCTATCTGACAGAAGACCTATTCCAGACTGTGGCTTATTAGTACACAGCACTATGGCTGTGTTATTTACACCACATTAAGAAGACTGAGCGGCCTTTTTAGATGAGAGAAAGCCTTCATCCCTATTTAAGATTACCTTTCCCCAATCACTTTTGATGTTGCAACAGTGGGAATGATTGCTGCTTGTAGGCTTTTGATGTTGTGCAGTAGAATATTAGATTAATGCAGAAGCCCTCTCAGTGAAATTTAACTATTCAACATATTTCTTCCTGGTTCTTTGCTTTGAGTTGCTACAGCGTGTTGGCTGAGAAATGCAGTATATTAAGACTCCACTGATCATTATCCGGCAGAGCACTTTCAGACCTCATTCTCTCCACAATGTAAGCCTGGACTCTGGCCAGGGCAGTGGAGGTGCTTATGAAAATCATAAATCCTTGCAGCCCTCTGCGGGTAGAATCCTTAACTAAGCATTGTTTTTCTCAACCATGTTTCAATGTTGTTTCAGGACAGCGTAACACCATGTTTCACTACTGGCCGTGCATCAGGATGCAGTAGCATGATCGGAAGTACATTTGAAAACCTTTGCTCAAATTAATTGTATCACACCACTGGAGGATTTCTACTGCTTCTGTAAGTCCCTGCAGGTGTCTCCCTGCATGGTCTTTCTAGCACAAGTTTTAACTATTTGTGATTTTTTTTAAATTAGGATAAATCCCCTCAATGGATCACTGCCTTGTTGTGGTGAAGGGGCTTGAGTAACTTTGGGTGCTTTTACACGACCCCTAAAATCCGACGCAAAGGGCTCCCAGATGCAGAGTTTAAAATTGTTTTCCCACCAGCTCCGGACTTTAAAGAAAATTAAGTGTGACCACGCCCACCTAAGCGCGTCCCAGCACATTTTAAAAGTACCTGGTCTCTGAGGGTGAAAAATTTCTGCTGCGGATGTAAAGCAGTGAGTGCCGGGCTCTCCTCATCTTGTGTTTGGTTTTTTTTGTCCCTGCTGCCCCTTTAAGAGACAGGAATCACAATGATGACAGGGACTTGGGTGGCTTCCACCGGCAGAGGGAGGTGAGCCTGCATTCCCCCCCTTTTTTCCTCCCTCCCCCACACAGACAGGAGCAAGGAAGTGCGGAGGGGTGGGAACACAGGAAGAACGACAAACCCCCAAGATCTCTGGTCTGAATTTAAGTGGCCAGCGGATCTTAGGGGTCATGTAAAAGCGCCCTTAGAGAAGCTATGAGCTTTGCAGTAGGTCATAGTGGAGAGCTTGACTAAATGTGGTCCACCTGAGGTAGGAATTGGCAAGCCACTCCAGTATCCCTGGCAAGAAAACTCCATGGACAGAAACAAAAGACTAAAAGAGATTATGCTGGAAGATGAGCCCCTCAGGTCAGAAGGTGTCCAATGTGCTACTGAGGAAGAGCAGAGGACAAGTACAAGTAGCTCCAGAGCTAATGAAGCAGCTGGGCCAAAGTCAAAATGATGCCCAGCTGCAAACATGTCTGGAAGAGAAAGAAAAGTCCAATGCTGTAAAGAAATATACTGTACTGTATAGGAACCTGTAATGTGAGATCTATGAACCAGGGTAAGCTGGATGTGGTCAAATGTGAGATGGCAAGAATAAACATTGACATCTTGGGCATCAGCCAACTTAAATTGGTGAATTCAGTTCAGATGACTATCACATCTACATCTGTGGGCAACAATCCCATAGAAGAAATGGAGTAGCCCTTGTAGTCAACAAAAGAATGGGAAAAGCTGTGCTGGGATACAACCTCAAAAATGACAGAACGATTTTGATACAATTCCAAGGCAGCCCTTTCAGCATCACCGTAATCCAAGCTTACGCACCACCTACTGATGGTGAAGAGTCTGTGATTGACCAATTCTGTGAAGACTTACAACTCCTTCTAGAACTGACACCAAAGAAAGATGTTCTCATCATATGGGACTGGAATGCTAAAGTAGAAACTCAAGTGATAAAAGGAATAACTGGCAAGTTTGGCCTTGTAGTGCCAAACAAAGCAGGGCAAAGGCTAATCAAGTTTTGTCAAGAGAACAAGCTGGTCATTGCAAACGCTCTTTTCCAACAACACAAAAGGAGACTCTACACATGGACATCACGAGATGGACAATACCGGAATCAGATTGATTATGTTCTCTGCAGCCAAAGATGGAGGAGCTCTATACAGTCTAACAAAAAACAACAACAACAACAACAACAACAACAAAACACCTGGTGCTGACTGCGGCTCAGATAATCAGCTTCTTATAGCAAAATTCAAACTTAAACTGAAGAAATTAGGGAAGACCACTGGGCCAGTCAAGTGCAATCTAAGTTAAATCCCTTATGAATACACAGTGGAGGTTAAGAATAGATTTAAGGAACTAGATTTTGTGGACAGAATGCCTCAGTCTTGTAATACTGTACAGGAGGCAGCAACGAAAACCATCCTAAAGAAAAGAAAATGCAAGAAATCAAAGTGGATGTCCAACGAAGCCCTACAAAGAGGAAAGGAGAAAAAGGACACAAAATACAAGGGAGAAAGGAAAAGATTCAGAAAATTGAATGCAGCCTTCCAAAGAATAGTGAGGAGAGACAGGATGGCCTTCTTGAATGAACGGTGCAAAATAGAGGAAAACAATAGAAAAGGAAAAACCAGAGATCTTTTCAAGAAAATTGAAGATATTAAAGGGGCATTTCATGCAAAGATGGATATGAAAAGGACAAAACAGGTAAGGACCTAACGGAAGCAGAAGACATCAAGAAGAGATGGAAAGAATAAACAGAGAATTACATCAGAAAGATCTGAATGTCTCTGATAACCAAGATAGTGTAGTTGCTGACATGGAGCCAGACATCCTCGAAAGTGAAGTCAAGTGGGATTTAGAAAGCATTGAAAACAATAAGGCCAGTGGAGGTGATGGCATTCCGGTTAAAATATTTAAAATCTTAAAAGACGATGCTGTAAAGGTGCTAAACATAATATGCCAGCAAATTTGGAAAACTGAGCAGTGGCCAGAGAACTGGAAAAGATCGGTCTACACCAAAGAATTCTCCAACTCTCGTATAATTTCACTCATTTCACAAGCTAGTAAAATTATGCTCAAAATTCTACAAGGGAGGCTTCAGCAGTATGTGGACAGAGAACTCCCAGAAGTGCAAGCTGCATTTCGAAGGGGCAGAGGAACTAGAGATCAAATTGCCAACATGCCCTGCATTATGAAGAAAGCTAGAGAGTTACAGAAAAAACACCTACTTCTGCTTTATTCAGCATGCCAAAGCCTTTGACTGTGTGGACCCCAAAAAACTATGGCAAGTTCTTAAAGGAATGGAAGTGCTTGACCACCTTATCTGTTTCCTCAGAAATCTATATATGAGACAAGCAGCAACTCTCAGAACTGAATATGGAACAACGGATTGGTTTAAAATTGGAATAGGAGTACAACAAGCCACCTTGCCTATTTAACTTATATGCAGAGCACATCATGTGAAAGGCAGGACTGGATGAAACACAATTAGGACTGCCGGAAGAAATATCAACAACCTCAGATATGCAGTTGGTAATAGCAGAAAGTGAGGAGGAATTAAAGAACCTCTTAATGAGGGTGAAAGAGGAGAGTGAAAAAATGGGCTGAAGCTCAAGATAAAAAATACTAAGATCATGGCCACTGATCCCATCATCTCCTGACAAATAGAAGGGAAAGAAATTGAGGCAATGACAGAGTTTATTTTCTTGGGCTCCTTGATCACTGCAGATGGCGACCGTAGCAATGAAATGAAAAGATGCCTGGTTCTTGGGAGGAAAGTGATGGCAAACCTAGGCAGCATCTTAAAAAGCAAAGACATCACTTTGCCAACAAATGTCTGGATAGTCAAAGCTATGGCTTTTCCAATAGTGATGTATGGAGGTGAGAGCTGGACTATAAAGAAGGCTGATCACCAAAGAATCAACACTTTTGAGCTGTGGTGCTGGAGGAGAGTCTTGAGAGTCCCCTGGACTGCAAGGAGATCAAACCTATCCATCCTGAAAGAAATCAACCCCGAATGTTCACTGGAAGGACAGATTTTGAAGCTGAGGCTCCAGTACTTTAGCCACCTCATGAAGAGAGAGGAGTTCCTGGAAAAGTCCCTGATAATGGGAAAGATTGAGGGCAAAAGGAAAAGAGGACGGCAGAGAATGAGATAGTTGGATGGTGTCATCTATGCCACCAACATGGATTTGACCAAACTCTGGGAGGCAGTGGAAGATAGAAAGGCCTGGCATGCTCTGGTCCATGGGGTCACAAACAGATGGACATGACTGAACGACTGAATGACAACAACAACAACAACAACAACAACAACTATTAGGATAAATAAGGCCAACAAACAAAGCTGGTTAAGTGTTATCTTTACAACAGTCATCAGCATCATCTTAGGACTGAGGAGCTGGAAGGAACCATTTGAATCACTGAGTTCAACCCTTGTCAAGGAGACACAGTGGGGAATCCAACTCCCAACCTCTGGCTTTGCAGCCAGATGCCTGATCAATGATATATCTAACAGTTATAGTAAACTTGCCAGCCAGGTGGACCCATATCTGAAGCACAGCCATGCATATGTATATGAACACAAACCTATCAAAATGTATATTGTAAGGTCTAAAACAGTGTGAGGCAGCACTAACATCCCTGTTTTGAAATTTCTATGATTGATGCCCAAGCAATGGGTCCCTTAATTCAATGTATAACTTCATCCCCTTCTTGAGACAATGTTACATGGCTGCAAAGCTGGACTAAGGACTTCTTAAGCAAAATTGTGATTAAATATAATGTAGCATGATGATACTCTATCACAGGATGCAAGGAGTTACATAAGCTTACAGAGCTTGGAAGATGTTGGATTTTTTAAGGGTTTAAATAGTTTCAAGGATGCTTCTTGTAGCATTATACCTTCTAACAGGATATATTTGAAAATGAATCTTCCAAAAATTTTATCTTCTTTTAATGACACAAGACAGGGCTGTTCAACTTTGAACAGGCCAAGGTCTACTTTTTCTAGCCCAAAGTGCCTGAGGGCTACTATACTAAAACCTCTGCTTACAAATTTTATCCATTCTGAGCACATGCTCATAAGTAAAAACTTTTGTAACTAGAGCAGCGGTTTCCCATAGGTATGCATTAAAAACCAATTACTCTGTTCTGGAGGTAACAGATTTCAGTGTGCCATGGCCCTTGAACTGCCCTGCTCATCTGAGACAGCGGGCTGGCAGTCCCAGAACTTTGCTGGGGCAGTGGTGGTCCTTGGGATGGGGAAGGGAGGGGTGGAGAACTGGTCCCCTCACCTTTTTTATTGATTGCTGCTGGGCTACTTTTGAACCCTTCATGGGCTACCAGTAGCCCATGGTCTACCTGTTGGGCAGGCCTGACATAAGAAATCAAGCAAAGAATTTTCATACTTGGCTTTTCTTCATGAATTGACACGAATAGGGAGAAAAGAGGGCTGGAGACTCACATAAGGAGTCCCCAGAATTCTCTGCTGTCCCTAGGATGTGCATCATTAAAGTGCAAGGAAGAAAAAAACACACACAGCTAGATAAAGGCGTGCAACGATGTTACTACATTAGCCAAATACTGTTTTGAGATTCTGCAAAGTTAGGAAGGTTTCATTTGCTTTGAAAGTTTCTAGTTGCAGGGTTTATTTTCTAGCCTTTTATTTTTTTCAGCAGGGATGGTGGTAGAAGGCTTCCTAAAAGTTTTACATCATGGGATGTTAGGCAGAATTGCTTGCTATGAGAAACACTGGCCTGCCAATCCACTTTCCACCTTCTAATGTGAAGTATATTGTTTGTGTTCTCACATTGCTGTACTACTCTGCAGCTTCTCTGTTTTTTCCTCAACCTCCATGGACTAGGGGGAAATGCTAATTGAGGTGACACCAGGACATAAACACAGGATTGTGCTGCTTACAATGCTGGGCACAGAACTTAGAGAAAGGACTATGTATGGCTTTATAGCAGAAGAGGTGTTTTGCAAACAGAAGATTCTGAAGTTTATTCCTTAGACATTTTCACACAGGCCTGGGAAAGGACCACTTCATCCAGCTAGCATGTGACCCTTTTCTCCCTCCTTGCAATAAACAGCAAAGTCTTATGTCTTTGGTGCTTTCACCTCCAGGGAAATTCATTGTGCCAAGACTGCATCCACTATGGGCGCTTTTACATGACCCCTAAAATCTGAGGCAAAGGGCTCCCAGATGTGGAGCTTAAAATTGTTTTCCCACCAGCTCCGGACTTTAAAAAAAATTAAGTACGCCCATGCCCACCTAAGCGTGTCCCAGCACATTTTCCAAGTACCTGGTCTCCGAAGGTGAAAAATTTCTGATGCGGATTGCAAAGCAGTGAGTGCCGGGCTCTCCCCGCCTTCTGTTTGTTTGGGTTTTTTTGCCCCCCGCCCCTTTAAGAGACTGGAATGCTTCCCGGGGCAGCTCCCGACAGCAGAATGGAGGTGAGCCTGCATTCTTTTCTCCCTTTTTTTCGCCCTCCCCTCATGCAGATAGGAGCAAGGGAGTGCTGAGGGGTGGGAACACAGCAAGAGGAGCAAACCCCCAAGATCTCTGGTCTGAATTTAAGTTGCCAGCAGATCTTAGGGGTCGTGTAAAAGCATCCTATGCCACCATTTACAGAAAGGAAAACAGGGAGTCTCCACAGGTGGGGGCCTGATACCCTTCACTAATTATGAGGGGCTTGCCTGTCTCTTACTAAGCTAATTATCACCTGACACAATATTCATATGCTGCAGCAGTATCATGACCCAGCTACCTTTGAATATCCCCTGGTATCAGCATATGCCAATTACATTTTTAGTACCAGATTCTATATTCACGCTGGGGTTAAGACTTGCCCTCTCGTCTTTCAGTATCTCGTTCCCCATTGTCACACTCAAAGGGTTTAAACTTTCTTCAACTACCTAAATAACAATTGTTGTAGGAAAAAGAGTACAACTTGCAAAAACAAAGGTAGGTTAGAAATAAAATTCCACTGGGGCACATGAAACATCTAACTTTAAACCCAACAAACCCAACATGCTGATGAACAGAACCCCCATGTCATTTTCCCCCACGTGCCCGAAAAACAGTAGAAAAACACATAAAACACATAAACAGTTAAAGACATAAAACACATAAAAACATAAAAACACAAAATGAAAAATGAAACATTTTTTAAAAAGTGTTTCAAACAAATCAAAAAAGAAAAGAAAAATGAAAAAAAATGAAACAAACCACCATTTTATTTATTATTATTATTATTATTTATTTGGTGCACTTTTATACCGCACCATTTTCCATAAGGAACTCTGGGCGATTTACAGATTAAAAGCATCAGGTAAAACAATAATATAGGGATACATCAGCTAAAACAACAATATAAGCAGAAGAGGGCAAGAAGCAGCGGATACACACACACACACACACACACACACACACACACACACACACACACACAAAGGAAGAAATTAAGTGGAGATAAGGTCACCATATGCCTCCTTAAAAAGCCAAGTTTTTAAAGCCTTTTTGAAGGCGGGCAGGGACTGTGCAAGGCACAGCTCACTCGGTAGATGGTTCCATGGGGAAGGGCCAACAACACAGAAGGCGCGGCTGCGAGTTGCCGACTTCCGCGCCTCCCTAGGAGTGGCCACTCTGAGAGAAAGCGCCCGCCATTCGAGTGGGCCTAGCCTCGGTTGACCTCTGGGAGATACACTTCATGCCCATCTCTATTTGTGAATAAACATATCCTGAATAATGGGAGTGTAAAATCTGTGATTTTTATTCATCTCAGTGCATTATCTATTAGTATTTCTTAACTGTCAGTCCTATTTGAATATTTAGGTATTTGTACCTATAAAGAGGAATGGGGACACATGCTGCAGCCCCCTCACCTATAAGCAGCAGCCTTCCAGTCCTTACTGGGAAAATCTGAAGGGAAAAAGTAACTAACACTTTAGGTTCATGTTGCTACAGAGATCCCTCTAGCTAGGAAATCCTGATAAACTGAAGTTCCTAACCGTATGAACCTTATAATCCCATCCATGTGAATGCAGTTGCATTTTTCTCTGCAGATCTTCACAGTTGCATATGGATTACTCAAATCTCTGTACAAGGCTGTAGTGCTGAAAAGAACAAGGAATAGCCACCCCATCAATTAGCAAACACAAAAGCGATACTCAGTAAATTCCTCATTCTCATTGACTGAGGCTGGTTCTGCAGCTTGCAATTTTTCCTTTCATAAAATCAAGTATTTACACATACATAGCAAACACAGAAAGCCTGGCTGATTAATGAAAAAAAGATACAAAGGCTTCTTCTGGTGCTTCTAATTTATAAAAATCAAAGAAGTAAACTGCTAAGTGTTTCGGTTGGGTGTAACCTGAACTATTTGCAAAACTTTGGTCACAAATGATAAAAGGTAGATGAGACAAACAGAATATCTTGCTTTTTAGCTTGCCCGTGAGGCATCCCATTTGTAAAACTAATCCCACTTCCTGGTGTGTTGGTGGACAGCTCCATGAAGGTGTCTCCCCAATGTGTGGCAGCAGTGAAGAAGGCCAATTCCATGCTAGGGATTATCAAAAAGGGGATTGAAAATAAAACAGCCAACATTATAATGCCATTATACAAAACAATAGTAAGGCCCCACCTGGAGTATTGTGTACAATTCTGGTCACCGCATCTCAAGAAAGACATAGTGGAACTGGAAAAGGTGCAGAAGAGAGCGACTAAAATGATTACTGGGCTGGGGCACCTCCCTTATGAAGAAAGGCTAAAACATTTGGGCCTCTTTAGTCTAGAAAAAAGGCGCTTGAGGGGGGATATGATTGAGACATACAAAATAATGCAGGGTATGAGTAAAGTGGATAGAGGGAAGCTCTTCTCTCTCTCCCAAAATACCAGAACTAGGGGACATACACTCAAATTAAGGGCTGGGAGAGTAAGAACTGACAAAAGAAAATATTTTTTCACCCAGCACGTTGTAAGTCTATGGAACTCCCTGCCACAGGATGTGGTGATGGCATCTGGCCTGGATGCCTTCAAAAGGGGATTGGACAGATTCCTGGAGGAAAAGTCCATCACAGGTTACAAACCATGATGGAGAAACCAGGGTACTTCAAGGGCCAGATGCAGGGGAGTGGTATCAGGAGACAGATATCTAGTCTCATGTGTTCCCAAACACATCTGGTGGGGCCACTGTGAGATACAGGAAGCTGGACTAGATGGGCCTTTGGCCTGATCCAGCATGGCTCTTCTTATGTTCTTATGTTCTTATGTTCTTATGTTCCTTCTGCCAAAGCTCTAGAATGCTAAAATGTTGCTCTTCACTGTCACCCTGATTTGGTCTTTTGCAAAAGCTGTTGGAATTACGTTTTCTTAATAGATTCAGCAGGTGGAAATATGCCCTTGTAATTAAATACACACTTCAATTTTGAGGCTTGCTACAACTTTCTATTTGAACTCATAAACATGCTAAGTAAGTGGGGAAAAGAAAATGAGAAGAGCAAACGAACCAAACCATACAGCAATGTGTTCTTATGCAACACAGATCAGCTTAATCACAGATGACAACTTCTGAAAACCTTTGCTTTGAATTCATCCCTGGCATTTTTCTAGGCCAGCCTGAAAACAAAAGTGTTGTCTTCTTAAAATGCAACACCCTTAGGCATCTTTACAAAAATAAAAAAGTGACATATCTTAGGTCTTGGAGAAAACAGTTTCCGTGCCTATTGGCTTTCAGCATCTCTCTAAAAGCTTCTCTCTACAATTTTGCTAGGTTCAGATTATCCAGATCAGCATGCATTCTGCAGATTAACCTACTCCTATAAATATAGGTATGAAAAGTGTAGGTTTAGGATTACATTTTAACTACCTCATTACAGCTTTATGGGTTAGAAGAAAATCGCTTGTTATTAACCCAAGACACTCTCGCCTAGTAAAGTTTTATGAATTTAAAAAGCATCTGCTATGGCAGTATATGCAGAGCTACATCTATTCAGCTCATTATTTCTGACTTCGCTCCTCTTCCGCCCCCTCCTTCCAATATTTTGCTTGTTAAATGAATCTTCCTATCACCATATTCTTCCCATGTTTTGTTGTTGCCACATCCTCAACAAAACCCCATGGACAAACAGCTTGTAATTACACCTGAACTACAATTTCTCTTGAGATGTTATTTTCTGCACACATCCATCTGTTTGTTGAGGATCACTTCATGTGGACCACTCACGAGCTAAGGATCGGAGCCAGTAAAATCAGGCTTACAAAGCAGGAAGGTACAGGAAAGACTACATAATTATTTGCTTCCTTCTTTCCAACCACATTCCATCCAGGCATTCCCACTGGCATTAACCAAAGCTGAGGATAATATAACAACAACAATAATAACTTTTATTGTCAGTACAAAGCCTGTGTACAGTGAAACTGACCCTCCCCTCCAAAACACCATCCCACTAAAAATACTAGGACTGCTGTTGGCAATGGTTGTTAATCAAGATTTCATTCCATCTTAGCCAGGATTCAAAATTTATGTTAGCTTTGGCCAAGAGAAAAGCTGTCTATTTTTGCATTGACCTCAAATATATTATTCTCAAATTCTCTTCTATCCCGCTGTCTACCCACAACAGAGGTGAAGATGTATACGCTCCTAGACAGTCTCTAACCTATGGTGGATCAAACCCACAGAACCTTCAGGGGCACAATTCAGTTTTAGAATTTAACACTGGATTCATAGGCCTGTTTTATGCCTTAAAGACTTTCCTTTTTTTTCTCCAAGAATACTGAAGTGACTGGCCAATTTGCCCTCCATGGGAATTATAGCAATCTAAGAGGTTGACCTTTGAAGTTCATAAAATCATACATGGTGTGGACAAAGTAGATAAGGAAAAACTGTTTTCCCTATCGCACAACTAGGTAGTACTACATGAAACTTTTGGGTGCTAGATCTCAAACAAATAAAAGTACTTTTTCGCCCAGAGGATCACTGTTCTGTGGAACTTCCTGCCTGGTAATGTGGTGACAGCTGTCAGCCTTGACAGCTTTAAGAAAGGATTGGACAAGTTCATGGAGAACAAGGGTATCAATTGCTATCATTATGGATGCCTAAGGACAACCTCAGGGTTGGAGAGATAGGCAGGGTATCTCTCAATGGCATTTGTGGGGAATCATAAGCAGGTGAAGACATCTGCTTGGGAACACCCTGAAGCAAATCATGATCCACTGTGTGAGACATAAGGCTGGACTGGATGGGCTGTGGCCTCTTCCAGCAAGGTTGTTCTTATGTTATCTTCTTATGAATAGTATCTGGTACACTTTTGCGTACTATAAAGCAGCTTTTACCAACTTGGTGTCTTCCATGAGTTTGACTACCACTCCAATAATCCCCCTCCAAATTCAGCCCAAAGGTTCTGGAGAACACTAGATTTGTAAAAGGCTTCCAAAAAGTAGATAAATGCCACAGAAAATATTGCTAGTTTTGTGAGATCTTGGTTATCAAGTAGGAACTGAATTTATATTCAGGTACTTATGTCTTTTGGCTTGAACTTTACATTTAGCTCAAGGCCTAACATTTCTACATGGAGCTATGGTCTTTTCAACATCCTTCCATCACCAGTCAAAATGTTTGGGTTCTTGATTGAATGAATTTGTAATTGCCTGGTTTAAAGTGTTGCTCTTGGCTCCATGTAGCATTTTTGTTTGTGTTTGCTTTTGTTTGTTTGCTTTTTTGAAAAGCCAATCATTTGCTGCTTTCTGATAAGCCAATCTCTATGTAAACAAGATGCCTGCAGCTAAAGTTTAGTTTTATAAATGCCAACACATATGTACAGAGTCCTAGCCACCACCTCCAGTCACCAGTCTATTTGATAATGTTCTCATCTGCTAATCTCTCTTGCTATCTCCCCTCCAATCTCTACTTTTTCTTTCTCTGGCCTATTAAGTTCTTCCCTGTCACACAAGTTTTCATTGCCCTTCTGGACACATTTGCTATTTGTAACAAGTCTTCTGAGCCACAAGCACAATGCAAGATAAAGCATCCCTCCAAAATCACTGTTATCTGCCTTTTCAGAAAAAGCAAGTGGTCCTTATGAGACTCATTGGCTTTGTTTTGCTATTCCCCTGAAATCCATCTACAACTTTAAGTTTTCAGTCGGAACCCACATGCATCCTGCACTGCCATTCTGGTATGGTGCCAAGGAATATTAGTATATACTATGTGAGCCTCTTGAAGTGCCTTATGCACACCATATTATGAAAGCCAATCTACAAAGCATTTTCAAAAAAGGAAAAAAGTATACCACAGTCCTTACTGTAAGAAAGAAGGCAGCAGCAGTAGCTCATCTAAAAATGCTGAACTGAACATAACTGTGAAATCAATGCATTTAACATATAAAAGCTACCACACTATAGCATCTTCTACTGAACCTAACTAGCTAGTCTTTTCAACTATAATGTAGGGATCTGGTACCACTGAACCCCTTTGCTGACTTAGCAAAAAGAACAAAACCTGGCTCCAAGGGTTGTCTGTTCAACACCAACAGTGTCACATGTGCTTACTTTGGGAGACCACCATGTCAATCGCGTCCTCCAATTATCTTTATTATTGACTCTTTTTCTGGGTGTTCTTGGCATGTTTATGGTATAACCAGTGGTGTGTCATTTAGAAAGGAGGTCCCTTTATGAAATAGAATGCTCGGAATTTAGGAAAGCAAAGAGAAGTTTCAGTGTAATCCATTCAATAAAAGCACTTATAGATAGTTTCCTATCTGAAGGCTACACTTGCTACCTTGTATTGTTTACCTCATGGTCTATATGTCAGATTAATCTTCATCCATGTGAATCCTATTTAATTCATGTTCAAACAGTGCCCAATTTTAGCAACATTGTTAAGGGACTAGAGCAGTTTTGGCAAACCTATGGCATGGGTGCCAAAGGCAGCACTTGGATCCCTTTCTGTGGGCACCTGACACCGCCCCTTCAGAGCCACACTTGTATTCGGGTTAAATTGCTGTATTGGCACTTTGTGAAAAATTAGTGGGTTTTGAATCGCAGTTTGGGCACTCGTTCTCTAAAAGGTTAGCATCACTGGACTAGAGTGTAAGCTTTGACTAAGAAATACATCACTCTATCGATACCTTGGAACAAATGTTTTATGTACTGAATGGACATACAGTATTCTGATTCAGTGCAATTATCAGTTGTCTGCTACTATAAAGTTC
>JAHTLZ010000129.1:77728989-77743081 GCA_023846285.1 Phrynocephalus versicolor | reverse complement strand
TCTTTCTTTCTTTCTTTCTTTCTTTCTTTCTTTCTTTCTTTCTTTCTCTCTCTCTCTCTCTCTCTCTATCTCCTCTCTCTCTGTCTTCCTCTCTCTCTTCTGATGTACATGGAAGTTGGGGATATGATAGACCACACATAGGGGAGTAATTTCAAATTTCAGGTAGGCGTTATATACCTGACAACTTTAAAATTTGCTAAAGGAAAAAAAGTAGATTGAATTCATTTGTACTTTATTCAGCTTGATCTTTAAATTTGCTTTGCATCATAATGGATTGTTATCCAAATTCATACAAATTAGCCTAAATGAGGTCAAGTCTATTATTAATTCAGTCTTCAGCTGGAGTGGGTGTACCACCCTAGTAAATAGATATCACATCAGTTTAACTGGCATGACTTCCATGAAGGGATTTTAGGAGTAGGGGGAGAGATCTCCCTTCAGATATTGTATTCCCCGGTAAAGAGAGTCATAATCCCCCATGAATCCAGTTTTAGCTTATGCATGGTTAACACTTAAATTGGTGAATAAAGAAAACATGCAAGATGCTGCTGCCCTGAGATCGTTTTTCATTACCTTTGCAGCAGTTTACATTGCTTCACATCTGAGATTGGAGAAGTTACGTCTTTGGACTACAAGTTCCAGAAATCCCAGCTGGTATAGCAAATGGCCATGATGGACACCTTGAAGATGCAGTCTAAGAAGTAAAATTTTCCAAGCTCAGATTGAGTTTATGGAAAGTTTCACAACTACTGGAATGATTTGCCTAATATATGTGAAGATTCACAAGGACACTAAATCATTTTGTTAGTTGCTGCTAGTCATCTACACAATCCATTTATTGGATACTTATTTGATGGCTTGCATTCACAAGCTTATGGTGTTTGATACCCTGTGTTGTAGATCTGATATGTCACAGGCAATTGCATGTGCTTCCACACAGGAAAGTGACAAAGTGATGACTTGGGTGTTTCTTATGTAAAAACATCAATACACTTCTAATAATGCAGTTTTGGATTGGCGTATCAGTGTGCAATTCTCTAATGGAACTGTTTAACGTCAAGATCAATTTTTTTGCCAATATATCCAAACATAAAACAAACAATATGTATTACGGAGTATAGACTTATTGTACAAACCTAATAACAGCACCTGCAGCTGACTGAGAAAGCTTTCATACCTTCTGGGAGATCCCAACCCACCATCTGGGACTGGGAATCAATGCTATATGATAGCTCAGTAAGCTGCGTTCTTATACTGGGAGCCAATGTCATCCTCTTCTTTCAGTGTATCCTATGATATTTTTCTTTTTGCTTTTTATTAGAAAACCTACTTCTATTGAGCAGTCTGTTTTTTAGTCACTCCCCTGGTGGCTTCACAGTTCAAGAAGTAAAGTACAAATAACTGTGATATGTACTTAATTTAGAAAAACAAAATTTTCTCTTTATTTGAACTCACACACACACACACACACACAAGTGGACCCTCGTATCACAAACAGTTTATATAACATAAAATCTGTACCACATAAAAAAGTCCGGAGATCAGGGAAATTTGCTTAACAGAAATTTGCTGTCTAACATTTGGAAATGAATTCCTCTATTTTGACATTGTTTGCTTCATTGTTATTCTTTCTGTACCTGTAGAAGAAAATAAAACATTCATTAAAAAGAAAGAAAGAAAGAAAAAAGATTGCATGGCCATTGTGCCTCTTTTTTGTGTGGCAGAAGATTGCAGACAAAAGGAGGAGAGATTGAGGTCACAAATATTTTAAGGCTTTTTTAAAAACATAAAACCTTTAAATGCCTTTTTTATTTGTTAAACCTAGGTATACAAAATAAAGAAAGGATGAAGGCAGGAAACCAAGGTTAAATTTGAATATCATGCGCAAACAACTCTGCAGCACAATCCATTACATTTCTATTGAGATACAGTGTATTCTCGAAGGCTTTCGTTGGCCAGGATCTGATGGCTGTTGGGGCTGTTTTGGGGGGCTGTTTGGCCATGTTATAGAAGTTTTTCTTCCAGACGTTTCACCAGTCTCTGTGGCAGGGATCTTCAGAGGGAAGGAGGTCAGGGAGCTAGGAGTTCTCTCTCTGCTCTGGGGTAGAGAGTGAGATTGTGGGGTTTTCTATAGTTGTGGTGGTGGTGAGGACTATGTGAACTATTCAGCAGAATAGTTCACATAGAGCACAGTTTATTTCTGAGCGAGCATGGGACCTCTGCCTAAACCAGACTCCTTCAACCTAATTCTCTCTTAATATATTGAGCTGCCAACCCCCATTGTCTTAAACTAACATATAGTCCTATACATGTCTAGAGTAAGGTAAAGTAAGCCTAATATATTAGCATTATTTAATTCCTGGTAAATATGTACAAAATAGGAATGTGCACCTTTAGTGTGACAAACATTACTTTTTAAAAAAAATATTTTAATTAACATTTTAGTAAAAAAAATGGAACAAAAACAACAAATGTAACTTTCAACTGAAAAACAACAACTAGCCATCCATATGGATGAACTAAACATTAAACCAAATACTATATCCAGTTGTAAACAAGTTTACCTTTATTGGGGTTATTAATCAAAATAATAACACAAATTATACCAAATGAATAATACAGCACAGCTTCTCATCACACTGAGCTCTAAATAACTTTGATATTCTATGAGACACTCCATGTTCTATTGCTTGATCGATATATGACTTAACAATGTGAAGTTCTTAAGATGTGGTCGCTGTGTAGGCAGTTGGTTTTTTTTGACATACATTACTTCAAGGAACTCCATTATTCCAGGTTGAATACTAAATCCTGGTGAGTTTCCAGTGTCATTTCTGTAGGAACTTTTCCTTCTGGAGATTCAGAGCCAAAAATGTAGTTATTAAATTACTTTGATTTTGCAATAGAACATGAAAAGAGAAACACGGCGTTCAGAGCTTAAGAATTTGGAGGATAATCTGCATCCCAACATTAAAGATGAAAGTTACGAGTCCAGAAGTTTAGACTTTTGAAAAATTAATAGGGAAATCAGTTGTTTGTTAATTGAGAAATAGAATTCTATGTATGTCAAGAACTCTGATATAAAACCAACCTGTATAAATAAAGGCTGGTTCAGATTTTTGGAGTTGCAGAAGTTGAACTCTTACAAAATAATTTACTTTGTGGGAGTCTTGCTTTTGCTAGATCAATAATGCTATAGGGATGAGACTGTAGTGAGGCAGGGTATGGGATTCTCTGACAGCTGGCTTAATTTGGATCTGAAGGGTCAGGACTAGGTGTGAGAAATCAGCAGCTCTACTAAGAACCAAATATAAAGCACATGTCCAATGCTTCCCTCATCCCTGCTGCTCCTAAGGAGCAGAAAAGACCCCCCCCCTTTTTAAAGGATTAATTGGATCTACTTTTTGGAGGGATATTAGTGACTCATATGGCCTCTGTTCTACTTCTCTTAGAATCTCTAGCCAGGCGTGCTGGAACCTTCAAGTAAATAAACTATAATGTAGGAAAGAGGCGGCTTCTCCTGGTTAAATAAGCATTTGGGGGTGGGGGGTGGGGCTGGGGTTTTTTTCAGTCACCTGTATTATTTTATTTGTCTACAATGTTTTGACGCTACTTTTCTCCCAAAGGGGGCCTAAGGCAGCTTCCATAATTAAAACATTACATTAAAAGCTCAAAACTGTAAATTATTCAAATTTTGAAGAATTTAATAATGATATCTTAAAATGTTAAGTAAAAGCATTACTAAAAACAGATTTAGAAGCAACAAAATATAATCCATCCCATTTATCGTCCCCTAGTCAGTCACTAAAGAAGAACCTGCATGAAGAGAAAGGTCTCTGTGCTTGCAAACAGTAAAGATGGGGCCAGCCTAGCCTCCTGTGGCAGGGAGTTCCAGAGCCCAGTAGCAATGCAGAGAAGGCCCTCTCCTTTGTTCCCTCCAAGACCACCTGTGCGGGTGATGGAACTGAGAGAAAAGCCTCTCCTGATGCTTCTAGCACCAGGAGAAGCTCATAACGAGAGAGAATGGGTTTTGAGATAGCTTAGGCCCAAGCTAGCCCTAACCCTAACCCAAGCAATTTGGGGCTTTATAAGTTAAAACCAATACTTTGAATTGTGCTCAGAAATGAATCAGACACCAGTAGAACTGCTCTAAGAGGTGTGTTATGTGGTCCCCTTATTCAGCCCCAGTTAACAACCTGGTGGTAGCATTCTGTACCTGCTGAGGTTTTCGAGCACTTTCCATGTACATTGTGTGACAGCTGTCTAGCTGGGATATAACTAAGGCATGTATCACTGTAAGCTCTCCTGGAATGGGTGCAGTTGGCAGACTTGTTTTAACGGCACAAAGACACTCCAGGCTCAGAGATGAATCCAGGAGCACACCCAGCTGTACTCCTGTGTTTTCAGAGAGAGGGTAACTCCATCCAGTACAGTTGCCAGACAGCTGGCAGATTCAAACCAAAGACTCTTTTGCCAACCCCAGGCATCAGATTCTGTATCAAGTGAATGTGCCTGGGGGCAAAGGGGTGGTGGGATATTTTCTACATGCTGTTCTACAATTGCAAGAGCCCTCTCTCCATCATCATTTCTTTAAATGAAGGGATGTGGTGCCGCTAGTGAGGCTTTAGTTGCTCTTTTCCTACGGCTGCTTGAACTCCATGGGGAGTTAATCCTAAAACTAAGGATTGGCTCATTAAATCTCATAACGGACCAAAGTGTTCTTACTTTCCTCTCTCTTTGTTCCTTTTTATTTTGGCAAACCAAGCATACTGACATTTGCTGCAGTTAAGAACATTGTGAAACAGATGCATGTCTAAATGAAGCCAATGGTGTTGTTCAATACTTAATTACATAACTTTTAAAACAGCAGCAACAACCAGAAAAATGGGTGCTCTCTTTATTTCATACACAGTGCACAGGACCTCTCTGAACTCTGGCCATGCCCAGAACTCAGAATCCAATTTTCCTCCCTGGATTCACATAACATCCTTGATCTTCCAGTAGATTCAAAATAACACGTCACAAGAATACAGCAAAGCTCGCTCAGATAGCTGCAAAGTGCATAAAACTGCTCAAGGGGAAAGAGTATTTCTTCTGTATCCAATGTATGAAGTTAGCTTGTTCTGGAAGAGTGAGCAAATAGACCTGTTACACCTGAAATTGAGCCTGACGGAAGAAGCAGAAAGCTGCATATGAAATGAGGTCTGGGCTCTCTCTGCTCCTCGGCACCTAATCATATGAGGCTATATGTCTGGCCCTCTGATGATTCTATAATTACTTGTGATATCTCTAGAAGTGATCCACATTTTTCTATATGCTTAGTGTCCGGTTGCTGAAAAACTGAGAATGTATCAATAGAGGAAACGCCATGTCTTGACAAGAGAGCCAATTCCATAATGCACTGGTCTTGAATCCTTTGGAGGATGGTTGTAGGATGTCTGGATTCATAATGACTTCTCGTACATTCCTGTTTCAGAATGAAGAGCGGCTTGACAAGGAGAGAAAAGCTGTGAAAGGGAAAAAGCATGGCCGGCTGTATCTTACAGAATCATCTCTGGAACAGTTGTCAACCTGAATATTTTTTAGGAGGAAGGGTTCCTTTCAAGTCTAAAAAATAAAATTGGGACCTGCTCGCAAGAAAGCTCATCACTGAATAAATTGCAGTTTGAGGAGAGGTCACCATGTTAATCTGTAGTAGCATATCCTCCCAAAACAAAAGAAAAAATAAAAAAATAAGGGAAAAATGCTGTGGCACCTTAAAGATTAATTACTATATTTTAATATGAGGTTTAGTTGACAAGTCTGTTTCCTCATTTAATAACATTCTTTCCTGACTTCAGGGCAAAAGATCTATTAAATGTTGGAATTCCAACCACATTATTGATGAAGCTTGGTTTGACTGGCCCAGTGACTTGATAGCTGATGTTTAACCCATTGTAAGGGAGATTGGGTGGGAAGTGAAGGGAAAGGTTCATATTTTATATATTTATCATTTTAATGTATATGCCATTGCTCCACCCAAAGGCACAAGAACTACATTACAGTAGACATAATTCAGAAATGATTACACACAGGAAAAACATAACAGTCTTAAGAGCAAACTGCATCACCACTCAAGTGATAAGAACATGCCTAAAATTATTGCCTTTTTAAAAACACCCTTTTGCATTGGAAATTCCTGTTGGCACACCTTTACCATGGGAGATTTTTTTCCCCAGGGAATAAGGTAGATTGAGTGTTCTAGGTCAGAAAGCACTCAAAAAGATACCATGGAAAAGCGCTGGAAACCAGCCAGGTTCATGCACACATTGCCTTCCCACATGTATCTTGTTTCCAAGCTATAATTAGTTCATTTGGCATTTCTTACCATTTTGGAAACACTTTGTACTCCAGCTGGCTCTGGATTATTGGTGCTTGGTTATAAACAAAAACCTAATTAGATTAACAAGCTTGTTTTTCCCCCTTCTATTTATACCTCTCCTCTGTATTAATATTTAAGAACACTGTGTGGAACACCTGAATGTGCTGCTCTGCTCTTGCATTATGATTATAAATACAAGTAGTATTTTTGTTGTATTAGTGGGTTGTTTTGTCTTTATTTAGTATTTATATACCACCAGCTTGTCCAAAGACAACTCAAGAAAAGATAGAATTGATGGTTAAGCAAGCAGGGACCTTCAGTCACTCTCGCTGGATGGTCACTTCCCTTGAAGTGCCTCCTACAAGGGTCAAGACTCATGGTCTCTGTAGTAGAGAGAGAACCATTTTGGAGAATGGTTCATTGAATTAACAGAATTTAAGAGATTAGTAAAAGATCTGGGTCATTGTGGAATGATGATTTCCAAGTGTATTAAAGAAAGAGAGTTGATTAACAAAGCAGGGTATCTTCTCAAGAACATCAAGAATCTGAGCTCTGCAGACCCAATCAATGATTGCTACAACTGTAATTTGATTAGATCAAGGACATAGAAATGATTTCAGGAAGCTCCATGACAGTTGGATCCTGGATATTCCCTAGTCGGTTTCAAGATATTTTAAGAGCATTTGGGCCTTGCTTGCAGGAACTCTCCAGCTTCTCATATAAGAACATAAGAACATAAGAAGAGCAATGCTGGATCAGGCCAAAGGCCCATCTAGTCCAGCTTCCTGTATCTCACAGTGGCCCCACCAAATGCATCTGGGAGTGCACAATACTAGATATCTGTCTCCTGATACCACTTCCTTGCATCTGGCCCTTGAAGTACAGTGCAAATTATAAAACCATTCCAGGCAAAATGGAATCTCCTGGAGCCAAAGTAAAGTAAAGGTGAAACAACATAAAATGCAACTAGCTTAAAAAAAATCTGGCACAGCCTGTTACCTAGCATACATTAAAGCCAGAGGTGAGAAGCCCAGCACCTTTCAGTTTCTGGACTGCAGTTCCTATGCCTGAACCTTGTCCATACTGAGTGTAACTGGAGTCAGTTGGATCAAGAGAGTTCTGGGTTAAATGAAGGTGCTGGAGAATGAACTGGAGTATGACAAATGCAAAATGTGCTCAGTCCCAAAGGATTAAGTTCCTTCTGACCTCTGGAATGGAGAAAATCTGGACTAATGATACCCTCCTGAGAGAATTTATTACTGTGCCAGATCATTTGGTTTAAGGCAGTCTTGGTTGGTTTTTAAATCCATTGAAAGCTAACAAAGTTGATATATCCAGCCGCCTATACTTAGACTTCAGAAGTGTCCTGCATAATGTTAAAGTTAAGAAGCTAGGGTTGCCTGTTCTCAGGTTTTGGTCCTCAGACTGAAGTGGTGACATGTATTTTGGGGGACTTGGGCTTTGGACTGGAAATCTCAGGGAACTGGATGCTTCTGACCAGCAGAAGCCTTTACTCTGATTTTAGTGTAAGTTTTTATTGTTTTAATTATTTATTGATATCTGATGTTTTAACTGTTTTAATTTTTGATTGTAAGCTGCCTAGAGACCTTTGGGTAGTGGGAGGCATATAAGTTGTAAAAATAACTAAAATAAAATAAAATAAAACTCTACAGAAAACTTAGTTCTGAAGTGTAAATTAGTTACCTAGTAGTCCATCTCAATTCCATTTGAACATTAGGAAGAACTTCCTGACGTTTAGAGCTGTTTAGCAGTGGAATATGCTGCCACGGAAGGTGTTGGAGTCTCCTGCTTTGGAGGTTTTTAAGCAGAGGCTGGGTGACAATCTGTTGGAAATACTGTGATGAGGTTCATGCATGGCAGGGGGTTGGACTGAATGGCCCTTGAGGTCTCTTCTAACTCTATGATTCTATGATTCTTGGCTGTTTCTCACTTATTGTAGCGCTTATCTCCCTACTGCTGGAATATTTACTTAAGTATTCTGGAGACATATTTACCTATGTCTTTTATGGAGATTGTGCATATGTATATTTATATATGTTATGTTCAGTTCTAACTCTGGTTGATATGACCAGAATGGTTGAAAGAAAAATAAATGGGCAATAGTCTACTATTGTATGATTGCTTTCCAAACATTTATTATGAAATATTTTACAAGCATGTGCTTGATCATAGCTCAAGGCTGGATAGGACAGCAGTGAAAATGGAATAACATCAAACTAGCATTAAAACCAATTAAGAACAAATTAAATTAAAGTGATGTGCACCAATATTTCAGCCATCTCAGTGTAAAGGAAAAGTATGCCACTCATATTACCTTATTCAGCCAACTATCATCTGCTTCATTCCCATGCCAGCCCCACCAATTACCTGGAAATCAAAAGGAGAGAGAATGACACTAAAGCCAATAAGATAATTCTCATTTACATAATAATTTCCCTGTACTCTGCTTAATAGGCTGAGAGTACTGTCAAAATTATATATCTTCCATTCTAGAAGAAACTTCAGTACGCTAACTGAAAATAAATTACATGGACTTCCATTTTGTCTTCTGTTAGTTGAGAGATTTTTTGCAAACCATTTTTGGTGGCCTAACTTGTACATAAGACCTTGTCGTTTCCTCTTTCGCAAAATCTAGACATGGCCCCTTTCATCTATAGACATGTCTATAGGTGGCAATGCCTACCGCAGAATCCCTCCAAGGGTACAGGTAATTATTTTCTTCTTACATTTCCTTACACATAGCTCAGTTAGTCTGTTAATTTGGTATTTTCATTTAATGCTCATGGTAGATTGGCAGTCAATGAAAGTGAATACAGTACTGTACTTTCTGTGTTTCCCTCTTGCTTCCATAGTTCATGAGGCAAGAGCTTTGTCAATGATACACTGTCCCCCCCTCCCTCAAATGCTAATGTGACTAGTGTGTCTTCATTTGACCTGACCTGAATTCTTTTTTTTTTTTTTTTGGTCTGAAGAGGTTAACATTGTATCTAGCATTTCTTCACTTCCTAGTATACCTGCTTGAGAACCAAGTAATGTTACTTTGTGATACAAATATTATTCTGTTAGGAGTTCAGTGGAAACTACTAATTCATCCCATAAAAATACAACTGAAGAAAACTCAAATATGCCAATTCCATCACTTAGGAGAGATTTAGGCCTCAAAGATGATGAAACACGGGCCAGAAATTTTGGCACTGACAACTGATGTACCACAAATCGGTTTGTTGGTTTGTTACCATAGTATCGAAATCTTGGACTTTGTCCAATGACCAAAAAACATTTTCATTATGGATGATTTACATGGAGTTTCTTCATGCGACCAAGGTATTGACCTTCTTGAGAACCTCTAAATTACAAACAAATAGGGGGTAAAGAAGACTACTTTGTGATCCAAATTAAAAATGGAGCTTAACTTCGGTTGCTGAAATACCAGCTTTCTTGGCTTGACATGACAAATGAGGGAGTATGGTGGAGGCATGGAATACAACAATTCTTCAGAATCAGGATATGCTTTTTAGGATTGATTGAAAGCCCTGCAATTAGGCCTAAAAGCAACCTCTGCAGTAGACTAGAAATGCATTAGAAGAGAATATCATGAAATAATGTGAAAGAGGAGAAGACTTTTATTCATTCCCTCATCTGAGTGGTAGCTGGTTAACTGATAGCTGCACGTATATATCTGGAACAACTCTTAAATGCTCTAGCCAAGTACTGCACAGATAGAAAAGATTAAAAAATAAATTGATTAAGTCCTAAAATATGCATGTTGCTTCATAAATTTGAAGGGGGAGATGAAATTAAAATAATGTTAATGTAGAAGGGGAAAACCCAGACCTAATAGATTTTCAAATTCAGGCAATGCCTTGAATGCTGAACCTGTACAAGTTTGCCTCTGATAACCTCTGTAATCAGTCATGTTTGAGAGATTGGAAGTGCTACTTTCCCTCCTCCCCCATGCACATTTTCCCCCTTAAATACTTTCTAACCTTTTTTACCTAGTAAGGGAGCCAGGTCCAGAAAGGTTCTCTCCATCCTGGCTACAGCTGTACTCAATGGCAGTGCAGATGGCTGAGGATTTTCATTAGGTTCATTTTTGCCAAGAACTTAACGAAACTCACAGATTTCTCCATACATTCAACAGAAGGTACTTGAGGATTAAAAATATCTCAATGGGGTGGGGGGGAGGGAAACTGATAGTTCATTTATCTTTCTACTGAATAAGCCCTGTCCTTTGAGGCTGAATTATTCAAAATAGAGGTAACGTACATTGGACCATACAGAGATTTTGGATTTAATTTCCCAGAACCCCTTAAACTGTAGTGCCCAGAACTAGACAGAGGGCTCCTGGTGAGATCTGAGGTCTTGAAAATATAAGTCAAAACAGGTTGCATGTCAAATTTGATTTAAAATATTTTCACTGCTGGTGTGGAAGAATTTTCAAAGAAACTTTATCTAGCTGTTGAATCCACTATGTTCCAATCAAAAAGGGTGGCCACACTTGTACAGGATCAGAGAGAAGGGTGGGAGGAATGACACAAATGCTTGAACGGAAATTCTTTTCAAAGATATACCTATTAAAGGAGCAAGACCTAGATCTGGAATGTGTCAGCTCCATGGGGGATGTTGCATAAGAACCAATTAAATGTTAACATTCGTTATATAATTAGTAGGTAACCAACACTAAATAACACTGCATATGTGCTGAACAAATGACACCATCAAATCAGTTGCTTGGGATTTAAATTAGGGCAAATTTCTGGTTGAGAACATTAAAATAGAAACGCAAGCTATATTCATCAAGCAACAGTGATCACTTCACACAACAGAACACCCATCAACTACACAGAAGGATTGTTGTTATCCCTGATTGCATTGAAACTTCTTAATCCCTCCATCACAATACAATGACTAACACCTTTTCTCCTGCATAGGACAAGTTTCCTGTTTTCCACAACTTTAAAAACCCCAGTCTCACTCACTCTGTTCCCCAGAGCGCAGAGAGAACTCCTAGTTCCCTGAGATCCTTGCCCTCTGAAGATGCTAGCCACAGAGTGGAATTGTGTGGTGTCTAGAAAACACCTGCATAACCTGTTTCATTTGTGTCATAAACATATATAATACAAAACAAACAGATTGTATGCTATTTGAATATGGCTAGAAAATGAGGATTTCAGTCCAGCTTTTATAAATCATCTTCTGCTGCACTTTATGTAATTGCCTGGCTAGATTATGTGGGAAAGGTGCCACATTCCATGCTTAATGCCCTTTGTGTTGAAACAGAGAGAAATATGAATGATGTATGCAGCTACTACATAAATGCCTGCTTCTGATTCTTTGAGCTGTTGCCCTAAACATTTCTTGGATTTCAAGTCAAATGAAAGCTTACCTTCCTTCATCAAGATTGATTCTATGATTCTAATTCTAGGCAAATGAGAACAAAGCATATGGTATTCGCTTCCAGCTATTATGAATGCATTCTTGATTATTATTTTCATCTATTAGTTTCCAACAGTAATTATACCATAATGACATGAAAGCTTGCAAAAAGATGCAAAATCAACTGCACTGTTATTACATTGTATTATTTATCAGCAATAGTTGCAAGGACTCAGATGTTTAAAAATGCTGTCCAAATAAGTTAAGGCAATTAACTCATTTGGAAAATATTTAATGTAGTTAATTTGCAAGTCAACTAGTGCTCTTAATAGAATGAACAATTAGGTATTTTCCTTTTTCCTTCTGAGTGTTTCAAAGTTCCTCTTCTACTTGCATATTTCTAAAATGTGAAGTTTAAATTTTTCACACAGATACTAGGATTTTTGAGAAGTATATGTAGGGAACAATGTCTTCCAAATGGTGATTTGCTTTGCTACTAAATGACAACAGCTTCACTGACTGCCAGTCTGTTTCAGGCCTCAATTCAAAATGCTAGATACTACCTATAAAGCCCTATACATCTTGGTTTGAGTTATTTCAGGGAACATACAGCAGGACCCCCATATCTGTGCTGGATTGGTTCTGGGCTGCCCTGCAGATACTGAAATCCACAGATAAGAGCAAATGCTCTTATTTGAAGGTGACAGTGGTGACAGCAGTGGCAGGGTGCCGGGGGCAAAAGCATTTACCTCAGACTCCCCATCACCCTTGTTGGGCAGCAGAGCAGACTGGGTGGCGTGAAAGTGCGCTGCTGCACTGCCCGGTAAGCTTGAATGGTCATTTACCCATTAGTCTAAAAGAGGAAAGCAGAATTTGGGCAATGGTGGACAAATATCAGGCTACAATTTTACCTATTTCTTGATCAGGAAATGTATGGAATTTTGTTGCAAAATACGTTCTTTCACTCTCCCTGCAAATTGCTCTCGGAAACTATTTCCTGAGCTAAAGAAATAGGGGATATTTGCATCTGAGGATGACTTCCATTGCCAGTTTCCACTCCTTTTCCTCTCATATTGGTTTCATCTTATTTATTTAACAAGGTCAAGCTCCTTTTACTAGACAAGGGAGTGAAATATAAGTTATTTCATTTTGCAAGAACGCTAATAAAGAGGCAAGCCAAGGCCACACACACACACACAAAAACAGAACACAGAATTCTGTTGACATCTTATTCTTATACATTTAAGTAAACCATAATCCTACATATCTACTCCATCCCCAAGCTATGCATCACACCCCATTGTATGCATTGTAGATAACTTAGGTTTACCAGAGTCATGATTGCAATTCATGAAATATGAATTAACTTAGCAGGCAGTTTGCTCTTGGTCTGTGTCAGATTTGGGGAAGTTTGTGCAAAGGGTTTTGAGCTACTCTTTTTCAAAATAAAACTTTTTATACAATCACGGAATAATTGACTTGGAAGGAGCCTATAAAGCCATTGAGTCCAGGTCCCTGCTGAATTCAGGAATACATATAAAAGCAGATAGAAAGAGTGCTCACCTCCTCCTGAGGTAATTGGTTCCATTATTGTACTGCTCTAGCAGATAAAGGGATTTTCATGATATTCAGACTAAATCTGGCTTCCCGTAGTTTTGGGCCCGCTGTTACATGTCCTGCACTCTGAGCCGATAGGGAACATACCCTCCTCTGTACCTTTCAAGTGTTTGAAAAGTGCTTTTATCTCTCTGTTCATTCTTCTTTTCTCAAGGCTAAACATGGCCAGTTTTTCCTCAAAGGGCTCATTTTCCAGTCTCCTGATAAGTGTTGTTGTCCTCTTCTGAATGTGCTCTAGTTTGTTGGCATTTATCCCAATGCAGAAACAAGTGATCCTAAAAACACCCAGATTTAAAATGGCTGCCTAGATGGCCTAAGCACATCCGATCTCTCCTGATTTCAGAAGCTAAGCAGGGTTGGCCCTGGTTAGTACTTGGATGGGAGACCACCAGGGAATACCAGGTGCTGTAGGCGCCTGGAGAACGAACTGGCAAACTACTCCTCCAGTATTCCTGCCAAGAAAACTCCATGGACATGGGGTTACAGAGTTGGTCATGACTGTAACGACGCAACACACACACACAGAGTCCAATTTTGTTTCAATCAAAAATGAATGTTTCATCCCACTGACTGTTTTATTTGGAAAGAATCCACACATCAGGAAATGAAATATTGATCCTCCAAAAAAGCTTTTTAAAAAGACAAATAATCACTTTCTTATAAGATTAAGCATTCATGGAACAGGCTTACCTGCAAGAGTGTTCTAAAGTAGACACA
>JAHTLZ010000129.1:77708855-77728979 GCA_023846285.1 Phrynocephalus versicolor | reverse complement strand
ATTAGTGCTGGGAAAGGAATTCTTGGTCTCTTTATTTAAAAATGAATAGAGAACAAATATTTAGAAGTTGACTCATTTAAGCAATGAAATTACTTTTTTGTTGTTTTGTTACTTGGGCAGAACTTTAGGGCCTAAGTCCTGTCATAGTTTCAACTAGAGATGGGCATGAATCAGAAAAATGGCAATTCATTTTGATTCATGATTCATCAAGATTCATCATGAATCAAAAATGATTACTACTTTAGTAGTCTACATGGACCACTTATGGTGACGTTTGGGATTTTTTTATTTTTCCTTTTTAGTAAAAACTACAATACAAAATAAAAACAATTAAAATAATTAAAAATAAAAACAAGTGAGATTTATATATAAGTCAAGAAATTAACCATAACAAAACAAGCCCTGTGCAACCCACCTCCCACTTGGGACTTAGAGCTCATGCTTACAATCCTTAAAGCAAAAGCAAACCCTAACCCTAACCCATACCACTTCAAGTAGTCTCTGGGTGGTTTACACTTTAATTACAGTATGCAGGCTACACATCCCCCACCCACCCACCCAACAAGCTGGGTACTCATTTTACCGACCTCGGAAGGATGGAAGCTGGGTACTCATTTTACCGACCTCGGAAGGATGAACCTTGAGCCTGCTACCTGGGATTGAACCCCAGGTCGTGAGCACAGTTTTAGCTGCAATACAGACATTTAACCACTGTGCCACAAGGCTCCTTAAAATATTGACCTGCACATTTCTCTCTAGAAATATGCTGAATCTTCTCCTGCTGTGTGCCCTTTACTTTTTTGAAATACATATGCCAACAATTTGTCCCATACTCCATTAAAATCATTAGGTTTTTTTAGTCCCTTCCTAATTCATTAATAGCCACATTCCACAACTCCCTATACTATTCCTTCAGTGCTATTTGATTACAGTGGTACCTCTTAAAACAAATTTAATCCATTCTATAGGTCAATGTGTTTTAAGAAAATGTTGTCTTAGGAAACTTGGTTTCCCATAGGAATTCTTTGAAAATGGATTAATCTGTTCTGGAAGCTATGGGGCACTACATTTTATAAAAAATTTGTGTTATGAAACACAGTTTCTCATAGCAATGCATTGGGAACAGATTAATCCATTCCAGAAGCCAGAATAAAGACAAAAATACACCCCCTGGTACAATGCAGAACAGTTTTTCGTCTTGCGAAGCATCCCATAGGGAATTTTTTTTGTCATGTCAAGTATGCCTATTCCTGAAAAAAAATTTCTTCTTACAATTTTTTATTTATTTTATGAGGCATTTGTCTTAAGAGGTACCACTGTATTTGATTTCCAGTTTTAAGCTAAAATTAACCTTGCTACATTGCCATTATTATTTCCAACTCCACTTCCTCTTTCTTCAGTTTTGTGTTCACAACCATATTTAACAATACCATTTGTGGGGTAGCATTTGTGTTCAATACTATGTTTCTTCTTGAGGTTAGATATGCAGAGCCACTAGGTCAATCCAAACTGATAATTTTGGTCAACCTAAAATTAGCTCTCAGAGCTGACCGAATACTTCACTGGAGGTATATATGGTCAAGTCTTTCACCAGTGAATAAATGTTAAGTCAAGGAGAAATAAATCATGCCATTCTGTATAACTCTATGAGGTCAGGAATTTAACGAAAGCAGGCAGTTTGCTATTGTCACAATGGCATCTCAGGACTTTTAAATTACACTAGTTTCGGCTTAAAATACTTTAAAGTGGAAAAAGTGGGAGACTACAAGCACTGCTCGTGTGAGCATATACCTGAGGGTTAATGTTATACATGCATGACTAATTTAGTCCTTCATATTTTTCAGATACCAAATTTTATTAAAATGTGAACAGTAGAAGAGGAAAAATGTCCATCAGAGTTACTTAATTTCCTTTGCCAGAGTCTAGATAACTGCTGCTTAAGAATGAGATGGAAAATTCCAAATCCCTAGAGAGCAGAAGCTACAGTCTTCCCCTGCAAACACAAGCAAGCAGGCAGACAAACATCTTTTAATCAATCAATTAATCAATCAATATACAATGGCAACAACAACAGCAACAACCGCAGCAGCAGCAGCAGCAGCAGCAACAACAACAACAACAAGCACCCTCTTCCTTCTAGTGGCCAACACATTTTTTTTTAAAAGAATACTGTTGGGTTTATGAGTGGCCTGTGGGTTGTATGGTCCTCTCCAAACATGGCAAAATTGTCCCCATTGCCTCTGGAGAGCATGTAGGAGACTTGTTAAACCTTAATATGTTTTTCAGCTTTGGAAAGACCCCACTTGCAATATATGTCTGTTTCTGAGCACCAAATTTAAGAAGGATGTTGACAAACTGGACCATGTGAAAAGAGGGTTGACCAAGATAGTAAAAGGAAAGGAAACCTTTTAAAGAGCAATGGAGGGAGTCAGCTATGCCCAGGTTTAAAAAGAGAAGATGTGATATAAAATATCTGAAGAGGTCTCACATTCAACTGGAAATGAGGTTGCCCTTCATTGAAGACCATGTCTGACTTCTTCCAGTGTAGCCTTCATTCTAGTATGCTCCGGGCAGGGAACAAAACTTGAATTTCTGATGTATGGATTCATGAAATCCCTCTTATCTTTTCTTAGCTAATTAAAGCTCTTCTAGGTATAACAGAATAGGAGAGTGATATACCACTCTCACCAAATACATTCCTACAAGCCTGATGAGATATATCTTTGCTGATATTGAGGTGCTTCAACACACTTTACTTCTGCAGAGCTTTACATGCAGAGACATGATTGACTGGAGCAAGTCTGGAGTTCATGGAGGCCATGGCTACTCTAGGCTTGTCCCAGCACATTGGTGATCTAAATCTCGTCCCCAGTGACAAGGGGACCACTCCTGGATAGCTCATCCCTGTAGTCGTTCCTTGATGGGGGCAGGATCCACAGGGTCCCTTCCAGCTCTGCAGTTCTAAGATTCTAACATTCTTATTACTATATTTTACTACAGCTTTGCATGGGTTTTAATTGGGAAAATAATATGTGATGGACATAGAACTGCCATCTTATCTTAGATTAAACCATTGAGCTATTCATACTTCCTGCTTGAGCACAGTGATGTCTCCTAATTATATTTAGAGACCCCTCTGCTCTCACTGCTTCAAATAACCATGGTAAAACAGTGGTGGATTTAATCATAGCCCTCTCGCATAACATTTCCCTTGGTCTTCAGAGAAAGAACTGTGCCCAGGCATGAATGGTTATGGGAAGCAACATCTGTGGGAACCCCTCTGATTATATTAGTGCTGTCTCTTAGGTTGGTTAGAATGAAAAAATGCAACAGATGTTGCTTTAAATGTGTATAGTAATTGTCTTTTTACATGATGAGAATCTGTGCTCCAGACTCTTCATATGGGTTTTTGAGGAAATGTGACTTTGTATTAAAAGGAACTAGCAAGGCATGTTGAATTATAAACTAACTGATGCTGGGTAGGGCACAAACCATCTGGATGTATTGTGCTTCTTTTTAAATTTTCCATTCTGAGATCCTTTCATTTCTTAACATCAAGCTGCTTGATTGTAGTGCTTTGAAACTTGCTGAGTAATTTGTTGCTGCGTCTGAAAAAGTAATTTTTGCCACTAAAGTTACTTTTTAGTTATTTGCTGCAGTATACATTGTCTTTTCATCAGTGTTTTTTCTTTCTTTCTTTCTAAGAAGGACTGAAAAAGGCACAGAATACCTCTAAAATGTGTAGACTACATAATTAAACTGTAAACCACCCAGAGAGTACTTGAAGTGCTATGGGGCGATATATAAGCAGAACAAAAAAGTGATTTAAAAGTGAATTTTAAAATTAACTGGAAAACATGACTTCCTATGTAAAATTATTTTATCATTTTTCTGCTCGTTGTAATAGTTTTGAAAGCAATCTATGTCCTTATTAGCCAAAGAGTTGCACTGCATTATATTTAACTAGATTAGTTGATAATTATAAGCTCTGATGTAGTGTTCCGATGTGCTTTTTATTGTGGAGTGTGTCATACATACTTAAAACATAGGGGCACATGCACAGCATTGACACACCATGAGTTCTGTGAGACTTTTGCTTGGCTCAGCTGATGGGCTGCAAAAACAACAACAAGGGAGTCATTCCAGAATTGGTGCAGCAGAGAACAGTCAGCTTTGGCTGATTGGCAGCCAGGCTACTTCTGTTCAAATCCAAAGAGAACTTTTGCTACAAAGTCCTTCTAATATGACTTTCTTTCAGGAGTATATCCCATTTATCATGTACAGTAACTGAAATGGCCTCCTTTCAGCAGATGGTCAAGGGAAGAGACGGTAAATATGTAGGTTTGCTGATGGTGATACCAATTAATATTGGGTTCAACAACTTGACATAGATCAGACGCAGTTGAGGGCACATAGAATCATAGAATCGTAGAATCGTAGAACCATAGAGTTGGAAGAGACCTCAAGGGCCATCTAGTCCAACCCCCCTGCCATGCAGGAACCCCCATCACAGTACTCCTGACATAGGATAGAATGACCAGGCCAGAGAGGGATGCAGCCATGGCAATACTGTTTGTGCACTCAAAGAAGGCTTGAGTGCTGGTGCTGGTTGAAAACTAACATAATATTTCTCTTGGTGTTAACTTGATTGCCACACAATGATAGTACTGTTTGTAAATCTTAATTCATACTACCTTGTGATAACAATCATTCCCATTAATTCTCTTCAATTACTATAGGGACTGCAGAGACAGTCAAAAGGCAGAATTCTTGGACTATTCCTCTTCAGTTTATTGCCAGGTTTGTGTTACTTTACTTACCATTTAGAGTGGTTATAATTGCACAGACATCCGGACTAGATGTTCCAATTATCTCAGCCTGTATTGGTGTGGATTATGATAAACAAGTACAGTTTGTTGTTTGGAGCAGTCCTTGCATC
Source organism: Phrynocephalus versicolor (assembly GCA_023846285.1). Lineage (NCBI taxonomy): Eukaryota > Metazoa > Chordata > Lepidosauria > Squamata > Agamidae > Phrynocephalus > Phrynocephalus versicolor. The sequence goes on along the minus strand of JAHTLZ010000129.1, from coordinate 77,724,040 downwards.
CATATCAAAAGATCAACTATGCCACACCTCAAATGATCCTGTTTATCACAATCTGGATTAATCTTTGTTATTGTTTCTACTGTTGTTCATCACACAGAGTGACCATTGGTCAGATGAGCAGTCTAGAAGTTAAATTGACTGACTGACTGACTGACTGACTGACTGACTGACTGACTGACTAACTAACTAACATATTTTTTTCTGTTTATAAAACACTCCAATGTATAAGACGCCTCCATTCCAACCCAGAAATACAGTTCTGCAATCATGTGGGTCTCTCCTTGGCTTAGTTTCATGTATAAGACAACCTTCAATTTTTAGTCTATCAAATAAAGTCTTTTACATGGAAAAATGCTGTAATCTTTTCCTTTAAAGAGAATTTAAAAAAATCACCCTCCTATTTCCTCTCCTATGCTTTGTCTGTCTTGAGAAATGAAAAGCTTCCTTGCTGCTCCTTTGCAGTGGGGAAGGGAGAGAAAGTTTTTCATTTCCTTTTAATTACTGCTAACAGCAGATCAGTGTTGCTTTAAAAGGTTTTTTAAAGCCTTTTCAAAGTATTGGAAGTACAGTATTGAAATAGAAAATGTCTTTCCTCTGCTCATGTTTAAGAGAACAGCAAGGAAGATTCACATGTTTCAAGACTGGTAAGTTGATTAAGGAAAGAAGCAGTTTAACCCAGCCACTTTAGACTGATTCCTGCAATCATAAGTGCCGGAACTGAACCCAAACAAAGAATCATGCCTCCAAGAAGGCATGAGAAGGCGGGGAATAGGTATCAGGAATGGCCCGGTTTGGGATAGCACATCCAGTGTGTGGCCTAAACTGTGGGACAAATGCTCATCTCATCATATCCAGTGTCTAACCTGAATTAGTTTATCCTGTGCATGTGGACTAGCAATCTATCTCCTTCCTTAGTTGATGATTCATCCTGGGACAGGGTATCTTCCAGTATTCTTATTACAAAAACCATATATCTCCCCATGCACTCCCACGTACTTATCTGAAATCAATTTAAGATGTCCCTTACTGGATGGAAAGTGACCTCTATTTCATGGAGTCACATTCCTATATCCTTTTAGTAATGTGCAGCCTGGTGAAGATTTACCCAATCCTAATGTTACAGGTTTTTCAGAAATACCATCATTGTGAAGCTGAATAAATTGGGCTAAAAATAGAACTGCTCACCACCCCCATCTCTCTCTGGTGCCAGGAACCAGAGAGGGACATATTACTCAGTTGCAGCAAGACGAAGAGAGATTGGCATGGCAAAAGTGTTCTTGGCTCAAGTTAAGTAAAACCGAGTCTTTAAGGTACCACAAGATAACAAGGTTTTGATCAGTTTGGCTTGTTGCCCCAGCCTAGAGCTCCAAGCAGGTTTTGAAAGATTTTCAGGATGTGTGGGAGCATCAAGAAGTCGGGAGAGCAATGCTTCCCTCCTTATATTTCTCCCAAAAACTTCTTCAATAAATACAATGAGAAAAGTGGCCACTTTGAAATGCTTGTGTGTGAGAAAATGGTTCTTAAGAGAATATGGCTGGAATCCCATGCATTGCCATGCATTCCTATGGGAAACTGCTTTAAAAACCCTGCACCCCCCCCCTCAACTCGTCCAAATGGGTGGGGGAATTGGTTTTAAACTATTTGTTTGCCGCCAAAGCCCTGCTGATCAGCACTTGCTTCGGTTGCAAAAAAATGTTTAAAAATCCCACACCTTTCCCCCCAACGCGCATGACCAGGTGGGGGAAAGTACAATGTAATTTCAGCTACCACAGTTATTCCAAAATATTTAGGTAGCAGCTTTATAACAATTGCCAAAAGCTGCCAGTTTGCTTCCTGAAATCCAAAAATCAGTGATTTTCCTAATAAGACGTTTCAGCTATAAATTTTAAAGATTTGATTCCTAATTTTTAAGTTTGATCCTTTGATCCAACACCAAGCAGCAGCAATACAGAAATAATTAATGATCATTATTACGACAGCAAGGTGGTTCTTTAACTTCCGTTCTCTTAAAGCAGAAAAAGAACAAAACAGCTCCAGAACTAGCTACAAGACAACAAAACTGTGTCGGGTATACTATTGTCACACAATTGTGAGATCATCAAGAGTTACAAGTGTAGCCTGGAGTCAGTACAATCGTTATCCTCATAAAACATGATACTTCATAGGTGACTAGGAAGATTTAGTGCTCCAAAACACTCTCCCCCTCTGCTGTCCATCAAATCTGGCAAACCTCTGAATTTCTCACAAAACCTTGTGCCAGAAACCATCAAAGATTCCACTCAAATGGTCTGCGAAGTTTAGCAGAGGGCTTTGATGCAAATGGTGGGAACTTCAAGTGCGTAAATGAAACCCCAAACGAATCAAGTTTCACAAGGCTGCAAATCTTTCTCCTAGTTCTGATCAAAGGTGTATTCAGCAAGGAATGAGTCTTTGATACTGAGAGACAGCTTGTCTCCTGGAATGTTCAAAGTAGTGCCCTGGGATTCAGCTGAGCCATTCCCATTGGGAGTGCTACAGCTAAACTTAGCAGCGCTTAGTGGGGGTTGGGAGGGGGAATGACAGGAAGATGTCATATTTTCAGACCACTCTGCATTTCTCCGGGGGCAGCTCTTTAATTCCAAAGCCTTCACATCAAAGTTCAAGATGCCATCTGAACCCTTAAATGAATCATGGAAGCGAATAGCTTCCCTTCATGCAGCGATTTTGGGGTTTCTCCATCCCCCTCTCTCCTCCTCTTTCTCCTTTTTGTGACTTCAGTCAACATAAAGTAATCAGATGTATAACCAGAATTATTGCTTCACCCTTTAAAATTACAAGGTGGTTTATATATTTATTTCTTTAAAGGAAATGGGGGAAAATCCACATTATATTCAGTAGAGGAAAACATGTTACTGCTCAAAAATTGGTTGCGGCCCCACAGTTTCAGCTGTCAGGCTCTGGTGAAGTTGCAGTATTAAGTGATAAGAGCTTCTACCATCGCCTGATCATAGAAAATACATATTTGCTTGTACCTGGGACTAAATTTTACGAGGACTAATGCAGTCAGTGATGTCTCTCATTCTTTCCGGGATTAAAACTCAGGTTTTGCATAATTTATACATGTAAACAAATGAACAAACAGGTCCTCCCACCTCTTAGTAATTGGTAGCTAGGTGATGGAACATATGAGGGATATTTAAGGCCTGAAAGCAAAGCCAGACCGATTCACCAGATGACCCATTAAGCATGTGTGTACATGCCAGCATGTGTGTGTGTGTGTGTGTGTGTGTGTGTGTGTGTGTGTGTGTGAGAGAGAGAGAGAGAGAGAGAGAGAGAGAGAGAGTATAATGTATCTAGTGTTTATTAAATCCATGTCAGTGAAAATATGACCAGTTTAATTCTTGGATTATTCATACTGAAGTTTCCTGCAGTGAAACAAAAGAGCATTGCACTCTGAGACACAGGGGTATGTGTCACCAAAGAATGGCTCTATGATTTATACCATCTGCTTGTGGTGCTATGACTTGATCCATATACAGCCAACCACTCGGTTTCATAGAGACAGGAAATGTTACATGTTTGGACTTCAGCTTCCAGCATATCCCAGCCAAGATGGCGTTGGCTCAGACATTCTGGGGTACTGTTTCCTGTTTCTGGCATTAAGATACACGAACCAACTATAGACTTGCATAATTCACTAAAAATTGTTGTACATCAGCTAAATACCTTATATGACTCCTGTCTTCTACAAGTTATAACACACAATGTTATAACTTGTTCACTCTGAAAAAAAAAAGATTCCTGTGTTGAATGTACGCCTTAGCATATCTATGAACTCTATCTTTTTAGCATTTATTAAATCCAGCTTTCAACTGCATTTGTTCTCAGCTCTTTTTGAGAGACTCAGCGATACAGTGTTTCTGGAAGTTCTTCTCATAGCTCATATTCAAGAACAGTCCAGTTACTTGTATGGAAATGTTTGTATCCTTAACATAATAATACCACCTTCAAATCAGGCTCAAATAAATTAAAATGGAGAAAATAAGTTCTCTGATGAATAGGAATCCAAGTGTGTACTGTCACTATCCTAAATCAATTCTTGGAAATAAATTCAATATAGCAATTAGAAAGACAGCTTCATTCCATGTGTTACTCCCTGTATGTGTTGTTCATCCTCTGAAGCACTGCTCTGGATCCTTTTCCCATCTGTGGCCCAGCAGATTTCATCAAAGAATGGGTCCTTTTCAGCCCGTGCATGGACAGCGCAGAATGAGGACATCACTAGATGGCTCAGAAGGACTTACGTTTACTGGTAATTAGGCAGTTGCTCGCATGGATCCCATTGTGACTGATGGTACAATGCATAAATGGAAGTGTTTTGTGAATAGCACTTTTTCACCATGGAGGTGTTGCAGTTATAGCAGAACTATTGCTGAGTTACGCTTCTGTAGCTAGGCTACAGAATTTCAGCCTATGCATATGGTATGGTGTTTTTTTTTTTAAATTGTCTGTGTCTCGTCTTTAGATTTTTTGGATTGATGAATAATTGGGTTTATCGATTTGGGCAGTTGGATTTTTTTTAACATTGTAATTTTCTGGGTTGTTAATTGCAATTTAGGGTCTTGATTTATCAGTTTATTGATTTTTTAATACACATTCTTATGTCACAAGATGCTTGGAGTGTTCCTTGTTAAAAAGACAGAGATTTAAAAATAGTAAATAAGAAATGAAAAAAAGCTTAATATCCTTCATAGTGATTAATATAACCATTTGGTGGTATTAAGAAGTTTCAGAAAGTAGTGCATACTGGCAGTAACTGTTACCATATTATTAATTCTCAGCATCTAAACATTAGAGGTATACTGCTTGTAATCTGATCTTGAATAATTCCCTTGTTGGGAGTGTGGTCATGCTAGCTACATGAATTCTGAGGGCCGCAGCCCCTCAAAAGCAATGTTTCTAAGCTCTGTTCCTGCCACAGAGAGCAAAAGCTTCCAGAATCTAAAACTGTTTACCATTTACATTGTTTACTCAATGATAGTATTCTTATAGTCAAATACAGGTATTTATTGTAGAGAGGTTTGCTGATACCCTGTGCTTTCACACTTTCTTAGTTTCAAATGCATACCTGAGAAATTTTTACACACTGTTTTCATTGTCTGTAAAAATAAACACAATGTAATAGTCACCCACAAATCAACATGCGCACACCTTCATGGTTGTTGATCAAACTGAAAAGTCATCATTGTGCTGAATTTGTATTGCCAGGTGAATTTCCATAGCAACAGAGAGTGATACCACTAACAGGATTACATTCCACTCAGGCAGAGGATGTTGCATGCATAAAACCTATTCGGGGAGGAATGTCATGGTTGAATTATCAATAGTATATCCTTCTGGCTAATATAACAAGGTTCATTAAGAGGTAGAAATCCTAGGCACAGAATACTAGCCTTGGGAAGCCTTCAGGTGTCACCTATCAGAATTAGCTTTCAACTACTCTTTAGACCCATAGCCATAAGCCAGACAGTGTGTTTCTTTATATTGTTATTAGACATGGGCACGACTTGGCGAAATTCTCGTTTCCGTTTCCGTTCCTCGTTTCCGTTATGTAACGGAAACGGTAACAACAATTACTCGGCCAGAACTCGAACTCGAACCGATAAAAGAAAAATTGGGTCTGATTTGTCGTTGTCGTTCCTGGCATCACAGCGATCGTGTGATGCCAAGCGGCACAGAAAAAAAGTTTTTTTAAAAAAACAAACGATTCCCAGCCAAAAAAGCAGGCGAAAATATGCCTGCCTGAGTGAGGGCACCTCCCAGAGGGGTGGTTTCTGGTGGGGTGTCCCCGGCCACCCCTCTCTCCTGTCCTGGGCTGCTCTGGTGGGGGGCATCCTCGTCGTCTCGCCAACTCGCCATGCCATGCGGTGCGGGCGGGGGATCCAAAATGGGGCGACCGCAATATTTATTTTGAAATCGTGGTCCAAAAACACACCAAAGCACCACAGAAACATGCGAAAATAGCTATTTTAAAACTGCCTGAATTTTTACAGTAGCAGCAGTGGGTTTTTCTTGCAACAAAATGTCTCCATTGATTTTATTTTATTTTATTTTTATTTTTATTTTTTTACACCTGCGCAATGATGGGCTGGCCATGGGCGTGGACGATGCAAATTTTTGGAGCCATTCCACCAATTGCATGACCACTTGGCCAGGTTTTGGCCGACACTTCTGGAATGTGCCAGTCGGGCATAAAAAGCCCACTAACCCTAGCCCGAAGCCGAACCCTAAGCCTAAGCCTAACCCATACGCAAATACACTTCCCTTCTTAGTGAGCCAGAGGGCGCCCATAGGGGTCCTCTCTCACTTCATTCCCCAGCCCAAGTGCACCGTACACCAGTATGCCAGTATGCTGTCCTTAGTGAGTCAGAGTAGAGGCACCCAAAAGAAAGAGAGGTGCCTCTGCCTGCCACTGCAACTTGGTATGCATATCCAATTGGCTATGCGTACCCTTTTGTAGCGGGCCAGAGGAGGCACCCACCCCAGAGAGGTGCCTCCAGGAACCCGCTACCCCCCCCCCAAACCAGTACTAACGACAGATGAAAAAATGACAAATTTTTGAAAAATTTCGCAACAAACGGAAACGAGCCGAAACGGGCCGGCTCCGACACACGACAACTCGAAATGTCATTTTTCCTGGTCGTGCCCATCTCTAATTGTTATCATGGATGAATTTTACATCCTCTCAGCAAACTGCCTCATTAAGCCTTTCATTAACATTGGTTGTCACCCATTTATGGTGCAGTGTGCTGTTCCCAAAGGATGGCTATATAATGATGAAAAGCAGCTGATTATTTTTTCGCCTGTCCTAAATTTCCATATGCTGGATCTCCTATGGGGTGTGGACCATGTCTAAAGGTTATTTGGCATAAACAGGATTGATCATTCTATATAAGCTCACAGAGATACTCACTATCCCAATCAAGATGAATACAGTATAAAACAGACCTTACATTGAAGAAATATGAGGTGGCTTTAGAATAGCAAAGAGTTGGCAAGTCACAAGACATCAGCTAGAATGTCAAGAGTACACTAGAATTTTCCAGACAAGGAGTCAAGCCTCAGGGCAAGTAGTAGTAGATAAGAATGTTGGATTTTTTGGGGTGGGTGGGGGGGTGGGGGGGTTTCCAGCACAACTACCAGAGTTCATCAGGAGTCCTCCCAGCTAGAATTATGCTAATTTTAGCCAATAGAATCCATTTCCTCTGAAGAGTTTCAGTATCCACATGTTTGCCTTAACAAGTTTTTCTCTGCAATGATGGCCATTAAGCATGAAAAAGAGAGATCTTTCTAAACTCTATGGCAACGGCAAGGCATTAAGAGCCGTGTAGTGATTTGAGAGGCAGTCTCTACAAAGCTTAAAGGACAGAGGGACTACTAGTCCCCTCATGTTTTACAGTTCCCATGAATCTTATAAAGCTCCACCCATGTCCTTCTATTTTATGTTTAATGGGTATTGCTGCACATCCACACATGTGGATACTGAACCTTGTCTGAGGAACTGGATATTATTTGGCCAAAGCTACCTGAAATCTTGCTGGAAGAACTCTGGTAGCTGTAGCTGGGGGGCAGGAGATCCTAAAATCCAAAGCTTATTGCTTAAAAGAGAGAGAGAAGCAAAACAGTCTATAGCCATTGATTCTTATATTCTGCCACCTTCACCATTTCTTAATATTTTCAATCATTGCGGACAAAGTATTCTTTCCTTCCACTTTAAGGGTTATCAAGTTTCTGACAGGACGCGTTTGTATAAAATGCCACATTGCTGAATAAATTATGGATCTGTTGGCATGTAAAGTAAAGCAGCATGGACAGACTTGTAAATAATTAAATATTCATTTGCATAAAGATGAAGAGCATACTAAATACCAAAAAGATCGGATGAGATGTGACTGTGTATCCGGATGAAAGATTTTTTTTTTTTTAAAAGACTAAGGTCATAAAATATCCTGATGGTTACAGATGGAGGCTAAATTTAGAGGTTTGCTGCTCTACTGAGTGAAAATTATAGTACAGTATTTCTTTTGAAAGGAATGTATTTAAAGAAAAGCTGTATATATATATATATATATATATATAATTTTTACTATTCATTCTATAGCCTGTCTGATATGTCTGAAGTCAGGTAGCAATTACTTCTCTTTTACCATTACAGTGGTCCCCTGCCCTTTCGCAATTCACAGAGCTCGGCCCCGCTATATCGTGGGACCACAGTACCCCCAAAGGGCTTAAGGGAAAGGGGAGCCATCCCGCACAGTTCGCCTCCCCTCCCCTCGGGGGTGCGGGCAGCAGCGGGTGATGTTTAAAAGGCTCTGGGCTGTGGAGACAAGCTCTTGTCTCCGCAGCCAGAACCCTTTCCAAAGATCGCTCACCACCCGCCCACCCTCCCCTTGGGGTAGCGGGAGCGTGGGGATCGATGTCAGCTCTGCACAGCGCCCAGCAGCGGCACACTGCTCCGAGGCGGCTCTGCTCAGGGCCCGGTGGTGGCAGCGGGGGATCCGAACTCCCAATGGCACCACCGCGTGTTGCTGGGGGTGGCCCCTCACCCCCAGGACCCACCTGACCCGCATCCACATCACGGATTTTCAGCCATCGCGGGTCGGGTGTTTCCCTATTTGGAGGGTTACTGTAATGACATTGAGGCAGGTTTGTACAATTCTGAGAAGCCAAATTTGTTGTTCAGTCGTTCAGTCGTGTCCGACCACTCTTCTTGACCCCATGGACCAGACCTTGCCAGGCCTTCCCATGTTCCACTGCCTCTTGTGGTTTGGTCGAACCCATACTGGTTTCATGATGACACCGTCCAACCATCTCATTCTCTGCCATCCTCTTTTCCTTTTGCCTTCAATCTTTCCCAACATCAGGGACTTTTCTAAGGACTCCTCTCTCCTCATGAGGGGGCCAAAGTACTGGAGCCTCAGCTTCAAAATCTGTCCTTCCAGTGAACATTCAGGGTTGATTTCTTTCAGTATGGATAGGTTTGATCTCCTTGCAGTCCAAGGGACTCTCAAGACTCTCCTCCACCACCACAGCTCAAAAGCATCAATTCTGTAGAATTATTATGTTGTTCTCAAATTACCAAATTTAAGTGTCTATTTATCTGTCTACCTATTCATTCATCCAAGCTATCATTTCAAAGTAGAATCTCAAAGTTAAAGAATTTTGTTGCAAGCTTCCCCTTAATGATGGACTACCTATTATATGACTTTTATTTGAATCTATCACAAGTCCAGCATTCTGTCTCACCATTTGTTTCTGGGTATTCCCAAGCAGATGTCTTCACCTGCTTATGATTCTACGCAAATGGCATTGAGAGATATCCTGCCTATCTCTCCAACCCGGAGGTTGCCCTTAGGCATCCATAATGATAGCCATTGATACCCTTGCTCTCCATGAACTTGTCCAATCCTTTCTTTAAAATGTCAAAGCTGACAGCTGCCACCACTTCTTCTGGCAGTGAGTTCCACAGACCAGTGATCCTCTGGGTGAAACAGTACTTTCTCTTATTTGTTTGAGATCTAGCACCCAAAAGTGTCCCCTAGTTCTAGTGTTGTGCGATAGGGAAAACAGTATTTCCTTATGTACTTTGTCCACACCATGTATGATATTATAAACTTCAATCAGGCCCAGCCTTTCCATCCTCAGATGGTAAGGAAGGTGTTACAGTCCCCTAATCATTCTAGTTGCCCTCCTCTGCATTTTTTCCATTTCCATAATATCCTTCTGGAGGTATGGTGACCAGAACTGTACACAATACTCCAGATGGCGCCTCACTCACCATATATTTATAAAGAGGCAAAATGACACTTGCTACCGTATTTTCTATACCCTTCGTAATGATCCCTAGCATTGAGTTTGATTTTTTCACTGCTGCAGCACACTGGGTTGACACCTTCATTGAGCTCTCCACCAGGACATCAACTTCTGGTTTGTTGCACAGAGTTCAGACCCCATCAGTTTATAAATGTAATTTTTTTTGCCCCAATGTACATTGGGTACAATTGGTACATTTGCTGATGTTGAAGCTCATTTGTCACTGGTTTGCCCAATCTCCCAGTGTCAATAGATCCCTCTGGAGCTCCTCACAAACTCTCAGTTTTTACTACCCTGCATAATTTAGTTTTGTTGGCAAATTTGTCTACCTTTCTATTTACTCCTACTTCTAGATCATTTATGAAGAGGTTGAAAAGCAGGGGTCCCAGTACTGAACCTTGGGGGACCCCACTCTTTACCTCCCTCCACTTGGAGTAGTGTCCATTTAGTGCTACCCTCTGTTTCCTGTCTCTTAGGGCGTTTATACACAATCCCTAAGCTCCACTGCAAATGGCTCTGAGCTCCGGAGCTTAAAAATGTTTCCCCACCAGGTCCGGAGCTAACAGAAAATTAAGTGCGACCCCGCCCACCTAAGCACGACCCAGCGCACTTTTCAAGTACCTGCTCTGGGAGAGTGAAAAATTTTGATGCGGAGAGTGCCGGGCTCTCCTCGCTTCTTTTATTATTATTATTTTTGCCTCCCGCCCCTTTAAGAGGAGCCAGGAAGTGACCGGGGCTCGGAGGAATTTCCACTGGCACTCCAGAGGTAAGAGTGCATTCTTTTCTCCCCCTTTTCTCCCTTTTTTTCTCCCTCCCCTCACGCAGACAGAACAAGGAATTGCGGAGGGGGTGGGAACGCAGGGAGAGCGACAAACCCTCAAGATCTCTGGTCCGAATTTAAGGGACCAGCGGATCTTAGGGGTCGTGTAAAAAGGCCTTTAGCCAGTTGCAGATTCAGGACAAGACCTGTCCCTGTATTCCATAGATGGCAAGTTTATTAAAGAGCCTTTGGTGCAGATTTTAACCCTTCTCAAAAGCCTATCATACATGAACACATAGACTTTGTGTTTATGGACTTTGTGATTGCATTGACACTATGTTCTCAATGTTAGTTTCCCTCCCTCGTAACTTTACATGGAATTTTACTCTCTTTTTAACTGCTTGAGTTCTCTGGTAGCTTTAATGTAATGTCTTTTGATGGTGTAGGATGCTGTAGTTCTCAATACTTGGATATGTCTTAATTGTACTGGACTGTATATTATACTGTAAGCCACCTTGAATCCGTTTCAAGGAGAAAGGCAGGGTAAAAATACCCTAAAATAAACAAAACAAATAAATAAACAACATAAACATGAAATTTAGTCTGTACCAGTATTGAAGGGTTTTTCCTATACAGATTCCTTAAGGGAGTACCTGGAAAGTTACTTTTATGAAGTATGAATTGAAGATATGCTGACACTATCCATTTGAAGGTGGGCTAGAAAAAAAACAACCTAGCTCCTTGAACAATCAAGATTGTATGTTCCTACACCTGCTAACTAGTATGAGATGCTTGATTGCCAAAAGAGTAATGCTTTATATGTTTAATTTCATTACATCCAGAATATTATGGTGGGAACTCTGAGCCCTAGTGAATATTAAGATAATTGTGGAAGGACTGTATCTCAGTACCACCACCTTCAGCAATAGTGTCAAGTTAAGAGAACCCAGTTTTCAGGTGAATATCAGGATAAAGCTCTTAACTGTTAGAGCAGTATGGCAAGAGGTGGTGAGTGCTTCAGCCTTGGAGGTATTCAAGAAAAATTTGGACAACAACCTGCAAGATATTCTTTGATTTGTATTCTTGCATGGAGCAGGGCCTTGGACTTCATGGCCTTATCAGCCCCTTCCAATCTCACTATTCTATGATTCTATGATCTGGTCATGTTACAAAAGAGGATTTTTTTCCCATGGCTGTTTCCAGACTAAGGAATGCTCTTCCTCAGGAGGTAAATTTGGCCTCTTTCTTTCAGCCTTTCCACCAGGAAGCACAAACATTCCTTTGAAAGCAGGTATTTGGCATTTACATTGGGGTATCTTATAGAGTTCAGGGTGGTAGTCATCACATGCCATCACTCATGGCTGAAGCCATGTGGCAAGTTGGTGAAGTCCATTCCCCAAGGATGTTTCTTTTGAGAATAGGGAGCACGGAGGGCCAGTCACTTTTCCCATAAGCCTTTTAAACTCTCAATAGCGAAGTTGGAAGGGGCCTACAAGGTTCTCAACTTCAACTCCCTGCTCATTAAAGGTAAAGGTAAAGGAAGGTCGTGTCTGCCTCTAGTGGCGGTGCTCATCTCCATATTCAAACCGAAGAACCAGTGTTGTGCAAGTCCATGGCCACGTGGCTAGCATGGTTGCAAGGAAACACTGTTTTACCTTCCCACTTTTTACAGTAGTACCTATTTATCTACTTGCATTTACATGCTTTTGAACTGCTAGGTTGGTAGGAGCTTGGGTTATCAGCGGGAGCTCACTCCACTGTGTGGCACCTGGGATTAGAACCCCCGAGCAGCCAACAGTTTTCAGATCCTTAGTCCACTGAGCCACCATGCCCTCATTGCAGGAATACCAATCAAAGAATATCTGCCAAATTTGATGCTGCCTCAAATGTGTGTGTATGCTGCCTTGAGTTCATCATGAAGAAAGGCTGGTAAATGAACACATGACTGATAAACAAAATATTTGTGAATGTTGTGTTTTATTACTATACATGAGTGTCTGTTTCTGTTCCTCAGCATGAGTCAGTTAATGCTGTGGTCCAGCATAATTATACAACAAACAAACAAACAAACAAAAACAAACAAACTCAATGCTATCAGACATTTCTCACCGAAGAAAAGGTTTTTGAACTTATCATTCAAAGTAGTATGAGATAAAACAACTTCACTGAAGCCTCTTAACGTCCAAGGTGTCAGAAATTTATGAAAATTTTCATCTAGATTTTAAAATAGTTACTTTTTAAATAAATCAGTGTTTTTCGTGATCTCCTCTGATCTGTGGGACAGTTTTAGGTACACTACAGAAACAAGGGGAGTGACAAATTTTGTGAAGGAGGCAACTCCTGTGTTCGCTGAATACTAACGGATAATGTTCAACATAACTAAAGCTTTTCAAATCAATGATTTTCCTTTTCAAAAATAGCTGTTGCAAACAATACGCAGGCACTTCAGTTCACTCATCAATGCTTAATGGCTTTTTAGTCAGCATTTGTTATCATCAGAGAGTACCAGCATAGCAGACTTGTCTAGGTCACATTTGTTATAATCAAAGTGTAGCAACAGAGTGGACAGGATACAATTCCTCTTAGCTGTTACACCATTGATTTCAGCTGTTGTTCAGTCACACACAACTGTTATGAAGTATCATGAAAAGAACACTTACCACAAAATCTTGAGAATTCAAGCATTATCAAGATAAGGGGAGGCACGCACATCATCCTTACAGTAACTGTAGCAACAATAAGAAGCACTGGGAAATTTGGACAGTGAAATTAACATACTTTAGCTGCGGTGAGTACATAAAGAGATATAAGGCTTCTCATAGCATAGTCACCTTTCGTATTGTGGATTAATGGGAGCATGTGTGATTGGAAGGTGATTTTGGGGAGAGACTTTCTAACAAGTATGGATGTCTTAAAATGTAAACCATTTAGGACTTTAAAGGTTATAACCAGTGGGACCATTCCGGTAGCTTTCCTGTTCTTTTTGTTCAGCCTGGCATGTTTTTTATTGTTGTCTTTTGATATTAGTACCTCTCATGCTATTTTTGTAAGGTATTCTACAGTGCAGTTAAAAATATCAGTACCTCTTGGACCTTATATGTGCATATATTCAGAACACAGTGCATCAATGGTGCCAATAATATAAGGGGTGGAAGTGAAGACTTGCCTCTGTTGCTTTGTTTGTCTCCTCATTGGTAAGAATGCAGATTTTAAAATTTTGCAATAGAATCAGCTTTAAACACCAGTGAACAAATCCTATACGACAGGCATGTCCAAACTTCGGCCCTCCTGATGTTTTGAACCACAACTCCCAGGATTCTAAGCTGAGCTTGCCAATGACAAAGGATTGTGGGAGTTGTGGTCCAAAACATCTGGAGGGTTGAAGTTTGGACATGCCTGCTATAGGAGATTCGTGGTCCAGTGGTTAAATGCCTATACTGCAGCTAAAACTGTGCTCATGACTAGAGATGGGCACGACTAGGGAAAATGACGTTTTCGAGTTGTCGTGTGTCGGAGGCAGTCCGTTTCGGCTCGTTTCCGTTTTTCGCGAAAAACCGCAAAAATTAGTCGGTTCGTTTTTTCGTTTTTTTGTTGTCGTTAGTACTGGTTTTGGGGGGGTAGCGGGCTCCTGGAGGCACCTCTGTGGGGTGGGTGCCTCCTCTGGCCTGCTATAAAGGGAAAGTGGGTCCCTGGAGGCACCCATGGGTGCCTCCTATCCTCACCCACTAGGAAGGGGCAGCAGCAGGCTCCAAGAGACCCCTCAACATGGGGGTCTCCCCTCCTGACCTGCTGCTGCAAAATGGCATGCATAACCATATATGGATATGCATACCAGTTGCAGTCAGTGAGACTGGTCCACTGGTACGACCCTCCGAGGACTGGGTCACACCTGCCATGTCTCACAAAGAAGGGAATCATACTTGTGTGTAGTGCAATGCAAGTAGATCTGGCTTAGGGTTAAGGTGGGTGAGTGCAAGGGCTAGGGTTAGTCTAGTGACGGGTAAGGTTACGGTGGGCTAGTGGGTTGCACCTCTGGGTGCCTCTCTGACCCACTAAGAAGACAGTCTGTGACGTATGGGTAAGGAGTCAAGGATTAGGGTAAGGGGGTTAGGGGGCTAGGGCAGGTTTTAGGGGGCTTTTTGGCACATCCCAGAAGTCTCAGTGGCCAAGTGGCCATGCGATTGGTGGGATGGCTCCAAAAATTTGCATGGTCGTCCACTCCCACATGGCCACTCGGCCAGCCCATCATTGCGCAGGTGTAAAAAAAATAAAATGAAATAAAATCAATGGAGGACAGAGGAGGAGAGGAGAGACATTTTGTTGCAACTTGCAAGAAAAAACCCACTGCTACAGTGAAAAATCTGGCAGTTTATAAATTTTCGCGTGTTTCTGTTGTGCTTGTATGTTTTTGGACCACGATTTCAAAACCAATATTGCGTTCGCCGTCCCATTTTGGATCCCCCGCCCGCACTGCATGGCATGGCGAGTCCGGCTACCCAGGATGGGGGGGAGGCGGGACCGCCCCCTCCAGACCAGAAACCACCCCTCCGGTAGGTGCCCTGCGCCCTTAGTC
>JAHTLZ010000129.1:77682601-77703531 GCA_023846285.1 Phrynocephalus versicolor | reverse complement strand
GTCTGCAGTACTTGAGTCATGGTAGATGTTCTTCACACAGGGAATGTGTGAAGTCCATCTTATGTTCTTAAGCTTGTCTTGACCTTTCTTATGTTCTAGAGATTGTCTTGCCATTTCTGACCAGTGATAAAAACTGTCCACCCTTCTCCTGCGCTACCCTTTTATTATGTCTTGATAATAGTGCCATCTTGACTTTCATGGATGGTCAAGAAGGCTTAAAAGTCATTGCAAATTTAATTTTCTTTAAAAGTGTCATGGAATGGAAAGGTAAATTGATTTTACTCTTTGATTCATGGGGGGAAATAAAGAAAAATCCTACATCTTAATAGCTCACCTACACTGTGTAACACAGCCAACAGAAACTTAGAAAGTTTGGAGACCATTTAGGTAAAGAAAGCCAGGGAAATATAATATCCAAAGTGGTAACTGTATTTGAAGATGATCCTGTTCAATATTTACATAAGCAGAACTCTAGCTGTAGAAGCTGCTTCAGTGATCTGCCAAGCTGCTAGTTATGTGCCTTGTTGTACGAAACTGACACCTCATTAGATTGCTGTTGCAGTCTTACAACCAGAGCTCTCTCTGAATGTAAATGTTGAAAGGAAGCTGGCACAAAATGGAGTGTAACATTCTGCAGGTGCATCTCTCCACTTGATCTCCAGATTGTAGTTCTGCAAGTGTAAGTCTGTCCCATTGAACACAACAGCTTCTGCATGCACAAGGGGCCATAAGGACCACACTGAATCCCAAATATGGTCATATAAAGCACGTTGTTAGAGAACAATGGCTCATAAAACAAATCAGATGACAATTCATTAAACAAAGGCAGGATGCTAGGGGAGGGATAACTTATGAAATGGTCCAATGGATGCACTGTGAAAACAAAGAGGATTCCTCCCCAATAGAGACTGCAGTAATTCAAAGGCCACCCATGTTTTATGTGGCACATGCCTTCTGTGAATTGTAAGATGGTATCCGAAAAAGTGAGCTACAGCCCACAAAGGTAATGTCAAGTCATTAAGGTATACAAAAATAATTCCTATCGCTTGCAGTTGAAAAAAAAACTACAAAAAAGAAAAAGAAGTCTAAGCAACATCCTTTGCCCCTTTTCTCTTCCACTTATGAGACCAATTCTAGCCAGTCCAGGACAAAAGCAACCTCATTGTTATTATTATCATTTTTGAGAACTATATCTGGTGAAAAATTGTATGCATTTGTGTGTGCATTTTATTTTACCTAAATATATTCAGTTTGTAAGAATTTTTTATCACAGGACTCTACTGCAACGTTCAAAGAAGTGTAATACTTACCTGTTATGTGATTTTAGATGGATTATTACTCCTTACTGGGATTTTTAGTACAACCTGTTTTCATTTTTCTGTTCTCCATCTCACAGGCTGGCACTTGTTTCTATATATGTTTACTTATTGTTTTGAGATTTTATATTTCTTTTTTAACAATGTAAGGTGACTCTTCACACTCAATGTTCTTAACTTTAAATACTGGCTTTAACATGTTAACAACTTCTATATATTCATTGTCCCCATCTTTATATATTGTCCTTCAATGTTGTAAGCCTCCTTGAGTCCTTTCCAAGTAGAAAGGCAGAGTAAAAACATTTTAAATAAATATTAAATACATAATTAAATTGAAAAAAGATTTTAGTTTCAGCTTGCAGGTTGCTATGTCAACTTGGCATGCAATGTGAAAACTATCTGCCCCACCCCATTCTGATGTGATAATCAGTAATGAAGACAGTAGGTCTGTATGAGTTGTATTGTAAAGTCTGTTTGCAATTGTTTTCACAGAAAACCTGCTTCTTGTGCAATACGGGATCCCCGCAGAAGCCAGTCATGAATCCATAACATGCAACCTTTCAGTAGTTGTGCTTGAGGTTACCCGCATGGAAATGACCCACATGGAGAAGTCAGTTTGACTGGCAAACCAGTGGTTCATTGTGTGAATCAGTCATCTACATGCAGTTAGACCAGGCCTGTCCAAAGTCCGGCCTGGGGGCCAAATCCGGCCTGTCAGGCCATTCTGAATGGCCCATGGCTGGCTGGCCCACCCCTCCCTCCCCCTCCTTCGCCCCATGTTTTTTTTTTTTAATCTTCTGCCAACACTGACACCGCTGGGAAGCTTGGGCGGCTGGGTGGATGGGCAGTCTGCCACCACTGGCACCGCAGGAGAATGTGGGGGGGGGTGGGCAGGCCAACAGGCCTCTGCCACCACCAAGGAGCTTTGGGGTGGGCTGGCGGCCAAGCCACCGCCACTGCTGGGGAGCTTGGGGGGGTGCAAGGTCGCACAGATCGCCTCTTCCAATGGGCGACCTGTGCCCATGGCTCCCTGTGCTTCCTTTGGTCCCCACCTTCCTTCTTTCCTCCCTCCCTTGGTCCCCACCTTCCTTCCTTCCTTCCTCCCTCCCTTGGTCCCCATCTCCCTCCCTCCCTCCCTCCCTTCCTTGTTCCCCACCTTCCTTCCTTCCTCTCTTGGTTTTCACCTCCCTCCCTCGGTCCCCACCTTCCTTCCTGCGGGTGGGGTTGCAAGGGGTCTGTGGGTGGGGCTTATGGGTCAGTGGGTGGGGCTTACAGTGGGGTGGCAGGTTCAGGGAGCAACCGGCCCCTGACACATTCTCAGCCACCAAATCTGGCCCTCCTTACAAAAAGTTTGGGCATCCCTGAGTTAGACCATCTAAATGGATGTAGATCATCATGTTTGTATGAACTGGCTGGATTGTATCACCAGATCCTTCATTGAACTTAGGTTTGGGAGGGTATGTGTTTTGCCAGGGATGTAAAAAAGCAAATATGCTGCTTCTCAAACTGACTCTCTTTCATCTGTAAAGTTTGGGTGTTTATCTGAACACCCTCTGGGATGCCACAACAGCATGGAATAACCTCATTTGATTTCCTGAGCTCCATAACCAAGTGCTTGACAGCAAAGAAAAAAAAAGATTAATTCTCTGGTAATTTAGAGTGTGACATTGCTGTGGTCTCGGATATGTAACATAAAAGATTTTGTGATGGCAAACTACTGGGAGGCTGGCATAGAAGATGACAGGGTAAACTAGCAAAAGCAGGGAAGCAATTAAAATAAATATATACTTTTGGTTTGGAGTTAAGACCAACCTGGCAAGAAATATACATAATTTTTAAATACAGTATATGCAAAATTCATTTTTGTTGGAATCGTTACTATATGCCTCCTTACACAATGTTGCACATTCTGTATAACAAATCTTTTAAGGCTGTGTTACGAATGTACTTCCCCTATATACTTTCCATTTGTACAAAACCATAAGGAAAATCATTAATTTTTTTCTCACAGAGCCAATATGCTCTACAATGTACATTTCTATTTCCTTATCTACTGGTAATATTTTGATTTCACTGTGCTGGTAAAAGAAAGCTTATGTTTGCTAATTATGTATGCTATATACATTCTATGGTGAAGCAGTAGAGCTGACATACGTAGGTTCTACAGAGGAAAATCTTGGGGTTTCTGCATGGCAGGGGGTTGGACTCGGTGGCCCCCAAGGTCTCTTCCAAATCTATGATTCTATGATTCTATGATTCTGATTCCATTTATAAAGAAGACGTCTTCCTTTATAAAAGCTACCCATTCCAAGCCTGGCTTAAAGATGAAGCCCAGAATGGTACCATGTACAAGGGAAATTGTGCTAGCAGTTGTTACAATTTTCTCGCCCCGTCCTCCTCAGCTTCTGAGTCCATGTGCAGTTTGCAGCTGTACTCCTGGTTCCAGACTCAACACAGAAAACCAGTCATTATGCCATCAGCCATGAAACAACCCAGTTGTTTTCTTCCTGCTCCTCTGACCATCGTTAAAGGGGATCCACGAGAAAGCCATCTCCCAGGGGTTGGCTCAAGTCTGAATTGACTCTTCTAACATTCAATGATGGTACAATAATGCTGTTTAAAGATTTGGCTACTGTACCACTCATTATAGCTATGATGCAACTATAAAAAGAGATGCTTTATACATTGTGTTTCTAAACAGTGGTCATCATCATTATTACAAGCCTAAGGAACACAGATAATACATCATAATTCTGGACAAATTACAAGCAGCTATATAGAACAGGCCATGCAATTATAGTACTTGGCTTTTTAATTTCTCCTTAACCTTCTTTCTTACTTCTTAATTTGGTCTTTCTCCAAAATGGAAATGAGAAATACAATTTCATTATCTTGACTTCTTTGTCTGAGTTGAAAGGATACTCATATGTATTCATAAAGCAAAATGGATGCATATAAACTGCCCAGTACAATAGGACATTCTAATGATATCTTGGGACTATTAGACTTTGCTAGAAAGTGAATTTGGGGAATGAGAAATTTGTTTGATTTCTGTTTAGTTAAACTATTGTAGACTGCCAAAGTAGGAATTACTTGATGCTTACAGTGAAACTCATTTGGATTAATGAAGTCCATTTACAGAAAACTGTCTGGATGACATGAAACATGCATTTTATAAATCATGCATCTGGAATTGCACTTCTCATAACAAATTTGGTTTGGATATTGAGGTCAGGGATGGTGCATAGAATCCCTCAGCTAGATTCCTCAATCTTGTTTATTGAAGCTGACCATGACTGATAATCTATCTGAATGACTAATTTTCCAAGTCCTGCAAGATTTCTCACCTCTGGTGTAGAAGCAAGTGAAGGGGGCTGGTTTTTCACTGTCAGAAAACCACACACATACACTCAGAGTAAGCCCAAAAGGACTGTACTGAGGAAGACAATTCACCTAGTGCTTCCATTTTTTTAGAAGTTGATTCAACAAAACATTGGCCATTGTGATTGTGTGACATTCCATTCTTGCCCATGTAAGGACTCAAGTGAATCATTGCAGCAGGGGAAAACCTTGCTGTTGTTGTGAAGAGGAAAAAGAAATGTATCATTTATTGTCCTTGCCTTTGATGATGACACCAAGTGATGCTTCACATTCCTAACCCAGAGAGTGAAGAAACAAATATTTTGCCATAATGGATCTGCCACTGATAAAATGTTAATGGGAATCCTTCCCGGGTCATATGCCATAAGGAGAGATCCACTGCTGACTTTCATGGTTCATCTTAACAGGAACAGCTGCGTGAATGTAGAACTGCCTGGATCCCTGACTGACATATGTTGCTTCCGCTGTCAGTATCGTAAGTTATTTCTGTGCTCAAGCTGAGATGCAATGTGCATAATCTTGCCAGGCTGACTTACGGTTTACTCTCCTGCATCTAACAGACACCTAAGCAATTATACTGAATTAAAGGGGGAAGACTTCTAAAATAGAACTGGGGAAAATACTATGAGGAGTAGGGACAAGAGGAAACATCCACTTGGAACACTTTTTTTTCCTATTATGGTGTATTCTATGTCAGTAACAGAATGCCCGAGCTGCCTAGATGCCCTAAGCACACCCAATCTCACCTGATTTCGGAAGCTAAGCAGGGTCAGCCCTGGTTAGTACTTGTATAGGAGACCACCAGGGAATACTACAGCACCTGGAGGAGGAACTGGCAAGCCACTCCAGTATTCCTGCCAAGAAAACTCCATGGACATGGAGTTACGAAAAGTCAGTAATGACACAACACCCACCCACACCCACCCACCCACACACACACACACCAGAATGCACACTTTTC
Source organism: Phrynocephalus versicolor (assembly GCA_023846285.1). Taxonomy (NCBI): domain Eukaryota; kingdom Metazoa; phylum Chordata; class Lepidosauria; order Squamata; family Agamidae; genus Phrynocephalus; species Phrynocephalus versicolor. The sequence continues at coordinate 77,697,873 of JAHTLZ010000129.1, read as the reverse complement.
CCTTCACCCTCTTTCCTTATCTCCAGCTCTTATATTCCTTTGGTCTTCTTCACCTTTTTTTTACACTTTTATCATATGTGCTTAGGTTTGTGCCTCCTCCACCCGTATTGGCTTGCTTGTTGTATTCTCATTTTAGTAAGCTCACCCTGTCCTCCAAGTGGTGTCCTGCTTTCCTGTTTCCTGTTTTCTTTGTCTTTCCATTCTTATTCAATTTATTTCTCATCAGTTCAGCCTTGTCCTCTGTTTTCAACATTTCTTCAAAAATAATTTTGCCTTTTTCTTGATACTTGAAAGAAAAAAACATCAACATGACAATTTTGCTTGGCAAAACAATTATGCACTCTTTTTTATTTCCATGCTGGCGTGGCAATACCTTTTCATCCTCAAAGGTATGAAAGCTCTCTTTTCAATTAAACTTTCAAATCCATGGGGTTTTTTTTGTCTGCAAACCTAAGTCAGAAGATTTAACTGAAAAGTAAACAATACCTTTTCTAATTGGTGTCATGTTGTGCTTTCCTACACTCTGGACATGGTATGTAAAGAACATTCACTACATTATTTGTCCTTTTAATGATGGCTTGACTTGACAAGGCACCTTGATGAAGAATTTCCAAGCTCTAGAATTCTTCACTGTCTGGTGAGAATGAGACAAACGGCACTCTTTCCTCTCCTTAAGGTCTCTATGAATATTGTCTTTACATACAATTAAAATCCTTTCCTTTGAGAGGCACATACACCCATAGATGCTTCTAATCCTGAGATGATGATGCAATAGTGCAGGAGCCATCTTCATTTTGTGCAAACTACATTATTTGCATTAAAGTATTACTTCGAAAATCCTTGCCTTTCTCATTCTCTTTTGTTCAGATACCTTACACCAGCCGTTCCCAACCTTGGTCCAACCTTTAAATCCTGGCCAAAAACAGCTAATAGCGAAGGTTTCTGGGTGTTTTAAAGCTTTCACTCTGTTTCAGAGAAATAAACAGAAAACCATTAATTTGTTTTTAACACATAAAAAGTGTCTTGGATCAACTTCCACAGTTGCATAATGCAACACGATATTATTAATATAGATACATATACACGTATAACTAAGAATAACTAGAAACTACGTGCATTCAAAAAAGCTCAGTGAATTTATTTTGGCCAATATTCATAGAATCATAGAATAATGAAATTGGAAGAATCCTATCAGGCCATCAAGTCCACACCACCGCCACCCCATTCAGGGGTGCAGGTCAAAAGATATCTGCCATATGGTTGTCCAAATTTCTCTTGAATCCCTGCAGTATTGGAGCACTAACCAGAGGCAATTGGTCCCATTGATTCTGTTCTAATAGTTAGACATTTTTTCCTGATATTTAGCTGAAAGCTGGGTTCTCTTGAGCCCATTGCTACACATCCTGCACCCTAGGATAACTGAGAACAGATCCTTCCCTTCCTCTGTATGACAACCCTCAAAATATTTGAAAAGTGTTATCATATTACCATTCAGCCTTCTTTTCTCTATGCTAAGCACACCCTATTCTTTCATTCTTTCCTCATAGGGTTGGTTTCCAGCCCCCGATCACCCTTGTTTTCCACCTCTGAACTTGTTCCAATTTGTCAGGATCTTTCTTGAAACGTGATGTCCACAACTGGACACAATACTCAAGGTGAGGCCTAATCAGTGCAATGTAGACGGGATGAGTACCACACAGGATTTGGAAATTATACTTCTCTTGATGCATCTTAAAGTAGCATTTGCCTTTTTTGTGACCACATCACATTGTAGACTCATATTCAGTTTTTTGGTCTGCAAGAATTCCAAGATCCTTCTTTTTGTAGTATTCCTAAGCCAGGTTTCCCCAATGTTGTAATTATGCATTAGGTTTCTTCTTCCCAAGTGCAGTACTTTGCACTTAGCCATGTTAAATTTCATTCTGTTGGTTTCAGCCCAGTGCTCCTGCCTATCAGGACCATTTTGGAATTTGTTTCTGTCTTCCAGAATATTAGCTATTCTACATGATTTTGTGTCATATGTGAATTTAATAAATATTCCCTGCACTCCCTTGTTCAAGTTGTTAATAACAATATTGATGACCACCAAACCCAGGAATGAGCCTTGGGGTACCCCTCTTGTAACCTCCTCCCACTTAGAGAAGGACCCCTTAATCATCATCACTTTCTAAGTAAGATTTTTGCTGTGCACCACATGTTGAGTCCTTTTCCATGTCAGACAGCAAAATGTCAAGTCAGGTCTTTCACCTCTCTCCAGATCTTTAATGACAGCTTCAACTGGGAAATGGTTTGAATTTCAAGACCTTATTTGATCATTGTCAGAAATAATAGAATGGTGCTTCCAGAATTGAAAGGAAGGGAGGCATTGTTAAAGGTTTTTTTTAAACAAATAGTTTCTTATAAATAATTAATTGTATAAATCCCAGCTAATTAGAGATGGGCACGAAATGGAAACCCAGTGTTTCATTTCATTTCGTTTCCTTTCAGTCACCATTTCATTTTGTTTCATTAATAACAGATTTTTAAAAATAATTTTTGTCATGAAACAAAACAATTTGTATGGCTATAAATAATGGGGAGCTTTCCTTTTTTTTTTTAACAGGGAGCCCACTGCTCTCAATCAAAGACCATCTTTAAACCTTCTAATCAACTTGCTTTCAAACAAAGAACCCTCTGTAAACAAGCAGGAAACCTAAGGGATAGCTCCTGCCCAGAAAGATTGTGGGGATAAGCTCAACAGCTGGAAGAGATTTCAAGGGTGTGGGGAGGAAGGAAAATACAAAAAAACCCCTCCACAGTCCTACTTAATTAGGAAAGGAAAACAATCAGTTTAAACTTTAAATCAGCTTGCAGATACAGGGATAGCCAGCACAGGGAAGGGTAGGGAAGAACTCAGCTTCTGGCTAGCTGCAGGCTGGCAGATCAAGATCAAAGATAAGCAACAGCTGAGGCGCAGGAGGGGAGGAAGAAAAACAAATCAATTAGTTTAAAAATAAACCTCCTGTTCTCAAGATGGCTGGAACAAGAGGCTTCTCGCCATTAGGATGAATCGTTTCATTTCTGAAACAAAAAATGGTGTTTCATTTCATTTCTTGATGACACACTGTTTGCTGTTTTGTTTCATTTTGTAACATTTCATAAGCTACATGGCAGGGGGTTGGACTAGATGGCCCTTAGATCTCTTCCAACACTATAATTCTATGATTTTAAGATAGAATGTGGCTACCTTTTCCTATATCCAATTGTTAAGGTACTACTAGCAGGCACTACAGCAGATGTTTCAATTACTGAACTGGAACATGTTATATCTCAGTTGAGGGGGCTACACTGGCTACACAATTACTGCATTTGAGGCTTTGTCCTGCATGAATTCTGCCCTCATGTTGTCCATCTACCCCTACTGCTGTGGGGAGGAGAGGGAGAGGGAGGGTCTGCTGGCAAAGTGGCTTGTCCCTTTAGAAAGCTTGGCTGCTTCTGTCCCTTTAAGAATGCTCCCTCAGTTCCCAGCGGGAAGCAGCATTTTGGGAAAAGGTGCACAAAGAGATAGAGATGTTAGGGATTAGAAGGAGCAGACAAGCTCATATAGACGCAAAATTTTTAGTTTCATTTTCGTTTTCGTTTTGTTTTCTGGAAAATTTTCATTTTCGTTTTTGTTGCGTAACGAAAACGAAAAACGAAAACGAAAACGAAAATTTCGCTGAGTCATGCCCATCTCTAACAGACAGCCTGGAAAAAATGGGGATGCCAAAGAGGGAAATTACTTACAACAGGAGAGGAGGTGGTTGTGAGACTAAAACTGGCTGGATCTTCTCTTTCCTTTCTCACTTGCTATGCTCACCTGCCCCTTCTTCCTTCTCCTGCCTCTGGCTGTTGTTGCTCTGACCACCTTTCACACTGCCTCTGCTGGTAACTTGAAGATGCAATGGCAGAGACGGTGTCAGGGAAGTTTACATATAGTGTGTGAAAATGATAGAAATAAACTGGGTTTCACACTATTGGGTTTCATTGGGTTGCATACTAAAGTTCATGACTCTCTGATGGAAAACATGCTTCCCTGCCAAAATAATCCATGCTTCCCTTTGCATCCTTGAGTCACATTATTTACCCCCACTTTTAAAAAGCAGGTTGTGATACAACAGTGGTTCTTCTTGTCAGTAAGATCAAGCCAGAGTCTACGAGACAAGCAACTAAATTTAGTTTCTTTTCTATAGCCATTGATGATCATGGTGATAATAATAAATTGGAGGCACCTGGGCGCAATTGAGATATCAAGTCCCTATGCTTCTGGCTTCCATCTTGGTCTTGGTTTTACCCACCTCTTTTGCACCTACACAGTCTTTTCTTGAGAGAAGTTGTTGGACACACTAATCACAGTTTGTCTCTCAGATGAAATAGTTGCTTATGGGTGTGTAAGAACAACTCATGGGAAAAAGGAAAGTGTTAAATTGCTATCCCTCCTTGTATACAGTAATCTCAGTCTTAGCCAGACTCTCCACACACACTCAAACAAATATGCACACTCTTCTTCTTAAAAAAACCCAAGCAAACAAACAAATCAAATCAATGAAAAGATATATCTTGAACTTCAGTTATTCATTCGTTTAATTTATATGCCACTTATCTATCCAATTGCTACTCTGTGGTATCAACAAAAATATAAAACACAAATAATATAATTGGTATAGACACTAAACAGTAGTTTCTGACAGCAATGCCCATAATGGAACAAACACTACAGTATTCCTTTCCTCTTTTATCTCTTGTCCAGCTGCTTGGGCAGAATCTCCCCAAAAGGTTCTTTGAACATCTCATTTTTAAGAGTTTTTAATATACCTTTCAGCTCACATTCATGGCATCTATAAAACTGCAACAAAAGTTGTTTTATTTTACAAAAGAAATTGAACGGTTGCTTCTTCCATATTTCGGATTTACCGGTATTTTGGTTCCTCTCCTGACTTGTTTATTGTCTGCAGTTTTGCAGGGAAGTTAAAAATAATATATCATACATTCCTTTTGTTTAGTTTCAGCAAACAGCAGATTTACTATCAAGTGGCTTCACTCTATCATAAAAGCCACTGGAAGAGGATAATTGTGAATCAGATAACGTAGGTAAACTGATGGTAATAAGATCACCAGACATCAGTCTTCTAGTGCAAAAGGATCTGTAAGGTCATCATTGTTGATTCAATGTACAGTAATACTTCAGATAACGAATGCCCCTGATAACTAATTTTTCGGATAACAAATCACAATTTCCAGGTATAGGGCTGCCTTGGATAACGCATTTTCCCTACGGGCTGCCTCGGTTAATGAATTTTCCTATAGGCTGCCTCAGACAATGAATTTTCCCTATGGGCTACCTTGGAAAACAAATTTCCAGCATGCATCAGTAAAAAAGAATTATCCCAGGCTGCATCACATTTGTACCTTTAAAGTGCACTTTATAAGGAGTTTTGAGCTAAGAACCAGGTGTTTGTGTCATTTTCCTAGACTCTGGAACAGATTAACTGGTTTTCCATCCATTCCTATGGGAAACCGTGTTTCGGATAACGAATTTTTTGGATAACAAATTGCCTTGGAGAATGAATTAAATGTGTTATCCGAGGTACCACTGTACCTGCTTGACAATTAATGTTGCATATTCACGAGAAAAGGGAAATACTGGTTTTTTAAACTGTGATTCCTAGAATACTCCAGTCAGTCACTGTCTATGAGGGGTTCCTAAATTATACCCCAGAATGGAACCTTTCTTATCTCTGCTGAAATGTGTAACTGATCGTGCTCAAATATCCAACTCTATGGATTGCAGGAGAAATATGGTGGTTCCAGTCTCAGACTGAATGAGGAACGAAATGTTTCAATCTAAGACAAGAAGTCCAATTGCCGTGACTCAAATCTGGATAACCTCACTTGGATGTTTGAGAGTTTTCACAATAATATTGTGGATCTCTATGGGAAATATGACATTTCCCTTATAGAGAAAATAATAGCTTCAGAGAAGAGATGGTTTTTTAAAAATTATCCCGTCGTGCCACGTCCTCAAAATGATTATCCCTCCTATGCCTTTTTATAGCTATTGTTATTTTTAAGAATAAATAATGATGCTCATCAAAGTTGCATTTCACACATGGTTTGTCCTTTCAAGGATTCTTTGATATGGAAAGCCAAACAGCGTTGCACAACAGCTGGATAAAGAAAATGCTAGGCTGGTGCAGTGGTGAGGAGGATAAAGGGAGCAAGACTTTCCTTGTTCACCTTGGTAGTTTTTACAGAAGCATCTCAACAGCATTTTTCAGTCATTGTCTTTGCATGGAGGAACTTAGCTATACATTCTTAGTTTTTTTAAAAAAATGGAGTTCTTCGTTCTTTTCCTGTTGTTATCTGATAATAGCAGTGAATATTTTCTTTAAAATCTGAAAGATAAATCCTATCCAGTTGTCAAAAAGCATGTGATGCCAACATGCAACAAGGAACATTTGCCAGCACCCATCCACTCCTGTCACTGTTCTGAACACTGACCTGTGAGTTTAATGAAGGGAAGGCTGCTCTATGTGAACAATATAATCCCCATTTGGTGGGGTGGGAGTTGCCTCCTGTGGGGAGCCTGTCTCCGTGTTGACTGTATACATTCATCTTTATCTGACTAGGGCTAGAGGAAAAGAAGGTTTTGTTAGAAATGCAGATCACGAACATGAAATTACCATGGAGAAAAAAATAATGCCATTTTGTGAAGAATTTGTAGTCACTTCCACCATGTTCGGATTACCAGCAAGGGGCCAAATATATAGACATTACTAGCAAGATGACACTAACAGCAATCTTAGTAAAGCCTAATTAATCAAATATGCCAAAGCATACAACAAAAAACTTATACATGAGTCAATCCACAGTAGATTTTTATCAAAATCCTATCATCCCTCTAGTTTACCGCAAATGTTTAAGAGTACTACAAAACCATAGAAATATAACAATTGACACGAAGGAGGAGATCTGGAAGTTGAATCATAGCAACTGGACTTCTCTTGTGAGATTGGAACATTTTGCTTCTCATCCAAGCGGCTTTGCCAGTCTGAGGAAAGCTACGTAGGTGGAACTTTCACACATCCTAAGACCTAGGGCCTAGGCCATTGTCCACATAACAAGCCTATTCAGGCCATTGTCCACTTAATACATGTATTCAGGCTACTGTCCACCTAATGAACCTATTCAGTCCAGGGTGATGTGAAACCAAGGTGAACTATACATTAGAGGCCCCGCCACTAATTTTCCTCACACTGACAAAGCTGGTTGGATGAGTAGCGAATGTTTTGATCTCACAAGAAAAGAAGTCTAGTTGTCATGACTCAACATCCAGATAACCCCCCCTCCCCCCTGAGAATTCTTCACAGACACAAAGGAGGGGAAAATTTCAGAACCTGTGGCCTTTTTAAAATATAATTTCACCACTTTACCCAAACACAAGGAAGTTATTATGGATGTTTTTGACACATTCTCCAGATATTTATACCTTTAGCATTGTTGTTTTCAACAATATTAGCTGACAGTTTATACTGTCTACTGAGGTTACAATTAGAGTTAGGGGGTGAATAAAAATGATTGTAATATTCAATGAATATAGCGGATTCATTATATATTTGATGGGATGAATATGGGATGAATCTATATGAAGAGATGAATATTTATTCGTTTTAATTCATTTTATTGTGGACATTCCACCACAATGAAAGAACCTGCCATAGGCTACAGTGGCAGCAACAGGTCCAAAGGAGGCCTGGACCTGCCACAGGCTGTCTTTTTTTAAAAAAGAAGCCCCAAGAAACCACAAATTGGTTCACTGTTTGCTGGGCCCAAAATTCGTAGTTCATGGTTTGTTACCAAAACGGCTTTGCCTCTTGATACCAATGGCCATGAGATAACAGATCTCCCCAGATTATACTTCAGATGGAATCTTTTCAATTATTTTTCTACTGGAGTTATTTTTAAAAAAAACTATCCCACAAAATATATGTGTTTTCTTGTGTTACTGCACTTTGTCACTGTGACATTTAGGGTTAATGATAGGGTTTTCATTTCAGCAAAAAGACCATTTCTTTTGTCCCAGTTAATCACATTTATGATAGTGACAGAGATGAGGTGCAAGGCTCCAGAGAATGTAGTGAGCAGCCAGATTCTTGCAGTAGAACAGGACTGATCCTTCAAACTGTCAAAAATGTCCTCCAGATATACTCCAGCCTAGTATTTCAAATTTATAGAAACCTCTGGTTCACCATCATGCAAAGAGGAACTCATCTTCAAATTTTCATTCGACACTGTTTAGCTTTGGGAAGCTATTTTTATTTCCTCTCTGTGTAAGTGTTTGATAAAATGAGGTGCTGTCTGCTTGGTGTGAGCATAAAAGTTTCCAGTGTACATTTTATGAAAGTTTCACCAGCATATCATATATATTTCTGTGACATCCATCATCTTCTTCCATTCATCTTTCTTTTGTAAGCTCAAGTGTCCTACTTTTTAAAGTCTTTCTACATACAGAAGCCTTTGACATCCTCTATTCATTTATTGTGCCTGTTCAATATGTTTTCCAGTAACATCTCAGGTTTTTGCAGGATCCTTCAACATCTCCACACAGTATTGCAAGGAATATAAGTATTTTATAATTTTTCATATTGGAATCATGCTCTTCCATATGCAAGATAAGTGCATTTACAGAAGTAAGGCTGACCCAAGTACACGCTGAAGTGAACGTCAAGATGGCACTCTCTTCCCATTTCATGTACAGAAAGCTATTTTGCTTCAATACTAGTGAGGGATACTATTGTTCACTATTTCTGGGACCACCAATCAGATTAAGGAATATGAAGCATGGAGCACACAGGTCAGCACTTCAATATGTTACTGTAGCTCTCAGTTTCTTAGTATTTACAGCCAAGGGTGGACACTTCACTCTCCTTAATGTTAGGGATAGCACTAAACTGAGGTGACAGAATGCTGAACTCTGAAACTTCAGATGGCTGATGGAAGCTCATATTTACAAATATATCTATGTCATGACCTCCCTATGTGTAATTAAGTAGATTGTTAACTTTCACTTATTTTGTTGTAGCAGGTTAGAATAAAATCTTTGCACCCCATGAGATAAAACCACATTTTATTTATTTTGTATTTCAGGACATCTGTCAAAATCATAAATAGGAATATGCACTTTTTTTTTTTTTTGCAAAAAAGTCACATTTTGAACAAAACCTGTACTGTATTCTGTGTCAAATACGAGATTTTAAAATGCAAAATATAAGACTTTTCCTGTGCAAGATGCTTTTGTTTCCTGAAAACACCCACAGCCTTTTGTCTTTTCATTTTCTTTTGGCTCAGGCACAGAACCTCAAAATATTACATTTTGGTTGAGGAAATCTGTGAAATGTAGATCTCTAAAATAACATTTCCCGGTAGACTTTGGCAATTTCTCAGAACATATCAAAGCAACACTGACATTATAATGATTTCTGCTGTGCTTAGATCCCACCTCATCTGGACATTCAGACAAGCCCACAGTAGAACAGGAAAACGCTGAAACAGCCTGCCAGATTATCTGGAAGATGAGTCATGGCAACTGGATTCTTTTCTTATTTATTTATTTATTGATTGATTGATTTATTATAGAGCTTATATACCGCCCGTCTTCCCGAAGGAACTCCGGGCGGTTTACAACAGTAGGTCAGCAACGACCAATTCAGAACAATAAAATCAACAAAGTGACAACATATTAAAACAGCAATTTAATCCTGGCAACTAAGATAATAAGACTAACTAACTGATACGATGGCAGGGAAAAATTAAATTAAATTAAATTTTCTTGAGAGATTGAAATGTTTTGCTACTCATCCAAGCAGCTTCATCAGTCTGAGGAAAGTTTGTGGTGAGGCCTCCAATTTCACCTTGATTTCACATCATAGTAGGCTCATAAGCTGGACAATGGCCTGAATAGGCTTGTAGGGCCGACCTGAATAGGCTGTTAAGGTAGACAATGGTCTGGGTGCACGAATCAGCAGTGTACCTCCATTCAAGGTACAAAGAGCACTCATTCAAAGATGAGGATGTGCACATATTAGACAGAGAAGATACATGGATCAAGAGAGGGATCAGAGAAGCCATTCATGAGTGTATTGAAAAAAAAAAACCCTCTCAACAGAGTTGGGGAACTCAAGCATTTTCAGTTTGCTACTTATCAAGCTGCCCTTTTAACAATTCCCAAACAAATCAGAAGCACAGCAAGGCCACAGCTAATGACCCATACTTAATGGGTGTTGGGAAGGGTTCACACATCCCAGGCCAGTATCTACCTACTACTCAGGCCATTGTCCACCTAATAAGCCTATTCAGACCAGGTTGATGTGAAATCAAGGTGAACTATAAATTGGAGGCCTTGCCATTAACTTTCCTCAGACTGAAGAAACTGCTTGGATGAGTAGCAAAACGTTTTGATCTCTCAGTAAAAGAAAGCCAGATGCCATGACTCAACTTCGAGAGAACCTCACATGTATGACTGAGAATCTTCACAGACAGCCTGCTAGATTAGGCTTTTGATTGGGTGAATTAAAGAACAAAACAGTGCCTTACATGCATAGAAGACAATTGAATTGACAGTTGAACCTTATTTTGGCATTGGCAAAATAGTCTAGCATAATTTATGGACAACAGGCTAAGTGGGATGCACAGTGTGATACTGGCCTTCAACATTTTGTACCAGTCCTCACTGTCTCCCAAACCACATGCTACCCGAGGTAATTGAATTATTTTCCCTAATGACAGGGCTACCATTTGTGCTTCCCCCACCACTGTGTTTATTTCAGAAGTATAAAGGCAAATTTTCTGACTAGTTAAACTATCTGCTTCACATATAAATTCATTAACACATTTAAAGGGAGAAATGTACTGTGAGGTGAAACTGACATGCAAAGTCCAGAGCAAACATCTTCTAGTGCTAATAGGGACACTGTGTTTCCATAATAGCTGAAACGGAGAAAGCTGAAGTGATTTACCCCCTGAATTAATTTGTTGATGAGGAATATAGTTTTTATTATTAAAGTGACTTGCCCTCCTATTTCTGCTGAAAAAGGAAGATAATATGCAGTACAGTTTGGGCTGCAGATAACTAAAGAGTGCCTGCAATTTTTAAATAACTCATTCCAAGATTAGAGATGAAGCTAATATTTTGTTCAGAAAGAAAGCTATTTTCTTTACTGTGTGTAGGTTGGGTTTTGCCCTATTTCCCCTCCCCCCCTTTTTTGCTTTACAATTTTCACAGAGTAGGTTTAAATCTACAGTGCTTTACAGTATACTTCTTCCAAACAAGAATTGTTGAAATGATATCAGTTGGTCTTCAGGTGAACAGTTTAGTATGAGTTAAATGATTCAATTCTTCAAAGAACCTTGGTTTTATGAATGTAGGATATCATGCTTCTGTATTGAGGATTCAAAACACCATTACCCTACATTGTTGCAAAATACAATGGCCACATTGCCAGCAGGAAAAAGGATGTTAAGCTTTACACAGGCAAAGGGAACCTGAATGTTGACATCAGCAATGGCACCAGTCAAGATGGTTTTACATGCTACCATTCAGAAAATGACAAGCAGGGGAAAATCCAGAAGCTGACCCCCCCCCCTTTGCCACCCACACCTGATTTTAAATCAGTGAACTGCTTCTCACCTAAACATGTTGTAATTCTTGGTGCTTTTGCTCTGTTTTTGTTTTTGGTTGCAACTGTGCATGCAGTGAGAACAAATTAAAAACTAGGTGGGAACAACATTTTTCTTTCAAGAAAAGAAAGATTAGTGTTTTCAGTTTATTTGGTCTGTATTAAATCTGGGAACAATTAAGATGACTTGTCTGATCTTGAGTGCGGAGATAATGTTATTGGAAGTGACAGAATCAATAAATAGACAGAAGGATCAGAAAATGCCAGGACCTGATGGTCTGCCAAGCGAATTTTACAAAACATTTAGGGAAGTGATAACAGGACCTTTGAAAGATATATGCAATCAGGTACTTCAGGAAGCAAAGATTCCTAAATCGTGGTTAGAAGCAGACATCACTCTAATACCAAAAGACGAATCGGATACTACACAAATAGGGAATTATAGACCCATATCGCTACTCAATGTTGATTATAAGATATTGGCATCTATTATGGCAGATAGGCTGAAGAAATTTCTCACACAATTTATACACTCAGATCAGAATGGATTCCTTCCAAAAAGACAACTAAGAAATAATATAAGAATAATTCTTGGTATATTGGAATATTACGATGAACATCCAGAAAAACAAATGGCACTGTTATTTTTAGATGCACAAAAAGCTTTTGATAACTTAAATTGGAATTATATGAAGAAGCAATTAGAGGGGATGCAATTTGGCCAAAATTTCTTGAATATGATAAATGCAATATATTCTAAACAAATAGCAAGTATAATTATAAATGAAGAAAGGACAAGAAGCGTTGAAATTACAAAGGGGACAAGACAAGGATGCCCATTATCACCGCTGCTATTTATCTTAGCATTAGAAACATTAAACAGAGAAATAAGAAATAACCCAGAAATTGAAGGGGACACGTATTAGAGATGAAACTTATAAGCTACAAGCATACGCTGACGATTTGGTATTTATTTTAGAAAACCCTCTGCAATCAACATCAATGCTACTTAAGCAGATTGAAACTTATGGTGAAATAGCTGGATTGACTATCAACTCACAAAAAACTAAATTTATAGTTAGAAACTTAACTCAGAACCAAAAGGACCAACTTACGATGAATACAAATATCCAAATAGTTAAAAAAATAAAATATCTGGGAGTATATATCACAGCGAGATGCTCTACCCTTAAAGAAGATAATTACAACAAATTACTGGTACGGATTAAGCAGGAGTTGGAAAGGTGGTCTAAATTACAGTTATCTCTGTTAGGAAGAATCGCGGCAATTAAAATGAACATTTTGCCTAAGATACTTATTCTTTTTCAAAATTTGCCAATCAACTTAGACCCAAAATTCTTTAAGGAATTGAATAGTGCTGTTTCCAAATTTGTTTGGCAAAAAAGTAAACCAAGAATTAAACGTAAACTATTGCAAGATGCAAAAGAAAGAGGAGGATTTGGACTTCCAAACTGGACCGTATATCACCAAGCAAATGCACTAATATGGATAAAAGAATGGGTACTTTTAAGGAATAAGAGACTACTGTATTTAGAAGGTCACGATCTACAAACAGGGTGGCATGCATTCCTCTGGTATGGGAAAACAAAAACACATAAATATTTTGAAAGAAATTTGATAAGGAAGTCACTACTGAGAATTTGGGAAAAGGTTAAATTAAAAATCTACACCAAAATACCCAGATGGGTTTCACCAATGGAAGCATTCACGTATCCCAATTTATTAAGTATGGAGAAAATAATTACCTATAATGAGCTCCTAGACTCTGAGGGAATTTTGAAATCAAGGCCTGACGTTTTCATGGTGGCCATTAATGCAATTACAGTCGATTTACCACCAGGAGATAAAGTCCCAAGGATTCTACAAAGAGTACACAGCATTTGACAAGATCCTATTAAAAACGGAAGAAAAACAAATCCAAAAACTATATAAGTTCTTATTGCAATGGGATATGCAGGATGAGGAGGTGAAAGACACCATGTTAAGATGGGCCCAAAATTTTGGCTACAATATTGAACTTCAAAAATGGCAGCAATTATGGATGTTTAATCTTAAATTAACCTTGGCCACCGCATATAAGGAAAATCTTTATAAAATGTTTTATAGATGGCATATGCCACCAGCAAAACTTGCTAAAATGTTCCCTAATGTCTCAAATAAGTGTTGGAAATGCAAAGACTATGAAGGTACTTATTATCATGCTTGGTGGACCTGTGACAAAGCTAAAACTTACTGGGTGAAAATACATACACGGGCTAAGGAAATTTTAAAAACACAATTAGAATTTAAACCGGAAATATTTTTGTTAGGCATATTGCCAAATGTGATACATAAACAAAAATCTTATGTATTGTTACATATCTTAACAGCAGCTAGAATAACATGGGCTCAGAGCTGGAAATCTAAAAATCTCCCAACGGATGAGATGATTATTAAAAAAATAGTAGAATGTGCAGAAATGGACAGATTAACCAGAAGAATAAAAGGGCAAGTAGAATCAACTTTCAGTGCAGGTTGGGACCTTTTTTATGATTGGTGGGAAACTAAAGTAATCTAGATTAAAGCGAGATAGAATTAGAGGATAACTAAGTAATAATATGTCAATGAGAGAGAACCACCAAGCGAGACATGTCTTATCATAGATAAATTGTGGGTGTATATTTTATCGTACCCTTTTCCTTTTCCTTCCCTTTTCCCTTCCCTTCTTGTTATGTTATGGATGTTACTGATTTGATGTTCTATGTTTAATTACTTCAATAAAATGTTGGGGGGGGAAAAAGATGACTTGTCTGCATGGTATAATGTACAATAGTGATATCTTTATAAATGTGCCTCCAAATATGATATAGAATAAGGTTAGACTGTATGCTAAATCTGTGGCAAATGTGATACTGATCCAAAACAATGGTTCAAAGTTATCATTTTTTTGCTTGGGCTGTCCCCATTTTTAGAATTGCCCAGTAGAATGTTGATTTGCTGTGCTGCACAATAACATCATTGCACTCATGTGCAGTGATAATAAATGCTGCAATCCTAAATACAGTTAACCTAGGCATTGAATAAAGTGGGATTTACTTCTGACTAAAGTCATCCCCTGCCATTTTGCATTTGATATACTGTGGTCCCGGTATATCACGGGACCACAGTAGTATATGAAACAAAAGGCTCCTTGGGCAAGCGGCATGGGCCATTTTGAGGCATCCTGCACTTATCCCAGGCCTGTCCCTGTCCCAAATGGGCCTCCAACAGGCTTCCCGGGCCTGTCGGAGGCCCCAGAAGTGGTTTCAGCCAAACCGAAAGTGACTTCCAGATCACTGGAAACCACTTCTGGGCCTCCAACAGGCCCAAGAAACCCGTCAGAAGCCCATTTGGGACAGGGACAGGCCTCAGGTAAGTGTAGAAGTCCAGATAGCCCCCCCCCCCAGTCCCGACCTGACCTAGCATTAGCATATTATGGATTTTTCATTATCGCGGGTCGGGTTGGGTCCCTAACCTCCGTGATAGGAAGGGGATCATCATCATCATCATCATCATCATCATCATCATCATCATCATCAT
>JAHTLZ010000129.1:77668132-77682591 GCA_023846285.1 Phrynocephalus versicolor | reverse complement strand
ATCATCATCATCATCATCATCATCATCATCATCATCATCATCATCATCATCATCATCATCTTTATTTCTATGCTGCCTTTCTCCCCAAAGGGACGCATTCATTACTGTACCCATTCATAGGATTCTGTTGTAAAACATAAGAATTATCCCTATTCAGTTAACCCACAGAAACAGTGCAGGAATTATTATCCTTTATAATAGAAATATCATGTTCTTCCATCTGCAAATAGATGTGCTGGCAAACAACAAAAGGAAACTTAAATGATATGCAAAATGCAAGTTGTCACAGCATGACATTTATCATCACTTTTATGAAGATACCTAATAAGTTGTAAGTAGGTATAAATGTCACATTGCTGAAAGTGTCTCCTTGCTCTCATCTCATATAATAAATGTTTACAAACATATTTACCTGTAAAATACCAGGAAAAGTGAAATATGAAATATACTTACAGAGAATAAAAAATAACATCTCAGTAATTGTCACATGTAAGGCTAAAGGGAGCAGCCTTTACCAGAGAGCTTAACACATTGTATGGCTCCAGGTGATTACATGATTTTATTTTCTTTTGTATTTTTCTTTTTCTTTAGGATTAAGGACAAAAAAAGAAAGGAATACTTAGTCAATCAAAAATTACCTTCTTCCTCACCATTGCTAGATAGGCAGGCGGACTGACAAACAAACAGTCAGACAGACATTGTGTTCCATTTGGGTAGGTGCACTGACATTTCTAGTTTTATATGATCCATATATTAATTTGAAGATTGAGCATGATTTGGATTTCCTTTTTCTAAAAAAGCAGAAAAATGCAAATTAGTATTTCTTGAAAATTAACTTGTGCAATCAAAATTCCCCTCTTTTTGAGCTCTTTTTAATTGGATCTATACATTAAGTATAATTTTTCTAACTGTGCAACAGTAGAATGGCTATCACATCTCTGTGTAATGTGCTTTGGATTCAGACTTTTATGTAGAGGTATGCAATCTTTGGTGTGATCACACATGGAAAGTGTGTACAGTTCTGGTCAGCACAGCTGGAAAAGAATATTGGAAATCCAACAAAGTACTGGGGCGGGGAGAGAAAACCAATACGATTAACTAAATCCCATTTACAAAGAGAAGTCTCATAAGGAGGAGACATGATGGGCACAAATATATACAGTGTATGGATGTAGAGTTACTTACCACTTCACGCCATTGAAATGCTAGGATCTGGGGTCAACATTAAAAATTAATGTTTTGGAATGATCAGAACAGTAAAAAGATGATACAATCTACAGTCTTTTCCATCTAGTGTATGTAGTGGGTTCATTGGGAGCTGTATATTCAAAGAACAAAGCAATAGCAACAGTAAAAGAAGCACAGGACAAACTGGATGCTACAAAATACATGCTTGTGAGTTCTGTTGTCCATAGTGCCATAGCAGGAGTTGCTAATAGGAAAAAAATGAAGCATGCAAATATCTCTTCAAAGCAAAATGGGCCAGGAACAAACTCCCCAATATCTTTATTGCCCAAAGCAGGAGATTCACTAGACAATAAAAACACCACTCTTTACATGCAGCCTCAGAACATCCAAGCTCCAGGCCGCAACTAAGAAACTACCTGGCATATTTTCCATCTTGCCAAGGACTTTACATCTAAGAAATAACTCCTACAACTTCATCTTTTGCCATGTTTTAACCCGTTAGTACAGCTCTGAAGAAGAGGGATTTTGCCCTCAAAATATTACCTTTTTTTTGTTATTTTTCTAGTAGCCTAAAGCAGTGTTTTTCAACCTTTTTTGGGCAAAGGCACACTTGTTTCATGAAAAAAATCACGAGGCACACCACCATTAGAAAATGTCTCCGTCCGTCAGTGTACACTGGATAGCACTAGCAACATTAACTGGCTGCAAAATATTAACAGTAGGGCACTGTAGGAGAACCTATAGCATGGGTGCTAAAGGTGGCACTCGGAGCCCTTTCTGTGGGCACCCGACATCATCCCTTCACAGCCACCTGTATTCAGGTTAAATTCCTGTATTGCCACTTTACGAAAGTCCAGATGTCTTCAGCAAGTCCAGTGACAGGAGGGGAGGAGGATGAAGGAAGGCAGGAAGGAAAGAAGGCAGAAAGTGTTCTGCTTGTATACTGCCCCATACCACTTCAAGGAGTCTCTGGGCGGTTTACAGTTTTAATTACAGATACACATATGCAGGCTAGAACTGAGCATGTTTCTATGAAGAGGGGAAAGGGTACGAATGGAAAGAGAGAGGTGGGGAAAAAAAGAAAGAAAAGACAGAGAGAGAGAAGAGGGCGACCCAAGACAGAAAGAAAGGGGCAAGACTTCAAGGAGGACCCCAAGCAACCGTTCCCCCCAATCTATGAGGAGGAAGAGGAGAGCTTGTCAGCGCCGGCCCCACACCGATGAGGAACCCATCGCGGGGCCACTCAGAGACGGCTCTTCCCCTCCCGGACCCTAAAGGCCGGCTGCCCGGCTGTCCAGCTGTGCCAGTAGCCCCCCCCCGCACGCACGCCTCCTCAGCCCAGGCCCGGCGGAGCCTCCTCCATCCCCTCCTCCTCGCAGCCCTGCCGCGGTGCTCGTGGGGCAGCCGGGCGCCCCTCCTCCCCTTCCCCTCACCTGGTGGTTTGTTCTGGGCTGGGGCTCCCGGGCCGGCTCGTGTCAGCGGGTAGGCTGTCGGGCGGCTCAGTCCATTGGTAGCTCCCAGGAAAGGGGTGGTGGTGGTCCAGGGTAAAAAAAGGAGGGGGGAGAGGGAAGCGAGCGAGTCGCAGCGGCGGCGGCAGGCACAGGGCAAACACTAAAGAGAATGAGCGGGGCCAGAAAGTGACGCCAGCGCCATGAGCCTCGGGGGGAGGAGCCAAGCTGGCCCTTGGACGCTATTTATACCGCCTCCCAGCTGTGGGCCGCCCGCCGGCCCTGGGTTGAATTTCTTTAGAATTTTTCAATTTTTCCCACGGCACACCAGGCAACATTTCGCGGCACACTAGTGTGCCGCGGAACAGTGGTTGAAAAATGCTGGCCTAAAGGTACCTGTTCCACTTTTGTATTTGGTTATTGTAATGGCTATATGGCTCCTCAATTTCTTTTGCTTCAACTGAAGATCGTGAAAAGTGAAGGAGAAATGTATTGTTAACCTCGTGAACTATCTTTCAATGCTTAAACCAAGGTCATAAGAGCCTACTGTATATCCCCCTCAAGGGAACTACCCTTCCCACCCTCCCCATCTGAATCTCTTTCTGAAGTGAAATTTAAAATCACATCCTCTTGCTAAGATTTTTCCACCCCAAGGGATGAACCAAATAGCCCATAGAAATTATACATAATTTAACAGTGGATATAGTGACAGCTACCCAATGGGCAGCTTTAAAGGTGGATTAGTTGAAAATAAGGCTATCAATAGTTCGCAGTTGTGAATGTTATGTATTTCCTTCATTATCAAAGAAACTATGTCTCTCAATATCAGGAACAGAGGAATATGTGGAATACAGTTGCATTTAGGTTTTGCTTGTGTGCTTCCATAAGCACCCAATTGGCTTCCGTGCAAACAGAATGCTAGATTAGACAGGCCTTTGGTCAGATACAGCCAGGCTGTTTGTATGACCTTGTTCTCCTTTTCAACTCCAGCAGAGGATATTAATAAAAATTGTTGAAATAAGAGCCTGAGAGCAGTCTTTGGAATATGTTTTAGTAGACTGATTTCAAAAGGATGCTGCACACCCAGACAAAGTGTAGACAACAGCAACAGAAATGCACAAGAACTTGGGACATTTTTCATAAAGATTAGAAATCTTTTAGATCATTGGGAAAATGGCCAAGGAAGTGGATACATAATGAATAATGTACAGTGGTACCTCAGATAACGACGCTAATTCATTCTCTGAGGTTACTCGTTATCCGAATCTCATCGTTATCCGAAATGCAGTTTCCCATAGGAATGAATGGAAAAGCTATTAATCCATTCCAGAGCCTAGAAAAAAGGCACAGACACCTGGTTTTTTGCTCAAAACCCTTTATAAAGTGCACTTTAAAGGTACAGATGCAATGCCACCTGGGATAACTCTTTTTTACTGATGCATGCTGGAAATTCGTTATCTGTCCATAGGGAAAATTCGTTATCCGGGGCAGCCCATAGAGAAAATTCGTTATCCGAAGCAGACCTGTACCTAGAATTGTGATTCATTATCCAAGGCAGCCGATAGGGAAAATTCGTTATCAGAGGCAGTCCTATACCTGGATTTTTGCAGTCATTATCTGGAAAATTCATTATCCGGGGCAGTCGTTATCCAAGGTACCACTGTATGTTTATTAGGGTTGTGCACAAATCCCTAGATTCAGTTCACAAGCAGTGCTTTGGGATGCTCCAAAACTGAGCCAATATGATTCAGGCCCCATCTAAATCAATCTGTGTCTGGACCTGAGTCAGTTCATAAATTTGGATTCCTGCCCTCCTATTAACTTGCAGTAGAAAAGTGAAATAGCTGTTACTTGTTTGGTTTTGCACTGACCTAAATGAAAATTGGAGACACTTCGGAACGTAAAAAGGGGGGCAACTGAGTTATACTTCAGACACATAGCTTGCATACTATTAGGCACCATTAATTTTGATTGTTAAAAGGAATGTACATTCAGCCATCAAACCAAACAACAACAACAACAAACTGAAGAAGAAAAACAGATCCCAACAAACAAAGTAATTTCTGCCATATCTAAAAGGAGTCACAGACCGCATGGAAAAAGTGTTGAAAAAATACAACCCACAAATAGTATTTAGACCCAGCACAAAAATACAACAAATGCTATGGTCACCAAAATATAAAAGGGCACTCGCTACTGTCGGAGTATACTGGATACTTTGTAGTTGTGGCCAGATATATATTGGGACCACAAAGCACAGCATCCAGACCAAAATCAAAGAACATGAAAGACTGCAGACTGAAACAACCAGAAAATTCAGCAGTAATGAAATCCTCTTCCAGGACACAGTGGTACTGGACAACACTAACAATCACTATGTCACACTACACTGGTGGACATAGTTCAATGAAGGTATCAACGCAGTGTGCCGCAACAGTGAAAAAAGCAAACTCAATGTTAAGGATCATTAGGATGGGTAAAGAAAATAAGTCAGCAAGTATCATTTTGCCTCTTATATGGTGAGGCCCTATCTGGAGTACTGTGTACAGTTCTGGTCACCATACCTCCAGAAGGATATTATGGAACTCCCTGCCAGAAGAAGTGGTGACAGCTGTCAGCCTTGACAGCTTTAAGAAAGGATTGGACAAGTTCATGGAGAATAAAGTTATCAATGGCTATCATTATGGATTCATAAGGACAACCTCTGGATTGGAGAGCTAGGCAGGATATCTCTCAATACCATTTTGCAGGGAACCTTAAGCAGTTGAAGACATCTGCTTGGGAATACCCTGAAGCAAATGGTGAACCACTGTGTGAAACAGAATTCTGGACTGGATGGTCTGTGGCCTCTTCCAGCAAGGCTGTTCTTATGTGCTTATGAAATCCACAACACAAGCACGGTTTCAGCAGAAAAAAGGAAAGTCTAAAAATCAACAGAACCTGGCTTCCAGGATCAGTTCACACACTAGAATAGCTAATGATACCAATCAACTACACAGAAGGATCCTTGCCACCCCTATTGCAGTGAAACTTCTTAATCCTTCCATCACAATACAATGACTAACACCTATTCTCCTGCATAGGACAAGTTTCCCCTTTCCCACATCTTTAAAAAGGGCAATGCTACCACTTATTCTCTCCCCCCCCCACCTTCTCCACAATGGGTATTGCAGATGGTAAAAGGCACATGGCAGCATTTTGTGTTCCAGGTGGCAGGAGAGCTCACTCCACAAGGTGACGGGAGACTGCTGGTGAAATTCTTGGTACAGATTGCATATTAGAGCTACCAAGGAGCAAGACCCAGCTTCCTTCCTTTTTTCTTCCAGTTATGCCACCATCTCTCATAACCCTTCCTTATAATCTGGCTTTCTCCTGCTCATGTTACATTTCAAAATATTAAAACAAATTTAAAATCTTCTTTGTCGTCGTCGTCTTTGCTGGCTTTTTTTAAACAATGAAAAGCCTTTGTTAAATCTGCTTTTCTTAGTGAGCATTTTATTCACAATATGTACTAAGTTAAGATGACTCCCAGGATTCAAGATAATGACTATCCAGTCTTTTTGTCAGAGACACATTTCCTGCTAGGCTCTGAACCGTATCATACATTTCTTGGAGTTACTGTATTCTGGGTCACTGGGCAATGAGTTCTGCAGACCCCGTGGTATATTTAGAAAGTACAGACAGGTACAGATCCCTCATGCATAATGCATTGGGCAGTTATCACACATCAGCAATCACCGCAGAGGCCGTTCCTCCATTTCCAAGGTGTATTTGCGTTCTGCTTTCTCAAGCCAGGCAAGCGAGCCGAAGCTCACAAGAAGAATGTTTCTGATGCTCTGTGAAACAGATTTCTATAGGAGATACCGGGGTTGAAAAGGCATTCTTAAGTCAATTTTAATGACCTGCCTCTAGCTGCCTCCAAGGCCCTAAGAGGAGTGAGCTGAATGAACAAAACTGACACACTCGGCTCTTCTGTGGTGCCAGATGGAACCTGGTGTGTTCTGGAGCACGGCTGCCTCAGCCATAAAGTTCTCTCCCGCAGAGGGAAAAAGCAGAGTGTCTCGTTTTTGCTGACTGTATAGAGCTCCTCCATCTTTGGTTGCAGACAACATAATCAATCTGATTCCAGTATTGTCCATCTGGTGATATCCATATGTAGAGTTGCCTTTTGTGTTGTTGGAAAAGACCAGCTTGTTCTCTTGACAAAACTTGATTAGTCTTTGCCCTGCTTCGTTTGGAACTCCATGGTAGACATGGGCACGACTCAGCGAAATTTTCGTTTTCGTTTTCGTTTTTCGTTTTCGTTACGCAACGAAAACGAAAATGAAAATTTTCCAGAAAACAAAATGAAAACGAAAATGAAACGAAGAATTTTGCCGTGTTTTTCGTTTTCGTTACGGTAGACACATTGCATTGAAAAGAATGCTAATAAAAACAAAAAAATTCATTTTCATCTTGTTTGTTTTTTCATTTCGTTTTGTAATGAAAACGAAAACGAAAAATGCGAAAAAAACCCTGAAAAACAAAAACGAACCGAAATGGACCCCTAAACGAAAAGCGGAAAACGAAAAAATATTTTTTTGAGTCGTGCCCATCTCTACTCTATGGCCAAACTCTCCTAATTTCCTAGAATGTGAAGTATGATATAAAGTATGATTTCCTTCTAAAGGGGCACATGTGGTCTGCAAATTATTCTAATTTTCTCAATCTACATTTAAGCTTAGCTGCTCCTTGCTCTGCTAAATCTTTGATCCGTTTCTATTGGTATTAAGTCACTCACATACCATTCCATTTTATCCTGTAGCTTGAGGTGCACAGGATTTCCTGTTTCAAAGCTAGGAGTGTCCAGACAGCTTTCTGCAGCATCTTATGTTACTGTTTGAGTCTTGCTCAAATCTTGCACTGATATCTGCAGTCACAAAGGAGGGAAGACAAGGTATGCAAAAGTACAGAGAATTCTCCATGGATGGAAGTAGTTAATCTTGTCTCTTGGCTGGTTCTAATGTACCCCCCTCCTTTCTACGAGATTGGAACATACTTGCAATATATTTCTCCTTAATAATGCATCAATACCTAGCCCCTGCGGGAGAGCAAATATTAAAACAATGTGTAAAGTAACCTGGAAAAGCTTCAATGTTAGTTTCTCATTTTTTTTCTTGAGACTGAATGCCTCCTTTCCTCCAAAATAATTACAGTGCAGGCAATGGACATTCCATGCCAGCTTTCTCTCTGTGCTTCAAAACCCAGCTGGAGGGAATAGCTATTCGGAATGAAAGATTAATCCACTTCCAGCAGTGCATCAATTGTACTGTCTCTGTCTGTGGGAAAGAATTTAGAGTGGGGAGATGAAGTCAAAGTGAGAGGTGACAAATACCTGTGGAGCAATCCTAAAGCAAAGGTGGTTAATACCCATTTAGACCACTATAATATGCAGTAATGCCTTGGTTTACCAGCATACTCCATTTCAGAAACCTGCTCGTGAACGAAAATACTCCTAAATACAAACAAAAAACAAAAAACAAAACAAAACAATGACTCAACACAAGAAATAACTAAAACTTACCTAATTTGTTCCGTGGCCGCACACCCCATCACCACAGATGCTGCCTTCGATGTCATCCCCTCGTCATGGCAAGGGGCCTATGGCAGCAGGAAAGACCTGCCTGAGCACAGCAGGAGCAGAAATGGTGCCCTGCCTGGGTGTGGTGATGAGGGGGTGAATGGCCACAGCAGGCAAAGGGCTGCTCGGTGCCACTTGGTGCTCCGGTGCTCATTTTGCAAGACAATCTCATTAACTAGAAAGCAAAGCAAAGCAAAGTGTTCTGCTGATATACCACCCCATACTACTACAAGTAGTCTCTGGGCGGTTTACAATTTTAATTACAGAGTGCAGGCTACACATTGCCCCCCCAGCAAGCTGGGTACTCATTTTACCGACCTCGGAAGGATGGAAGGCTGAGTGAACCTTGAGCCTGCTACCGGGGATTGAACCCAGGTCGTGAGCACAGTTTTACCTGCAGTACAGGCATTTAACCACTGCGCCACTGTGTTCTGAATTTTTTGCTCATCTTGCAAAATGTTTGTAGATTGGAGCATTTGTAAACTGAGGTATTACTGTATATCCATTGACTGGATAGCTCCTAAATGTCTCCTTCCTCAAAATAAACCAAAATTGGCTGCTTGGTTTACTGGGAACATATCAAGGCTACCTTGGATGCTGCTATTGATCCAGAGTCTGTAAATAAAATGCCCTGTCTTGCTTGTCCTGTACTAATGGATGCCTTTCAGCTCCTATAGCCAGATGATGTGGTCAGGACCATTGGGGAGATGAGGGCCACCACATGTCTGCTGAATCGTTGCCCCTCATGGATCATAAAAGTTGCCAGAGAAGGTATGGCAGACTGGTTAGGAAGAGTAGTGAATACCTCCTTACAACAGGGCAGGATTCTGGCATGCTTAAAGGAGGCAATAATCAAACCACTGTTAAAAAATCCCTCCTTAGACCCAATGATACTGAACAATTACTGACCCATATCAAATATCCCATTCTTAGGGAAAGTCCTAGAGCTGGTTGTGGACTCGCAGCTCCAGAGGTCTCTGGATGAGATAAACTACCTGGATCCATTTCAATCTGGCTTCAGACCTGGCTATGGGATTGAGACAGCAGTGGTTGCTTTAGTAGATGACTTCCGCAAGGAAATGGATAGCGGATTTGGGTCCCTTTTGGTTTTACTAGACCTCTCAGCTGCTTTTGACACTATAGACCATGGCATCCTCCTGACTTGTCTCTCTGAATTGGGAATTGGGGGTACTGCATTAAAATGGCTCCAGTTCTTCCTGCAAGAAAGAATGCAGAAAGTGGTGTTAAGTTATTCATGCTTGACACCACGGCTGCTGACCTGTGGAGCTTCCCAGCGTTCTGTTCTTTCTCCTATGTTATTTAACATTTGTATGAAACCATTGGGGGAAATTATCTTTTTGGGTTAAGTGCCACCAGTATGTCGATAATACCCAGCTCCACCTCTCATCACCTCCGGGTTCTAAGGGAGCTACTATCTCAACTTTACATGAGTGTTTAGCTGCAGTAATGAACTGGATGAGGATGAACAAAATGAATCTAAACCTAGACAAGACAGAGGTGCTTCTGATCAGTCGAAAGAGAGAACAATGGGTAGGGATGCAACCTGTTCTGGATGGGGTCTTCCTCAAATTAAAAAAAAAAGAGGTTCACAGCTTGAGGGTGCTCTTGGACTATCCTTGAACCTAGATGCCCAGGTCACAGCTGTGGCTATGAGTGCATTTGTAAAATTAAAACTAGTACGGCAGTTACACACATTTCTTGAGAAACCTGATCTGGCCATGGTGATACATGCCCTACTGACTGTAATGTGTTCTATGTGGTGCTAACAATGAAAAGTCTTAGGAACCTTCAATGGGTCCAAAATGCAGCAGCCAGACTGCTGACTGGGGCAGGATACAGAGATCACATTACACCCCTATTAAAGCAGCTCCACTGGCTGCCAATCAGCTATTGGGCACAATTCAAGATGCTGACCTTGACCTTCAAAGCACTGCACGACCTGGGTCCTAGCTATCTCAAAGATCGAATCTCACAGTATGAATTGACTCGGGTGTTAAGATCATCAGGAGAGGTTCTTCTCTCTATCCCACCACCCTCACAGGCACGTCTTGTGGGAACCCATGAAAGGGCCTTCTCAGCTGCTGTGCCCAGACTCTGGAACTTCCTCCTACTGGAGCTCAGGACTGCCTCATCTGTTTTCTTTCTGAAACAGGCAAAGACCTTTCTCTTCAGGCAAGCTTTCCCTGAATGATGGACTACCTATTATGTGTCTTTTATATAAATCTATAGGATCACATAGACTTTGTTTTTATAGCCACTTGTGTGATTACATTGACACTATGTTTTCAATGTTAGTTTCCCTCACTCATAACTTTACATGGAACTTTACTCTCCTTTTAACTGCTCACATTCTCTTGTAGCTTTAATGTAATGTTGTCATGCTGTAAGAGGTCCCTCAATTCCCTGTTCTCAATACTTGAACATGTCTTAATTGTACTGGAATGTATATTATCCTTCATTACTGTAAGCTGCCTTTGGTCCTTTTCCAAAGAGATAGGTGCAGTAAACATACTCTATAATAAATAAAATAAATAAATATGTAAAATAGGCAAGCTTTGACATCTTGATGTACTCTTCTTCAGTGTAAACTGAAGAACATTTGAAAAACAATTCTGGGCTTTGGTGGAACAGCTTTACTGTTTTTCTCACCCTTCCTTTGCCATGCTCTGCAATGCCCAGCATGAAGGACCTATAGAATTCAAAAGCTTATCTACATTTGAAATTTCTGTGGCCTACTAAATGTATTGCCCATATTTATTTTTAGATTTTATGTCAAGGTTACATGGCTTTTTTGTTTATGTGCCTGACAAATAGAAATGAAAATGACACAGTTCTCTTGGAAAAGAGGGGGGGGGCTTGCATAGAGGCATACACAATGGTCTATTGTGTCAGAAGTGATCCCAGCCCCCTTGATTGCTCACCAATAAAATTATAAGGAGACCCTCAGCAAGTCCTTCCTTCCAAATCTCCCTGCACCAAGATATGTTCCTGGTTATCAAGAGCTCTTTATGAATTGCTCACCTGTGTCACAGTTTGCTCACCAGCTGCTTCAAAGACCAACCCACAAGCTGCCAAGAAAGCAGAGGGCAAAGTTAGACTTTGGTTAAATTATATTTAGATTGCATTTCCCATGATCCCCCAAATGTCTTGAATATTCCAGAAATTGTAGCCCAAAAAGTAATGTTTTGAAGCAGGAGAAGTGGAAGGGATTTTCTGTCTCCTCACTTTTGTCACTGCTTGCACACTCTTAGAGTTCAGGTGGACAGGGAGTAATGGAAAGAAGGAGGAGCTGGCCAGCTTAGAAAGACCAGGGTTGCCAAGGGACACCCTAAAGCCTCCAATCACCTTGATGGTGATCTCACCCTACAGCAAAATGTCACAATGAGACTGTATAGAAATGAGGGAAAGTAATATTTTGAATGACAGCTCACAGAATCGCACAGCTAGCATAGTCAACATCAGTTCTGGCAGTTGCTGTTATGAAAAAAAGTAGCTTTCCCTAGTAAATGTGAGTTACTATTTTTTAAACATTTTCCTTTGTAAAACCAACCCAATGACCTCTCTGTGGATAGAAAACCTATTAGATGAACAATCTGGGTGACTGGCTTGGATGCAACACAGCATCTTTCCTTAAAGCTGTTGCATTTGAGGTCCAGATGGTCATGATGATGTTCAACATCTGGCAGGAGAAGAACAAGAACAAGAATACACATAGCTCCCATATACACTGACTTGCAACTGGAGCCTAAGATCTTTCAGACCTTTATATGATTTACTTTTTAAAAATTACTGCTGTTCTATTGCAATTTAAGCTACTGTATGTACTGTGACTGTGCAGTAGTTTGCTCCTTGGTGAGCTGGTTTCTAGTTGTTTTTAAGCTGTTGTTTTAAATTAGTATGGTGTGCTACGATGCTCAGAGCATCTTTGTCAGAGAATGCTAAATAAAGGCATTGCATTATCTGCAGCACCACACGTGACCATGGTCAAATGGGACAAGCCTTCACAGAAATGTTTGACCTTGATTTTGTGGTGCAGAACTAAAGAAAGCCCAGAAGGGCGACACCTCTCACTCTTCCAATGTATGAATGCGACAGATTAGTAGCAGAGTATGCCAACCCAGTTGGCATATTTGCTTTCTGACATTTCTCCTTAGATTTCCAGTTTTAAGACCATTTTTCAAGGTTCTCTTAGAAGGGGATTTCATCCCAACACATATCAGTGTATAGAAAAATCTGTCTTCTATCTGTTGTGCTGTACTTGAGTTGGATTGTATGAATTGGGTTGTACAGTTGTCGTCTGCCCATTCACAGTTCATATACTGTGGTCCCGCGATATTGCAGGACTGTAGTATATGAAAAAAGGCCCTGTTTCAGGCCTCTCTTACTTACCCCAGGACTGGTGCTGCCCCAAACGGGCCTGTGAGGGCCTTCCTGAGCCATCTGGAGGCCTGGGAAGGCCCATGTGTGATGACACCTCCCTTTTAAACGTGTGATTGTGATGAAAAATGTGAAGGGTAGGTAACCAAATTAAAAGAAGACTGAGAGGGGATATGATAGCTATGTTTAAATATTTGAAAGGATGTCATATTGTAGAGGGAACAGGGTTGTTTTCCATCGCTTCAGAGACTAGGACTCGGGGTAATGGTTTCAAACTACAGGAAAAGAGATTCCATTTGAACATTAGGGAGAAATTCATGACAGAGCTATTCGGCAGTGGAATATGCTGCCGTGGAGTGTGGTGGAGTCTCCTTCTTTGGAGGTGTTTAAGCAGAGGCTGGATGGCCATCTGTCGGAAATATTGTGATGGGGGTTCCCGCATGGCAGGGGGTTGGACTAGATGGCCCATGAGGTCTCTTCCAACTCTATGATTCTATGATTCTATGCATTTCCACTTGGTAATGCTGCCATCTTTTAAATCGTCGCCTTATGAACTGGGACAGACTCAGATGTATAATAGAAAAATAATAATGAAATTTATTGAGAAAATAAATAAATACAATAATGTCTGAAGTTGGTATGTGTTGCCTTAAACATAGAATAGATTAATTCGACTCTTTAAGCCTCCCTGTCTTTAATAACCAGTAAACAGTAAATCCCTCACTGCCTGACTGAACTCTAACAGAGCTGTGTTCTCTCCCAGCACTCACTCTTAACTAACTCAACTCTCAACTCTTAACTCTTAACTAACTATCACAGACCAGGCTCCACCATTTTTATACCATACAATCCCCCGCCCTCCTGCTGGGATTGGCTGATAATTTACATATGTATTTCTCCTGAATCCAAGGTGTTGTCACAATTTGCCAGTCCGTTTGGGGCAGTGCAGGGCTGGGGGTAAGTACAAGGGCCCCCAGTTAGGCGGCCCAGGCCTGATCCGACCTGCATCCGCATATCGTAGATTTTCAATTATCGTGCATTGGGTTGGGTCCCTAACCCCCCACAATAGGTAGGGGTCATTGTATCACATGAAAGTTTCCTTAGTATCAGTTTAAGTTGTGAGTGTTGGTTTTTTTCTTATCTATCACACTATAGTGTTTCTGGGTGGTTTGCAACATAGTTATGCAAACAACTGGCTAGGGAAAGTTACAGTTGATTTTTGTCATTCTGTATATACCAAGTTTTTAGAATTGTAGTTTCTGATTCAGTCTGTGTCAGATCCAACATAAATTCAGGGCACAATTACAGAAGAGGGATGATAGCTACTTATTCTCAACCTTCAGAGTAGCCACAGCCAGTCTGAATGCACTTTAAATGATATAATTCCTGGCAGCGCTACATATGTTACATATTCATTCTGCATGCATTTAAGATCCAAAGAACTGTGATGCCAGCGGCAGGATTTCAGCATAGTTAATATTTGAGAGTTACATCCCAGACTGAAATGTCGAAGATTGCTACAGTTGCAGGTCCACATCTGGAGGGCAATATATGTTCTCAACTGTGACTTGCTACAGATTCTTTTGGACAGTCTCCGTCCAAGTCAGCCCTGAGCCTTATCTCCATGATTAGTTCAGTGCCTTTTGATAGCAACCCATTCCTCAATATCAACTTCTGGTTTTAGCCTTGGCTAGGTGACAAGTCATTTTCATTTCCCTTTGCCTTGTTCTCTGCTTCTCCTCTACCTCATTAACATCTATTAACATCTATTTCACTTCTGTTGCCTTTTCACCAAAAGAGGACAA
>JAHTLZ010000129.1:77605273-77668122 GCA_023846285.1 Phrynocephalus versicolor | reverse complement strand
AAAAGTGAAATTTTGTACCAGAAACTTTTTGCTTACTTTTAGTAGTTTCATTTCTCTGGCTACAAATGCATTCAAAATGGCTGATTGTATGGAAGACCAAAGAGAAAAGAAGTCAGTTTTCCAGAAGGCATCAGGCAGTGTTTATTTACCAAGACAATTTTTCATCCTCTTTTAGACCTCAATTTGTTTGGGTCTAACACGATTTCCCCAGTGTTTCTCTTCAGAGACAGATGAAGTGATGCTTGAAAATGTGGACTATTATTCATATTCATCAACCCTGGCTGATCCACAGTTACGTAAGGGAAGTGGCTTCTCATTAGTTAGATGCTGGTTGCAATCCTGGTCACCAGCCTCAAGTGTAAATCAGCAGTACGAGTACAGCCAACTTGTTTCAACTCCCCAGAGGAGCCTGGAAGCTGTCATTGTTTTCTACCAAACATCAAACTTTACTGAAACATAAACAGTCAGCACTGACCTGCATCCTCCTGGAGTGACTCCTCACAAACTTCAACCCCAGGTGGTTTATTTGCCAGGAGCACATGTATTTACCCCTTCCTTTTTTACTCTCCTCAACACCCCCCCACACACACACACAAGTTGGATATCAACCACATGCCAAGGTTATTCTGTTAGACAAGCTGGCAAATGCCATTGACAGGATTATAATTAAATGCCAGGACATGTGGCCAACACAATTACTGTGCTCTTCCTATGCTGTATGATGTGCTAAAGAAGCTCATAAAAATGCTGTAAAGAATGTAAATCAAGAGGAATGTATACAATCAAAATGGGGGAGCCAATATCCAAGGAAGAAGCAGTAATGAAAAAATGTGTGAGTGTGTTTGTGCATGCATGTGTGTGTAAATTGACCCATCTTCCAGTTATGTTTCATATGTAGCCACCCAAAAGCCAAAAAATGTGAGTGAAGCATGCATTTCCTCATGTCAAAAACCTCCCAACTCATTTCAGAGGGGTCCACTTTGATTTTGAACTGTAGGAAATCTGTTGAGCATTCAAAATCAATGCAATAAATAGAACAGAATACGTTGCATTGTATATTGTCATAGGGGGAAATTTAAAGTTTTGCATTGAGAGTGGATCGCGTATAATAAATATCCTGCTCAGGCTGCCCTCTTCAATGTTTATCATTTTTCACACTGTCTCCGTTTGCTAAATATCAATAAATGCATATTCATCTGCATTTAAGGGGTTTGTCCATCCATCACCCTCTAGACTTGCATGGCATAGATCTGGCAGCCAATTAGATAATCTTACCCATGTGTTGTGTCATGTAGAATTTAAAGTTTCTAAGCATATTTAATATTTTTGCCATAAAACAGTTTAACATATTCATATGGGGTATACTATAGCTTCTCTTTATATTTATTTTTATATACAAATTTTAGTGTAATATTTGTATATTGGGTTTCTTATGTTATTTAATCTCTATTAGCTATTTTGCTTTCTCTCTCACACACTTTTACACTTTTTTGTGCACCTAGCCATCTTTACTTGTTTTTTATATTGGGAGCTGTGTAACAAGTAAATTTCCCCAGATGTGGGATCAATAGAGAATTATCTTATCTTATAAAAGCATTATGAAAAACTTTTGAAAGGCACTAGTGTCCATTGACCTTTGAATTCCTCCACACTATTATATGTTTGCTATATCTGCTGCCATAACTAAAAGTTCATCTTGTATCCATGGTAATTTTTGGATGTTAATCAGATAGAAGAAGACAGAAGGAGAAAAAAGGGTAATTTGTTCATTATAGGTGGAACAAACCTCCTGAACGTCAATTATCTGGTCTTTTAAAATGAGCAAATACTTGCTTATTTTGGATGTATGTCTCTTTGGGTGCCCCCCCCCACTAAACAGTTTACAATGGAGATAAAAATAATTGTCAGAATCCTATCACATATATCCATTGGCATAACTTTCAACAATAAATCGTCAGAGGTTATGAAGTCATTTCTTATTGCATGCTTAGTGACACAGTTCTTGTGCTTTTTAAACTTGCATTAATTTGCTGCTAAAAGTTATATCTTTTATTTATTTATTTAAAGTGTTTGTACTCTGTCTTAGTAGAATAGGAATAACCAGTACAAGTTAACTCTCTGGCTACAGAGTTTTTGACCAGCTGGGAATTCTTAGTACTAGAGATGGGCATGACCAGGAAAAATGACGTTTCGAGTTGTTGTGTGTCGGAGCCGGCCCGTTTCGGCTCATTTCCGTTTGTCGCGAAATTTCTCAAAAATTTGTCGTTTCATTTGTCGTTTTTTCATCTGTCGTTAGTACTGGTTTGGGGGGGTAGCGGGCTCCTGGAGGCACCTCTCTGGGGTGGGTGCCTCCTCTGGCCCGCTACAAAGGGAAAGCGGGCTCCTGGAGGCACCTCTCTGGGGTGAGTGCCTCCTCTGGCCCGCTACAAAAGGGTGCACATAGCCAATTGGATATGCATACCAAGTTGCAGTGGCAGGCAGAGGCACCTCTTTTGGGTGCCTCTACTCTGACTCACTAAGAAGGACAGCATACTGGCATACTGGCATACGGTGCACTTGTTGTGCTGGGGAGCGAAGTGAGAGAGGACCCCTATGGGCGCCCTATGGCAAACTAAGAAGGGAAGTGTACTTGTGTGTAGTGCAATACGAGTACACAGATCTGGCTTACGGTTAGGGTTATCTCCCATGGCCAGCCCATCATTGCGCAGGTGTAAAAAAATAAAATAAAATAAAATCAATGGAGACGTTTTGTTGCAAGAAAAACCCACTGCTGCTACTGTAAAAAATTCAGGCAGTTTTAAAATAGCTATTTTCGCATGTTTCTGTGGTGCTTTGGTGTGTTTTTGGACCACGATTTCAAAATAAATATTGCGGTCACCCCATTTTGGATCCCCCGCATGGCATGGCGAGTTGGCGAGACGACGAGGATGCCCCCCACCAGAGCAGCCCAGGAGAGGAGGGGGGAGGCCGGGGACCCCCCCCGAAACCACCCCTCTGGTAGGTGCCCTCACTCAGGCAGGCATATTTTCGCCTGCTTTTTTGGCCGGGAATCGGGTTTTTTTTTATCAAAAAGGGGATTGAAAATAAAACAGCCAACATTATAATGCCATTGTACAAGATGATAGTAAGGCCGCATCTAGAGTATTGTGTACAATTCTGTCTCAAAAAAGACATAGTTGAACTGGAAAAGATGCAAAATAGAGCAACTAAAATGATTACTGGACTGGGGAACCTCCCATATAAGGAAAGGCTAAAACAAATAAATTAAATGAAGTTGTTTAGGACCTTGGATAGAAACCTGGCTACAGGCTTCTGACCAGGCACAAGGGGAGCTGTCACTTCAGGATAAAGGTTGATAGCCACAGAAGGTGAGGGAGGCACTGCATTTCCTACCCTCTGACCTCTGACACCTGTAGCCAATCACACACACACACTGCTGCCAATGCTAGAAGGAAGAAATTATTTAAAAGGAATTAACACCCCCCTCAAATAATAGGGACACCTTGGTTCTTGGCCTTGGGAGAAAAGCACTACATACATACATACATACATACATACATACATACATACATACATACATACATACATACATACATACATACATCTTACAATAAAAGACCCCATCCCTCAAAGCTTTTGAAGCCTTTGAGGGTTGGATTGTCCATCTGGGGACTGATTGTTTTCCTAGTTGTAATATTTTGTGCAACAGATAGAATTCCAGAAGAGTTGTTTTGGCTTGACATTTCCTTTGGTGACTTCACTCAAGTGCCTGATCTACGTCTTCGTTTATGTCAGCTTAAATGTGCCTCAGAGAATAATGGTTATTTTTTAGATAATAAACATGACTTTTTCCCATCATGCAAATTTTTAAAATGTAAGCACTCAAAACCAGACAAGCTCATATTCATTTCATTAAATATTCATTTAATTCTAATAAAACATTGCAACTGCAAATAATGCATCTAGGGTAGACCTCCCACTCCAATGATCCCATGCTTCTCTTTCATTGCAATCCATGCAACATTGGACTATTGTGTACAATGTAGTGTAGACAGTTAATTAAATGTTGCCCCTGGTCAGGAAGGCTTTTAACTCTTGGAAATTTTTTTTTAAAAAACCCTCTGCAGCTAGGTCAATGGAACGTGTGTGTGCGCGTTGGGGGGGGGAGAGTTGATTTCCTCCATACCATTGGAAACCTCTGTTTTGAAATGGAGTTGACTCTCAAAAAAACATTTCTGATATGGCATGGGGATTTATTTTTCTCTTCCACACATCCCCAGAGTAGCTCTTTGACCCTAGGCATAGTAAGAACTTAACATTTTCATCTGCAAAAGAAGCAAAGTCTCCCGTGACTTGCATAACTGTGGTATACAAGAATGAATTTCTAACAAAGGTTTTCTCCTTTCTCATATAAAATATTGTACCTGCCGAATTGAGAAATATGAAATGAGGCGGCCTCACTTCATTCTTCACCTTCTTTCACATAGTGCTTAGGGATGTGCACGAAATGCCACAATGGCATTTCGTTTTGTTCTTTGTTTCTCCCCCTCCCATTTTGTTTCATTTATTACGAAATGATTTTTTTTTAAAAAAATCATTTCATACTTCGTTTGTTTTGTTTTGCTTTTATTTTCTCATGCTGTCCAGCTGGCCCATGGGCTAGGTTGGAATGTTTTTTTTATTTTTTTATTCTTTATTTTCCTTATGCCATGCCGACCAGCCGGCCCGTGGGCTGGGTTGCTGCGTTGTTGTTTTTTTAAATTATTTATTTTTTCTTCTGCCGACCATCAGGCCAGGTTGGCACGCTTTATTATTTTTTTTTCTCATGCTGACCAGCAGGCCTGCAGACTGGGTCCGTGCACTTTTTAAATTTTTTATTATTAATTTTGTTTTTCTCACGCCGACCAGCTGGCCGGTGTTTTTTTACCCATGGTGGCATTTTACAGAGGAAATGAAATGGTTCATTTTGACAGAAAAAAAAGATTGTTTCGTTTCATCTTTCACAAAATGCTGCTTCATCGTTTCATTTCGTTTCGTTTCGTTTCATTTCGTTTCATTTTTGTTATGTAACAAAATGACAAGACAGCATTTCATTTTTCATTTTGTGCCCATCCCTACCTGTAAGTATTTCCAATAACTACCAAAACCAGCGAGAGCTGCAGCTTCTTTTGTGTTTATCCTCTTTGGCAGCAAGACAAGGCTGAAATAGCTGTAGAGTGGATGCTAATATTTGAGGGAATCAGCAGACTCAACTTGTTCTCCTGAAATATGTCTTACATAAAGTCTTCTTTAATAATGCATATTTGCTTCTCTTGTTTCAGTTCTTTCCTAATATTGAGATAAATGATAAACACCAGTTGCTACTGAATGCCAGTTGCTACTAATAAGACCTGGAAAGTGGTCTTGTGTTTCCAAGATCCATTTGGTGGGGACTTTGTGAGCAGAATGTTGAGTTATATAGACTTTTTGACTTGATCCAAAAGAAGGCATAAAGTGCCTCAAGTATTTATTGTGTGTCAACAAATCCTGATGCTCAGTTTGACAGCAGAGGCTCATCTAGTTTAACAGAAGTGTAAAAGATGTCTTGAATGGACAATGGATAGGTTTTGACTGAAATTGCTCCATTTAGAAAACCATATCTTAATTTGGAACATTAAGGTAATATAAAGGTAATTGAAATGCAGCTGAAATGCTGAATTCAGATTGTCTTGTTTAGAAACATTAAAATTAATTATAATAATAAAGAAAAATCTGAAGGAAAAACAATGTTTTCATCTTAAATATATGGGTTTGTGGATATGGGGGGAAATGTTGACTCAACCTGTGTCATTTCTTGGGTCAATGCCAATAAATTGCAGTACTCTGATCTTTCTCTCTCTCAAACACACACATTCAGACACAGAACATGTTTTTACCCAAACACAGAAAAATATGAAGCGATTGCTCTTCTGTTTTATATCTGGCTCCATTTCCTCCATGAAATCTGCTACCATCTGCTTCATTTGTATCAGGAATGCTCAAATAATTCTCCCCGCGACATCTTAATTTGGCAATACAAAAGAAACAAGCAAGCAAGCAAGCAAACAAACAGCCACCAATGCGAGAGTTTCAGTTTGAGAAATCACATCCATAGTCCAGTTAGCTTTGCTTGTCTGCTGAGCTGAAGCTTTGCCTGCCCATCCCAGATATAAGGAGACTAGACAGAGTTGATGAGTTTAACTAGGGCCACAACTTTATTAACTTAGTAACTGTTGATTAGAGATGGGCACGACTAGGGAAAATGACGTTTTCGAGTTGTCGTGTGTCGGATGCGGCCCGTGTCGGCTTGTTTCCGTTTTTCGTGAAACTTCGGAAAAAATGGTCGTTTTGTTTTTTGTTTTTTCGTCTGTCGTTAAACTGGTTTAGGGGGGGTAGCGGGCTCCTGGAGGCACCTCTTGTTTGGGGGGTGGGTGCCTCCTATCCTCACCCGCTAGGAAGGGAAAGCAGGCTCCTGGAGACCCCTCATGGCATGGGGGTCTCCTCTCCTCACCTGCTGCTGCAAAAGGGCATGCATAGCCATATGGATATGCATACCAGTTGCAGACTATGAGACCAGTGGACTGGCAGAAGCCAAAGCCATACGGTGATGCCTAAGGCTCTCGCACCCGCTGTGTCTCACAAAGAAGGGAATCATACTTGCGTAGTGCAATGCAAGTAGATCTGGCTTAGGGTTAAGACGGGTTAGCGCAAGGGCTGGGGTTAGGCTAGTTACTGGTGAGGTTAGGGTGGGGTAGTGGGGTGCACCTCTGGGTGCCTCTCTGACTCACTAAGAGGACAGTGTACTGTGGCGTATGGGTAAGGAATCAAGGATTAGGGTTAGGGTTAGGGGGCTAGGGCAGGGTTTAGTGGGCTTTTTGGCACATCCCAGAAGTCTCAGTGGCCAAGTGGCCATGCGATTGGTGGGATGGCTCCAAAAATTTGCATGGTCCACTCCCACATGGCCACTTGGCCAGCCCATCATTGCGCAGGTGTAAATAAAATAAAATAAAATAAAATCAATGGAGAGAGGACAGGGGAGGAGACATTTTGTTGCAAGAAAAACCCACTGCTACTGTAAAAATTCTGGCAGTTTTAGCAATAGCATTAGCAATTTTCGCATGTTTCTGTGGTGCTTGTGTGTTTTGGGACCACAATTTCAAAAAAAATTTGCGGACGCTGCCCCATTTTGGATCCCCCGCCTGCACCGCATGGCATGGCGACTTGAGTCCGGCTGCCCAGGACAGGACAGGAGGAGAGGGGGGGAGGCCGGGGACCCCCCTCCAGAAACCACCCCTCTGGTAGGTGCCCTGAGCCCTCACTCACGCAGGCATATTTTCGCCTGCTTTTTGGCCGGGAATGGGGGGGAGTTTAAAACTCTTTTTCTGTGCCGCTTCCGCTTGAATTGCAGCGGCCGGCGCGAGTCCGGTGCTGTTGCGAACTTGCGGCGAGCGACTACGACGAGGATTTCCCCCACCACCACCAGAGCAGCCCAGGAGGACAGGAGAGGGGGGGAGGCCGGGGACCCCCCCAGAAACCACCCCTCTGGTAGGTGCCCTCACTCAGGCAGGCATATTTCCGCCTGCTTTTTGGCCGGGAATCGAGGGTTTTTTAACTTTTAAAAACTTTTTTTCTGTGCCGCTTGGCATCGCGGGATCGCCGTGATGCCAGGAACGACAACGACAAATCAGACCCAATTATTCTTTAGTCGGTTCGAGTTCGAGTTCTGGCGGAGTAATTCCTGTTTCCTTTTCCGTTCCGTAACGGAAACGAGGAACGGAAACGGAAATGGGAATTCCGTGCCCATCTCTACTGTTGATCTTCCAAAATCTGGCAGAAGGGCATACTGTAGTGTGGATGCCTGGGCCAGGAACCTAGGGTACTTGCTTACTCCTGCCCTGATCCCCATTGGCTGATTCTCAAGCCCCAGGTCTGTGCTGTAATAGCCATCCAATCCTGGCTAGTTCATACTCAGATGACCCTCCTGGCCACCCAGCCACCTGTCACATGACTTCAAACAGCCGCTAGCCATGGGTGATCACCTGTGTGCCCCCCTTCCATTACCTGGCTCTCAAGATCTGCAATGCTGAAATGTTGGTTGCAGCACCCCCCCAGGTGGTTCTTGGAAACTCACCACTACACAGTTTGTCATCTGTACTGCTCACCAGTGTGACCTATTTAATTGCAGCACTAACCACAATCTCCACATCACTGCAAAATTAGCTGCACACTTTATTTTCCCCAATATGCCAATCAGGTTATAAGGGTACAGAATTCCTAGCTGGCCCTAAAGCAGCCAGTTTATTTTACACTTGATCCTAAGGACAGGTGTGCATGTAATTGTGTATGTATGCATGCCACACCCAGACGCAAACTAAAAAGCCCCCCCAAACCCCAAAACTTATGCATGATTTTCTTTGCTGAACAAATGCTGAACAAATAACTGAACAAATCAGCTTATAAAGGCAATCTGGTGCCTGTATGCTGAATGACACCAGTGTGCTTATTATCCAACAATTGTGACATCTTATTGGCAAGGCACAGTGAAATTTGCATTCATTTGCTCTTGTTTTGCTGTTGTCATTCAGTCATTCAGTCATGTCTGACTCTTTGTGATCCCATGGACCAGAGTTCGCCAGGCCCTCCTGTCTTCCATTGCCTCCCGGAGTTTGGTCAAATCCATGTTGGTTACATCGATGACACCGGCACACCATCTCATTCTCTGCCATCCCCTTTTCCTTTTGCCACCATTGCTCTTGTTGGTGGAGTGGAAATGTATATTCTAAGCTACTCTTAGGGTTCACTCTACATGGTTATTATAGTCCCTGTGCATTAGTAATTTAAGAACTTGTGTACAATTCTGAATTTTGGAGCCCGTTTGTTTGATGATATCAATTTTAAGTGATATTGTCAACTGTAAAACTGCTGTTATCAATTCTTGTTGTTTGGATTGAGTTTTTAAGTGATCATTTAAACTGTGATTAGAGTTGATTTGTTTTATTCTGAGTTATATTTGGGAAATACTTTGAAAATTTGTGGTCTGCTGAAAGACTGAATGTAAGTAGAATGCAAAAATGGTTTAGACACCTTAAATTTTGTATGCTAAAACATCCTGAGAAGAATGGTGCAGATAGTGGCAGCTATAGGGTAGTCCATCTGAAGTGCACTAGATCATTGAAGGCCAACCCATGAAGGGAAGAATGTTTGGCTGTTCCATCCTGGAATGATCAAACATTGGCTGACATCCTGTTGTTTGGTGTAGGGAAATGTATTACCTGTCAGTCCATTCTTAATCAGCAAAGCAAAAGTTATTGCCATGAATCTCAGGGAGTGTGCACATGCACCAGAGCATCATGGACATGTGTCCCTCAGAAACTCAGAGGAGACTCTTTCTTTGCCAGATAGGAATGCAATGGTTTTTTTTTAAATGCTAGGCAATGCTAAGCACCAAGTTTCTTAAGGTTCCCTCCTTTAGACAATGTTTCACCTTCATAATAATGGAAGATTCAAGAGTCACTGTTAAATCCGCCCTCCAATGACATGGCCTTTTTGCTACACACATTCTAATAACACGTAGACCAAGAAAAGGTGACAGCCTGCAGTGCTTTTCTACATTTGATTCTTTTAAAACTTCCCTTGCTCTTTCATAAGTTAAAAAAAATTGCATGACTTGACAATT
The DNA here is from genome assembly GCA_023846285.1 of Phrynocephalus versicolor. Taxonomy (NCBI): domain Eukaryota; kingdom Metazoa; phylum Chordata; class Lepidosauria; order Squamata; family Agamidae; genus Phrynocephalus; species Phrynocephalus versicolor. The sequence goes on along the minus strand of JAHTLZ010000129.1, from coordinate 77,658,428 downwards.
TTCAGCCCATTCACCCTTCACCCTCTTCACTATTTTGTAACTTAATGAGAATCCTGACATGGTGATCTGGAACCATAAGCAAGGATCATATGCTTCAACTGATTGTTCTTGGGGGCACCACCATTCATCTTCCAACATCCTCTTCTGTGCTGGCAAGTAAGATGGGCACGAAACAGAAAAATTGTGTTTCGGTTTTTCGTTTGTCATTGAGAGGTCTGTTTCGGTTCGTTTCCATTTGTCGTGAATTTTTGGAAAAATTTCGTTACTGTTTGTCATTTTTTCGTTTGTCATTTCTACCCGCTTTTTGCGTGATTTTAAGGCATTTCTGTGTGCAGGCATCCCCCAACGCCCCAGACCAGAGGGAAAACACTAAAAAAATGGATGCTGGCAGAGACACAGTATAGACTAGGTATGCAGGGAGGCTGCAAAGGCAGCGGCAGGCGTTGCCCAGGGTGCAAGGCAGCCTCAGAGTGACTGCACTGTGGGGCAAGGGAGGGTACTCACCGAGAGGTACGCAGCACGCACACACACAGGGAGGCTGCAGGACTGAAGCTAGAGTCGCAGAGACAGCAATCCCACCCTAACTCCCACCAGAGACTGCAAGGAGGACGGGGGCTGCCAGACCTTTTTATGCCCTCTGTGGCTGCCAGACCTGCTCGCCCAGTCTGCAACCTGGGCATGCTATTGGTTGAACATGATCCCATTACATGGCTTGCCTCCATTTTGTGGCTGGTGCAACATCCATTTTAAAGGGAAAAGAAAAATACATTGTGATGGGAGAAGACAAAAACAAATGTTTTAAGGACCCCAACCCCCCTGGTAGGTATTATCAGACAATAAAAATAATTATCGCTGCGTTTTTACGGATGTCCAGGGTGTTTTTTAACATTTAAAACAGGTCATTTCATTGCGCGTCGCCATTAACGGAAATGAAACGTAACGACCACAAATTTCGTGGTTCTGTTCGTTTCATTTCATTTTCATCACAATTTTCGTTTGTCATTTCGTTACATAACGGAAACGACAAACGGTAACAGAAACGAAAATATGTTTGTTCCGTGCACATCTCTACTGGCAAGCAATGGAAGAAATGGAGAGTATGTCCTTGCATCCAGTTAAGAGACAAAGCATATCTCTCCAATAATTCAGGCTCTCAATCAGCAGTCCCCCACCACCACATCTTGATGAGCATCTCATAAATCAAAACAACGTTCTCAGAATTTCCTCAAGAAGGTTCAAAAGCAGTAGGAAAGTGATAGTTGAGGTGATCGTTCTCTTTCATTTTAGGCAGGGCAGCACAATGTGAGTTGATAGCCTGATCTGTGAATGCATCACCATGAATGAGCCATCTGCCTGCCACCATCAACAAACACTGAGAATGAGACACATCATTTCTATGGTTGAGCTGGACATACAGCTTTTTTTTTTTTTTGAGAGAGAGAGAAATATAGGACCACTGAAATGTGGACCACTGAAATCAGTATCTGCCCCTTTAAGTTTAGTTTGGCCATTAGATGAGGGAGGGGCAGATCTCGTTGTCTTACAAATCTTTAAATGGTTCCACCATGGGCAGCACTTGGACTAAGAAAGGAAAGTGCCCCCCCCCACGAATTTGGGGATAAAACAGGTCTCCCGTTCAGTCCATACGTTGGGGAGGGGGGTTCTATAAAATAAATTGCATTTGTTCTAAATGATCAAACTGCTTTTTAAAAAGAATTAATGGAAATAACTGCCAGTTTGCTCCTGTTGCTCCTGTTCCCATTCTTTTCTGTACTATTTTTGCTGCGTCCAATTTTAAACTATCATCTAGTGTCAGGAATCTGTTCCTTCATAAATTGTAAATGCACATTAAGGGATGATGGTGTAAATAATTTATGTGAAAACAACTCCATATGGCTAGTAAAGTGGGACCTGTTTGCAACAGCCTCTGTGAGAGACATCCATGGGAAAATGAAGACCTGACTTCTGCCTTTTGTTGTGTTCTTTCTGTGTATTCTACTACCAGAAAACTACCCATCAAATGTTGGTCCAAGGAGGTAAGCCAGCAAAGAGGGAAAGCCATTCTAGAGATGGGCACGAAATGCCAAAATGGTGTTTTGTGCTCGTTATTCGAGCACCCTGGGCCCTGCTTCGGGTCATTTCCATTTTTCGGGACCCAGGGGCCCGCTCCGTTTTTTGGGTGTCATTTTTCGGCACCCGCCGGGAAAGTGTTCCCGCGGCAGTGGGGAACCCTCCTGGGCTGGGCACCCCCGAAGCCGGTGGCAAGCCTCCTGGGAGAGCCATCCCGCAGCCAGGATGGTTACCAACTCTAGACTATCTCTAGCAAGTCGCCCGGTGCTTGGTGCTTTTTATTAAAATTTATTTTTCTTCCCCACCCCAGAAGCCCAGCAGGGGGGCACACTACAGCTGATTGGGGCTTTAAAAAAAAGCCCTGACCAGCTCTAATGTGCCCCTTGCTCAGCACAACGGCAGCGGTGGTGGTGGCAGGAACGGGCGCTCCCCTGGAATGGGAGGAGGAGGAGGAAGAGAAGAGAAGCATGGGGAGCCAGCCACCTGAGGTTGTGGCGGGCAGTGACAAAGTTCGCTTCCCTGTTCCCCCCTGCTACCCGGCAGCCCACCTTGCCTCACTCAGTGCCAGTCCGGAGCCAGACTTGGGGCGAGGCAGCCATGGGTGGCTTTGACTTGCACCTGCATGGTTTTCTTTTCCTCATCCCGAGGTCCACCTCACAGTCGCAGAGCCCCACCCCCGACCAGCTCTAGCGCACCCCATGCTTGGCGCAACAGCGGCTGTGGCAGCGGTGGGAACGGGCACTCCCTGGAATGGGAGGAGGAGGAGGAAGAGGAAAGAAGTGCAGGGAGCCACATGAGGCAGCAGTAGCAGGAGGACCCAATGGCAGCGGGCGGTGGCAACATCCCTCCCCTGCTCCCCCCCTTTGGCACGAGGTAGGGCACTTTGAACGCTCAGGCATGCTGGGTTTCTTCTCCTCACCCAGACACAGTTACCAACTCGCACCAGCAATTAGCCCAGCAGGGGACCCGCACTACAGCTGATCGAGGCTTTTTAAAAACAGCTCCATTTCAGCGTGCACCATCATAAACGAAAACAAACAGTAACGAAGTTAATTTTCTTGTTTCTGTTCGGTTCGAGCCTGACCCGTCACAATGGTCATTATTCGTACCGTTATGTAACGGAACGAATAACGGAGAATGGTAACAAAAAAATGGTTATTTCATGCCCATCTCTAATTAATACTGTAGCTCAACACAGGCTGATGTGAGTAAAAGGGAACAAAGCTACACACTAATAGAAAGATAGAAAGCCAGGGCTGGCAGAAGATTTGAAAGACAGAGAGGGAGGGAGGGAGAGAGAGAGACAGCAGAGGTTACTCAGAATTCTATTATGCCAACACTTCCAAATGCACTGACATAATAGGCATTTCTACAGCTGTAGTTATGATAATATATGTTTAGAAACACATCCTTTCAAAGAAACGATGTTTAAAATTTGTATTTTTGTGAGAGAATAGATTCAAAAACACATTGCAAACTATCATTTAAATGCAAATGCCATGTCTTTTTTTTCTTCAAAAAACAGATTAATAAAGAAGCAAGGAAGAACAAACCTAAGGATGTATACATGAAATAAACCAGACTAAAAAAGTCTAACCTATTGTCCTTGAGTTAAGAGAGCTTTTTATGGCTTGCCAGTATAAGAATCAGAGAACATTTAGGTTGATTGTACCTCTTCATTGCTATTTGTGACTCCCCTTTGGTTTGGAAGCCAAATGAAAAAAAGAAGATATAGAGCTGAAACTGCAGAAAGATCAAGGAATACAATTCAAGCATAGTATTCAACCTGGAAACTTTCCATCTACTAAACAGGAGACATAATGTTGCAACATGACACCACGTTGGTATATCTGGCAATCACATCAGATGGCCTTGTCCCCACCCTGTCTCTTTCTCCGTGCAAAACGATAAGCATGAAAGACAGGAATCCTTGTAAAGAAAGATACTACTGAGGGGCAGGTTTTACCTTGGAAATGCTCAAGGAGTCTGTCCCAACCTCCACATCTGTTGACAACAGCTGAGCCACAAAACACATTAGCACCCTTTTAATTTGAATGTCTAATATCATCAGAAATACTGATGAGATATGCTAAGCCAGTGGGAATCAGTGCTTCCTTTGTTTTAAAGAAATGCTCACAGCATCAAATGCCTAGCAGGGAGCTCCCCCTTTTAATGAGTGACACACACACAAAGGAAAAGTATATGTCTGCTATGCATGTCCCTTACCTGGCTGGATAGCTCAGTGCTTGCAGAACCCCAGGTTGAGTCAGTTACCCACTGGGCTTCCCAGGAGAAAAGCCTGCCTTTCCACCCTTGGGCAAGCTGCACAATCCCAGAAGAAGGGGTGGTAAGGTAAACGTTATTCTATGTATTTTCTATCTGGAAAACCCTCAAAAGGGTTGTCATAAATCAGAATTGGCTTAACAATACAGTGGTACCTTGTACAAAGGAATTAATTCATTCCAAATGAAATTCTGTTAAGCAAATTTTCCTTTATACAAATTTCCCATGGGAATGCATTGAAAACATTTTAATCCCTAATCACAACCATTTTTATGTTGTACGGATTTGCCCCATAGGTAATTCTGTTAAGCAAATTTTCCTTTATACAAATTTCCCATAGGAATGAATTGAAAACAGATTAATCCCTAATCGCAACCATTTTTATGTTGTACGGATTCACCCCATAGATGATTATGTTAAGCAAATTTCCCCTAGCTCTGGAATTTTTATGTTGTACAGATTTTAGGTTATACAATCCGTTTGTTATACGAAGCTCCACTGTACACAGTTATTATTATGTATGTCCCTATCTCCCAGTCCAACCAGTCTTTTTCTACAAGGGCTACTCACCCCTTTTTAAAAAAAGGTCAGCTTCATATATAAGGTAATACTGCAATGTGGCAATTGTGAGCTTGACATTGGTTAACTATTGGTCTCCTGATGGAATTCACAGCAATAACATTTATCTTGAAAAGCTTAAGTGGCCTGTGATGAGGATATCTTAACAATCATCACCCACACAGTGCTACAAGGGCTCTATATTGGAGATCCTCTCTATATTAAGAAGCACAATACACTGTTGAACGTTCACCTGAGAGTGTTGGTAGAAGCTTTGTGAAGAAATAGATGTAGAGCCAATGCAAAGATGACAGACAACTTTCTCTCTCTATTTATCATAAGAACATAAGAAGAGCCATGCTGGATCATGCCAACGGCCCATCTAGTCCAGCTTCCTATATCTCACAGTGGCCCCACCAAATGTGTCTGGAAGTGCACGAGACTAGATATCTGTCTCCTGGTACCACTCCCCTGCAACTGGTCCTTGAAGTACCCCAGTTTTAGGCCTGGAGATTACACATCTCCCTCATGGTTTGTAACCTGTGATGGACTTTTCCAGCAGGAATCTGTCTAATCCCCTTTTGAAGGCATCCAGGCCAGATGCCATCACCACATCCTGTGGCAGGGAGTTCCACTAACTACACACTGTGTAAAAATATTTTCTTTTGTCTGTTCTCACTCTCCCAAGCTTCAGTTTGATTGGATGTCCCCAATTCTGGTATTTTCATATTTGGGCGAGGTACTGCATATCCAGAATCAGTTCCTGGAAAAGGTAACAAGCTGGAAGAGACCTATTAAGCTGTGGTTCAATCCAAAGAAGACAGGTAGAAGTAATAGGTGTTTGCTTTATTCTGAGCTGGCTGCATAGCTCTGTGAATTAGGTACCCGGATGAAGCACCATAGGCTAGGAATTTGATTCCCCACTATTAGGCCTCTTGAGAAAAGACTGTAGCTATATAGCCTTGGGTAATCTGTACAGTCCCAGGATGTTATAGAAGAAGGGAATGAGAAACCAAACCACTTCTGAGTACTCCTTCACTTAAAAAAAAAACCCACACACCTGGAAAAAGTTATCATAAGTCAGAATTGACTTGAAGACACACGCTTATTATTTCTTTGCCCTGGTGACTGCTGTTCATCGTATTATGTGGGGTTACACATTTTTCAACCATAGAACAAATGCCAATGTAGAAAAATCACTGCCAGCTACAGGTAGGGGAAGTGAAATAGAACCAAGCTTGTCTGGCTATAAAAGTTAGCAGTAGAAATGGGGACGAAACTGCCCAAATGGTGGTTCATCCTGATTTGTGGTTCGCCAAAGGTGATCAACTATGGACTATGAATGTTGGTCCTGGCAACCAATGAGCCATGAATCAACTGTCTAAAAAGTGGGGGGCTATCTAAAAAAGGGAGGGACAAATAAAAATACTGAAATATTTATCACTTTGTATTCCTCCTGACCCAACTAATACAGTATGAAACGATGAATTTTTAATGAATCAGTGATATTTGTTCAATATTTCAATTAGTGAGTTTTTTTTATTCATCCCCACCTCTACTTACCAGTTATATCATGCCACTTTTCATGCAAATCAGTGCTTAATTCTATGCATGTTTGTTCAGGGAGAAGCTTCTGGGCATGCAAAATAGAGGTGGCTACCAGGCATGGTGTCCGAGGAGCATTTTTGAGTAGAAAAATGTCCTGGGCTTTAAAGCCCTCCTCTTTTTCATGCAAAAGCACTCTGAGTTTTCAAAAGCTTCCATCTCTTATCTTAGATCAATGATTGCAGATAAGTAAGAAGTTGAAGATTGTTACATTGGGCTCACAGGATGAAAGTGCCCACTGCTGCTACTATAAAAATTCAGGCATTTAAAACACCTAATTTTCACATGTTTCTGTTGTGCTTTGGTGGGTTTTTGGACCACAATTTAAAAATAAATATTGCGGTCGCCATTTTGGATCCCCTCCACCGCATGGCATGAAGACGATGAGGATGACCCCCCCCCAGCCTGGTGCAAGCAGCCCAGGCCAGGAGAGGGGGGGAAGGCCGGGGACCTCCCCCCCCCCAGAAACCACCCCTCAGGTAGGTGTCCTCAGGCAGGCATATTTTCGCCTGCTTTTTTGGCCGGGAGTCAGTTTTTTTTTTTTTACTTTTAAAAACTTTTTTTCTGTGGTGCTTGGCAATGGCATTGCACGATCGTCGTGATGCCATGAACCACAACGATAAACCCAACCAAATTTTTCTTTCTTCGGTTCGAGTTCGAGTTCTGACGGCTTAATTATCGTTACCGTTTCCGTTATGTAACGGAAACGACAACCGAAAACGGAAACGACAATTTCGCTGAGTCGTGCCCATGTCTATTGCTAAAAGTTGAGACAGCTACAGTACCATGATACATCCCTTGAGATGGAGACAGTCTTGTTCTACAACTGCTCCCTGCAATGCCTTGCAATGAGATGTCTCATAAAAGAGGAGCTCAGTGGGCATTGCATTTTTTATGAGATGTTCCAACTGGCTTTGTCCCCAGGCCCATCATATTATCAATGTTCATCCAGATCTCCACTTAAACGACTCCATGGATGTTTCCACAAATTGGAAGAGAGCACAAACAGCTGGACAGTGATGGGCTTAGGCAGTGTCCTAATTGTGTGAATGACCTATGCAATGCACAGGCATAACCATTCTTCCACAATCACATCCACTAGCTGTGGTGGCTTCTGGAATTTCACTTCTGCATATGGTGAAAAGGCCCAGTGTTTGGGGGTAAAGAAATGTGAATATGATATTTTAGTGGTTTTAAATGTTTGTATTGTATAGTTGATTGTTTAAAATAAGATTGTTAAACATGTTGATTGTTTTTTCCCCCCAGAAGATGCCTGCACATATTCAATCAGCATGGGAAGTGAGACAATAACCACATTTGCTTCGGCATCACACTGTGTCAACAAATGTTTTTTGCAGGTATTCTCTACTTAGTTGGGCTCTTTTCTAAACATACCTGCCAGCCTTACCCTCTGACCTCACATGATGAGCACAGAAGTGAGGATCTGTTTCTCTTAACACACTGGAGATTTGAGGTGGAAGCTTATTTTATGAATTGATGCTACAAAGAGAGGTTGCTTTCAGATTCACATTTGTTTCCAAGACTAGCCACCAGTTAATGCAGCATTTTCTGCTATTTCCTCAGCCTCATCTCACTTGTCTTTGTCAATCCTCATAAGAGCCCCCTGCTTAGAAAGTTCACTGAACAACAAACAGAACAAAATCTTAAAGTACAAAAATAGTTTGATTTGTACAGCTGACTAACAAGCTGATGTTCCTGTGGCCTGCTCTTTCAAGCAAATGACAAGTTAATCTAACCTTGGTTACAGTCTCGACAACCGTTGCCATGTATGATGACTAAAACTCTTTGGTTGATCTATCATTTGGGAAGAGGAGTGTTTAATAAAGGCAACTTTCATAGACATTCAGGAGAACTCGTACAAAAACAGGTAGGTGTTATGTCAATAATCCATTTTAAAAATAGCTTTCTATATAATTGAACATATCTAACATGAGTAGTTAAAATCTCCAAATGTAAACATTATTTTATCATTTGCTGCTTACCAAGTAGGTCTTCTTAGATGTAGTCTGGAGACCTACATGACTAACTTCAGGTGCAAAACACAGCAGCTAGCCTTTCCATCTCAAGATAACTGTAAAATAGAGATGGGCACAAAATGAAAAATGACAAACTGTTTCGTGATGTCGTAAGGTTACGAAATGTTTTGTACCTAAATGAAACAGCAGACAGTGTTTCATTACGAAATAAAATGAAACACCATTTCCCCCTCTAGAATCAAACAATTTGTTCTAGAGAAAATGGCAGGGCAGCTTTCTCAAGCTCTTCCCTGTAAACCGCTGAAATTTGGAAAGGTTTGGGGGTCAGGGAGCTGAATTATGAAGCTCCAAACGGGGTGCCTCAAGGGAAAACATCTTTCTATTGGAATCGTAAGCTGATCGGGTGAGTGATAGCTCTGCCATGGCTTCCCATTGATTCCAATTAGAAAGATTTTTTTCCCTAGGGGCATCCCCTTTGGAGCTTCATAACTCAGCTCCCTGACCCCCAAACCTTTCCAAATTTCAAGGTGTTACCTACAATCGTTTGAGGAAGCTCCCCTGCTATTTTGGTCCTCTAGGACCCAGGGGATTATCGCAATTCATTCCATTCCATTTTGTTTTGAGGTGAAACTACTTTAAAAATTCATTATAAAAGAAATGAAACAAAACTACTACAGAAATGAAATGAAACAAAACACTATTTTCCATTTAATGCCCATCTCTACTGTAAAACTAACTTAACATATGGAGTGATACTAAAGTTTAGCAGATGCATAATTGCTGACATTTTACTGAAGTTTGCTTTGAGAGGCACTACTGGATGTCTGCTACAGAAGGACTACACCTTGTTGGAAGATTCTCATTCAATTATTTATTCCTTTTGGGACACTTGAGAAACATAGAAGAGAAGGCCCATTCCAAAATCAGTGCTGTAAACAAATACAGTGTACTTTAAACTAGACTAACTTTGCAGTGGTAGCATGAGGCACTTCTTGCTTTGATCATGGGCTACAAGCCATATTGGTGATATTGCCTACATTTAATAATTCAGTGTATTTATATTGAGCTTGGAGATTTAAAAAAAGAAGAAAAGAAAAGAGCAGGGTATTATTCCTTACAGAAGCGAAGAACTTTGCTATTAGTATCTGATATTATAGTATCACCACAGATGGTATTGTCTCGGCTTGGTTTTCATAAGAATTTGAAAACATCTGCATATCTTTATATATCTGATTATTCATCCATATCAGGGCAAAAATAATTTGAAGTTTAAAAAATTGAAATGTGGAAGAAACTAAACCTGAATGATTTGTCCAATCCAGAATATTTAAAGAATTAGTTCTCAAAGTATGGGTATGAATCCTGATTGAGGAATGAAAACATGCTACTTCTGAATTGATGATCTGGAATCGCCAGGTATTAAAAGTGAATCCAATCACAATCATCAATTCTAGCCCCTGTCAAAAAGACCATGTGGGAAATCAAACTCTGCAAGCAGATAATTTAAAGGTGGATTTCCATGTGGGTTTCGAAGATATATAAATATGGCAAAAATATTCAGTGAAGATTGTGAAGACACATTAGAAACACTTTGATTTTGTAGCCATTTTGTTTCTCATGTGACAGTACTGACAAATAGTGATATCATCATACAGGCTGATATCACTAAAAACAGCAGCAGAAATGAGAATAGGCCATGACAGCAAGATCAATAGAAGCAGCAGAGACCAGAGTTTTTTTGCTGTTTCCATTATGGCAGCAGTTCTTAAGCTTTTTAGTCATCAGTACCCCACTGATGATCATAATACATTTTTTGCACACCGTGAAAAAACTGTTCCAATGTATTTATTTAAAAATTACATTTATTGCAAAACCCTTGATTTATTTACTGAAAAATTGAAATAATAGCTCAATCTTTAGTGGCTAATTTGTTGTTGTTTGTTCTTGATAACAATATTTTGAAAGCAAGGTTCATTTTCCAAAAGAGTGGCATGTATGACATCCCTTGAATTTAAACAATTTCAGGTTTTTGTCTTCATATGCAAAAGTGCTAAAAAAAAAAAATCTCATTTCACACAGTTAGGTGGTAGCGAATGGTAGAAATATCAGTGATGCTGCCTTTGCCAGTTGTGGAAATGGTTATATTTGAACAGACAAGAATTGCTTTTAGAGCAAATTTTCAAATTCCGTTTGAATACATTGGCCTATATTTCAATAATAGCATCTTTTATTAAATTAACATTGTCTATAGAATTGAAGTAAAAAAATACATCACCTTATGTCAGTGTGATAAACAAGCACAGTATGGTCAGCAACTATTTCTTCTAAAAAAGCACAAAATATTCAATGATAAAGTGCCTGTCCTCAGATATAATTTGCTACATTTACCACACTAGCTAAGTGTTCTAACTTCTCTGGCAAAGTTTTGATGCAAGTACATGACAGTGCAATACACAATGTGCTTTTGTAATTTGCAGTAATTTTTTCATGTATGAAAAGAATAATTTTTGTCTAACATCACAGGGGCACCATCCATGCAAATTAAGCTTATTACATCCATTGATCTTTCAAAAAAAATCTTTAATGTGATTGAAAAGATCCTTTTGCCCTTAACTCCAATGACTACCACTGGCAGTTCACCAAGCATAATCCTTCCTTACTTTGAGAAAGGTGGTAAAAATGAACTCTTTAGAACAGCTTCTAATGCTCTTTGACCTGAAAGCCTGTGAGTATTTGTCATAGCATTTAACATAGGCTGATACTTCACGTCCCTCTTGCTGCAGTTCGCGGCCCCGCTGGAGACCAGTTCAAAGGAACGGAACCTCACGTCCTTGTGGGGTCAATCCGAGTTCAAAGGAACGGAACCTCACGTCCTTGTGGGGTCAATCTAAGTTCACCCCGACCATGCCCCCCGAACTGCGCTCCAAGTGGGGTGAGAGATTCCCGTCCTGGAGCTCGGGAATCTTTTCAATCCACTTCTCGATCTGTGTTGAAAACAGATTTCAACACGGAGGCAAGTTCACCTCGGCTCGAGGAAGGACGTGAAGTAACCACCACATTAGAAGTTGAGGAGGTTAGGAGTTATCCAGCAAGACTAAGGAGAACTAACATCAGTGTAAGTATTAGTTAGACATGTAAATCTTGACTTGCTTTCTATTCATTCAGTAAGCATGAATAGCATAAGTATGTAAGCAATAAATTGTAAGTATATAAGCAGTAAATTGTGTTAACTTTTCTCCTCACTAAGAGATGGTAAGATTTTTTGAGAGATTTTATGTATGTGTGAAACTGATTTTTGCACATTTCTGAAAAATGTATGTTACATGGAAATTCAACAATTTTTGCCTTCATTCTGGAGGTAGCAAATCTAGTAGAATCAGATGGTTTATTTCTCTTAAAACAAACAAACAATGAACTCGTCCTTTTCCACAGGCTTTGAATTGTGTGCTTTTTAATTTAGAGTATTTTTACCCCATCTTTCTCCTTGGGAAAGGACCCAAAGCAGCTTAGATGGGACAGCTTAGAGGAAACACACTAACTTTCTCCCTAAATTTATTGTTTATTGGTAAGACTGAGTGTGAAGGGACCACCAATCCAAAGTGTTTTAGACTCCATTGGAAGAATGATAAAAGTGCTTTGTTAACTGCAGATTTTGCATTTTGTGCAGTATTTATTTATTTTTATTGTATTTGTTTTAGAGTATTTTTACCCCTCCTTTTGTCATTGGAAAAGGACCCACGGTAGCTTACAGTAGTGAGGGACAATATACAGCCCTGTACATTTAAGATATAATCAAGTTTGAGAACAGAGACTTGAGGGGCATCTTATAGCAGTAAGTGGCAATATTAAAGCTAAAAGAGAATATGAGTAGTTAAAGAATCAAATAAAAATTCCATTATCATGGATAGAACATTGTAAAGACAGGTGTATTTATAGTCAATCAATGTAATCATGCAACTTAGACCATCTAAAGTTATGAGGGGTGGAAACTAAACATTGAAAAGCATTGTATAGAGAGCATTCTTTCTATCTAATGCCTTCCCCTGAATGATCCTGCATGTGCATCTGCCTCTTACCAGGATTCTGTCAACATGTATAGACCCTCCTATGGCCCAACACGGCTTCCCCCACACTAGGCTTCTTGAAAGCCTCTTCTAATTCCAACACAACAAAGAGACATAAGTGCTCATCATAGGCAGTGTATACCATTCAGATGACACCATCCTCCCTATATTCTACTGGTTGCCTCTGGTTGTTTTATATATCTAGTAGAGAGCAATCGGGAGAAGATGGAACCTTATGGTTGCTCAGAACTATTTGCTGCAGTTGGCTGTGCCAAGTATTCACAGGACTGCTGTAAGTTAGTGTTGCCAGGGCCTTGCCTGTGTCAGATCCCAAACCTGAAGGGTTAAGCATGGAGAAACCGGCAGATGAGCCTTTAGGGTCATTGTGTCAGCCAGCAGCTGTGCTGGATGATTCCTGGAGACTTTTCCTGTTGCTTGGCTCCCTGACATCAGACTGGTTATCTAGACTATGGACTTGATTTCTCCCTGGGCTTGGCATTTGGTATCTGCTTGCCATTCTGACCATTGACCTTGGACTGGTAACTATTGTGGCTACGTACTCTGTTTGTCTCCCTGGCTTCTGATCTCGGCAAGGACTGAGCTCTGTTTGTGTGTGTATGTGCCGAAGGTCTCTGACAGGTGTCCCTCACCTTCAAACCATGCCGATGATCCAGTGAGACATGGCAATCAACAGTATCAGTAACCATTTCAAGACTGAGACACAGCAACAAGAGTTGTGGTGTCCCTGTTCCTCTACCAAGGGAAACCCATGAAAGCAATCAAAGCCAATGCAGTCTCACACCAGGTCTGTACCCAAAGACCGAATCACAGAATGAATGATGGAACAAAAAGATGCAAAGAACTAGCCCAATGCTGTTCCTTTTTAGAAGTCAATCAAATCAAATCACAACTATTACGATTTTACAGTTTGTGGGAAAAGGAATTTTTCCAATAAGAAAACTCTATGCAAGAGTGATAGAGAATCTCACTATCTCACAGGTTAGATTTTTTTAAAAAAAATAAGGTTACTTATTCTTCTGCTTTTGGCACGAGGATTAACACTCCTTTTTTTAAAAAAGGACAGGAAGTTGACTGGGGTTTATGGCAGGAGGAAACCTCCATTACACTCTTTCATCAGAATAGCCAATTATTTATCTGCTTCAGATAAAATGCAGATAAACAAAAACAAAACCAGAAACAGAAACAAAAATAAAATTCCCGAATCCACGAATTCTCACATTGGAATGAAATTGCTGGCATTAAAACTGAGACAGTGCCTTTTGCTTTTGTCTTGCTTTTGTTATACCCACTAAAAAGATTTTTTTTAAATAAGAGAAGTAACTGTACTGTAAAAGGAGGAGGGGTATTAGGGAACTTGAGCTGTTGCTAGAACAGTGCTGTTTGGTCAATGAAGAGATGAGGACTCGGGCTCCGACCAAGCCTGTACTGGGAGGGGCTTCTTTGTCTGCTCGCCTGAGAGAGACATGCCGGCCAGTTGCCAGGCTGGCCAATCAGGCTTTGCCAGCACAGCAGGTCAGCTGACCATCAGGAAAAGCCCCAGGTAAAGGGCTAGCAAAAGGAGGAGGGGGTATCAGGGAACTTGAGCTGTTGCTAGAACAGTGCTGTTTGATCAGTGAAGAGATGAGGGCTAAGGAGCATAGGAGCATATCTCTTATACAACTTGTTGGAATCAAGGGGCCAAGCTGGATTTTTAGGAGAGCGCTAGAGTCATTGTTGTTGCTTGTTTGTGTAATCTAATTTTGTACAGCCAGCCCCGGCTTCTTCTGGATTCCTAGCCTCCAGGCTCTGCCATACCATTTGTTTCAAACCTGGTATGGAAATTGTCTTTGCATGTCTGAGTCGGATTCGGCTTTCACTTGAATGAATCTAACCTAATTATGCCATCCCCAGATGGTATGTTTAAAATGTCCCTGGTAATCCTGGCTGTTTTAGTGTGAACAGCAGCTTTGCTCACAGCAGTACAGCAAAGGCACAAGACGTGAGCATTAGAGATTCTGGCAGGGGGTGGTGGTGGGGAGTGAATAAAAATAATACATTTTGCTTTCTTCATTATGCAGACTTATTCTTTTTTTAAAAGGGGCAATCTCTGGAGAGGCTGTCTCCTGATGGAAGCAAGGGCAGCTTCTCACCGCAGTCTTCGCACAGTCAGTAAAATAAAGTAATATAAAATAAAAGCATCGTGACAATTCCTGTAGCCATCAAGTGCCATAAACAGAGTGGAAAAAATGCAGGCAGCTGGATTAGTCAACAGCCAGCAAACACATATTTTGTAAAGTCAGTTGCCCATTCAAACCCAAACCACCTTCAAATAGTTTACACTCCAACAGGAACACCTTAAAACAGTATTTTTCTAGGGGGGAAAAATCCATTTTTCTCTCTCAACTTATTTGAGGACTGCACCTAAGCTCAAAGAGAAGAAAGGGAAAACTGGGGTAGGATGTTAGATGATGTCAAAAAGGTTTCACTTCTGCAAATCTTCCTTTAATACATCGCTGCTAGGATCCGATGATGGCTCATGGGTTAGGCATTTGGCTGTGGAGCCAGATAATGGGGAGTTTGAGTCCCCATTGTGTCTCCTTGACAGGCAGTGGACTTATAGAGTGACTTTCCACTCTGAAGTTCTGAGATAGTGATGATGGTGGTGATTCTCAACATTGTTTTCTTCCTAGGATTCAGTTTTTAGGGAAATAAAGGTAACAAAAACATTTTTTAACGCAGAGTGGGGAACTGAACTTCTAGCTTCTGGCTTTGCAGGCAGATACAGTGGTACCTGGTATAAAGGAATTAATTCATTCCAAATGAAATTCTGTTAAGCAAATTTTCTTTTATACAAATTTCCCATAGGAATGCATTGAAAAATAGAGTAATCCCTAATTGCGACCATTTTTGTACAGATTCACAAATTTCTCCTATCTCTGGAATTTTTTATGTTGTACAGATTTTATGTTATACAAACCAGTTTTTATATGAGGGTCCACTGTATTTAAACCACTGTGCTATCCAGTGTACTAGGGAACCACTGGAATTTCCTTCACATTTTTGTCTCTAGTCCAGCCGCTTTTGATACATCAGTGGCATCTTCATGAGCTCAACTCTAAGGTAAAGTGTTTAACAGTGATATAAGCTATCTGCTGTCGTGTGTCTTTCCCCCTGTTTGTGTCTCTGGGCATTTTGATTATTTTGGTGCTGCCCTAAGCCCCATTAGCTTGGAGTTATTATGTCAGATGAGAACAATAAAACCCATCACCTTAACTATGGAAAGTACATCTTTTGTGCTGTTTTAAAAGGCCTATTAAATGTGTTAAACAGTGTATTAGTTTAGCCCCTCTGCGATATTCAGCTAAGAAAAGAATTAAAAACACACACGACTCTCTAGCTTTCTTCTTTTATGTGGTTCCACCCCCCGTACCTGATGCCAAAGAGAACAGCAATGCTGGACACCAAGTCAGAGCCAGTCTGCTTTTTTTAAACCGTGAACAGCTGAGGTACTAGTGCTTCTGGGTGGGGTGGGGGGGGTGTCTAAACTTGTAAAGCAACACCATGTTGGCAAAGCAGATCCCAGTTCTTCCAAATTCTGATCGAAGCACAAGCTCCAGAGCCAAAGCTGGAGAAGTGTGAGAAACACAACACAAAGAAAACAGAAAAAGGAGCATGTTTAAATATGGAGTGTGAAAGTCACATGCCGGCCTGTGGGAAGCCAATTTTAGACAGCTGTCTTGAACCGTCTTTCAGTCAAATTGGGTATCACTTGTTTAGTTTATAAGAGGACTGCAGATTATATTTGAACAAGAGGAACTGAAATGGAAACAAAGCAAAGAAGAGGGATCCAGGGACTAGATAATTTCCTTTCACACAAGAGATTTTTCAAAAAGAAACTGGAGTTTCAAATATGAGAGAAAAGAAAGAGAGAGGTCAAGATCGTGTTATTAAATCAGGACTTGGAATGCCTTTTTTAAAGGAACCTTTTATGTTACTCATTTTGCAGCAGTTAGGTTGCTGTTATATTTATCACAGGTTACTGTTATCTTTATTCATAGTTATGAAGCAGTTCACTGCATTATACAGTATTAATATGTTGCATTTTCTTTTAGCAGCACGGCAGAAAAATATGAGATCATGCAGTCAAATTCTATCCTGTGGCTAATTCAAAGATTGCACCTTGAAAATTCCTTGGAAAAAGAAAAAAGACAAAACAACAGAATACTCCTTTGTCATTTTGGATTAGTAGGAGAATGGACAAAATTTGAAACATTCCTCATAAATATTTCTAAGCGTACTCAAAAAGCCTTATGATAATAACAAATGAACCTGGCAAGTCAGTTTGTTACCCCTTATCGTACTTTTGAAATGTAGCTGGTTAAACAATTATCCCCCAAAGTAACTAGTTACAGGCAAGCACATTACTTGTAACTTAATTCCAAGCTGTGCATTAAATATTCTCAGTAGGTTGGAACTAGGATCTGCTTTTTGTAAATGGAAGGCTTCTATATTTTCCCAGAGCATCTCCCCTTGCGTTGTAGGGGTTCCTGACACTCAATGTAGTGTTTTAAGGAGAGTTATGAGAAAGCTGCTCTCATGAGAAAAGAGAATGAAAGAAACTTTCGTTCATTGAAGGTAAGAAAAGCAAGAATACAGATACTGCATCTCCACAGTTCAAGCAACAAAAGAGAAACCACATAAGATAGCATGTTCAGTCCCAGATTTATTATACTGCAGATGGCACATATGTCTCCTTCGCCTTTCTCAGGAGAAGATTATCTAAATAAAGCCAATGTATTATGAGCTTGATAGAAATAATGGATGCAAAATTATCCTGCTTCCTGAGTTGGTGATGTATGAATCAGGCCGACCAACCACAGTAAATGTGAATCTTTGACTTAAGTAACTGCCATTTAAATAGGCATATGAACAACATAAGGATGGGAATGAAAGAGCAAAAGAAATAGGCAGCACATTTCAGTCACACTTTAAAGTTTTTTTTTTTAAAAAATGGTTACTTTCCCCAAGTAACTAAAACTGTGCTTTGCCTAGTACTGTTGCTGTCTGAAATGCGTGAGAAAAAATATCTATGCTCTCAATAGAGCATGCTTGAAAGTACATTCAGTTTCTCAAGGGGCGTCATCTTTAATAGGTTTGCCAGATCTTGACCCAAACAAGATCAGCAGTCTGTATAACCTTCTAACTGTGATTCTGACTTCTGTGGTGATACAAGTTTGACCTTGGTTGGTTTCTTCTGCATAGGACTCCTAGGACAAGCAGAGGATTGTGGAATGTGGACAAATATATATATAGGTGAATGGCTATTTACCAGGCAGGTGGCATGTAACTCTTCCCTGTAGCATCTTTCCCTAGATAGTACCTGCCTTTCTAGCCTCTGGTTGACCCCACACTTGTTCAGCTTTCTTCAAAATCACTTTCTTCAGATAAATCAATGTCAAGAATGAAGCTGTAGATGGTAGAGGTCTGTGAAATGCCACATTCTGTTTTAAACTGTTCTGCGGGTTGACGCTAAACTTTTCAGTGCCACAAAGAGATCGTAAGCTCTTCCTTTGTCAGGCCTGGATCATGAGAGCAGTTTTGATGAGGCCCTTTGAACAACTTAACAGCACACAACCTTATTCCCAAAGCATATTTCACCAGGTCAGGTCACACTTTTGATACGGTTGTTGCACTCGGGCTGTTCAAATGGAAAAGTTGAAGGGGAAGAGCATCCCTCTGGATCCTCTGGTGCCTGCTTCACGTTAAACAGAACTCCAAAAACCTCTGAAAAAGACTTTGTGTTTTGCCCAGCAGACCTTTCATCTACAATCTTCCATTTGCACTTGTCAAATATCAAAGGGAAACTATTAGAAGGTGGATGCAAAGGTCACTGAAAATACTTTTGTGACACCTCTGCAGTTAGCCAGAATGGAAACTACATCCTGTCACAGAAGAGCCTGTAAGGCTATGTACCAGTCCCACGCAGAGGAGTTGTAGTAGGAGAAGGAAGTCAAGGAGAGGGGAACCTTTAAGAACACACCGCCATGCCCTTAAGAAACGACTTAACCAGAATGCCATATATCCTAATAATCTCCTATTTAGTTCCTCATTCCCCTCTTTTAGATTCCAAGACTCCTTGGTGCTTTCTTTTGCTCTGAGGAGTAGCTTGGGGGCCTAGGGGCAGTGGAAGGTCTTTAAAAGTAGTAATTTGTTACTGGCTGTTGTAATGATTATGCATATGGACACATCGATGGGTTCAAGCAGGCAGCCCTGTGCAGCAGCTTCTTCTCTGCTAGCCTGAGCACAAGGCTTTACTGGTTACAGTGACAGAGCATCACAAGGGGTGGAGTGAAACATTGACAATGGGACCTCGTGCCAGGGGTCTAGAGAGCTGGGGAATTCCTGGGAAGGCTTATCTATAGTGGTAGGGTTCGGGGGCTGATCACATAGCTGGGATGTGCAACGTTAGGCCAGTTTTTTTCCCCCTACAACACTCTCACAGGCATCCTGGCTGATCTGGGGGGAGAGATAACAGACAAAGCTGGCTTCATAAGTATGAGCTATGGCAGGCATGTCCACAGTCAGGCCCAGGGGCCAAATGCAGCCCATTTTCAAATTTCAAGTGGCCCACAACCTCTTCTCCCGGCCAGCTCAGCCTGTCACACACCCTTGCCAGCTGGACCATCCCCATACCGGATGGAGACATCAGCTTGCAGTTTTATCGTTTGCTTGCCTTCCGTGCCTCCGTCTGTCCTCCCCAGCCACCTGCCCAGCATACCCAGCCCCGGCTCTGTTGGTGCAGCATTCTCCCCAGCTCCTTGCATGTCCTAATGCAGCTTAATTGTCGCCCCCCCCAATACATTTTCACCTCACCATATCTGGCCCTCGTTACAAAAAGTTTGGACACCCCTGAGCTATGGAATTCATTTCCTTCCATCCGGGGCCTCCTCACTCAGATTGAGAGGTTTAATGATTCCCAAAGGCCTCAACTCATGTAGGCAGCTGGGGTACTGTCTCTGCTCCAAAGGGGACATTTCTATAACTGGCAACACCAACTCTGGTGGCTGTGATCCAGGTGATATTTGTTCCCTCTCACTGGCATCCTGAGCCTCTCAAAGGCTTTGCGAGCGCAAATGAGTCTCTTGGAACCTGAAAGGGGGCTGAAGCCAAGAATCTTTCGATTAGTTTACATTAAATATTTCTAGTCTCCAATCTCGGATGTTATTATATGATGTAAGTCAAAACTGATTTATAGCAACCCCATCAGGGATTTCAAGGTAAATGATATGTTTAAGCAATGGTTTTACCAGTTCCACACCTCCAGTGAGTTTCCATCACTGAGTAGGGATTCAAACCTCCACTGCCAGAGTCCTGTCACTCTATCCACCACACCAGACTGGGTATCTCAGTGTAGGTTACACCTGCATAAAATTATGCACCAGGGTTTTGCCTATTGTTGTATCTGTCTGTTTCCCTGAAGATTATGTGAATTGGATAGAAACTAATATGTCAGTGCATGCCAGTCATAAGCAGGAATGGTTGATAATTCTATTAAACTCATCTTTTGATAAAAACTTTTCAGATTTTCAGTTCTTGGAGCTGCATCTCTCTGGCTTTTTGATGCAGTTCTTTGAAGACATATGGATTAAAATGTGCATATTGAGGAAGAATGGGACCAATATTGTTTACACTGGAAAAAGAATACAAAAAGTGTTCAAATTGATTTGTGTATGTTAAATAAACATTATAAACGAACACACAGACACTGAACATATACAGAAATGTCTACGAATTTCAATGTGGACTTCACAATGATGCCAAAAAGGCAGAAGCAATTAGAAACAGAAACCAATATGGGCAGATTCCACAAGAGCGTCCAAATAAGCAAACACAGAATGCTCTACTTGGTTTTTGTCTCCTAGAGACACCAGGACAGTTCATAACCGTCAGCTTTGAAAAATTACTTTCTGTAGCCTGAAGGGGCCACCGAAAGCCAATCCCAATAACTCTTTCACTTGATTTATCTGGGGAAAGGAGAAATTCTTCAACAGTTCCATGTGGGTGAGATTCAGTACTAGCAGCAGCTGTGATTGGTTTTTTTCTTCCTCTTCTTGCCCTCCTCTAGCTTTGTCCTTCTTCCCGTTATCTCCACAATGCCCCAGACCTAGTGTCAACTCTTATAGAAACTACAACAAATAAAACTGATAATTTGGATTGTCCTCTGGTGGAGCAGAGATTCAAATGTACCACTTGTCATGCTGTTTGCTTTGTAATCTATCTGATACCTTCCAGCATGGTAAGTCAACACTTTTCATGTACTTTTATAAATTGACACATAAATCCTAGTGATTTAATGAGTCTAATTGGATGCATTACCCTCTGGTTTAGAATACTACTTGGTTCCCAGGATCGAGACAAGATTCAGTACTTAGTCTTGTACTTCTTTATATCAAGTTCAAAGAAGAACAATGCGATTTTTGACTTCAGGTATTAAAATATCCTAGGACAGCCCCTCATGAATATCTAGAGCCAAAAGATATATCCCCCACTTGTTTTTGAAGGAAAGAACATAGATCAGTGATGGCGAACCGTTTAGAGATCGAGTGCCCAAACTGCTAATCAAAACCCACTAATTATTTACAATGTAACCTGAATACAGGTGGCTGAGAAGGAGCAATATCAGGTGCCCAGAGAAAGGGCTCCGAGTGCCACCTTTGGCACTGGTGCCATAGGTTCACCAAGATTGACATAGATTATCTACACATCTATAAAACATCAACATTTTCCTCCCTTGTATCACTACTTTCTTTCTATGCAACCTTACTTATTTTGGCAGAAAGGTAGAAGAGAAAACAAAGAAAGCAGTGCACTTGTGGTGTAAGATCAGCTCAGTATGCCACGTTCGGCTTTGCCTCCCTGAACCTGGCTGCCGCCTTGGCTGTGGGGGTGGCCCGGCTCAGTGCCCCATCTGACCGGCGGCATGTGAATGGTGTTGTTGTACCAGGCCATAGAGGGGGAGCAGGGGGCGCACCTGCTGGGGCTGCCACTGCTGCGGCTGGAGTTGGAGGGTGCCGCCAAGTTTGGAGCTACCAGGAGGGGGTAGATGGGCTTGACAGGGCAGCCTGGCCCAGCCCGGTGGCCTGCTTGCCAGTGGAGGGTGCCGCTGCCATGCTCTGCTCTGTCCAAGGTGGTGGTGGGAGGGCTGGCACCACAGGAGGAGGGAACGGCCTCCGGGCAGCTCGGGCAGGCTAAGGGGGCATGGTGGCAGGGGCGCTCGCTCTCCTGTGTGTTGAGGGGTGGGGTGCAAAAACTGATTTTTGCCCTGGGCTCTGTAAGCCCTAGCTATGCCTGTGGTGCCGCAGGGAATATTCCTTGGGCACTGAACAGGGAGGGGGGGCTTCAAATCAGTTTTATTAATTTAATGTTTAATTGAATAATAAAACTTGCAAACAGCTCCCTCAGGAATCCAATGGGGGAGCAGAATCTAGATTTGCCCTGGAAGACACAGACCATAGATAGGGAGCTGGTGACACATAGCTACATGAAATAAATGGACATCTTTAAGCTAAACATGCTTACAAATATAATCTATAACCTCTAAAAATGCTTGAAGGATATGTCAAGCCTCAGAAGACTGAAGGAAATGTCCTTCAGACAACCATTTGACATCAATATGAGGAAGACAGAACAAGCCTGTTTTCTGAAACAGTGGTTTTAAATAGTAAGAAAGAAGATTTCAACTAAATGTTAGCAAGACTAGAGATGGGCACAAACTGGAAAAATGACAAATCAGGCTCGTTTCGTAGTTCACATGGCTACACATAAGCTATGAATTACCAAAACCCCAGGAAAAACAAAATGGTTCATTTTGCCAGTAGTGCCCGGGGGGGGGGGAGAAGAACATACTGCCTTTGCCTCCTTCCCATTGTTCTATTGCCTCCCTACTGAGTCCTGACCACTCTGTCCCATCTTTGCCATTTTCAGAGACTGTGGCCCAGCTTCCATTCCAGGAGGAAGAGGCAGAACCAAATAGGGAGGGGGGCAGGATATGAGCAGAAAAAAAGTTTAGTGTTAAAGTTTCGCTTCTGCAAAATGGGATACAGTGGTCCCCCACCCTTTCACGGTTCAGATACAGCAGTACACCAAATACTGTATATAGGAAATGTATGCCTCACCAAGATAATGGATATACGTCAGCAAAAATCAATGGCTTGATATACCTTAACCTTTCTCTGATTCAAATTGTCAGCCAATAAAAGTGGGGGGGAATATCACAGTAATTCCATTGCATTTCTGCTATTCATAGCAACTGCATTCAGTACTGAAACCAAGAGAAAGGAGCAGATAAGACTCGGGATAAAATTGCCTGTCATGCTTAATGCATAATGTATAGATACATATTTTTATTTTAAATAATTACAGGTGTGGGTGCTGGGAGGGAGACAAAGCATTGTAGAGCAGAGATTTATTTATCCTCTCCTGACCCATGTCTCCTATAAAATTTGTGAAATGTGTATGTATCCTCTGGAGATTACTTTACTTGGATGGGGGTGGTGGCTGGAAAAGTTTACCTGGGTAAGAAAAGTAGAGCCTTCCTCACCCATTATTTTTAGAGTAGGGATTGGTTTATGAGAAAGGGTGCCACAGCATAGAGAAGGATGAGGTCAAAGCCTCCCCAGTCATATGTGCTGAAAGTTTATTCAAAACTTTCCTTTTTTATATCAAAGGACTTAAAAGAAAACACAAAGCACTGTATAGCTTTACACAGTGAGAACATGATTTTTAGTGGCACGACTGGAAAAGAAAGGTATACACTTGTTCTCCTTGTGTGCTGCGACATTTCCCCCAATGTCCCTGTATTCTTACTTGTTCAGACGCAACATTATTCTAACAAGGGACCCAATGGCAAGATGCTTTTGACATCCATAGTCATTCCCTTTCGTCCTTTCATTTAGAAATCTTGGTACAAACATGTTGCCTGTCAGTCAAAGGACCAAGAAGAAAGGAAGTTAGCCTGCATTTTCAAGGGGGTTACAATCCTTGGTGCTCATTCATTCTGAAAATAGGCACATAAGCAAAGATATGGCAGAAATGTGTAAAATTATGCACTAAAGGAAGATAAATGGAATACTGCAGTACGCCCGCTGAACCAGTGGCATTTAAGTGTCGACTCAACATTCAGCAGTTGATTCATTAGATCTAGTTGGGGTGAGCAATTGAATTTAGGCAAAGGAGGCTTGGAAAAAGCCTGCTTCCTCTCTGGTAGTTCCTTTCTTTCAAACTGGCATCCCTTGAAAAGGAGGGAGCACCTTAAAGCAGCAGCTTGTTCTTTGACAGAACTTCCAACCGAGGACATGTCTCTGTAAAGCAGGTCACGTTGCCCCATAACTACAACTATTTTCCATCACATCTCTCACTGTTGCCTCATTGTAAGCAGAGCCTCTGTGAGATGATTGCTGACCAAGATTCTTGTTCACAGGAACTAGGGGCTTGAAATACTCTACAGCATTCCTTTTTTGTTGATGTCGGTCTCCTCAATGGGAGGATCTACTTCAGGCATGCCCAAACTTCAGCCCTCCAGATGTTTTGGACCACAACTCCCAGGATTCCAAGCCTGTACTTCCAATGGCAAAGGACTGTGGGAGTTGTGGCCCAAAACATCTGGAGGGCCAAGGTTTGGATAGGCCTGATCTACAGGAAGCATCTGGTCTCTGATTACTGCTAGTGCTGAGGGTTAATGGGAATTTTTCCAAAAGGTTTTTTTCAGGTTGATGGGGAAAAAATTGCAAGACAAATTTTGCCTAATTTTGCTTTTTATAGAGGGAACATTGATAACTTTATTATCTTTTTGAATTTTCCATATGCCTATTGACTGCCTATTTTGCCTGAATTTAGTACTATGGTTTGTTAATTGCTTTTGCTTTTCAAATGTAACTTGTTTTTGAGAGCTTGGAAAAGGGTGTTTTTAATGGCAATTCCAAGAATCACTAGGGACTATCTTGGCTGAGAGGATTTAGTATCATTGCAGATGATACCAAATTGGGAGGGGTTGCTAATTCCCTAGAGCAGGGGTGTCCAAACTATTTGCAAGGAGGGCCAGATTTGGTGAGGTGAAAATGTTTGGCCTCCGGGCCGGACTTTGGACAAGCCTCTATAACATGCAAGGAGGCAGGGAGGATGCTGCAGCAACGGTAGGCTAGGCAGGTGGCTGGGAGGGGGGTGGACAGAGGCAGGGAGGGCAAGCAAACCATAAAACGGCAAGCTGATGTCTCCATCCAGTATGGGGAGGGGCCAGCTGACGGGGATGAGCGACAGGCTGAGCCGGTGGGCAGAAGAAGCCATGGGCCGCTTGAAATTTCAAAATGGCCCACATTTGGCCCCCAGGCCTGACTTTGGGCATGCCTGCCCTAGAGGATAGGATGGAAATCCAAAAGGACCTTGACAGATTAGAGTGGTGGGCCAAAGCTAACGGAATGGGTTTCAACAGAGGGAAATGTAGGGTGCTGCATCCAGGTAAAAAGAATGAATTGCACAGATATAGGATGGGAGATACCTGGTTGGAAAATAGTACCTGTGAAAGGGATCTGGGAGTCTTGGTGGACCACAAATTGAACATGAGTCAGCAGTGTGATGTGGCAGCCAGGAAAGCCAATGTGATTCTTGGTTGCATCAACAGAACCATAGTGTCTAGATCAAGGGAAGTGATAGTACCACTCTATTCTGCTCTGGTCAGACCCCACCTGGAGTACTGTGTCCAGTTCTGTGCGCATCAATTTAAAAAGGATGTTGATAACCTCGAGCGGGTGCAGAGGAGGTGGACCAGGGTGGTTGAAGGTCTGGAAGAAATGTCTTATGAAGAACGGCTTAGGGAACCGGGAATGTTTAGCTTTTCAAAAAGAAGGCTGGGGGGGGGATATGATAGCTATGTATAAATATTTGAAAGGATGTCATATTGAAGAGGGAACAGGTTTGTTTTCCATGGCTTCAGAAACTAGGATGTGGGGCAATGGGTTCAAACTACAGGAAAAGAGATTCCATTTGAATGTTAGGAAGAACTTCATGACGGTTAGAGCTGTTCGGCAGTGGAATATGCTGCAAAGGAGGGTGGTGGAGTCTCATTCTTTGAAGGTTTTTAAGAAGAGGCTGGATGGCCATCTGTTGGAAATATTGTGATGGGGTTCCTGGATGGCAGGGGTTTTGACTGGATAGCCCTTGAGGTCTCTTCCAACTCTATGATTCTATGATTCTATGATTCTGGGAATCGTATTTAAGAAAGATAATGTTTTTCACATTCCAGGTTTTAATATGTTGATTTTTAGGAGACATGGGGCATAGTCTTCTGTGAAAAAGCGACACACAAACTAATTGAACTAACTAAATAACTAAATAACATTGTTTGGGGCATAACCAAACAAAATACAGAAGCAAATGTGCAAGAAAAGCCCAAACTGAACACTCATAATGTCCTGTACTTCTCTCTGTCCTTGGCGTCTCTGTCCTCACTGTCCTCACTGCCAGGAAATCCACTTGCAGAGGGTAAGCCACGTGATTTGGTTTATGGGCCCCCATGACAGCATAGTATCAGGCATAGCATTGTTCCACTGACAGAATCACAAAAGTTGTCACAGCTGATCAGACGACAAGGGCAGGGTGATCAAATAAGGCCAAGGAGAGTGAGGGTAAAGCAGGAAAATCATCCCCAGGTGGAACAGCATTGAGACAAATGCCAATATGTGCCGAGCAAATGTTGAAAAACTGACAAGAGGTTCAAGACACTTTTTGAACACTCACAAGAACAAATATGAAACAAGTCATTTGAGCTGAGTCTTGGAATAACTGGATTTTGTGCAAGTGTCTTCTGTGCCTTCTGCTTTAATTTAAATGAAAACAAAATAAAATAAAAACCTTCCCCTTGTGTTGATTAAAAAAAAAACCTCAAGTGGTCTGCTAAGTGTCCCTTATGGAAACATTTGATTAGTGCTTTCTCTGGGGTGCCATTTATTATTTTTTAAAAGTAGTGTAATTTCAATAGTCTGAGCCTCAGTGTTGATTTACTAGCCTTTTTATTGGACTGTCAGCAGAATTAATGTTCTATTTGCCCAAAGCACCAATTCAGTCTCCTCATCTGCAGAGATAGAGGAGGCCAGGATGTTTGAAGAGCTTCCCTGAAAACGGAGAAACGTACTGGGTGGCACTACATAAAAATGTGAAATCTGGAATGTCTCGGTTGTTCTGTTATCACTGAAAGTCAGGTT
This sequence comes from Phrynocephalus versicolor, assembly GCA_023846285.1. NCBI lineage: Eukaryota > Metazoa > Chordata > Lepidosauria > Squamata > Agamidae > Phrynocephalus > Phrynocephalus versicolor. The sequence continues at coordinate 77,631,596 of JAHTLZ010000129.1, read as the reverse complement.
GCAATTAGGCAGTGATGAAGAATATAGAACACACATGCAACCATTTGTTTCCGTAAGATGAGTTTCCTCTGCATTTTAGAAATGGGTCTAGGAAATATAGAACTGAGGAATAGCAGGGCCCAAAGGATAAACAAATAAGTGGCTGTTCCTGTAAACATGTCACAGCCATTAGTAATACAAAAGCAATTTTGGTCCTGATGAATAAAATGCAGCTATGTAAGTACCAGCAAGCGTTCCTGTTCATTGTAGTAAGCCATACTCTAGCCTGCCTCACTCTAGCCTTCTCTTGGCTCTACAAGGCTGCCATCTTGATGGCTCACCAGCTATCTCTATATGTTAAATAGGAAAAATGTATTGAATTTGGATTTGGATGAAAATGGATTAGATCCCCTCCTCCTTAATTTCAGGAAAAATCACTTTGCTTTTTCCTCACCTCAGTCATTGGCTGACACATGGTGAGCCTTTTCCATGATTCAAAGGTAGTTTACAAATCCTTTCTTCTGGAAGTGCCGTGCAACTGCCCAGCTTGCCCAAGGCCACATAGGCTAGCTGTCCTCACAGGAGGCACAGGGGGAAATTGAACTCCCTCCCAACCTCTGCCAGTGCAGCTAGGTATCTAAACAACTGAGCAACCACCTGCTTGCTTTTTCTTAGTCCAGTGCAAATTATGGTTTGTTGTCCAATTATTAACTCCTGCTGATAGTATGTTTGCATGTGCAATAGAGATGGGCACAAAATGATTTTTTTTATTTGTTTCATTATTCGTTTCATTACACAACGAAATGAATAACGAACCTAGGAGTAAGATCTAAATGAAATGAAACAAACCAAACTGTGAAAAATTGGTTTGTTACGTTTCGTTTCATTAATGGCGGTGCACAAAGAAATGAGCTTTTTTAAACCCTTTAAACAGAAGAGAAACACTTCAAAAATATTGTAATTTTTTTTGTTATGCTTGATTATAGCTATTAAGTTGACGGCAGTGATGTAAAACATCTAAAAATGTGTTTTTAAAGAGATCGTTTTTTTAAGGGGACAAAATGGCTGCTGCATACTTTTGTTAATGGCAGCGAATCTGTGCAGATTGGCAATTTTAAGGTATTAAAATGTCCTGAATATACTTTAGAAACCCAGTGGGGTAACAATGGAACTGCCTTTTCCAGTCAGTGCTGAGCTGTTTTTGGCACCTTAGGTAAGAAGTGCCTGATAATACCTAGCGGGAGGGGGGATGAGGAGTGCTTAAAACGTCCATTCATGTGTTTTCTCAGATCACTTTTTAAAAAATGTTTTCTGTTTGGTCTGGGGCATGAGACGCCCACACGCAGTCAAATGCATTAAATCACACAAAGCGGGTAAAAACGAATAATGAATTAACAAACCGATGAAACCATTTTTTTGAAAAAAAATGTTAAAAAAGAAACAAAATGAACTGAAGCCTGAAACGAATAACCATTTTTTCAGTTCATGCCCATCTCTAATGTGCAACCCTCCAGTTCATTCTGAATGCTGTTTGATGCACAACGTTCTGCGTACAGTATGTACCATAGAATGAAGAGCCAACAGAGAAAATAAATGGCCGGGAGATAGATAGAAGGGGCTTGCCACATTTTTGCTCTGGCCCTGTCCAGTGCCTGCTTCAACTCAGCTAATTCTGGCATGCAGTCCCAGGCAGATTAGCCCCCAAAGAATGAGACTCTCAACAGAAAAGATGTTTCCCATACCAGAGGCTGTAACGAGGGTGAAGCAACTAGGGATTTAGAGAGCCATGAGATCTAGAGAGGGATCTTCTGATCTGCATGAAGAAAAATGGCAACAACTCCCACCATGCTCATTTTCCCTTGCCTTTTAAAACAAAACACTTTTCATTCTTTTGGGGGATACCACATTCTCCTCTTTCTTTTAAAATGGGGGATCATGTCCAGGCCTCATGGTAAAGTGGGTGAGGGATGGCACTTCTTACCTAAGGTGCCAAAAACAGCTCAGCACTGACTGGAAAAGGCAGTTCCATTGTTACCCCACTAACCATTTCATGGTTCCCATGCTGTAGCAGCACCACTTCATGCAAGGTAAGAAATGCCTGCTTCTTCAGAGGTCATTTGAACTGCATCTCCCAACCTCACATTCCTTTGACTTTGCTTCTTAAGGCTGGTGGGTTTCAGGATTCAGGCAAACACACCAGGGCTTAGTCCAGGGACATGCTACAGGATCAAGTTACTATAGTCCTGACAGCAAGGGCACAGTCTACCAGACTAGTAGTTTGAGTATTGATGAGAAAGGAACAAGTTAAAGGGGTTAGGCAAACTGGAGTCAGACAGATCAAGAATAGGAGCAACCATAGAATCATAGAGTTGGAATAGACCTCAAGGGCCATGCAGTCCAACCCTCTGCCATACAGGAACCCCATCAGAGTATTTCTGACAGAAGGCCATCCAGCCTCTGCTTAAAAGCCTCCAAAGAAGGAGACTCCACCACCTTCAATGGCAACATATTCCACTGCCGAACAGCTCTAACCATCATGAAGTTCTTCCTAATAGAGATGGGCACGAATAAAAAAAATGACGTTTTGGTTTTTCATTTTTCGTTGCAGGTCCATTTCAGTTCATTTTTGTTTTTCGTGAATTTTTTGAAAAAAAATCATTTTGTTGGTTTGTTTTTGTTTTTTGTTTTTACGCGCTTTTGCACGATTTAAATTCCCTCCGCGCGCAGACGTCCCCACGCCCCAGACCAGACTCAAAACACTAAAAAAATTGATGCTGGCAGAGACACAGTATAGACTAGGTATGCAGGGAGGCTGCAAAGGTAGTGGTGGGCATTGCCCAGGGCGCAAGGCAGCCGCAGAGTGATTGCACTGTGGGGCAAGGGAGGGTACTCACCGAGAGGTACGCACACCCACAGGGAGACTGCAAGACTGAAGCTAGAGAGAAATCTCTTCTTTCTCTCCCCTAAGAGCCAGGCTGCAGCCAGCAGGAACACAGAGATGTATACCTGCCTGGCTGGCCTAAAGTGAAAATAATGAGTCACAGAGACACCAATCCCACCCTAACTCCCACCGCAGACTGCAAGGAGGACGGCGGCTGCCAAAGCTTTTTATGCCCTCTGTGGCTATCAGACCTGCCCAGTCTGCAACCTGGGCATGCTATTGGTTGAAATTGTCCAAGAATTTACATGATCCCATCACATGGCTTGCATCCATTTTGTGGCTGACATCCATTTTGTGTCATCCTTAAAGGGAAAAGAAAAATACATCGCAATGGGAGAAAAACCAAAAGAAACATTTTAAGGACCCCAACCCCCCTGATAGGTATTACCAGGCAGAATAAATAATTATTGCTGCATTTTTATGGATGTCCAGGGCGTTTTAATATCCAAGAAATCAATATTAGGCATCTCGGAGCCATTTTGGGTCGATGTCCCCTAACTCCCCTTAAAGGAAAAAAATACAGCAATCTGAGAAAAGACATAAATGCATGTTTTAATGACCCCCCAACCCCCTGGTGGGTATTATCAGGTAGAATAAGTAATTATCTCTGGGTTTTTACGGATATTCAGGACGTTTTTTAACATTTAAAACAGCTCATTTCATCGCGCGTCACCATTAATGAAAATGAAATGTAACGAACCTAATTTTTTTGGTTTGGTTTGGTTCGTTCCAATTTCATCGCCAGGTTTGTTATTCGTTTTGTTACATAACAAAATGAACAACGAATAACGAAATGAAAAACTTCATTTCGTGCCCATCTCTACTTCCTAATGTTCAAATGGAATCTCTTTTCCTACAGTTTGAAACCATTGCCCCGAGTCCTAGTCTCTGAAGCTATGGAAAATGAACCTGTTGCCTCTTCAATATGACATCCTTTCAAATATTTAAACATAGCTATCATATCCCCTCTCAGACTTCTTTTTGAAAGGCAAAACATTCCCAGCTTCCTAAGCTGCTCCTCATAAGACATTTCTTCCAGACCTTCAATCATCTTGGTTGCTCTCATCTGGACCCACTTTAGGTTGTCAACATCCTTTTAAAATTGAAGTGCATAGAAGTGGACACAGTACTCCAGGTGGGGTGGTACTATTACTTCCCTTGACCTAGACACAATGCTTCTATTGATGCAACCAAGAATCGCATTGGCAGCGGGTATCCACAGGACCCAGGAGCATGAAGGAAGGTGAGGACAGATAGAACCGGAGCAGAGTTACTATATGAGTAGCAGGAATTCAGACCAAACTGAAGTAGGAGCCACATGCTTTGTTGCTTAGGTAAAGGTTTGTGGGCAGAAGCAAGTTCTAATATGGCCAGCCCTCAGACTCCACGGGTGACACTCCTGGGGAGCTCATTAAGTGTTTCAGGGTGAGGGCCCAACTAGAGCAATTTGCTGCCACAGGAGCAGAGCTGATCCTGAGCATGCTAGAGTTAGAAAGTTCAAGCATGGCCCTGATCTTGACAGTGGGAGTTACAGTTCAACAAGATATTGAGAACCACAGGTTGCCCATTTATGACAAAATTTGTGGGTCAGTTTTGTGCTTTGTGAGAGCATCAGTGTAACAGGCATCCATACAATAATAAGATGCATTAATAGATCTTAGAAAAATGAGATGGTATTTGCAGGAATGAAAGCAAAGGATGGCCAAAAACAATTTCTGCTGTTCTTCTGTATTGGTTGCTATCTTATATACTGGATGTTCATCTTAAAAGGGTTTGCTGTTTCCCCTCCTCTAAATGACCTGGAAGCACAGAGTTGGTTTGATTATGCTGCAGTTTTTGATAATTGAAGCCTGGATTTTGGAGCTTTGGCAGTGTTATGCTGTTATAAATAGTAAGGATAACATTGTGCCAGGATTATGCCAGTAGCATCATTACTATGCAAAGCTATTTCTTTTGAATTTGGCCATGTTTTTGTCTCTAACCTTCCTTGTATGTATCATATGGCCTCTCTTTGGATGAAGGAATTATTCAGCTGAAATTCACTCTGATAGGAGACCTTGACTGTAACATTGTTCAGGCTTAGTATTGTCTATTCTGAAAAGCTAAAGGCATCATTTCCTGAGAACTGTAGCTCTGTTCAGGCACTCACTACTGTATCTTAACTGGTGAGTAGAGAAAGAAGCTTGCCTTGATCCGTTTTGAGCATTGTGCTCATGAGTTGATGACTAAATCCTAACCCCCCAAGAAAACAGAGTCCTCTCAACACATATCTCTTCCCAAACCCTGAAAAATCAAGTTCTTCAATTGTTTGGACATGTCCACCATGTGCAAGCAGCTGTTCTCATCAGCCTTCATTCTCCAGATGCAAAAACTGGGTCAGAGGGGGCAGGCTCAGTTTGTCTTATGATTAAAGGTAATGTTTTTATGGAACATCTGAGTCATAATTATGATATAGACCTCAAAGGGCAGGCATTCAAGAGGCAGAGTGGTGGAGTATCCATTGCTGAGATATGCACTCGTTGTGCATGCCTCTTTGCTTAATCTATTTGGCACAAAAAAGCTGGCTATTTAATTTATTTAGTTATTTATTCAATTTCTATACCACCCCTCTGACTCATGGACACCACTCCAATGGTTCTTTTAAGCATAGAAACGATTTGTCGTAATAGGCTTTCAACATAGTTTGTTTTGTCTGTGAAAATTCTCAGTCATCCAGGTGAGTTTATCTGGAAGTTGAGGTGGTGGGCTCAGGCATAGTCTATCTGCTACTTATCAGGCTGTGCTTTCCAAATCAAAAAGCCTTCACCACCAAGGCCATAGCTAACAACCCATTCTTGATAGGTTTCAGCACCTTAGGCCATTGTTCACCTTAAAGCTATGGGTATTATTGTCTCCCTAATGAGCCTATTCAGACCATTGTTCATCTTATGAGCCTAATTCAAATCAGGGTGACAAGAGGTCAAAGCTGACTATAAGATGGAGGACTTGTACTAGCTGTATTCAGACCGATGAAGCTGTTTGGATGAACAGCAAAACGTTTCTATCTCTCAAAATAGAAGTCCAGTAGCCATGACTCAACTTCCACATAGTTGGTTTTGTTTTTCTATTCCATTCTTTCTAGATGTAGAGAAGTGGTTCCCAACTGTGGGTTCCCAGATGTTCTTGCACTAAAACACTCCCAGAAGCCTTCCCCACTAGCTATCCTGGCTAGGATTTCTGAGAATTGTCATCTAGGAACATGTGATAGCCCACTAATTTAGAGAAAACTGATTTAGGGAACCACTGATTTAGGAGACTTAGAGAAGCAGAGGCACTGTTGTTCAGGTCATGTATGCTTATCATCCCATAGCCAACTTTGTGCTAAGCATCGCCTCTCTAAAAGGTACTCAGCATTAAAAATTAAATAATTAAAAATACAGACATCCGCCCCCTAAAAACTACCACCACATGTCATTGGCTGTGGCCTGGAGAATAAATCCTTCAAATTCGTATCCCAAACATTTTGGGATTAAATACTTTTGACACAGCACCTCATGGAAGTGTCCCAGGTAAGAATAAACTTGATCCAATATTTCAGCCATCCTCCTCTGTGAAGCCAACACTGCATTCCAAATGTGATGTTCCATCAAAGATGGTTAGCTTGTTAAGAAATGTAAAAAGAAAGCAGGGACTGATTTCACTAACCAGATAAGTCTATTATCTGTGCAACACATATGAAGAGGAAATATTAATTTCCTTAGTGAATTATTCAATAAAAGAGCAGACTAAAAACTCTTAACATGGACAATATTCCAACCTCAAATAGATATAAAGCAAAGGTTGTATAAATTTGGGGCAGAAACTCAACAGGATACATTTTAGTTATGTTAAATAGGCAGATCACTGATCACATTGGAAGAGTACTTAATATAATTCATTAAGACAAAAATATAGTGCTAACTTGTTAACATTAGATGCACTAAAAGTGATTAATCAAATTGACTGAGATCGTCTGTTCGGCTTTCTAGAGAAAATGGCATTTGGGAAACAATTTGTTGTTTTTGACGAACAAACAATAGAAATAATCTTCCATGTACTGTAAGTAATATAGATTTCCAATGTGCTCAGTTGCAAAAGACCACTTGTGAAAGTTGTCCCCTCTACCATTTTTTTTCAAATTGCATGGAAATTATACTGATCCAGATCAATGGGATGATACAACTGATTAGTTCATTGGATGACAACATTCATTCTCCCTTAACTGATCTGATCACAAATTAGCACTTGTTTTGTGACATCAAGTCAGAAATGATATACAGTGGTCCAAATAGGGCTTTCAACGTGAGATATATAAAGAGTAGTTTCACTAGTTTTAAACCTCCATGAGTTTCCATGGCTGCGCAGGGATTTGAAGAACCCAGGCCTCCTGATCCCTAATCCACCATTCTATCTACTATACTACAATTGGCATCTCAAATAAGACCTATTAGCTATGAAAGACATGGGAGAAGATTTCAAAAAACACACACGACTATAGCATGTGTTGAAGCCACCCAATCTCTTCAGTACCAGATTAAAAGGCATACAGATCACCCACCTTGTGCCCTTTAGGGGATATTCTGAACTGCTCCATCCACTCCCAGGTGTGTGATAAAGATTTCCAGATCTCTGTGAAGTGGGATATGCAAATAAATATGTGCTGCACCCTAACTGTATGATTTATCCACTCAAAGTATATAGAACAAGTATTCTTCCACAATCACCATCAGGTAGAAACCATCTGGGTATGGGTTGTTTTGCTCTTGCAATTACATCCTTTCATCAGTGGGAAAAGGGTGGGGGACCTTCCTCTCCCTAAGGCATATCGAGCAGCAGGCTAAAAGATTACACCCTTAGTCTTTTGCACTGCTTCTGATGTTCCCTCTCCTGAATTCAAATTGCTGACATGGCTTTTAAGTCTACAATGCGGGGTCAGATGTGAAAGATTCATTACATAGTTGCTCTGCCTCAGGACTCAGCAGCATCTCCTTGCCCCACCACAGAGTAATTCTGGAATTGGAGAAATATCCCAGCACTGTGCCATGTTGGCACGTTTGTATGAAAAGTATGCACATGTGGAGATTGTGTTAGGGAGGCAGCAGCCACATCCTCTTCAGATGGTCACTGTTATACGTGCAACATATGAAATGGAGAGGGACGGGGCTAGTGTGTTGTGGGTGTTGCGGTAGTGGTGGGGGTCATCTTGACACACTTAGATTATAGAGCTTAAGCCTCTCCTCATGAAGTGAGTTGGTAGTTCCAAGGCTCCAATTATGTTTAGCTTCTTTTCAGCTGAAGCACTTTATCTACTTAATTTGCCAAGATGTTACTGTAATATGGACTCATACGGAGCTAATGGACCATTCACAACCTCTAAATGTTCTTTCTGCCACTTGTCTTTCTTCCAATTACTATTCAAACTCTGAAAGAATTAAGCAATTCTTGTTTTGGTTCAGTCACTTAAAGGCTTGTGATGTGGAGTCCGATATGTCTCCCTCTTGTCTCCTTTGTGTCTGTTTTGCTTTTGCCACCAATTTCACCCATCTGAAAAAAAATTGCCCAATTTAAGGGTGGTCTGCAAGAGATTTATTCAGGGTTTATGACATTTGCTGTAGGGGAATGCTTGTAACTTCAGCGTTACTATGCACTAATCTCTAAATATCATGGTTCCAAGAATTTTAAGTTAATAATTTTGCCAATACTTGTCTTCAAATTTGGTGAGGGTCCTTGATGTATAAAAAGCTATCCCTTAAACCCTTTGATATTACAAAGAGTCTGTTCCTTTAGCCTTTATTTTTGGCGCAATAGGTCACAAACACATGAAACTGGAAGACCCCAAATGGCAGTGGCTCTGAGCCCAGAGAAGATGATATTACATGCTGATCAAAAAGAAGAAAAGAAGGAGGTGGAGGAGTGGTGGAAGGGAGGAAGTAGAGCTCAAACATGATTTAATGTACAGGGATTCAAAGGCATCTTTTTTTAAGAGTTAAGCAATACACTGTTCCCTGCTTGGGTGGCTGACCTTTTGCTTTCGGTCCTATTAGCCTGTTTAAAAAAATAATATCAATGTCTTTTCATCCTGAACGTAAGGAAGTGAGAGAATGTTGGCACGCCTTATTTTAGAAAAAGGAACAAAATTCTCATTGGTTTCTGTTGCAGATGCCTTATTACATCTTGTCTCCATGTGGGGCGAATTCCATTTTTTGTGTAGATGGTTGTAGATGAAAGCTAATGATGCCTGCTTTCTTTTATTGGCCTTTTTTTGTGCTGATATAGTTATAGTGATAAATAATGCAACAACATCACAAGCCCAGCCACAATAGAAGGGAACAGCCTACATATTCTGTTTATCTGCTGGTTTAGAGGGAACCAGTTAGGTTTCTTAGGATTCCTGTTCTAAAGGGAATCTTAAATTCTAAAAGGAATTTAGTGCACTGCTAAGTGCTATGGTTCCCATATGCCTGTTGGCACTCATCCACTGCATAAGAATAGGTTGTCACCAGCCTTCCCCTCCTAATTCCCTCTAAATGTCCTCCGTCATTTTTGCTGCACTCAGTTTAGTAACACCTTAATTAAAGAGCTTTGATCACCTTATATAAGCCCTGTTAAACTTTTGTCTCTCTTTCACTTCCTCTGGCAAATCAGAGTTGGCCTATTCATACACTATCAATTCCCCAAACTCAGATATATAGCATGTGAGAGATTGCAAAGAAGGTGCAAACAGGGTAGCATTACACTCTGGCAATCCTCCACTGGTACAGACTCCCTTGAGGATCATATGCAATTCAACTGGCATAAAATAGAACAGCCTCAGCATGCCGTGAACCCACTGTGGGGCCAAGAAATTAGATATCGTTTACATAAAGCATCTGAAACATTAACTGACTGAGCCTTAGAATAGCCTTCCAACATGTGATGGTATGTGATTTGAACAAATTCATGCAACTGAGGAGAGGATATATTCTCAGTGTTGTGCTAGGAATGAACCAGGTGGGTCATCCCCCACCCCAACATACGTGCACTGATTATGCAGTAATACTGGAATTGTTTTTTCTCTATACACTGCAAATCTCAAATTGGTACCATCAATGAAAACTAGTGACAAACACTACTGGTGGCTGTTTTTTATTTGTTTTCACTTTTGATCCAGTTGGGGTTTGGGAAGCATCACCATCTTCAATAAGAAGCTTCAATTGCTGCTAGTGGTAATCAGGGGAATATCTACTATGAAACTAATAAAGCTTAAACTTCAGGGCCTCTAATTCTAGAGGTGCCCAAGAAGTGACTTCAGTCCACATTTTTTTAAAAATGTGACATCTGTTGTGGAACAAACTTCACTGAAGAAAATAATAGTAGTTATCCAGACTTCACTGCAAGCTGTGAAGCCCCCTTTCCCATATCAAGCTTCAGCCCCAAAATGTAGGTCTACCACTGGTGGTAGTCCACTAAGAAACAAAAACAAATGAAATCCAGCAAAAACAATCATTTATAAAATTGTTTTAAGGCTTTCCTCAGTTTTTGTGTTCAAATAATCGGTATGAAACACGACCAATTTCCAATGGAGATTAGGAGTGGAGTGGGTCTCTTCTATGAAAAGATTGCAAACATTCAATGCTAGTGCTTATCTACTAAACCATCATCAATATGCCAGTGACACTCTGTTCTGTGTCACTGTAGCAACCAGATCAGAAAAGACCAGGCTTGTTCTGAATGCGATAATGAGAGAAACAAAGGACAGTAAACTAGACCTAGATTTTGACAAGATGGAAGATTTGGAGTGGATGGTTCCCAGGCAAGGGAGCTGGGCTTCCTGGCTGTTTTACATGTGGTTCAATTCCTTAAAAAGAAAAGGCAGGTATAGTGAGATGTAATCCAGAATTCATCAGCATTCTGTCACCTTTCCTGGCCAGTGCACATACTGGTAAATTCACAAGTGATACTACCCCTTGCATTTTGTCCCAAAGTTGCAGCTGGTGTGGAATACAGCACCAAGATTTTGAGCAGCCACACCCATTTTACACTGGAAGTGGACTTTTAGCTAAGGGCTAAGTTCAACATACTGATGATAGGCTATAATGGTATGAGAAACTTGTAACTAGATTCCTGGATTATCATCCTTGCACATGTCTGTGAAGTTTCTCAGGGCGCTTTTACACGACCCCTAAGATCCGCTGGTCACTTTAATTCGGACCAGAGATCTTAGGGGTTTGTCGCTCTTCGTGCGTTCCCACCCCCTCCGCACGTCCTGGCTGCTGGCTGTGTGGGGGGGGGAGAAAAAAAGGGACAAAAGAATAAAGACTTACCTCCCCGGTGCCGGTGGAAGCTGCCGGGAGCCCCGTGACTTCCTGGTTCCTTCTCTTAAAGGGGCGGGAGGCAAAAAACAACAGCAAAAAGAAGCAAGGAGAGCCCGGCACATCCGCATTAAGATTTTTCACCCTTGGAGAGCAGGTACAAGAAAAGTGCGCTGGGACGCGCTTAGGTGGGCGTGGCCACACTTAATTTTCAGTAAACTCCAGAGTTGGTGGGTAAACAATTTTAAGCTCTGGAGCTGGGAGCCATTTGCGGCGGAGTTTAGGGGTCGTGTAAAAAGGCCCTCAGTCATCCAGGTTAGGTTATCCGGAGGTTAAGTCACGGCAACTGTGAAAGTCACACCTCTGCAAGGACCCTTGTTTCATGGTTATGGGAAGGGCTGCAGAGGTGTGACCTTCACACACCCCTAACCATTACTCATCTAATGACATTATTCAGACCAGGTTGACCTAACAAGAAAATAAGTCCACTATGAGAGAAGAATGTCTTCTCTCATACACCAATGACAGCATTTTAGGCACCTGCTATTGGCATATCTTTCCACAGTGGCTCTTTTCCCCTGACTGTACTGCCAGTTCGTGTTTGTGTCATGATTTCCTAACTTTGAATTATTTATGTGAGTTTGAGGTAATATATTTTGTGCTTTAATATCCTTACTCTAAACTCCTCCAATATTTTCTTTTCTTTTTCTACTTGTGGCAAGTGGCTTCGAAACTGAATAAACTGAATGAAATTTCTTGAAAAAATTCAGGACTGTTTCAAATATGGTGCATTAAGAAGGAAACATATATTACAGTGGACCCTTGTATAACAAACAGCTTGTATAACATAAAATCTGTACAACATAAAAAATTCCAGAGATAGGGGAAATTTGCTTAACATAATTGCCTATGGGGAGAATCCATACAACATAAAAATGGGATCACTCTGTTTTCAATGCATTCCTATGGGAATTTGTATAAAGGAAAATTTGCTTAACATAATTTCATTTGGAACGAATTAATTACTTTATACAAGGTACCACTGTATTTCAGGTATGCATAGGAATGATCGCCCTTTCTCATTCCCTAAACAGCTTAAAGCAATCTCTGAATAAGAAGGCACTAGATGTGCACCAAATGCCCCACAAACAATGGTCCTGCTGTTGGCAACCTTGAAGACAAAATAATATCTCTAAAACAGAAGCCAAAGCCTGCTTCTTGCAGTTAAGGTCTCCGATTGGGGATCTAAAGGAATGGCATGTGTTCTGTGCAGAAGAAAGAATTGCTTGCTAAAGTCAAAGGAAAGACAGTTTTCCTCCAGGCATTGTTAGCAAATATCAGTACAAAAAACCACTCTAATTATGTTCACTAAGCAAATGAGGGGCAAATGTGGGTCATGATGCCAGGCAAGGGATGAGCTGAATGATATCAAGGGCATGGCAGAACATGTGTCTAGGGAAATAACATTCATGATTCTCAACAGGTGTCTCATAATTTGTAGCTAATTGAGATTAACAATACAGTATTAAGCCCGAAATGCATACTTTCTGAATTTTCTCCAAAAGAGCCATTGTGTCACATTGAGGCGTGTTGTACTATTCTGACCTGGTGAACCTGATCACATCTTAATCAAGGACTATCATATAAAAAAAGAATTATTAATATATCATTATTGTCTTTTTCAGATGAATGGCTTAAAGAAATAAACAGTAGAGATGGGCACGAAATGAAAATATAGCATTTTGTCTTGTTTTGTTTTTCCTTTCCTTTTGTTTCATTTCATTATTAACAAATTTTTAAAAGTTTTTTTGGGAACAGATGAAACAAAACAAAATGATTTATGCTATAAAATGGCTCCCCTGGGTCCTAGAGCCACCAAACATGCTTGGACTCTTCTCTGTAAGCCCTCCAAATTTGGAGAGTTTTGGGGTTGAGGGAGCTGAGTTATTATACTCCAAAGTGGATCCCCCAAGGAAAAAGAAGAAGAGGAAGAATGCTGTTTTAAACTCAATCCTCTCTGTGCTGTGGAATGAGGAGGAGGGGAGATGATTCCGTTCAGTTCTATTTTCACTTGCCTTTGAGCACAGGCAGTCAGGGCCATAAATTTTATCTTGCTCTTTCAGAGTGTGAAACTGGGGTTTTAATTGCTTTATTGCTTAGCAATCCTTCCAAGCATGACCTCACCTCTGCTCCCTCGCATTCTGCAGCACAGAGAATCTTCTTGAGTTTAAAACATTTTCCCTCTTCCCCTTTTTCAATGGGGAACCATTTTTGGAATTTAATAACTCAGCCCCTTGAACCCCAAACTTTTCCAAATTTGGAGGGCTTAAAAGGAAGATTCCAAGGAATCTACCCACCAAATTTGGTACCTGTAGGATAAATCATTTTGTTTCTAGAGCCAAAAATGGTGGTTTGTTTCATTTCATCATGAAACACGTTCTACTCTTTCATTTCATAATGAAACAATTCATTACACAATGAAATGATGAAACAGCATTTCATTTTTTGTGTGCCCATCTCTAATAAACAGCTTTATTTTTTCCTACCCTCTCCTTTGTAAGACCATTGGTTCAACTGATCCAAGCACTCTCCACTCCGTCTGGCAATTATTGTCCAGGTTTTCAAAGAAGACCCTCTCCTAATCCCACCCTGAGATCTCAGGTAGTATTCCAGCCAACTTTGCCTGCTCCTGCTTGGCTTCTGAAACCAGATGAGATGGGGAGGGTGTTCATGAGGTATGATGGCCAGCACTGCCAAAGGTGCCTATTGCACCAAAAGGAACCAATTTAAGGATGCACCAGAGCACATCCTTTCCTTGTGGTTCACTAAAACACAAAAAAGAAGATTTTGGGCCCTAGTACACTGGTTGCAGCTGTAGGGGGAGAGAACAGGCACCTCGGGGGCAACATGAAAAAGCAGGTGGGTGCAATTTAAGGACATTGCAAGTGCCCTAGCAACAGAATGAATTCTTGTTTATATGATACATTTATATGTGGGTACATTCTACAACAAAGTGTGCCTTTGGGCAGACAGGAATGCCCTGATCTGGCATGGCATGTGAGACCCAACAGTTTCCAGGTTGCCTTCTTCCGCTCAATAGCTCATTTGACACTACTGATGCTTTCACTTGATCAGAAAAATAACAATGTTGGATCAGGTAGAAATCCAGACTTGTGTTGGATATGACTAGGTTTTATGTGCTGTGCAATACAGAGAGTGGGGATCTTTGATGCATTCACCTGTGGCACACAAGGATTTCTGGATCATACCTATTATTTCTACATCATAGTCACCAGATGTCTTCAGCTACCTGGAATTTATAGTGCAATCCTAAATCTGCAGTAATAATTTACTTGTTTGCAATGGACTTTCCACAGCTGGCTGACTCCACATAAAAATGTAGTTATTTTTCAAATGCCATCCTAATTATTCATGTCCATTTCAGTTTGGAATTAAATGACATAAAGTTTAAAAGAAAGAAAAAAAACACTGGTTTGTACTGTAGGATAAGCAAATTTAAATAGCAATTTTCAACCCCAGTGTCACCTCAGAATTCTGCAATACAATAGCAGCTGTGCTGCTTTTTTATGTGTTTGCCTGATAATTAAGAAGAGGCGATCTTTCCAAAAGCTTCTTAGAGCTTGCCATAAATATATTCTCTAATAAAATGTAAGAGATCTTCCACTTCTTCATTATCTCTCACACAGCATACCTATCTGTTGCCGCTGCTATGTGCCTCAAAGTGGTAATTGACTTACAGCATGCCTAACTGGGCTCTTACAGTAAGTAAGATATTAAGGAGTGGTCTTCCCATGGCTGAGCAGGGATCTGAACCCAGAACTCCTGCATCCTTATCTGTCACTCCATCCACTATGACACACTAGGTATCCCATACTTTGCTATTAACCTTGAATTAAGGCAAATCATTTTTTTTTTTGCAATTTATATAGTTTTCAAACAAAAAATCAATCAAAAAAGGAAAAAAAATGGAACGATTCTAATCTTCTCACACAAAATTTGCATCTCATCATTAGAATATATGAGCTGCCTAGATGCCTTAAGCACATCCGATCTTGCTTGATTTTGGAAGCTAAGCAGGGTCAGCCCTAGTTAGTACTTGGATGGGCGACCATCAGGGAATACCAGGTGCTGTAGGCGCCTGGAGTAGGAACTGGCAAGCCACTCCAGTACTCCTGCCAAGAAAACTCCATGGACATGGAGTCACGTAGAGTCAGTCATGACTGTAACGACACAACACACAACACACACACACACACACACATGACACTATATGATCCTTAACTCTTTCAATTACTCATAAATTAAACAGGAAACTGACATTATAATATTGATCTAAAAATTGTAGAAATCATGCCATCTTTCTTCAAAGTCTTCATAGTATCCATCTGGTTTCATTAATGCTGAGATCTTGTCCATTTCTGTGCGCTTTAACACCTTCATAATTAACTAGTTTTTTTCTGGAATCTTGTTTGTTTTCCATAGTTGTGCATACAAGATTCTAACTGCTGTGATAATATGGATTATTACAAATTTTATGCTATCACTAATATTTTGTGGTATCATAGACAGTAAAAAAAAATCTCTGGTTTTAGCTCAAGATTAATTAAGATAGTTTGTAAAAGAAATTTTTGTACCATGCACCAGTATTTTTTAGCTCTCTTACACACCCACCACATATGAAGAAAAGATCCTCACCCTTTGTTACATTTCCAACAAACATCAGATATTTTATACATTTTAGCCAGCTTATCAGGTGTTAAATACCACCTATAAAACATTTTATAAAGATTTTCTTTAAATGCCGTTGACAGTGATCTTTATATTAACTTTCCATAATTTTTCCCATTCAACTAACTGAATTTCTGACTTTAGATCCTGTGCCCATCTTATCATACATTATTTTACTATCTCATCTTCTGTCTAGCTAATAAACAGCTATAATTTTTAATTCACTTTTCCTTAGAAGAAAAAATGATTTTATCCAATTCAACTTCTAGATTTAAGAAGCTATATTGCTTTTTATCATTCCTAAACCAAGATTTCATTTGCATTTCCAACCACCAATCTATTCTAATGCCATGTGGGAATCATTTTCTTTAAGAAAACAATGTGGGGAAGGATTCAGATGCCATCTTGAAAATATACTGATGCTTTGACTTGTTCTTGATAAGCAGAATACAGTACGACTCCTGCATCCACTGATTCACCAACTGCGGATTCAGTTATCTGCAGTTGGTGATCAGTGGGTGCAGTGAAGGTCCGACCCTGGCAGCGAAGAGGAAAAGGAGACTCAACTGTACCTCTCTTCATCTCCGGATTCCAAGGAAGATATTTCAACTTTAGATCCATGCTTAGCTTTGGTAATGAACTGGATGAGGAAGAACAAACTGAAACTAAACCCAGACAAGACAGAATTGCTTCTGGTCAGTCAAAAAGGAGATCAAGGGATAGGGATGCAACCTGTGCTGGATGGGATTACTCCCCAATTGAAAAAAGAGGTGCATAGCTTGGGGGTGCTCCTTGACTCATTCTTGAGCCTAGAAGCCCAGGTCATGTGAGGTAAAAATAAAAATAAAATAATACGAAAAAAACCACTTATGGATGCTGAGCCCTCCTTGCCGTTACTGCCACGCACCAGCTGCCCTCTGGAGGGGTGGGGTGGGTACTCGAGAAGTTTGAGCTTGAGTGAGAAGTTCAAAACTTCCAATCCACCACATGGGACCCCAGCAGGAAATTCAAAGGCCAGTTGGCAAGGCTTGTCCTCTTAAATCCATACCCCTCTCTAGGGTGGCTGACATGACACCTTTTCTCTCCCCCCTCCCGCTCCTTGCCACTGCTGTCGCACACCAGCCACCCTCCAGATGGGCGGGGAGGGGATTTAAGAAGACCCACCTGGCCAACCAACCTTTGAACTTCCCGCTCAGGTCCCAGGTGGAGGACTGGAAGTTTGGAACTTCCCACTTGAGCTCAAACTTCCAGTCTTCCACCTGGGACCCAAGAGGGAAGTTCAAAGGCAGGTTGGCCAGGCTGGTTGTCTTAAGTCGCAATTCCTCTCTTTCAGAGAGTAGCTGGCATAAGGTAGCAATGGCAAGGAGGGCTTGGCATCTGTAAGTTTTCTCCCTCCCCTTGCCACCACCACCGCTGGCCCCGCAGGCTGGCTGCTGAACCTGGTGGCAAAGAAGGTAACTGGCCAGCACTGGCAACGAGGAGGGGTCAACATTGTAAATTTTCTTCCCCCTCCTTGCCACTGCCGCTGGCCAGTGTTTGGGGGGTGTTGCAGGCAAAAGCTTTTACCCCAGCACCCCACCAGCCCTGTTGCCACTATTATCCTTGGATAAGTGTTTGGTCTTATCTGAGGATTTCACTATCCACAGGGGGTCCCGGAACTAATCTCCCACAGATACAGTGGTTCTACTGTACACAGTTTCACAAGTGCCTGGGGAGGGGGGAACAGTCCCTCTGCTCTTCTGTCCCTCTTTACCATCTCTCTTCTTTGTGGCTGGCCTTTCCTTGCAGCTCAGTGCTTGTCAAGTCCTTTTCTCACTCTCTTCCCATCATTTAATAGGCAGCAAGGGTTTTTTTCCCCTTTATCCCTCTAAACTGTTTAATGGCTTGGGGGTGTGGGGGTGGGTTGTTCCAAGGGAATTGGAACATGAAGGTGCCAAATAAGCAGCTCTGGAGAAACTAATATCCCTAGTTTAACTACACCATTATCTCTAGGGAAAGTCATGGAAGTCTGCCACAGGAGTGAAGATGCTATTGCAGACTGCAGAAATGTTTAATTAACTAAATATAATCAATGCATTATTTAGAAAAGAAGAAATCCCAAACCCTGAATTGTACATCCCTACAGTCCCCTTAACACCCATGGCAAAATAAGGGGAAATTCATAGAAATGTGCTTTAGTTAGCACAATAATGCATACATTAAGAAATATGCATGCAAAAGTATTATTTGTGCATATTAAAAGTATAAAGAGATTTTTGTGCTAGGAATTTAAACAACGTGTTTCAAGAAGCATGGGAAGAAAATGTTGGTAGATTCAGACCCGAAAAAGAAAATTAAAAAAGAAAAGAAAGAAACCTGATACTGAAGCTTTTTGTGTCAATAGGAAAGGAATAGAGAATCCAGCTGGAAAGCTTTAAGCATCATAATGCAGACACATATACATAAGATAAATTAAATTAAAAAATCCTATTGGAAGGGAAGCTAGTGCTCTACTTTTAATATCCCCCATTGCTCTGTTACTGCCATCTTTTTGTTTCTTACAGTGCAGACACTAAATTCTTTCCCCAGCCTACAGATAAAGAAGAGTCTGGGTCAGTGTTGGCAAACCTATGGCATGGGTGCCAAAGGTGGCACTCGGAGCTCCTTCTGTGGGCACCCAACATTGCCCCTTCACAGCCACCTGTATTCAAGTTAAATTGCTGTATTGGCACTTTGTGAAAAAATAGTGGGTTGTGAATCACGGTTTGGGCACTCTGTCTCTAAAAGGTTTGCCATCACTGGTCTGGGTGATAGGTCAAGTAGAGTCCAAGTGCCTGAAAACCAAGCTTAAGTCAACACAGTTGCTTGAGGCTCTAAAACACAGATCACCCTCTATTCAATATTGGATTGAATCCTGTTGGTGATTTTAAGCTTGTAAGTAACTAAGTAAGTTCATTAATAACAAAATGAAATGAAACAAAACAAAACGGAAAACAAAATGAAACAAAATGCCATTTTTGTGTTTCATGCCCATCTCTAGCCATTATAGTTGTTTTGAGCTTACTGGAGGAAATGTGGAAAATGAACATAATGAAGAAACAAATACACACAAATACTGTTGCTCTGAATACTTTCATATACAGTATATTGCATGCCATCATGGTGATTATGACTTGCAGCAAAACTTTCCAGGGTGTTCTACTACAAAGTAAAAGCAACGTGTTCTGCTTATATATCACCCCATACCACTTCAAGTAGTCTCTGGGTGATTTACAGTTGAATTACAGTATGCAGGCTACAAAGTACTTAGAAATGGTGCATTATGTGTATGTGTAGCTTGCCCAGGACCATGAAAGCTGGTCTTCTAAAAAGCACACTGAGAAAGATAACTACTGGTCTGGAGTAAATCCTTCTGAACACAATGGAGTTCAATTTGAAGTGAACTTGCATGGGATCACATCTGGACTCACTGCCAGATGGTCAATATGTTCATCTAACAAGCAAGAAACAAACACCACAGGTGTCTAAACTCTTGCACAAAAGGTTTTAGTATTTTTAAAATTGTGATATTTATATAAAATGAGATCTTACATAAAGACTAGATGGGAGCCCCGAATCCTGGTCTTTTTGCCATACTAGATTAACACTGTTTAACCTAAAATCAGGCTAAACAGCAAAAACATAATCTGAAGTAAAGTTCCTTATTAAAAGAAAAGAGAATAAAAAGTTAAAAGTCCATTCCATTCCAGGTGTGTGTGTGTGTGTGTGTGTGTGTGTGTGTGTGTGTGTTTGTGTGTCTGTATTTGGGGGGCATCTTCAACTTTTAAATTGCATTTTTAAATACATATAGGTTCATTTTATTACTATTTCTCAGGAACATATTAAAGGTTTATAATTGAGAAATGAAATTGCAGATCTCTTAACGGTTATATGCAACTTGTCTCTTAAAACAGCCACAGTGCCGGAGGACTGGAGGATAGCAGATGTCACACCAATTTTTAAAAAAGGAAGGAGGAGGGACCCGGGAAACTACACGCCAGCTAGCCTTACATCTGTCCCAGGGAAGATGGTGGAAAGCCTCATCCAAGAGAAAATCTTAAAACACATAGAAGAACAAACCTTGCTGAGAGAAAATCAGCATGGCTTCTGTAAGGGTAAGTCTTGTCTGACAAATCTTTTAGAATTTTTTTGAAAAGGTCAACAGGCACGTGGATTTGGGTGAACCAGTGGATATAGTCTATCTGGATTTTCAAAAGGCTTTTGACACAGTCCCTCGCCAAAGGCTGCTGAGAAAATTGCACAGTCAGGGGATAAGAGGGCAGGTCCTCTTATGGATTGAGAACTGGTTGAGATCCAGGAAACAAAGAGTAGGTGTCAACGGGAAATTTTCACAATGGAGAGAAGTGCAAAGCGGTGTGCCCCAGGGATCTGTCCTGGGACTGGTGCTTTTCAATCTGTTCATAAATGACCTGGAGACAGGGATAAACAGTGAGGTGGCCAAGTTTGCGGATGACACAAAACTTTTCCGTGTGGTAAAAACCAGAGAAGATTGTGAAGAACTCCAGAAGGATCTCTCCAAACTGGGGGAATGGGCCGCAAAATGGCAAATGCGATTGAATGTAGCCAAATGTAAAGTAATGCATATTGGGGCAAAAAATCAAAACTTTATCTACCAACTCATGGGCTCTGAGTTATCCGTGATGGATCAGGAAAGAGATCTTGGTGTGTTGGTGGACAGCTCCATGAAGGTGTCTACCCAATGTATGGCAGCGGTGAAGAAGGCCAATTCCATGCTAGGGATTATCAAAAAGGGGATTGAAAATAAAACAGCCAACATTATAATGCCATTATACAAAACAATAGTAAGGGCCCACCTGGAGTATTGTGTACAATTCTGATCACTGCATCTCAAGAAAGACATAGTAGAACTGGAAAAGGTGCAGAAGAGAGCGACTAAAATGATTACCAGGCTGGGGCACCTGAGGGGGGATATGATTGAGACATACAAAATAATGCAGGGCATGAGTAAAGTGGATAGAGGGAAGCTCTTCGTCCTCTCCCAAAATACCAGAACTAGGGGACATCCACTCAAATTGAGGGCTGGGAGAGTAAGAACAGACAAAAGAAAATATTTTTTCACTCAGCGTGTTGTTAGTCTGTGGAGCTCCCTGCCACAGGATGTGGTGATGGCATCTGGCCTGGATGCCTTCAAAAGGGGATTAGACAGATTCCTGGAGGAAAAATCCATCACAGGTTACAAACCATGATGGAGATGTGTAATCTCCAGGCTTAAAACCGGGGTACTTCAAGGGCCAGATGCCGGGGAGTGATATCACGAAACAGATATCTAGTCTCGTGCATTCCCAGACGCATCTGGTGGGGCCACTGTGAGATACAGGAACCTGGACTAGATGGGCCGTTGGCCTGATCCAGCATGGCTTTTCTTATGTTCTTATGTTCTTATGTTCTTATGTTCTTATGTTCTTAACTCTTGCAGGTATCAATAAGAACCTCTTTTGGGGAAATTCAGCTATTTATTTGCCGCAGAGTTGTTGGAGGAAGGCATCGTAAACAATAACACTTTGGCCGGGTGGGCGTTATTTTTGAATCTTGGCTGTTCCAAGCTCATGAAAGCCGTTGAGGTTTTAAATTTGTAGGAAAGAAGAATAAAAAGGGGGATTTTCAGGCTGAACAATTCTCTTTGCTGCTCTCCCAACACAGTGATTGCAAAATGTTGGCTGGTGCCAACATATTCAGCACAATTTACTATTTGGGGACTTTATGTTCCAACCTGGTGACTCATTTGAGGCACTTGAGTGCTTTCAGTGCTTTCTAGCTCCGGTAACTCCAAACATGAGGTAAAAATCTCACTGAAAAGGAATTTATGTCAAATCCTATGGTCCCTTGGAGGGACTTCCAGGGGCAATGGGATTTTTTGTTAACAACTCCCTCTGCAAGGCATGAGGAAAGTGTATCCTTAGAAAAGGGAGCTGAGCTCTTTAGTCTTTGACCTGTCTGTAGCTATGGAAATGTCCATAATGAGCATATTTGATGCTTGAAATCTTGATGCCACAAAGAACCTAAAAGAGGCATGTCACCAGTTGATTGACAGAGATGCTGGACCTGTAAGATCAAAAGAGGAAATGTCCATTTGTCAAGTGACTGAAAAAGTAACCCAAACTGGGCTCTCAAAATTTATTTCTCTGATATCTGATGCAATGCCTTGTGTTTTGTTTCCTTATGCAAACAAAAAGGCCAGTATGTCTGCCTCATGGTCAGCTAGACCTAAATGGGAATTACAATACATCTCTTAACAGAATATCCTAAAAGTTATATGCTGCATCAGTCAGACTGGCAAATTAAGCACACCTCCCAATGACCAATCACAAAACAAAGGATCCTAAGCTCAATAAATCTAGGTGCCGCCATTCCTTTGTTGACATATTGGAATCCTGGAGAGCTGTTGCCAGCTGGAGTTGGCAATAAAGACAGACCAATCATCTGACTAATCAGCAGCTTTCTATGTTCCTAAAACACAGCTTTTTCATCTCTTTGAAAGCACCTCTTCCAAAAATAAAAAGAAAACTTAGTGTATTTTGGTTGAACACAACATCTGTTTCTTCAACTCCTTTTCCTACAGCAGTGGTTCCCAAACTTGGAAACTTGGAAGGTGGTCCAAGGTTGTTTAGCCTATTGTTTAGTCCAGACTCCAGATGTTCTTGGACTAAAACTCCCAGAAACCTTCACCACTAGCTGTGCTGACCAGGATTTCTGGGAGGTGCAGGTCAAGAATATCTGAGGACCCAACGTTGAGAAACGCTGTCCTATAGGATTAGAGATGGGCATTTCATTTCAGAAGGGGACTGGTTCTGAAACAAAACATGCCAGCATAGCTGGCATTCGGAAAGCAATCCAACCCTCTGGAACAAAATCAACCACTGTCTTACCTTGCTTTACCTTGTGTGGGCAAAACTCCATTGCATCATCTTTCCCTCTCCCTGGTGCTGGCCAATCAGATGGAAAGGTGGGATGATGCATGTCCTTGCACAGCTTTTGATTGGCCAGCTCCAGGGAGAGGGAAATAAAGTATGACACGTTGGAGGCTGCTTCCTGGTTGGAGTTTCACCCCGTGCAAGGTAAAGCAAGGTAAGGCAGTGGTTGATTTTGTTCCGGAGGGTGGGACTGCATTCCGAATGCCAGCTGTGCTGGTGTGTTACATTTTGGAACCAGTACCTTTCTGAAACAAAACACCCATGTCTATATAGGATTGCTCAGTTTAGGAAGGGATCATACTTCAGCAATACAGCATGTGTTGTGCATGGAGAAATGCCCATGTTAAGTGACTGGCATCTTGAAATTGTGTGTGTGTGTGTGTGTGTGTGTGTGTGTGTGCGTGTGTGTGCGTGTGTGTGTGTGTGTGTCTGTATCTGTGTCTGTGTCTGTGTCTGTGTCTGTGTCTGTGTCTGTGTCTCTGCCTGTGTCATTACAGTCGTTACCAACTCTTCGTGACCCCATGTCCATGGAGTTTTCTTGGCAGGAATACTGGAGTGGTTTGCCAGTTCCTACTCCAGGTGCCTACAGCACCTGGTATTCCCTGGTGGTCTCCTATCCAAGTACAGTGGACCCTTGTATAACAAATGGTTTGTATAACATAAAATTTGTACAACATAAAAGATTCAGGAGACAGGGGAAATTTGCTTAACAGAATCACCTATGGGGCGAATCCGTACAGCATAAAAATGCTCGTGATTAGAGATTACTCTGTTTTCAATGCATTCCTATGGGAAATTTGTATAAAGGAAAATTTGCTTAACATAATTTCATTTGGAATAAATTAATTCCTTTATACAAGGTACCACTGTACTAACAAGGGCCAATCGTGCTTAGTTTCTGAAATCAGGTGAGATAGGATATGCTTAGGGCATCTAGGCAGCTTCTTCAGAGTATAGAATCAGGTAAAACATAGGCAAAACAAAGTGTTCTGCTTACGTACCACCCCTTAGCACTCTCTTGGTGGTAATATGATTTTCATTTTGCAAACTACACAGCAAACTGGATACTCATTTCATTAACCTTGGAAAAGTGAAATGATGAGTCATCCATGATCAGCTGCATGAATCTACGAGATATTAGCACAGCATGATTCTGCAAAAAAAGTGTTTCTTGATGGCTCGTGGTTCATGGTTAGCCACAAACCAGAAGCCACCACGAACCAATGGGAGAAGAAAAAGGTTCTTTATTAGATTTTGGTTTGTGACTGCCCCCCCCCCCCCGGCTTGCTCTTGTCATGGAACCACAACTCTCATGTCATTGTCTCTCTTCCCAGTTTGATTCATGCCCATCTCTAGTCATATAAGTAAAGTTTTGACGGCAGTTGTTTGATTTAACCTCTGCACCACAAGGCTCCAAGTTCCTATTATGGGAACAGTGTCAGCCTGAAACCTTGGAAAGTTACTGCTTTGCAAAGTCGGCATTACTGGACAAAGACTCTGACTGGGTAGTACACAATTTCATGTGAACTGGAGAGATCCGACTGAAATCACCACTTAGAAGTTCTTGGGCTGGTAATGGGCTTAGTCGTCATTCTGCCTAAACTATCTCACAGAGTTGTTCTATATACATGTGCTCAGAGGAGCTATTTATACAACCTTGAACTTCTTCCAAGAAGCACAGCATAACAATACACTAAATAAAATTCTTTTTGTTATGGGCAAAAAAAAAAAAAAAAGACCTGAGTATGCTTTTTATTTTGTTCTTGTGATACATCTCTGGTTGTCTCTACATTTTGTGCCTCTGGATATATGATCTAAGCGAGTTTCTTTAAAGAGGATATTCCAACACTCCCCCAACATGCACATTATTGATAGGCTGGCCTGCATACCACAGGACAGAAATATAGACATTGCATTTCTTGCTCGCCCTTCTCATTTCTCATTTCTGTGTCTGAAAAGGGGATGTTTTTAGTTTCGTGTCAGTGACTCTTTTGTGACTTTGAAAGTGAGGATTCTCTAAGATCTCCTAGAGTGTTGTCGTGGAAATGTCAAATTTAGTGTTATCGTCCTCCTGGTAAGAGGACTGTCATGTTCAAAGACCTCTGTACTAAACAAAGGCTTAAAGCATACAGTATCTCCACTTGAAGGAAGATCATGCTGCATAAATGCATAAATATCAAGGCAACAAGGTAAGAAACCAAAAAAGCAGTTGAGAAATTGTGCTTCTGTTTTGCATAGCTTATTATCACATTGGTACATATATTTTAAAAAACTGCTTGGGATGCAGCCACTGCAAGTTCAACGATAGCTGCATAATTCCAATGCTTTCTCAAACAATGTTTACAGATAGAATTATGGCCACTCCATTTGAAATGCATCTCTGTTAAGTTACAGTCCCTTGGAATTATAGAAAGTTTCCCGTTCTCCACCTAGATGCTGTGTATTCTTAAAAGAGGGTTTTTTTTTTAATTCTGGTGTGAATTTAGCCCAATCCACATTTGGTAAATTATATTTTGAAACTGATCAGTTAGAACATTGATGGCTTTGCTTGTGTACACATGTCACTGGAACATCTGTATGCCTAGAAATTAATGGTTTAAAATATATACATGGTCCCTGCCTTAGAGACACTTAATTTAAAAAGCAAACCAAACTCATAGTGTGCTGCTTCTATACCATTCCATAGTGCTTAACACACTCTCTAGGTGGTTTACAATTAAATTATAGAGATGGGCACAAAACAAATTTATTATTCATTTTGTTATTCGTTATTGGTTTCATTAAGGAATGAAACGAATAATGAACTGACCCAACAGAGAAAAACGAAACAAAATGGAGCAGAAATTTCCATTTCATTCTGCTTTGTTTTGCGTTTTCCCATAGGAATGCATTCTTATGGGAAAGATTTCCTTCCACCCCCAGCAGGGGAAGCAAGCACCTAGCAGCTGATCAATGCTGGTCTGAAGCCAGCACCCAACAGCTGATGGGCGCAGGCTGGGGGGAGATTTAAAAAGCCTTCTCTTCCGCCACCTCATCAGGTGGGAGGAGAGAGCAGGCTTTTAAAATCTTCTCCCCTCCCAAACTTAGCACCCAGCAGCTACTGGGCACTGGCTCCAGGAGGGGGGAAAGTGGGGGGGAGAGCCCGAGAGTGCGCTCTCTAAACTTGTTTCCAGGATCCGGAAAATAGCAACAAGCAACTTGCTGCTAATTTCCGGAGGCTGGAAACAAGTTTAAAGAGCGTGCTCTCCCCACCACCACATGGGGTGGAGGGAAGAAGAGTGTGCTCTCCCCCCCCCCCGCGCCCCCCCCCCCCCGACCCCGCGCCGCCGCGGGGTGC
This sequence comes from Phrynocephalus versicolor, assembly GCA_023846285.1. Taxonomy (NCBI): domain Eukaryota; kingdom Metazoa; phylum Chordata; class Lepidosauria; order Squamata; family Agamidae; genus Phrynocephalus; species Phrynocephalus versicolor. The sequence continues at coordinate 77,605,310 of JAHTLZ010000129.1, read as the reverse complement.
TAGTTTCGGGAGGGGAGAAGATTTAAAAAGCCCGCTC
>JAHTLZ010000129.1:77577554-77605233 GCA_023846285.1 Phrynocephalus versicolor | reverse complement strand
GCCCAGTAGCTGCTGGGTGCTAGCTTTGGGAGGGGAGAAGATTTAAAAAGCCCACTCTTTCCTCTCACCTGGTGGGGTGGGGGAAGAATGGGATTTTTAAATCTCCTCTGAGCCCTCCTGGGGCCAGGTGCTGCCGGAGCCTCCGGCAGTAAGCCAGCCAGGAGATCGCTGTCCTGGCTGGCTTACCGGCGACGCCTGGCTGCGGGACCACTCTCCCGGCTGGCTTGCTGGTGGCACTGGTGGTGCCCAGCCCCTGGAGGGCTCCCCGCTGCTGTGGGACCGCTCTCCTGGCCAGCTTGTCAGCGGCTCCAGCTGCACTGGCTGCAGGGTGGGTTTTAGGCACTGGCCCCAAGCCAGCGCCTCAAAAGCCCCTGCCTTGCTGGAGCCACCAGCATCTTCTCTGTCACCGCTGCCGCTGATAAGTCAAAACAGTTTGGCTTGTTTTGAGTTTGAACATTTTTTTTTTAAATGTACGAACTGAACCCAAACCGAAGCAAGGGTAGGCCCGAACCAGACAAACAGAACCATGGGTTTTCTAGTTCGTGCCCACCACTATTAAATTATGTAGGTTATAAAATGTCACCCCACCCCCCAGAGAACTGGGTACTTGGTTTACTGATCTCAGAAGGATGGATAGTTGAGTCAACCTCAAGCTGGCCACCTGAGTCCATGATTGAACTCAGGTTGTGAGCAGAGTCTTCACTACAGTACTGTGAATTCCTTTACCCAACATGAGGCTCTATAATAATTTAGCAGGACCAAAATGACAACATTCTCAGTCTATCCATATTCCCTTCATTTCTCTGTTGCATGACCCTGCCTCCTTCTCCCCAAAATATATTAAACTGTGGTGAGTACTGGAATAGCAATAGTTGGGGATTATATCCAAAGGATTTTGCTTGGAGAGTTTTTAAGAAGCTTCTAGTGACTATTATAAGTGTAACTCCTGTTGTCAAATGAATTAAATACCCTAAGTTCATGCACAAGGCCTTGGATACAAACAAGGCCTTTTATACCTAAATATCTGCAACTGCTATCAAAACGTGTAAAATCTAAAAGAGTGACTCTAAGGGAAACATTGTTTCACTTCTAATTTTAGGGTGGTTGAGGAAGCAACTATCTTTTTCTTTCATTTTTCTTTTTTGCAAATGATAGAAATATATAAGATACACTTTGTACAAAACCTAAACTTACTTTGCCTCTTTAGCCACATTACGTGTTCAATTAGTAACCTAGACTGCTTTTACACGACCCCTAAAATCCTAGGCAAAGGGTTCCCAGATGCGGAGCTTAAAATTGTTTTCCCACCAGCTGCGGACTTTAAAAAAAATTAAGTACGACCACACCCACCTAAGCGCACCCCAGTGCGTTTTCCAAGTACCTGGTCTCCGGAGGTAAAAAAAATTCTGATGCAGATTATAAAGCTGTGGTTGCTGGGCTCTCTTCGCCTTCTGTTTGATTTTTTTGTCCCCGCTGCCCCTTTAACAGACAGAAATCCCTACGGGGCTGCTCCGAAGGCAGACAGAGGTGAGCGGAGGTGAGCCTGCATTCCTTTCCCCCCTTTTTTTCTCCCTCCCCTCACTGCAGACAGGAGCAATGGAGTGCGTAAGAGTGGGAACACAGGAAGCAGAACAATCTCTTGTCCAAATTTAAGTTGCCAGCAGATTTTAGCGGTCGTGTAAAAGCAGTCCTAGTATACAAAAATTGTACTGTTTATGTACAAATTTGTACTTCACATCTGCGTTTGGTGGGGACACACACTTTGTTGCTCCCAGACTTTGGAACCCCATTCCACTGGAAGCCAGGCTGGCCTCATCTTTCCTGTCCTTCCACAAGAAGGCAAATGCCTGACCTGACTTTCAGTGTGTAAATCATGCTGCTATCGGGTCAGGAGACAGAGGCTAGGCAGCCTATAAATAGCCTGCCCACCCCCGCTCCAGTCTCTTTCAGCACTTACAAGAATCCCTCCTTCCCACCTTAGTAGTAAAGAGAATGAGATTAGGAGGTCACTTTGGGGTCGGGTGGGAATTTTTGGCTGTTGCCCTAATTGGCAGTGTGTTTTCTCCCTTCCCATTCTAATTGCTTTGATTAGGAAGTATGGTTCCCAGTCACAATGGCGGGTAGTGCAAGGATTTTGAATTAAAGTGAGTTCATGGTATACGTGCCCTCGCGGGTACAAGGCAGGCTTTATAACAGAATTTGAAGATAATAGGATCAAGTTACCATGGCATTAATAAGATAATATAGGTTGCAAATAAGATTGATTAATGGTGTGTAGGGCTGCCTTGGGGGAGATAGTCCCCTAGACTTTAGAGGAGTGTTGAACAGCTGGAACAGCACTCTTCTGAATTAGGAACTCACTGAATGACTAGAGGGCTGCAGGTCAAAGTAGACCCATGCCAAAACTTACTTGCACTGTGGCAGGCCCCCTTCTTATGAAGAAAAATTGCAATTTGAAATTAAATTAAGATTTTAATAAAGTTGTAGCCCAATTTAAAGCCAAATAATTTTGTGTCATCTATTTATTCAGGTCTGAGTGGGCAAAGACTTTTCTCTTCAGGCAAGCTTCTTTTCAATGATTGGCTGCCTGCACAGGGATTTCAAGTGGATAGTATGACCTAATTGTTGTGAATATCTATCTATCTATCTATCTATCTATCTATCTATCTATCTATCTATCTATCTATCTATCTATCTATCTATCTATCTATCTATCTATCCAATGTTACTTTTCTTTGCTTTTTTTACTGTGACCTTTTTAGTATTTACAGCTTTTAGCTTTGAACATTGTATTTTAATGATATAAGCCACCTTGGGTCCTTTATATATAAACTATATATATACGTTGCATGGTAAAAAGCAGGGTAAAAGATGTATTAAATAAATAAAATAAATAAGTTCTTAAATAAAATAAATAAGTATTTGGCAACTTGATGCAATTTTATAAGAGTTTCATAACTGTGACTGCATCCCATAGCATGTCCAGCAGCCATATTGTCTTGGGCTTGGAAAGAATGAAATTGAAATATTGGCTGAAATCCTATTGTTTAATGCAGTGTCAACTAGAGCGAGCTCATTTAATCAGTGGAGATTTGATAACTCAAGTTCTACTGATTTTTTTGGTTGCTCTAGTTGCAACTTACTGCGCTAAAGTAAGCCACAAATATGGTCGGCCCATTGAATCAATGGAACGTACAGATGAGTTGAGTTATCAAACCCCCACTGATTTAGTGAGCCTACTCTAGAGAGTTTTAGTACACTGAACAAGATTTCAGTAACTGGATCACTTTCTAGTTACTAGGGACATGTTTTATCTTACCCTTCTCTAAAATGAAGTACTCTGGAAAAGGGCATGGCTGGTAGACTAAAATCCACTTGATCTTGTTGCAGCACTTTGTGACATTGCTTTCACAACACAATCTTCAATATTACAACATGGCACTAGAAGGTTTGTAAAGGCTGGTGAGTGCAACAAAAATGTTTGGGAAATGAAACAACTGTAAGCACTTAAAATGTAACTGGATGCTAAATGTAGCATGAATGTTCAACAACAACAAAGGAAGGATCACAACAATCTGGAGGGAGCCCTTGTAGTGCTTGTCTCTCTGTGTGTGTGAGAGAGAGTGAGAGTGAGTGAGTGTGTGTGTCTTTCAGACCATATGAACAATGCAGAAGAGGATAGGTACACATGACTCAGATTCTTGTTTAATGTGTTTGTTTAATGTGGAAATAAGGTTGAAGCAAAAACATTAGGAAAAAGAACATTTACCGGTAGTATACTGGTGTCGTTTTATATCACAGAATCTCCATATGTTTTCCATTATCCTTTCATTTTAAAGGATATGTATTATTTATTGTAATAAAAGTACACATATTCACTCTGCAGGTTTTGCAGTGCTAAAAAAAACTGTAAAATATGTTTCATCAGGCACAATAACAGGGAAAATAAATAAATTTTGATTTTGATTTTGATGTAATTTTTATTATTTCATTTTTACTTCATTATTGTTACTGTTCATAGTTTTATTTATTGTTATTGTGATAATTATATTATACCACTTGTTTTTGGTTGATTTGTTCATCTGCTGGGGGTTTTGTTTTGTTGTTGTTGTTCATCCACCTACCATGGGAGATGCTCAGTGGCCCCTAGGGCGCAAGAGGCCGATCCTGGTAGTGTTGGGACGTGGGAGATACGCTAATACTCAGGGGGTTGGTCGGGTGAGAAGAACTAGGGTCAGGCAATTGCAGCCTGTCCCCCGTTCTAACCCCCTCAATTGCCGTCACATGGTAGGGGACCATCCTGCCCATTCCACTGATTCTTCCTGCCTGCTGGTCAAGGCCAGGTCAGTTTGCAACAAGATCCCAGTTATCCACGATTTGATCGTGGATGCTGATGTTGACCTGGCGTGTGTTACTGAGACCTGGGTCGGTGACGGGGGGCTTCCCTTGCACACCTCTGCCCCCCCCCCGGGTTTCATTTCCAGCATGCAGGAAGATCAGAGGGCCGGAAGGGGGGAGGGGTGGCAATTATCTACAGGGAGTCTTTTACTGTCAGCAAAGCTGCTACCTTGGTGTGTCCAGGGTTGGAATGCCTGCACCTATCGGTGGGTCAGAAGGACAGGTTTGGGATTGTGCTGGTATGCCGGGCTCCCCGCGATCCAGCATTGTCCCTTCCATAGCTGCTGGAGTTCCTCTCGACAGCACTGTTGAAGTCTCCCCGCCTATGGGTGGTGGGTGATTTTAACGTACTGGTTGGGGCGGGACTTTCTGGAGTAGCTCTGGATTTCATGGAATCCATGGCAGACATGAACCTGTTCCAGCATGTCACCGGACCCACCCATAGATCCGGGAACACCCTGGACCTGGTATTTACCTCCAGGTCTGTGGATGTTGATCTGAGGGTTGGGAATCTCCGCTCCCATGCCGTGTCATGGTCAGATCATTATTTGCTGACCTTCTCCCTGGGGATTGCCGCCCCACCCCGTGGGGAGCCTGGCCCCATGATGTGGGTCCGTCCCCGGAGGCTTCTGGATCCCTCTCGGTTTCTGGATGCCTTCGGGGATGCTCCGGATGGGTTGGCCGACGATCTGGTTGATGCACTGGTGGAGAGATGGTTTGGTAATGCCTCCGGCGCAGTTGACCGCATCGCCCCGAAGCGCCTTGTTCCTTGCCGAGCCCGTCCTCACCATGGTTTACAGCAGAGTTGCAGGCTATGAAGCAGGAAAGAAGAAGGCTTGAGGACATATGGAGGAAAGATCGAACAGCTATTAGTAAGGCTGCTTTTACTATCCAGACCAGGCGCTATGTCAGGGCGATCAAGGTGGCTAGAAGATCTCATGTCACCTTGAGAATTGGGGAGGTCGCGAACCACCAAGCGGAGCTTTTTAGGGTGGCTCGGGACCTCTCCAATCCTGGTCAGGGGAGGCCTCCTCCTAGTGATTTCACTAGCGAGTCCTTTGCAGCCTATTTTAAATCTAAGATTGAGGCCATCCGGATCGATCTGGACATCGGTTCCAGTACTCTGTCCCCGAGTGTCCCCTGCGCCGCACCCCTCCAGTCCCCTCGGTTCGTTGAGTTTGGGCCTGTGACTCCTGAAGAGGCCTCCAGGGTGCTGGCTCACTGCCGGCCTGCGGCTTCTCTGTTCGACCCTTGCCGTTCCTGGCTAATAAAATCTGCCGGGGGGCACATGCTGGAATGGGCCGCAGTTATAGCGGCTGCTTCCCTCAGGGATGGGATATTGCCCAGTCGCCTGAAGGACACTGTGATCCGGCCCATTCTTAAAAGACCAGGGCTGGCTGCCGACGATCTTTCCAACTATTGTCCGGTAGCCAATGTTCCCTTTATGGGCAAGGTAATCGAGCAGGTCGCTGCGGTTAGGCTCCAGTCGTTCCTGGAGGAGACTCAGGTCCTGGATCCATTCCAGTCTGGTTTTAGGCCGTGGCATGGGATGGAAACAGCCCTGGCCATGTTGCATGATGACCTATTGAGGGAAGCTGACAGGGGTTGCTCTACCCTGCTGGTCCTCCTCGATCTGTCAGCAGCCTTCGATACCGTCAACCACGGTATCCTTCTGGGCAGGCTGTCCGAGGTGGGGATTGGTGGTCCAGCCTTGGGCTGGCTCCAATCCCTTCTCAGCGGCCGTGCCCAGAGAGTAGAGGTGGGGGGTGTTCTGTCGGCCCCATGGACACTCTCTTGTGGGGTGCCCCAGGGGTCGGCGTTATCCCCTATTCTCTTTAACATCTATATGAGGCCGCTGAATAAGGTCATACAGAGTTTTGGAGTCTGCTGTCATCAGTACACTGATGACACGCAGCTCTATCTCTCCTATTGCACCTCTGCAATGGAGGCTGTGGAAGCCCTTAACCACTGTCTGGACGCAGTCGTGGAGTGGACCAGGAACAACAGGCTCAGACTCAACCCCGGGAAGACGGAGGTTATGTTCTTTTGTAGGTCCCCGGAGGAGTACAGTGGCCCTCTCCCCAGTCTGGAGGGATTGACTCTTTAGCTGGCGGATCAAGTGAGGAATCTAGGCGTGGTCCTGGACCCGGCTTTGTCCCTGGAAGCCCAGGTGGCGGCGGTGTCCAGGGCAGCCTTTTACCAGCTTAGGTTAATCACCCAGATTCACCCATACCTTGACGTGGACTCCCTCAGGACGGTGGTGCAGGTGCTGGTGATCTCACAGATTGACTACTGTAACGCCCTCTACATGGGGTTGCCCTTGACCCTTATCCGGCGATTGCAGCGGGTAAAGAATGTGGTGGCCAGGCTTGTGATGGGTGTGAGCAGGTATGCGCGCATCACCCCCATCCTGGCTCGCCTGCATTGGTTGCCCGTTGCCTCCCAGGTAAGGTTCAAGGTCATGGTTTTGGTTTACAAAACCCTCCATGGCTTGGGACCTATCTATCTGGCAGAGCAGATCTTCCAGAGACTAACCTCGTCCCGGCCAACCAGAGCTTCATCTACTCTTTCTTTAAGAGTACCAACACCAAGAGAGGCCTGTAGAGTGTCCACCAGGAATCGGGCCTTTTCTGTGGTTGGCCCGGCCTCTTGGAATAAGCTGCCAGCTGAAATCAGGCAGGCAGAGACACTGCCTGCCTTTAGAAGGGCCTTAAAGATCTGGCTCTTCAGGAAATGCTTCAGAGCCCTCTGAGCATACTGTGATATTGTTGGTTTTCCCCTTCTGTGGATTAGTTTCTTGCCGGATCTAACCTCGCCATTGATTTTGTATTGGTTAATTGGTGTGATTGCTTATTTTATCAGTTATTTTTGTATGAGTGTTTTATGTAGTATTTTTATATTATTGTATTTTGTTAGTCACCTTTGGGTGATGTCTATACACCGCCCTGAGTTCCCTATGAGGGAAATTGGGCGGTTAATAAGTGTAATAAATAAATAAATAATGTTCAATATGGATAGTTCTGTATCCGTCATTCCTCCTGTAGGTCTTCATGGCATTTTGAGATAGAGACATCATTGCTATGATTAGATTGCTCAAGATATCCTAATCTTAGCTGGGCATCATTTGACAGCTTGGAGGATTGTACTTTAATTTCTTTCCTTTTGTTTTACCTGCTTCCTTCCTTAGCTTCCAGTGGGAGGAGAATCAGTTAGGGATACTTCCAGAATGGTCTAAAAGATCCCCTAGATCAGATGCATGGCTAGATCAACTTGTGTGCATGTGGATCCATGACTTCTGCTTGTCTTGTTGTTCACGTTCCCACTTTTTCCTCCCTCCCAACGGCAGAGCTCTGATGATGGAGAGATGAAGGTCACAGAAGTGTCCACAGCAAAAGAGAGAGTGGATCGCCCTCCAAGGATGAAGCTCTGTTTACGGCCCCGTAAAAGAAAACTGTTTTTTTTTTCCTTTGGCCTCTGGAACATTGTTCAATAGACCAGAGGAGTGCAATGTATATAGTGAGGAAATGTGAGCAGACTGTTTAGCCTGCTGACCATCTGTTAACTTTTGATAAGCAACTTAAATGTAAGTCTTGGGTCTGCAGCCCAGCCAAGTTCAATGTCTATGTTATTATCCAGTTTGAACCAGAGCTTCCCAGTTTTAGTACCTGAATAGCCATCTTCCCTTAACACAAACAATACACAACACCTTATCCCAAAATCCAGCTATAGTGAGGAAGTACTCCATGCCTTATCATTACTCACAATCATTTCAAGGGGATAACATCCATCCATCCTTACATCCATTCCATCTAAAATATTCTTCTTCTGCTTTTATCCTTATTAAGAACACAGAGCAACTTACATGACAATTTAAAAAAAATGCAAGATAATATTTAAATGCCTAAAACAATAATTATACAAATGTTTCTGAAGAATAAAGAAAATGCCACACTTTCTCTTGGTACAGGCTTGGCCTTAGTGACTGGCAGCCTGAGTGGGGTTATAAAATAGCATGTCATGCCTCGCTGCTTTGACAGTGTTTTTGATGTTGCTTTTGTCTACTGAGATATTTGTTTGATCGTTTTAAAACATTTCTTAATTTCCTTTAAATATTTTAATGATGTGAGCTGCCTTGGGTCCCCTTTAAAGTGAAAGGTGGGGTATAAATAAGTAAACAAGCAAATAAATATCTAATCCATTATGCATGAGAATAATGCCTAGAATCCCAGATGAACGATTCGTATATTTGAAGGGTAATGATGGGAAAAGACTGGATGCAGAAGAGTCTTTCTCACTGAAAACAGTAGTGTGTGAAGGAGGCATATAATAGAACCATAAAAATGATTCTTGTGTTTGGAGACATAAAACAGTTCTTGCTCTTGGGGAATCTGCCTAACATCTTTGGAAAAGGTTCTCAGCAAACCCCTTTCCATCAGAAACGACTTTGAATGAAATTCCCATGCTCAGATCACTTCCCACTCTTAGCCCAAGGTACAGTAATAAGAGAAGAACGATGGCTAACCATCTCATGATGATAAATAGCAAGTGCCATCCTCCTTTATTTATTTAAGACTATTGTCAAGGGATGCTTTATTGCCTAGCAGGGATGGTATTTTGCTTAACCATCACAGCAAATATCTTGGCTTTTTAAAAGCTGCTGTTAAGACACAGGGCTGAATATCGTTTCTGCTTTTCATTCCCTGTATCCCAAACATTGTCACAAGCTATGTTTCTTTCCTCCTTGCTGGCCGGCAGCCACATTTCCCAGGGAGGCAGCTATGGAGAATAATAAAATGTATGCAAACAGGGATCTACAAAAAACAGAATTAATAAAATATGCTCTGCACATGCATTATGAAATACATTTGCCGGCAGAGAGAAATGCCAGGTTTAATTTTTGCTAAGGCTGGAACTTGAGTGAACCAATAGGGAAAGGAAAATAAATGCTTTATGGGTGGTGCCTCCCCCCCCCCCCATGCACATAGCAATGATGATCAAAGAGGTGTGGAAATGGGTATCAGGCAGCCTTAAACTCCAGATGGGAAAAGGCTATGAACGAGGATACCTTTTTGATGAGACACACACAGCAGGACTCAAATGTATGATCTTCACCGAAGAATATAAGGGATAACAAAGAACTGAGACATAGAGAAAAGTCTCAAGGTGTATCTACTGTGGTTCCATTTCTTAAATAAAAGAGGTTAGACCAGCCATGCACTTTGATGAGATGTAAGAACATGGGAGGCTGTTTTTACTGAGTCAGATCATTACCTAGCTCAGAATCTTACAGGCAGCAGATCTCCATGGTTTCACGCTGGACTCATTGCTAGCTCCACCTTCATGTTCTGCAATGGTTTCCTATCTGACAAAACTACAGTGTAATTTTGCTTAACTTCCACTCAGATGTGATGGTGAGAAGAAGCTGTTATAATGGATGGTTTGATCTGATAGGGCAATTCTTGTCTTGGACCAATTGGTTGTATATGATGATGTAAGGGGGGGGTGCCTCAACAGTCTCAGGGTTGGGACCTTGTGAGCTGCATCAGGGATGGCTGGAGAGGAGTGAGGACACTTCACTAGTCCTCCCACAGGGGCACACAACCCTGGTGTGGAAACACTGTTGGCGATGTCATCACTAACATCAAAGACTTGTGTAGCTAGCCCACAAGGAACAGCTGCAGCAGTAGAGCCCATTGTGGCAGTAAGGCCCACTGCTGTCTGGTGTACTGGTTCCCACAGACAAAAGCCAGTAACAAAAAAAAATAAGGACCACTGGTTGGCTATAAGTGACCCAGTTCCAATGACTGCAAACAGGCACTTCGACTGTTGGAAACCAGGGATGAGACTGGGACAGGATAACTGCTTGTTAGTGAAATAAAGGTTGTTGCACCTCAGCTTGCTAAGTTAATGGAGCCCAACACAGAGGAGATAGGCCAATTGCCCCATTAATCAGAAGATCTGGTGGGTTTACAATTGGTGGTTGTTTGGTTTTTGTGTGTGCATTCTTAAGATGAGGGCCTAATACACTTTGCCAACCTCAGCTGAGTGGCAACACTTTAAAAATAAAGCATATGGTCCTCCAGCTCAATTTGCCCACTCTTAGTAATGCTGATTGAAACAATGTAGGAAGAGAAACTAATGATGTTTACAAATATTTGTTATCCATATATAAACAAATTAGGCAGGGTTTCTGGAATGGATGGGACAAGAAATTTCGTCACTAGAGATGGGCACGACTCAGAAAAATTGTTCGTTTTCGTTTTCGTTTTCGGCTAGGGGTCCGTTTCGGCTCGTTTCCATTTTCGTGAGCTAATTTCAAAATTTTTCATTTTTGTTTCGTTATGTAACGAAAATGAAAAAATGAAAACGAAAACAAATTTTTTTTCGTTTCTTCCCATTTAGCTCCATTATGTGTTTTTCCAGTAACGAAAAATGAAAATTGGCTTGAAATTAGTCGTTTCGTTTCCGTTTTCGTTCCAGTTCTGAGCCATTTTTCGTTTTTCGTTTTGTTACGTAATGGAAACGAAAAACAAAAACGAAAATACCGCTAAGTCGTGCCCATCTCTATTCGTCACCCTATGTTGCCTAACCAGTGCAAGGTGGTCTTGGCTTCAATACCTGCTATATTCATGGTTCTTTAATTGTGAGTTACCAATTTAAAAGGCCAGGTTATGATGGAAACAACAAGAAATGCAATGTGCCTTTACAACATATATTCTAATCATGTTCAATCTCAGGTTCTCTTATATCGGGGGAGGGGCGTAACTACTTCCACATTTCCTGACCCTTTTGCCACTTAACGTGCTTTTTAATTGCTTGACCGTTTCCTAAAGCTTAACCACAGCTCAGCAAGAATTGATTTTTCATCATATTATTGTGGCTAAAATACTTGTTTTATAGACTTGGAATGATAAATACCCAGCTCCTGTTATTCCATGGAGGATCTTGCAACTCTTTCAATGTATGGATGCATAGCACAGACAAAAACATCACATTGATTTATTTTGGGGAGGTTCCATAAAAAAGCATATAATTTTTTATTATTGATATTGTTATGAATGACTTTCAGACAGAGGTGTAAATGTGAGATTAATCAGGACTATTTGTGCATCTCTGAGGAAACCACTATGTGATGAGTCCAAGAGAACTCACAAGGTGGAGTGGCAACCTGCACAAATCCTTTTATTATATCCAACATTTGTCGGCTTAAAAAGTTTCAGAAAATCACTCACCAAAAACACACTATGTGATTAAAAGTGGGGAAATGAGAATTAAAAAATACCAGTGTCTTATTATGTAGATGCAGAGCTGGTATCAAAAGAGTTGATTGACAGCTTTGTCTTCCAATGAACCCACCAGCTCTCTTCTGCAAACTCCCATCACTGGTGGTCTCTGAGTGAGGGTACCAAGCTGCTCTCTGCATTTTGAATATCCACAGGACAGAGCAAGACACTATATTGAAATAGTCAATCATCAGGAGATGTCTCCACTCCACCATGAGAACAAGGCAAGAAGTGAAGGGTTTTCTCATTGAGATTTCTAGATTTTGTACAAAGTATCTCCAGGCAAAATAACAGTTTTTCCGTAATGAAGCAGAACATAAAGCTACAGGAGGCACAGAACTTCTGGCTGATCAATGGAAAATATACCAAAAAAATTCAGTACACCTTACTCTAAAAACATGGCAGCAGTTCTCCCAATTTTGTGCAACAACGCTATTGCAAATTTAAGAACATTTTTTTGAAAGCACCAGAAAACGTCTTGCCATTTCTCAGGCAAGTAGGAAAAATTGGGGTACCCCCCTTTATGTGGGGAGAAATGAGAGAAGGGAAGACTAACATCCATAATGAAAGTTACATGATCCATTTTACTGTCTCTATTTTATGCCCCAAATTTCTTCCACCCAAATGCAACCTGCTTAAGGCTGCTTTGAGTTCTAACAAGAGCATGGGTTGCTCTCCCACATGAAAACTCTGCCCCTCTTCTGTAAAATTTTTCAAAGCACATTTTCAAAATGCTGGCTGTGAATGGAGGCTTTGTAAATAGCTGGTAGGCAATTTGGAAGCAAACTTCATATCAAACAAACATGTAATGGAACCCTCCTGGGACCTGAATTCATTGTAGTTTGCTCTTGTGGCACCAAACTTCCCGTGCATTTAAGTTTGGATGATGGCATAATAAAGCTGGCTGTTTAGAGATCGGAACAGAGCTTCAAATTCTGTACTCTAAAATTCCCTCTGTTCCTTTGAACTACATTCACAAGGGCATAAGATGAACAGATGAGCTCTCACTTATGATATGCCATCTCTCCGTGAGGTCAGAACCGACGGTGGTAGCAGCAACCTAAACACCAACCAAGAAACTGAAACTTAGCAAAGAGAAGAGGAAATCAATTGCATGCAAGAAACAGACTGAGAATATAGTTGATACTAGAGATGGGCATGAACCGAAAAAATGTTGATTCGTTTCATTTCATTTCATTTAAGGTTTCATTTTGTTTTGTTTCGTTTTTAACAAATTTTTTCAGAAAAATTCATTTCATTGGTTCGTTAATTCATTATTCATTTTTACCCATTTCCCCCCCTCCCCGCACTCACCATGTGGACCCTGGGGCCCAGTTGACGCTGGGTTTTATTATTATTATTATTTAATTTTAGGGTGCCTACCTGGCACTCCCCTTTTTTAATTTTTTTTTTATTATTTTAATTCCCCCCCACTTCCGGGTTCAGGCCCCACACTACAGCTGTAGCGTGGGGCTGTTTTTGTTTTCCTTTCAGCACCTACCACGTGGTCCCTGGGGTCCGGTCGGCACTGGGTTTTTTATGTTTATTTTTTATTTTAGGGTCCCGACCAGGCCACCCTTGGGCCTTGGTCGGTGCTCCCCTTTCTTGATTTTTTTTTTAGTTTAGTTTCTCCCCACACTTGCTGTAGTGCGCGGCTGTTCCCCCCTTTCAGCGCCTACCGCATGGCCCTTGGGGCCCAATCGGCGCTGTTTTTTAAAAATTATTATTATTTTTTATTTTAGGGTGCCGAGCAGGCCACCCTTGGGGCATGGTCGGTGCTCTTTTTTTTTTTTAACTGTGCCAAGCCGACCACATGGCCGCGCTACAGCTGTAGCATGGCCATGGGCTTTTTTTTTCCTGGTCGCTGTCCCAGAAGCCAGGAAGACCGGACCTCCGGACCAGCACCAGGTAGGAGACATCTCTGCCCCCCCCATTAACAAAATGAACCTAACCAAACCAATTTTTCTCAGTTCGTTTTGCTTCATGTTAAATTTGTCCCCAGGGTCATCATTCGTTTCATTACGTAACAAACTGAATAACGAATAACGAAAAAAAAGTTCATGCCCATCTCTAGTTGATACAGTCAAGCCAGTTGAGACTTACGGCCATCCTTACTCAGAGGTGGCTTCATTTTGGTAGGTGCTTTGGGATTGTGTAACTTGCCCAACATTAGAAAAGCTGACTTCAAATGAAAAGCACAGTGATGAACCTCTGATTTATCTTCAGGTTTCGGTCCTTTATGACACAAAGATGCAAGAGTGTGCATAGGAATGCACACACATACATACATACACACATCTTTAGCAGGGGCCTTGGACCTCTGACCCTGAGTCTTAAGGAAGTGATGAGGGTGGCTAAACACATGTTAACTGTGGGACTCTCACTTTGTGTATAGTCACTTTGTACTTGTAGTAACAGGATTGCATAAGAAGAGGTTATGAACAAATCTATTTGAATTATTTCCTACCAACAGACTTTTCATGCACACTCAGAGCGTTCCTGGTATAAATTATGTTACTCATTTTTGTGGTTATAGAGTGCAAACTGGATGCTGTCCAGCACAAACAAGGCGGCCATCAGAAACAGCTTTCTCCTGCCAAAATCTTCTCTTTCCCTATGATATTTAGTCTCATAGGGATAGGTGAGAAGGGTGAATTTCACAACAATTAAGAAAATACCATTTAGACACTGTCTTGGGAAATCCAGTCTTCACTAGACTTGGAGGGATTATAGAGGAGTGTCAGGGGAAGGTTCCCTAAAACGTTGGTGCTTCTAGGTGCCTTGGTGACCATTTTATAGTCCAACAAATCAATGATTAAAAATCACTGCAAATGCATGAGTTTGGGGGTATCAGTTTATACTTAGTTGCTACATTAAAATTTTTGAATGATTTTTGCAATTCATTTTAAATGCGTGCCCATCTCTAATTGTACCTTGCCATGGTCTTTGACAGGTGCAATAAATAGTATTCTAATAACATTATTGCACAGAGACCACACATCTTTTTGGCTAAGATGATTTTGTTGTATGGTGACACTCAGGGTGGGATCATACAAAGAAATAGGTCACAATTTGGAACATTTGTGGGGTGACCTGGTGCGATGTGGGGATTCCATTCCCCCATATTTCTGAGCCCCAAAATTGGCCAGCACACAGAGGCAGCTGAAAGCCAGGGAGGCCTGCATGGCCTGTATTTCCCAGCAACCCCCAAGGCCGAGCAGGTACCGGATGTGCTGAGCTAAGCCCAAGAAGGCAGCAAAACAGGATGACAAGGATGTGCAGTAAACAGGATGGCAAGACCAGAGGAGAACCAGGATATCAGGACATCAGGGTCATCTGCTCTGTGACCCTTGGCCCCTTCCCTGGGTCTTCATCAATAACAACCCAATATAGTCTTTGAGACAGGCGTGCATTTCCCTCCCACCGAGGAATGTCTTCCTGTGACCATTGTTCTTCTCTTATTAATAAAAGACTGGTCGTTCAGGCAGTATTATCACATCATCACACACACTCACACATGCTCACACACTCTTTCACGCAGCATGCACGCAGCTGAGAGACACAGACAGAAATGCTGCCTGAAGACCAGACATTTGCACCCCGAAACTCTGTGTCCACAAAATCCATAACGCAACAGTGCAATCTATTTCCCAGCCATCACACACTGTACAGGAAATTGTGCTGCAGCCCAATCCTAATCAGTGCTGTTTTTGGTTCACCTACTACTACTAGTAGTAGCTGGACCATCAGTTGTAGTGCTACTTCTTTAGGGGGCCAGGCTGAAGTGATTCCTCAGCAAATGGAAGAGTTGCTTTAAGGGAGATCACTCCCTGAAGAATGATTCCTCCTGGTGTGATTGGACACCTGCCTTTTCAGCCATTTGATCACTTTTTCAGTTCATCTTTTAGCCAGCTTTATGCTCAGTTTGGCATTATTCTAAAAGGTGAAAAGGGGAAACACACATTCAGCTGTTTTAACTTGATTATGTATGTTCATATGATTCATGAGTTTGGTTGCCAAAGCCTTGTTCTAACAGGCAGGCATTGGCTATTCCAAACTATCACTAGCATGTTCCGATTTCTATTTTATTTTAATTTCCTCACCCTCATCTCTCTCATCAGTGATAGGAATGTAGAGAACTGTGGCCAAAGGAGCGGCAAACACTCTTTAAACACATTTTCCTATACTTTCCTTTCATCTGGTGCCAAACTATCGGAGATGCCAACTTTACAATTAGGTGATAAGATGTTACCATGTAACCCTTCCAGAGAGACATTCCTTCCGAATTGCCAGGTTTGTACAATCAAGCTGCAAATCATGCCAGTTGTTTTCTACCAAATACCAACTGCCGAAGAAAAACAAGGCATATTGCATCCTGCCAAAAACCCATGCAAGGATGCTCAAATGTCCTTTGACTCTTGAGGAAGCTCTGCTTGTAATTTCTAAGTTGCTGCTTTATACAGACTGATCCTTACTCTGGGACTCTACGGAAATGAAAGTATGCTAACATTATAATAGTACAGCAATTTATTACTACATTATCATGTAAGTATGTCTTATATAGGGCAATCCTACATATGCCCTTGAATGCAGAGCCAGCAGGATTGTGCCTCAAATCTCCATTAACAAGTTTACCTGGTCTCTTCTTTTTTTCTTTTTTTCTTGTGATGAATGAGTCATTCAACCACATAATTTTGGTTGCCAAAATCACAGTGATGAATGTATGACAAAATGTTCTCCGTATAAATATTTGAACAGCAGTTGGTTAATTTTGGTTACTCTGGATGTAGATTAATTGCTGTTTTACATCAGCCTCGGTTTCTATTAATTCAGGATTTACATCTTAAATGATAACATCAGTGTTTGTCCTGAATAATACATTTTAAACCTAGACAGGTTCATTATATTCTTGAAGGTGAACTGCCAGATTAAAGCAAGTTAGTAACCATGAAGATCTTGATGCAGTTTACAAGTAGAAAATACATTAATTTTCAATTGTAGAGTTTTTCTTCTTTTTCTAGGAGTCCTTGACAGGACTTCTAGCAGAAACCTCAGCTGGGTTCAGATAAATATGAGTATGTTTTGAAATGTGATCTGTCATTTCCCATAATGGATGATACTTTGGTCTTCTAAGTCTCAGTGGTATGCTTTTCAAAGCCTAATGAGGCTTCCAATATATATTATTTAGATGACAAACCATTACCATTCCATAGTAAATAAAAGCCCAGCAAGTAGCTTTTTCCAGATGTGCAATCCTGAGCAAATGTCTTAGCAATGTACTCCGGATTGCACATCTGCATTTCCCCAGGGTCATGATGAACAAATGTGCAGATGAAAAATGGACCACGACTCTACTAAAAAAGATACATTTAGTTTTCTCCAAAGGATCAAATGTGAGACAGTTTATTTACTGGAAAAGAAATAGTAGGTTTAGTTTAATAAGAGGAAGAGATTCAGAAAGCTAATTCAGGGTAATATATAAACACTAGATATCAACTATGAAGATATTTCCCAGCCTTCATGATGGACATCACTTATGTTGCTAGATGATCTTGAACAAAAGACTATTTGCATTTTAGCCCCTCTCTTAGTCCAAAGAAGCCACCTTTTTTAAAACGGGGGGGGGGCAAAGAGAATCATTTCAGACAAGGGTTCGTACTCCATTGATCGGCCTTCTTGGCCACAGCTGGTATGAGTTTGCAGGGCAAATTAATCAATTTCCTGCTCCTTTGTTCCCATATTCACACTGAGCTCCTGGTTCATATCAGGAGAATGTGCTCGTAGAAGAATAATGCCACCAGGAAGGCCAGGAGATTATCACTGAGCCACAGGGAGTCTATGTACCTTCAAGATGAGGTAACCCACCCCCTTGGTCTTCATGCTGGCTGGAAGTAATTTTCCCAAGTGAAGCAGTGTGCCACAATTCTGTGACACATTGTATGAGAATCCCACAAGATCACCTCTGGTTCAGACTTTTCATTATTTGAACAAACATGTTCAAATTTAAGTCATTCTAAAAAAAATTCCATTCATTTTAGTTTATCAGGACATCTATAGCCTGGTCTTATATTTTTGGTTTTAAGGGGGATTGCAAACAATGAACTCACACAAGGACTTGTAAACCAACCTCAAAGTAACTCTGCAGGATACAACAATTTGCTGTGATCAAGTTTGAAGTGGGTGGTTTAGAGACAAGCAAAGGTTTAAATTGACACTGAAATGTCAGCACTAGATGTACCTTCAAGATGAGTTAATTCCATAACCACAGCTACATAAAAGAGAATGTTCCCCTCTTAAGGTTTTGTGGCCAAAATCCTCCTCTGTACTTACACAAACAGAATTATGTTTGGAGGCAAATTGTCCCAAATTAAAAAGTCACCATAGACATTATCAGTTGCATGCTGAGTCATACAACACAGTATGCAGGTTATAAAGTTTCTCTGTGATTTCTTAATTTAAGGCAACTCACCAGCAAAAGTTACACCATTTGTGTTTTTCCATTGTAACTAAGCAAGAGGCTTGATGTATATACTGTATACCATATTGCTGATGGGTTGCATCTTAGTATATATAGAGGAGGGATATTGGAAAGTCTGATCCCTGATATAAAGAGAGCAAGAGCACTCAGGTACCAGGAGCTCACACTATTTATGAATATAGTTGCCAGTAGAGATGGGCACGACTTAGCGGAATTCCTGTTTCCGTTTCCGTTACTCGTTTCCGTTACTTAACGGAAACGGTAACGGGAATTACTCCGCCAGAACTCGAACTCGAACCGACTAAAGAATAATTGGGTCTGATTTGTCGTGGTCGTTCCTGGCATCGCGTCCATCCCGCGATGCCAAGCGGCACAGAAAAAAAGTTTTAAAAAGTTAAAAAAAAAACGGTTCCTGGCCAAAAAGCAGGCGGAAATATGCCTGCCTGAGGGCACCTACCAGAGAGAGGGGTGGTTTCTGGGGGGAGGGTCCCCGGCCTCCCCCCTCTCCTCCTGTCCCTCCTGTCCCTGGGCTGCGGTGGGGGCGGGCATCCTCGTCATCCCGCCAAAGTTGCCGGCTTGCTTGCTGCAATTAAAGCGGAAGCGGCACAGAAAAAAAGTTTTAAATCTCCCCCCCCCATCCTGGGCCAAAAAGCCGGCGAAAATATGCCTGCCTGATTGAGGGCTCAGGGCACCTACCGGAGGGGTGGTTTCTGGAGGGGGGTCCCTGCGGCCTTCCCCCTCTCCTCCTGTCCCTCCTGGCCCTGGGCTGCGCTGGGGGAGGGCCAGGCAATGCATCCTCGTCGTCCCACCAAAGTCGCCGCCGGCCGCCGGCCGCCGCAATTAAAGCAGAAGTGGCACAGAAAAAAAGTTTTAAAACTCCCCCCCTCATCCCGGGCCAAAAAGCCGGTGAAAATATGCCTGCCTGAGTGAGGGCTCAGGGCACCTACCGGAGGGGTGGTTTCTGGAGGGGGGTCCCCGGCCTCCCCCCCTCTCCTGTCCTGGGCAGCCGGACTCGAGTCACCATGCCATGTGGTGCGGGTGGGGGATCCAAAATGGGGTGGCGACCGCAATATTTTTTTGAAATCGTGGTCCAAAAATACACAACAAGCACCACAGAAACATGCGAAAATTGCTATTATAAAACTGCCAGAATTTTTACAGTAGCAGTGGGTTTTTCTTACAACAAAATGTCTCCTCCCCTGTCCTCTCTCAGTCTCCATTGATTTTATTTTATTTCATTTTCTTTACACCTGCGCAATGATGGGCTGGCCAAGTGGCCATGTGGGAGTGACCATGCAAATTTTTGGAGCCATCATGGCCACTTGGCCACTGAGACTTCTGGGATGTGCCAAAAAGCCCACTAAACCCTGCCCTAGCCCCCTAACCCTAACCCTAATCCTTGATTCCTTACCCATACGCCACAGTACACTGTCCTCTTAGTGGGTCAGAGAGGCACCCAGAGGTGCACCCCAATAGTCACCCTAACCTCACCAGTAACTAGCCTAACCCTAGCCCTTGCGCTAAGCTGCTGTCCCCTAAGCCAGATCTACTTGCATTGCACTACACGCAAGTACGATTCCCTTCTTTGTGAGACACAGGGGGTGCGACCCAGTCTTGACTCAGGGTTCTCCTGGACGGACGGTCATGCACCAGTGCACTGGTCTCACTAGTCTGCAACTGGTATGCATATCCATATGGATGTGCATGCCCTTTTGCAGCAGCAGGTGAGGAGAGGAGACCCCCATGCCATGAGGGGTCTCCAGGAGCCTGCTTTCCCTTCCTACCGGGTGAGGATAGGAGGCACCTGGCCAGCCATGTGGGAGTGGACGACCATGCAAATTTTTGGAGCCATCCCACCAATCGCATGGCCACTTGGCCATGGAGACTTCTGGGATGTGCCAAAAAGCCCCCTAAAACCTGCCCTAGCCCCCTAACCCCCTAACCCTAATCCTTGACTCCTTACCCATACGTCACAGACTGTCTTCTTAGTGGGTCAGAGAGGCACCCAGAGGTGCAACCCAATAGCCCACCGTAACCTTACCCATCATTAACCTAACCCTAGCCCTTGCACTAACCCACCCTAACCCTAAGCCAGATCTACTTGCATTGCACTACACACAAGTATGATTCCCTTCTTTGTGGGACATGGCAGGTGCGACCCAGTCCTGACGGAGGGTCATACCAGTGGACCAGGTCTCACTGTCTGGCTGGTATGCATATCCATATATGGTTATGCATGCCATTTTGCAGCAGCAGGTGAGGAGGGGAGACCCCCATGTTGAGGGGTCTCTTGGAGCCTGCTGCTGCCCCTTCCTAGTGGGTGAGGATAGGAGGCACCCACGGGTGCCTCCAGGAGCCCGCTTTCCCTTTATAGTGGGCCAGAGGAGGCACCCACCCCACAGAGGTGCCTCCAGGAGCCCGCTACCCCCCCAAAAAAACCAGTACTAACGAAAACGAAAAAACAAAAAAACGAACCGACTAATTTTTGCGAAGTTTCGCGAAAAACGGAAACGAGCCGACACAGGCCGCCTCCGACACACGACAACTCGAAAACGTCATTTTCCCTAGTCGTGCCCATCTCTAGTTGCTAGTACTAAGAGCTTCATAGTGCAGTGGTTAAATGGCTGAACTGCAGCTAAAACTGTGTTCACAACCTGGGGTTCAAATCCAAGGTAGCAGGCTCAAGGTTCACGCAGCCTTTCATGCTTCCAAGGTTGGTAAAATGAGTACCCAGATTGCAGGGGGATGGGGAGCAATATGTAGCCTGCATAATTAAATTGTAAACCGCCCAGAGAGTGCTTTCAGTTCTATGGGCAGGTATATAAGCAGAACACTTTTTACTTTGAACTAATACTGGAAACATACCAGTAGTCTGTACAGCTCCTTTAAAATGGAAGTACTGTATGGCAGTTTCTATATTATTATCTGGACAGTACTTTGGCCTCTGCCTACATGCCCTGAGCACATCAGATCTCACCTGATCTCAGAAGCTAAACAGGGTCAGGCCTGGCTAGTACTTGGATGAGCAACCACCAGGGAATACCAGGTGCTGTAGGCACCTGGAGTAGGAACTGGTAAGCCATTCCAATTTTCCTGCCAAGAAAACTCCATGGACATGGGGTTATGAAGAGTCGGTCACAACTGTACCGGCACAACAACTCTGAAGACTCCATGTTGACCTCAAGGGCATGTAGAATGCATGGCAGTAGTCTAATTGCCATGCATAAGAATTACTGTGACTGTATCATATATAACCAGGGACAAAATCCCAGGCAACTGTTGTACTGGCAGAACTTCTGTTACTGGAATTCAGAGGAGGGAATTCCTATTTCTCTTCATTGCTGCCCTCTGAGTTCCTTTAAAACCTTGATTTTGTTGGGGAGGTTTGAGAAATCTCCCTGGTCAATTTTGGATTTAGGAACATATAACTGCACAGTGAACCCGCATGAGAAAAAGAAATAGTGCCCATGTCTACTGAACCAGCTAAACCAGGGCTGTTCAACTTTGAACATGCCAAGGTCTACTTTTTCTAGCCCAAAGTGCCTGAGGGCTACTACACTAAAACCTCTACTTACGAATTTTATCCATTCTGAGCACATGCTCATAGGTAAATAAATTTGTAAGTAGAGCGGCAGTTTTCCCATAAGAATGCATTGAAAATCAATTAATCTGTTCTGGAGGGAACAGATTTCAAAGCGCCATGGTCCTTCAACTGCCCCACTCAGCTGAAACTGTGGGCTGGCAGACTCAGAACTTTGCTGGGGCAGTGGCGGTCCTTGGGATTGGGGGAGGGAAGGGTAGAGAACTTATCCCCTCACTTTTTAAATTGATGGCCGGGGGGCTACTTTTGAACCCTTCGCGGGCTACCAGTAGCCCGTGGTCTACCTGTTGGGCAGGCCTGAGCTAAACTATTGGAAGGCAGAGAGCTGCACTAGTTTATGGACTGTGTGAACTCTTGACAGAAAAATTAGCCACTCAGCAAAATGCATCTTTCCTCCTTTTCCCTTCTGCTCAGTAGCTACCTGCAATGTTGAATGAAAGTGTATTCTTGAAGGCTTTCATGGCCGGAATCTGATAGCTGTTGTGTGAGTTTTTCAGGCTGTTTGGCCATGTGTTCTGGAACACAGCCAAACAGCCCGAAAAATGCACAACAAGCTATTGAATGAAAATGCTTAGGAAAACTTGAAAGGGGTAGGGAAGCTGGGTAAGTAGTATAGGGTTCACATCAAATGTTCCCTTTATCTATTTTGGCTCGATGCCCTTCCCTTCTCCAAGAGCAGAAAGAAGTTTAGCGAAAGTTACTGGGTCTCTATTTCTTAAAAGCCTTTAGAACTGAAAATCATAAACATTTATAAAGGGAACAAAGAACTGAATACCAACACCACTCAGCATGTTTCACATGAGTTATTCATAGCTCTACTTACACCCAGGCTACATGAGAGCGTTCAGCTCTGCTTGGGATGCTCTTTGAAAGTGAACTCAGAAAACTGCAGCTGGTGAAAGCTGCCTTCATTTAGTCACTTGGTGCATGTGGGTGGTTAAAGCAGATTCCACCGTCCTCTATGAGTTTCACAAAGTACAAATGCACTTTGGGGTTTCATGTCAAAGGCTAGGTTTGGCCTATAAAGCCCTAGTTTGGGTACACCTTTTTTAATAGCTACCTGATCTGTTTGAATTGTCTCATTCCCTGAGATATGGATTGCAAATCCTGGCATATTTTAAGTGTTGTCTTGAGATGGGCACAAAACTGTGATTCAGCAGTTCATGCTACCTTGTTTTCAGAGACAGAACCTGGAGGAGGTGGGGCAGGGAAGCCAAGGCACTTTCCCCACAGCAACAAGAACAACAACAACAACAAGAACAACAATTTTATTGGCATAAAACATGGATTGTATCCTGTTTTATTTTATGCTGCATCCATTTTATTTTAAAGTGTTACTTGCATTTGAATTTTTGTAATATCAGAAGATCTAATAACATTTTCCTCGTTTTGTGGTTTATATCACTGCCCACATAGTTAAAAGGGCTTTGGAAAGATTTAACAGAAATAACTTTGTTTAGAAATCAGTACTGTACCTGTAACTCCCTTTTACTGTTGAGCAAGTAAGTTTAGTATTTGGGATCTCTCCCTTTTTCTAAGGGAGCTTATTCCCCCTCCTACCAGCTCACTTGTAGATGGGTTTTTGATGGAGCTATTCAAATCAGCTGTGCTTTACAGCTTCTTCACTGCTTGGATAACTCCTTCAGTAGCTGATAATTTGTATCCTCAGCTTTGCATGGCTTTCCTTTCTGAAGCTGATCTTTAAAGGAAAGCAGGAAGAAATGGAAAATACCCTTTGATTATTGCAGCTGATTACAGGATTTTCCACTTAAATTAATTCATGGCTTACCTTAATCCTCCATTTATTAATTTAATCAAAAGTTCTGGACTGAATCATGAGTTTAGCTGAAATCAAAAGATCCACTAATCTTTTCCCTTTTAGGTACATATTGCATTGTGAGAATAAATCATTTGATTCTCCACCCCCACCCCTATTCCACCAACCTTTCTTACTTCTTTTGAGAAGGTTTTCATATGTTACAGAGAGAGAGAGAGAGAGAGATTGGAGAGAGAGAGAGAGAATTGAAAGTTAAAGGTCAGTCTTTCTTATCACTTTTTTTGTATGTCAGGGATAAGAATTCACTTACTGAGAAATGCCCTGGCCTTAATTTATATATTATGACACAGACAAACTTGAAAAATATAATATATGGAGAGTCAGTAAGGTCTTCTATATATTCTGTGGATGCATGCTGGTCTTGGTTGATTACAAAGCTCAGGGTAGGTCAGAATCAATGACAGGGGCAGGTAAAGCTTTGTTTAAAAAGTTATTTCTGTTATCTTGATGTTCTGAGCATGACTTGGAGAAGCTTGCCTGGTGCCGAACATGAGTCCCCTAACAACACTTTCTGCATTCTCTCCTGCAGGAAGGACTGAGGGCACTGTAAGACCCATTTCAGAGAGTTGAATCAGGAGGATGCTGTGGTCGATAGTGTCAAAAGCAGCTGAAAGTTCCAATAAAATTAAAATGGGCACAGATCTCTATCCATTTCCCTGCGCGGGTCATATACCAAGACAACCAGTGCTGTCTCAGTCCCATAACCAGGCCTGAAGCCAGACTGAGCTGGCTCCAGATAGTTTATATCATCCTGAAACCTCTGGAGCTGTGAGGCTAAAACCCGCTCCAATACTTTACCCAGGAATGGGATGTTAGATACCGGTCTGTTGTTGTTCAGTATCATTGGATCTAAAGAGTGCTTTTTTAACAGTGGTTTTACTGTTGCTTCCTTCTGGCATGCTTGAATCCTGCCCTGTTGCAAGGAGGCATTCACTACTCTTCCTAACCAGTCTGCCAGGCCCTCTTTGGCAGCTTTTATGATCCAAGAAGGGCAAGGGTCCAACAGACATGTGGTGGCCTTCATCTCTCCAAGGGTCCTTAACACATCCTCAGACTGTAGGAACTGAAACCCATCGATTAATAGAGGGCAGCTAATGGGGACAGTTTTATTTATAGGCTCCAGATCAACAGCAGCATCCAGCTCAGCCCAGATTTTTACAATTTTGGCTGTAAACTGTTGTGCAAATTCTTTAGAGCTAGTTACCACCTGATTGGTGTTATTCACCCATGGGTCAGCATGTACTAGGGAACTGGGGAATGTGACATCTAGTAAGAGAGATGGAGTTGCAATAAACTATTGCCACTCCTCCATCTGCCCCTGTGGTCTTGCCTGTTGTTCTACAGAGAAACCCAGAAGACAGAACTGAGCAAGTTTGACACCCCCAGGAGTGTATTTGCAAAATTAAAACTAGTATGCCAGTTATGTCCGTTTCTTGAGAAATCTGCTTTGGCCACTGTGACTCATGCCCTAGTGAACTCCCAGCTGGACTACTGTAATGCACTGTATGTCTCAGGAAACTTCAATGGATCCAGAACACAGCAGCCAGATTGCTGACTGGGGTGAGTTACAGATATCACATTACACACATACTAAACTAGCTCCACTGGCTTCCAGTCACCTCCAGTCCAAGCACCTCCAGTCCAAGCTACCTCAAAGATCGAATCTCACAGTATAAGCTGGCTCAGGTGCTAGGGACATCAGGAGAGGCCTTTCTCTTCATCCCGCCACTCTCACAGGTACATCTCAGAAGAATACATGAAAGGGCCTTCTCTGTTGCTGCTCACAGACTTTGGAACTCCCTCCCGCTGGAGGCCAGGACTGCCCCATCACTGCCGTCTTTCTGGAAGCAAGCATACTTTCATCTTCAGGCAAGCTTTCCCTGAATGAGGGACTTCCTACTATGTAACTTTATATGGATTATCATACATGATTGCATTGACTGCTTTCCATGTTACTTTCCCCCTCTCATAATGGAATTTTCTTTTCGTTTTGTGTACTCTTTGTAGTTGTACTGTTTCTCAATTGTTCTGGGCTGTATATTGTCCCTCATTATTGTAAGCCACCTTTGGTCCTTGCTTTTTAGGGAGGCATTTGGTGACCTTTAATTTTTGTGTGTGTGTCACCGTCTTGCCAATGATCTATCGACTAATTCGTCAATTTGCTTTTATATTTTATATTTCTTATTTTTATTTTTTAAATTTCTTTTTCTTTGTGCTGATTGTTGTATTGTTTCTTCATTGGGTTTGTCTTGCCCTTGTTGTTAACCACCCAGAGTTCTTTCGGGAAGACGGGCAGTATAAAAATAAATAAAATAAATAAATAAATAAATAAATAAAATAAATAAATAAGGAGAAAAGTAGGGTAAAATATTCAAATAAAATAAAATAAAATAAAAATAAATCCAACCATGTTGCTAGCTCCAGCTAAGACTCAATACACAACTACTTGAGGCTTATTTTCATATTTCTTCACATAGTAATTTCTTCATATTGAACTATTCAGAAAGATAATTGATATATTCAGAAAGACTGTTGTAATGACCTAACAATTCTGAAGTGATAAAAACAGTTATTCAGAAAACACCAAACCTTGCTTTTTCAAATGAAACTGCAAATCCTTCACATGCCCTTCCTTCCTACTTGGGCCCAAACTGGTCCAGTCACCACCCATCAATTGTAATCACTTCATATCTTACCAAAAATAGTGCATTGGATGAACTTCACTGTTTAGAAATACTATAATCCAGTATCATTGTGTTTAGCTTTTTTATTTAGAATAATATGATTATTATGCCTTTGCAATCTTCAGATGGTCTATATGGGAATTTTATAACTTGGAAAGGGACCAAAGGAAATATGGAAGCATGCTTTTTATCACCTATTATTCAATAGCTTTTGAATAAAATTGATCTTGGTTTGAATGTAAGATTTGAAGCTTCATAAAACAATAAAACTATATAGTATACAATATCAGAAAGGAACAATTTTTTAAAATGGTTCAATATTATTGGACATTATTGACTACATTTCTAGTTCAGAATGTAACTCTGACATTTGGTTTTTTGTGAATGACAGATTTATGTGTGTTTTTCTACTGTAATTTTTTGTGTAAACACTTTTGGAAAACACAATTCATCCACACACACACACACACACACACACAGAGAGAGAGAGAGAGAGAGAGAGAGAGAGAGAAATTAAGGAATAAAATAGAAATGTCATCTACTGATGGGTGCATTTTGTATTCTATATAAATTGTTACTTTCCCAGTTGTAATCTATGTTTTGTAGATGCCAGTAGTTGGCTGGATATTTCAATGAATTGGACTCCTGGTTGCTGAGCCAGATGTTGGGAGCTGGATCCCCCAGGGTATCTTCCTGGAGAAGAGCCAGTCTGTGTGTCTATGGAAAAACAGTGAAGTCTCAGAGTGCCTTCTGAGTAGGACCAGAAATACCAGAAGGGGGGACCATAAATTGATTGATTGATTGATTGATTGATTGATTGATTGATTGATTGATTGATTGATTGATTGATTGATATACCATCCATCTGACCAAAGGTCACTGTGGACAGTTTACAAAGTGGGAACATAAATGACACAACAGTTATACATTAATTACATAAAACCAACAATAACCATAAACAATCAGAAATAATCTATAACCATAATTCAATCAAAAATAACAAAATAGTAACCAAAAATCTAAAATAATATAAAAAGACAACAGAGGCAGAATAGATTCTCATGGCCAGGATCAGTGAAATAATTGCCAGAGGTCGGGGAAAGCCTGTCTAAACAGCCAGGTCTTCAGTTGTTTTTTAAAAACATATAGGGTGGGTGCCAGACAGATCTTGGAGGGCAGCTGGTTCCATAAACACAGCATGACGGGGGTGGTGGTGCTGATTCCTAGTAGTAGATATTTTGAAACAACTCAGCCTGATGGTTTTGAGCTTTGCTTATCCGGTAAGCAAAGTCAGATTGTCTGATGGCCTTAATTTTTGTTGAGTAAATAGAGGACACAATCTTTACAGCCAATCTATCTATCTATCTATCTATCTATCTATCTATCTATCTATCTATC
>JAHTLZ010000129.1:77532951-77573150 GCA_023846285.1 Phrynocephalus versicolor | reverse complement strand
AATAAATAAATAAATAAATAAATAAATAAATAAATAAATAAATAAATAAATGTTTCCAGGTAAGACTATTTAGGCTAATGAGGGAGGAAAGAGCTCACAAAACACTTTGCTCAATGCTGTCTTCACCTTTTGCTGGGACTATACAAGGGATGTTATAGAAAAGGCTATGCGAGAGTAATCTTTGTCTTTAGACAATCTGCATATACTTTAATCAAATGGAAGCCCTACCTCAGTGTCTCTGAAGTTTTGTTTCATTTTCTTAAGCAGCTAAACACAGAAAGCAACCAGATTCATTGCAACGGCATAAAGAGAGGTTTCTTGCTGGCATTACAGCGGTTGTGTTGTTGTTATGTATGTTATTTCCAGCTTATGGTGACCTTTTGAATAAACAAACATGCAAAAAGTCTTGCCTTTAACATCTCTGCCCAGATATTGCAAGCTAAAGGCTGTAGTTTGCATGATGGAGTCTATCCAGGTCTCTTGGATTTTGATCCAGGCTACGTATAAAATCCAAGAGACCTGGATAGATTTTATCTATCTATCTATCTATCTATCTATCTATCTATCTATCTATCTATCTATCTATCTATCGAGAGAATCTCCCTTTATGAGCCTGCCCATCTTTTTAAAATGATCAGAGGAGGCCTTTCAGCCCTTTCACTTTCATAGGTACATTGGGTGCAGGCATGAGCAGCAATTCCCAAGCTGTAGAATTCCCTTCCACAGGAGGATGGGTTGACTCCTGTTTTGCTAATCTTCCACAAGCAGGTAAGCACTGCTCTCCTTTTTCAGTAACTGGCTGCCTACCAGGGGATTCCTAAACATAAGGCTGCTGGTTTCTTTGTCTTATTTGCTTATGGTTTGTTTTAATATTATAAGCCACTTTGAGACCTCCTGAGGAGGAGGATGGGCATAAATATTAAAAATCAATCAATTAGAGATGGGCACAATGTTTAAAAAAAGTCAAATATCATTCAAAAGTTACAAATGTGTCAATTTGTACAAATTGTTATCCCCTATTCGAATTGATGATATTTAGTGATTTTTGATTTGCTGATTCGTTAGGCTATAAAATGGCACCCAAGATGCCTAGAGATATCAGTTGTGGTTGGAAAATTCCCCTAACCTTTCTCTATGATCTCTCCAAATTTGGAGAAGATTGTATTTCTGGTGTTTAAATTATGCAGCTCCAAAAAACCATTACAGGAACATTTCCCCAATGTACCTAGGGATGCCAAACCTTTTTAGCAGCTTGCTCTCCTCAACAGCTTTTCCAATTTCTGTGAATGCTGAGTAGAGATGGGCACGACTCAGAAAATTTTTTTCATTTTCGTTTTTGTTTTCGGCTAGGGTCCGTTTCGCTTCGTTTCCGTTTTCGTGAGCTAATTTCAAAATTTTTCATTTTCGTTTCGTTACGTAACGAAAATGAAAAACCGAAAACAAAAACAAAAAATTTTTCATTTCTCCCCATTTAGCTCCATTATGTGTTTTTCCAGTAACGAAAAACGAAAATTGGCTCAAAATTAGTCATTTCGTTTCCGTTTTCGGTCCACTTTTGAACCGTTTTTCGTTTTCATTTCGTTACATAACGAAAACAAAAAACCGAAAACGAAAACGAAAATACCGCTAAGTCGTGCCCATCTCTAATGCTGAGTTTCCCCAAGCCAGTAGCTAAATGGCGCTTTCCTGGTGGGACTCAATTTGTGGATCTTTATCAAACTTGGAGAAACTGCCGAGTAGTCTTATGGGAGGCTTCCCAGCAAATTTGGTAAAAAATGAATTTGCAAATTGATTTGTTGATTCATTTTTTTATTCAGTAGGGGGGAATCATAAATTCATAGTTTTGTGATTCATTGTTGAATCATGAAGAAAAGAGAGTCACCTATTTTCTGATTCATTCGCATCTCTACAACCAGTCAATTAGTCAATCAGTTAGTCAATCAGACAGTTAATCTCTGGTTAGGTCTCACTCTTCTCCTACTACCTACCACTCTTCCATTTATTGTCTTTTCTGGTGTGTTATGTCTTGTCACAATGTGTCCAAAAATCCGGTGGCTGTAGTTGCTGTACAGATGCTGTAGGAATTTGATTTTTGACCAGTTTTATGTGAGGCCCAAAAAGGGCCTGCTGCAAGCCTGCTGACAGCTACGTGCTTGATCACCACCTATTTTATTCCATGTGCTTGTTGCTTTATTGGATTTGAATGATGTTGAAAGCTCAAAGTCTTGCTCAGAATGCAATGTTACTGTATTTCACAATATATGCTGGACAATGCCAGGTTGAGTGAGACAAGGTGGTGTGCTTTCGGCAGTAGTTAGATGAGGCTGAAGAATACCACTGTTGTGAAACGACAGACTTTGGCAGATCAGTACAGCCCACAGTGAAAATTTAAATATATTCGTGTTTTGTATTTGAGAACCAGAGGCTCTGGGAATTAAGAGGTCGCAGAACAAGATGTGCTATTTGGCATGAGCCTGCAGGCTCCAAGTAACTAGCACCAAACCGAGGTAACATGCTAGAGGGAATGCTTCAAGAGTGAATACAAATCTTTCTGCTATTCTGCTGATGTGTGCTGAATATGAAACATTTGTAACAGAATCAAGTTGTGTTTGTGTCTGTGAGTGTGCATGTACAGTGGCTTCTGTACAGGTGTACTAAACAATAACCATTGTTTTTTTTCCAGTGGAAACATCTGTGTGGACCCAAGGACACAGGCACAAACTGAGAGGTATATCAGGAAAAACCAAAGGAAAAATTAGAAAGACAAAAGTATTATGGCACCTTCAAGACAAACTATTAGATTTTCATGTAAGCTTTTGTGGGACTAGGCCCCCTTTTTCAGACATATGAGGTCTGTGATGTTCCACAAAAGCTTAAAAAGCAGTGTGTGCGGCTTATACATTCCTCCATAGCTTTTAAAGCATCCTTTATTATTATTACTACTACTACTACTTCTACTACTACAACAACAACACTCTACTACACTTATTGCCAGGTTGGTTCATAATAAAATTTCCCTGGTACCAACTGGGCCATTTTTAAAGGGGTCCAGCCCATAACAGCTTGGCAGGAACCCTCTGAAAATGGTGGGCAGTCCCGGGCGATTGCGCTGCCCACCCAACCATTTTCAGAGGGCTCCTGCTGAGCTGTCAATAGCTGGACCACTTTAAAACTGGCCCAGTCGGCACCAGGGGATTGCTCTGGTGCTGACTGGGCCAGTTTTAAAGGGGTTCAGCCCATGACAGCTTGGCAGGGACCCCTTTTACAGACAGAATGAAACGGTTCATTTCAAAGGAAAAAAATGACCGTTTTGTTTCATCTGTAATGAAATGCTGCCTCCTTGTTTTGTTTTGCTTTGTTTCGTTACATAATTGAACAACACGACAGCATTCCGTTTTACATTTTGTGCCCATCCCTAATAGAATAGTATAGCTCAAAGCAATCCCATAGGTCAAACCTCTTGCTGAAGCAGACAATAGTTCAGAGCATTGACACATAGTACATAGCGCAACTGCAGAGGTCATTATGTCAAGAAGTGATGATGGCCACTAATTTAGAAGGTGTAAAAATGGGATTAGACAAAATAAAAGAGTAAGGGACTATAGTATTGACTGCATCTCATACTGGTTCTATTTTCAGGATCTGAGGCTTGCCTCTCTGAAATCAGATGCTAGAGAATAGCAGTAGGCTATTGCCTTTGAGCCTAACTCATGATGTTCCTGCTGACTTTCAGTGGAAACAATGCTAGACTAGACTAGATTGACTTTTGGGACTGTTTTGTCCATACATGTTTATCCTTTAAGAAGGACATCTCAAAAGTGACCTTGTTGCCTGCTCCCTGACAGATTGAAGATGGGTTCTGGATTGAGCTGGGCAGGATGCAACCTTCCCAATATTGTGGTAGGCATGCAGCTCTCAGAATTCCTCGCCTTTTTTCTGCTGTCTCCTGATCAAGGGAGTTGCTGGCCACCAATTGAGGAAGGGCCATCGCATGCTCCCTCCCTCCTTCAGAAAGTGTGACCGCAGCAAGAAAGGAGATGAGTGATGTGCAGGGAAACCTACCAGTGTCCATTTTCCACAGCTGGTTCACTTGTTTTGCAACAAACAAGTAAAAGAGGCAAAAGAGGCACCATAAAAATCCAATCCTTAATTTGCTTGACTGTTTCATTGATTGCATTGCACTTTGTCAGGCAGGAAGTGGGCTATACTCCATGAAAATTTGTGGCAAATGAAACCTATCAATAATTAAGATAACCCCAGACTACTCCTCCTTGTTTTTATGGCAACAGGCTAAACTGGCTTCCCACATCCAGAAATCTGTGCATGGAAATAAATGCCAGCCAATACAGAGAACTGAATAAAATGAATGTGCATAGGATTAGCCTGGAAACTCCCATCTGTTGTTTTCTAATTTAAGCCGTTGGCATGAATATATTCTGATAATAAGGATCCTGGCAAATCTGTGTACTGAGGAAAGACTTTTCTTCATTATACATCATGTTGAATCCCCTTGGGCAGCAAGTCATATCTACTGCTTGCACACCAGCCAGCTCAACTGGAATCTTGTTCTTTTATAGGCTATCCACTAAGCAGGAGAGTAATTATGGATATTAACAACAATGGTGCCTCATTATGATAAAATATTTTCCACATTTTTTTTTCAGAGCAGCTGCCTGAAGCCAGCCAAATTCCTATGAGAAAAAACCTGAAGTGACAGTTGTTTTCGAATGGTCAAATCTCTTTAGGTTCTCTGCTTCCATCTTATTTCACAGGATCACTGACACTGTGCAGCTTATATTTTTTTTTGAAGAAATCTTCTATTTGATTTGAAAAGACAATGATGTTATTGATATGGACATGTACACCTAATTCTCCAACTGTTTGACAGCTAGCTAAAGAGATCATGCTTGAGATTTAACTACTTAGCAACTAAGTTTCCTATTTTTTAATTCTTTTAACTTTTTTTGTCTTCTGGGAGGACCTGAGCTGGGTTAAAGAACATGCATAAACACAAGCATACCGTTTCTGGAAATACCTCAGGAAAATGCATGTGTCCAGGCAGAGGCCAAACCCAGCCTCAAGGCTTGTAATGTGAACATTCCAGGCTGGCTCAGCATGCCAGAAAGCACTTGAAAGACAGAAGCTCAAGATCTTGAATGACTATTGATTGGTTATGTGAATTTATTTATTTATTTATTTATGCATTTATATACCGCTCCCATTTCCCAAAGGGAACTCTGGGCGGTTCACACAAAGATTAAAAACAAGCATAAAGAACAATATAAAAAGATACTTGGCAAGAGGCATAAAACTTGACGGCAGAAAAAGAAAAAGAAAAAAGAAAACAACAACAACAACAACAACAAGGTACCGCCCTAGCCATTACCAAAGGCATCCATGAACAGCCAGGTTTTAACGGCTTTCTTGAAGGATGCCAGTGAGGGAGCCTGGCAAATCTCGCTGGGTAACTTATTCCAAAGCGATGGACCATCCACCGAGAAGGCCCGTTTACAAGTTACTACCCTACGGGCCTTCCTGGGGGTGGCCACCCGAAGTGAGAGCACCATAGAGGAACAGGTAGGTCGGGCCAGCTCTGATCGTAGGGAGATACACTCTGGCAGATAATCAGGCCCCGGGCCATGGAGGGTTTTGTAAACCAAATCCAACACCTTGAACCTTATTCGGGAGGCAACGGGCAGCCAATGCAGACAAGCCAGGATGGGGGTGATGTGGAATTAATGTGTTAATATGAATTTGAATTTGCTCTCCTCTCTCATTACTATGTTTGTTTTTCAAATTGATGTTTTCCCTCATCTGGATAGCAAAAATGAAAATCTTCGTATAAATTTTACTTTAAAAGAACTGGCAGCTGTTGAACTAAGTTTTCTTCTAGCCTTGGAGTTAGTCACACCTAGTTGGTCTTCTAGACCAACCATTCTCAACAGGGGCCATATGGCCTCCTGGATGTCCCTGGAATATTTGAAGGGAGGGCTTAGGTATCTGGGAATGTTTAGCCTTACAAAAAGAAGGCTGAGCGGGGATATGATAGCTATGTTTAAATATTTAAAAGGATGTCACTTTGAAGAAGGGACTGGTTTGTTTTGCAAGGCTTCAGAGATCAAGACGTGGGGCAATGGTCTCAAACTACAGGAAAAGAGATTCAATTTAAACATTAGGAAGACCTTCATGACAGAGTTGGTCAGCAGTGGAATATGCTGCCACAGAGGGTGGTGGAGTCTCCTTCTTTGGAGGTTTTTAAGCAGAGGCTGGATGGCCATCTGTCGGGACTTGGGAGCACTGTGATGGGGGTTCCTGCAATGGCAGGGGATTGCCCTTGAGGAATCTTCCAACTCTATGATTCTATGAAATCATGGAGTCTCATAGACTTTCCTTTCAGGCACAGACTGGAAAACAATTTTTCATACACACCACCTTATCAAGTTTGTTATACAACATACACAATCCTGATTCAGCCTGTGTTTCCTTCATATTGTGTTTATGGCCATGGTAAAAAAAGAGAGAGAGTTGAGAATGGCTGTTCTAGATTGCTTGTCAGGAACAATGTAAACAGTTTAAAGAACTTCTAAACTTCCCATATCTGCTTGGATGAGTAGCAAAACATTTCAATCTCTCAATAAAATAAGTCCAGTTGCCATGATTCAACTTCCAGATAGCCTCACCTTGATGACTGAAAAACCTTCACAGAAATTATTCTCCATAACAGTACACCTTATGGGTACACCTTTGTTCTTGCACACTGAGTATTAAAATATTATTTATTTATCTGAAATATTTTACACAGCCCTTCTCCTTAAAAAGGACCCAAGGCAGCTTATGTCGTTAAAAGACAACATGTAAAGCTAAATACAATGAGTATACAAAGGCAGCTCACATAATTAAAATACAATTATGAAAGATAAAAAAACAAGTATACAATCTGGAA
Organism: Phrynocephalus versicolor; assembly: GCA_023846285.1. NCBI lineage: Eukaryota > Metazoa > Chordata > Lepidosauria > Squamata > Agamidae > Phrynocephalus > Phrynocephalus versicolor. The sequence goes on along the minus strand of JAHTLZ010000129.1, from coordinate 77,566,207 downwards.
GAAGAGTCATGGCAACAGGACTTCTTTCCTTGAGAGACTGAAACATTTCGCTGTTTCATCCAACGAAATGCCAGTCAGTCTGCCTAAGCTGTTTGGATGAGCAGTGAAACATTTCATTCTCTTGAGAAAAGAAATCCAGTTGCTCTGACTCAACTTCCAGATAAACTCACCTGGATGACTGAGAATCTTCACAGAAATAAGTATACAAGTACTTAAAAGAATGAAACAAGTACCACTCTGAATGGCAAGTAAAATCAATACTAAAACTACTTCTAAGTAGCAAGGCATAATAATCCATTTGAAAAACACCACCCAGGCAGCTGGCCACAGAGGGGAAGTTGGCATGAAGAGAAAGGTCTTGGCCTGTTTGCAAAAGGACAGTAAAGATTGGTTCAGCACATTTTACCCTACTTAGTCTGGAGGGGGGAAATGGTCCCCATGCACATTGATAAATCATGAAAGAGAAGTGGGCAATTTCATTCACACCTGTGGTGGGTCAGTCATCACCCAACCGATTATTAGGTTTGCCTGACCTGTCCTGTTCAGGGCTGACAGAGTTCACTTGTCTGAGTTGGGTCTCAATATCTTTCTGTCAGACCTCCAAGTGGGCCTTTGCACTGAACTTATCAGGTTGACGGGGGAAAGGGAGCATACAAAGTAGCCCCCTTTCAGTGGTGGTCAGTGCAAGTGGCTAAAGGCCCTGAGGATAATAGTAGGGAAATATGAGTGATTAGAACGGCTACCTTCTACACTTATTAGAAATAGATGAAGATATTAGATATGACAGATCAGGGTGATTTGTTACACAGGACTGAAGGTGATTTATGAGGGCTGCCCACAAAGTTCCAGTGGGGGCCACCAGCCCCACTTATAATAATTTACCAGATACCAGAGAGCCACTTGTACTTGCAGGTCTCCCTTGGAGGACTTAATAGCTGCAATAGTCTGAATCAGTATCAATAAATTGTGGCCCAATTTAATCCCACAAATGTGTCTCCTCTCTTTATTGCCAGGCTGGGGTGGACAAAGGTCTTGGCCTGCTTTTGAAAGGACAGCAAAGGTTGGGTCACTCTACCCTCCTGTGAGAGGGAGTTCCAAAGTACAAGTAGTGGTGTACTTGTTAAATGCAGTGGTTAAATGCCTGTACTGCAGGTGAAACTGTGCTCACGACCTGGGGTTCAATCCCAGGTAGCAGGCTCAAGGTTCACTCAGCCTTCCATCCTTCCGAGGTCGGTAAAATGAGTACCCAGCTTGCTGGGGGGGGGGGCAATGTGTAGCCTGCACACTGTAATTAAAATTGTAAACCGCCCAGAGACTACTTAAAGTGGTATGGGGCGGTATATAAGCAGAACACTTTGGTGAGTCAAACAGTTTTTGACAATGTCCCCTTCTTTTTCTGTGACACATTGAAAATGTATGTTTTGTTCTACTCCTTTCCAATTTGTTGTTGTAGCTGTGTAGGTGCATAGTACTTCCAAAGATTCATAGAAATCTAGCTTGGAATGATAAGGACTTTTGTCAGCCCAACAGGAATAATATGGAGAGGGTAATGATTCCACCCACACATCAATGATCTAAACTCATCATTATGGACTGGAGACAATTTCATTCAGTTTAGATATTAATGAGAATGTACTGAACTTGCCTTTCCTGAATCAACGCATAAAGCAGAACACATTTCCCCTTTGCTGTTTCTACTTCTCAAAATGTTCCAATTAAGCTCTCCAAATAAAAACTGTGAATAAAAAAGGAAATGGGAGGGTCTTATTGTACCATTATTGCGAAATAATCCATGTAAATACTGCATGTATATCTGCAAACAAATAAGTGCTTGGAAGCAATGGCGTATGAACGATGCCTATAACTTTTTGTGTGGAGAAGTTTGCAAAAAATAATTCTATAATGAACAGAAGATGGGGAGGGGAGAAAAGCAAGGAGAAAGTGAAGTCTACACATTTCCCCCACCCACCACTTTTTTTGGACATACAGATTTGCAATAAGTAGAGACTGCATTGCCAGAGTGTACAGGTTCACTCATCTGTTTCTCATGCTAGTTGAGCACTCAGTCTCTGTCACCACATGGCACATTTCCTCTCTTTTCTGGGAGTTAAACATACTTCACCTCTGTCTATAGAGACACTTAATGTGGACATGGATCTTTTAATTGGACATTTCTGTGCGCTTCATACAGCTGCAAATAACAAATGGCTAAGAGGAGATCATTTTTTTCTGCGTAGGTATTCTTGGTTTGGGAATGAGAGCGGCCTCCTTGTGGGAATAAATCGCATAAGCAGTGGGTGAAGAATGGAAAACAACGTCGTCTTCTTTGTTTTTACTCGTCTCAATTCGTTTCACCACAAAGAAGATTTGCAAACAGGTGTCAAGAGTCAAAAATGGCCTCTGGCAATGGAAAATGGGTAGGTGACTTTTTGTGTTGCTTTTATTCCACAGTTGTCTTGGAGCCTGCGGCCAGGCCAGCTGTGTGTGTTCAGTTTGCTCAGATGCACAGAACACTTGATTAGTTTGTGCTAATTATGGCCCTGGATGAGACTAAGATCCACAGTTAAGCAGCTGTATTCAAATATCACAGACTATGCCATCTACCCCTTGGGAAATCCCTGTGTACTTATCAAGCATTAACTGAACTTTACCACTTGTTATAGTGCCATCGATCGTCTTTAGAGATCTTAGAGGACACCTGTGGTACCAGAAGACTGGAAAAATACAAAGAACTGTTTCACATTTCACATGACAGCAAACCCCATTTTGGCACTTGGTATTTATAGCTGACAAGGAATTCATGCCCAGTCATAGCTTTCTGACAAGTGTATATATGTATATGGTCATATCCTCAGCTTTTTTCATTATTTAACTATGGCCGCGATCATACCAGCATTTTCTCTGTAGTTTCCCTTCAGCGAACTGCGCAGAAAAAGATAGCATCCTAACCACAAAGGAAAGTAAATTCGAGCCCCGGTCGACCACACCCATTGACCACTGCCAGGAAACTTTGCTTGAAAATGCTTACTTATTTGCTTCTGTAGCCATGACAGGACACTTAAAATACGCAGTAAAAACTGTTGTCCCCCCTTTTCAGCAACAGAGACTTGGGAAATAGAGCAGGAAAGAAGGGGAAAATGCGAAGTAGACAGGGAGAAACGGAACTAGATTAGGAAAATATGACGCAGAAGAGAGGGCACTAACTGCACATTAAAAACCATGTGACCACCCGGAAAAAAATACACATTAAATTTATATACACAGAGAATGCTGGTGTGACCATGGCCATTGTTCTGTGATACTGAAGTCAAAATGCCTAAATCACCACACCTCATTTGCATCCAACATAGTTTGAAAAACAATTTAGATTTCAACCCTTAGGCACTTTATTCCAAGCATAAATAGAATGACTTTTCAGCCTTTGAGATTATATTTCAGATTATATTTTCAAGAGCAAAGATTTAACATTAGATTTCCACCATCAAAGAAGCCAACGAATTCAAAATTTTGCCTTCATGTAGAACTTAATAAAAAGAAAGGAACTGATCTATAATTGGAAAATGACTTACTTTTGCAAGAATGAACTGGGTTGTTTATGACAAGACAAGCTGCTTGCAGAATGTTGGCTCTTGCTGAATGACTGGATGGCATGTATTCCCCTTACAAGAAATGATACAAAAATTAAAATCCCTCAATATTACCAAAATTATCTGAGACAATGGACAGGGTACAGGCCTAAATCCAGCTACCATTTTGTATTGCCTTATTCTCCAGTGTCTATGGCTATTGTATATACAGTGATACCTCACAAGAAGAATGCCCCGTGAGACAAATTTGTCATAAGATGAATGAAATTTCCAAGTATAGGCATTTTTTGCAAGATGATGGTTTGACTACTGGATGTCTTGTGAAAAATCAATTTTACGGGGCAAGCATTTGAATTTCATGCACCCACAAACCAAGAGGTTATGGGCGCATGAAATTCAAAAGCCTGGTCTTCCATCCTGGCTTTCCCAAGTGTGTAGCACTCGGCCACAGAGTCTGGTGAAACATCAGGAAGGAAGACTTCCAGAACATGACCAAACAGCCTGAAAAACTCAACAGCTATCAGATACCAGCTATGAAAACCTTCAAGAATACATTGTGAAGATTCTCCCTTAGGTTCTTGACATTTTAAGATATTAACAAATGTTGGCATTATATTCATTTGTAAAGGGTAGCACATGAAAATAGATTAGAGTTGGCATTTGTTCTCTCTCCCATATCTGTCTGTGTATCATGTTCAGGTCTTGCCCTCTGAGCAGGCATTATTACTCTGACCATACATCCATCACTACTATGAATGGGTTGATTTAGATTAGATTGAGATTTACATTTCAAATATTTCCCATGGACCAATGCTTCAGCCATGTCTCTATTCACTGTGTCCATCAAGATGTGCCTCCATCTTGTTCATTTGGTTGTTTATTGGCAGAACCTGGTTCTGAGACAGCAGGGTCTTGTTTTGACTTTGTTTAGCAGTGTGGAATCAAGCTGTTTAGCTACTGCAACTGGTTATAGTAATTGTATGGGCAAATCAAGCTGAAAATCTGCTGTTGGCCTTGAACCAATGTTCTTGCTGCTGCTCCATTGAGAAGTCATGATCAGTCCTGATCACCTGCTGTGCAGAAAGATCTCATGGTGCCTCCATTACACATATTGAGCGAAATCCTGGGGTGGTGGTGCGGTAAACATTCAATTTAAGTTTGTTTAAAGCTTCACCTTCCCCACTGCCCCATTTCAGGCTCCAAGACTCTTGAGCCTTTCCTTTTGCTGTGGGGAAGCATTTAGGAGACACTTGAGGAACTGGGAGTCAAAAATTGCTTCCAGGTTGCCATCTTTTTTGAGAGGCACCCTCAGTGAAGCCTAATGAGCAGACAGACCCCTGGTCCTTTAGTGCCTTGCACTACCCAAGAAACTTAGAAAGCACTATCTATGTCTTTCTTCTCCATGCTTAATGGCTGTCGCTGCAGAAAGAAACTTGCTAAGGTAGACGGAATAGTTAAACTTCTCTGAGACCCTGGATTTGGCTAGTCTGAAAATCTTAGTCCTGTTTTCTATACTTTTGTGCAAGCTTTTGGGAATGCAGATGAGGGGAGCCACCACATTAAGGGGAGTTTGGTTCCTTCCCACATTTTGCTACATTCTGCTGGCAGCTGCAATGGAGGCAGTGATGGAGCCGAATGAGGGACTGATTATTCAGAATGGTTTCACCAGCTAGATAGATGCTTTTCTATTCTGAACATCTGCAGCAGATTGCCTGCTGTCCCATCTGATTCTCCTGATGTATGTATTTAGGGAGTCCCTTATCATTCAGGGAATTCTTGCCCATAGTGCAAAATTTTCTTTGTTTTTGTTCTTTTGCTTTCTGCTTTGGCTCTGATCCTGAAAAGGAGGATACATTAAGAGTCAGAGTACATAGGACAGGATGTTTGTATTTTGAAGCTGAAATATATTGGCTGTCCAGTGTGTGGTTGATCCCCTGAGACCCAATTACCTCCTCATGACTGATCATGAAACAAAGCAAGCCAATTAGGAAAAGAAAAGGGGGGAAAGGAGGCAAAAGAGCTTGTATTGTGTGCCAAACAGGGAGATGTTACGAATATTCATTAATGTGTATGAATATTTATTAATGTGTATAGCTTAGCTAACCACCAAGCTTGTGGGAGGGGCTAGCAATTGTATATAGGTAAAACCCTGATGTGTGACAGTCAGTTTAGGGTCAGTTGGTCTTATGTTAGGTCCCATAACTGACTAGGGTCTGGTAGAAAGAAGACACTGTCAACCATAAACAATTGTATTAAAGTATGATTTATTAAAGTACATACTAGAGATGGGCACAAAACGAACAATTTTTCATTTCCGTTTTCATTTTTCATTTCGTTATGCAACGAAACGACAAACGAATTTTGTCTCTAAAATGAAATGAAACAAACAGAAACACTGGAAATTTTGTCATGCGTTTCATTTCCGTTACTGCAATATGAGTGAATTGCATGAAATCCTTTTAAAAATCACAACAATTGAAATAAATGGTAACGAAATGGGAACGAAACGAACGAAAATGAAAACAATTTTTTTGCAAAAATTCACAAAAAACGGAAATGAACTGAAACGGACCCTCCAAACAACAAACGACAAACGAAATGACATTTTTTTGATTTGTGCCCATCTCTAGTACATACTGTAATTACATTGGTCTATGCTATATCAAGAATACTGAATATCATGCTATCTGAACAGAGTAATCTGACCTCATGAATGACCTTCCATCAAATACAGCCATAAAAGAACTCAAGGAGTGGAGTCTTTGAAGTTTTTCAGTAATGACAACTGTGTTAGCCTTTGCCTAGCAGAGTAAGGCATATGTCCTCCTTAATGAAAACTTCATGAGGAACCTCTACAAAATATTGGTTAATCCTAAAGATGTGGGATTAAGAATGAGCAAGGTTGTGCGTAAGAGGTTTGAATCTCAGAAAGAGTGGGAGATCTGAAGACTCCAGGGCTTCAGTTATCAGCTGGATTACCAAGGGCCTTGCCAGCTTGGATTAGGTATAGCTTTTATACGTTTGTGTTGGAGGAGTGAACCTACCGAGTGAATGCATGAATTGTATACAAATGTATTGATATTTAATTTTAGGGTTTTGAAGATTCTCCTGTGTTATGGATACCAAACCTAGTTAAGGGAGATGGGTTTTTTTTCTGACCATGAAGTCAAAGAGATACTTGACCTTTGAAAATTGTACAAGCTGCTTTTATATTTGTGCTGTTACCAGGGATATGGGTACACAAATTGTAGCATTTTTTATTCTTATAATTGTTCATGTTATCTGTTGTAAGACTGCAAATAAGAGACTTATTTTGTGAACTTCTGTTTGAAAGATTCATCAATAGCCCCAAATAATTTTAAAGTGTTACATTTACATATTACTTCCTGTGCCATATGTACCACATGTTGACTACAGTTGACTAAAGAAAGAACTTTCAACTCAGAAAACCATGTACAGGAAATGGAAAAATGGGGAATGCCCCAAAGAGGAATATAAGCAAATAGCTAATATATGCAGGGGGTGGTTAAAAAAAAAGCTAAAGCACAGAATGAACTTACACTTGCCAGAGAAATTAAATATAGTAAAAAGGATTTTAATTATGTCTGCAGCAAAAGGAAAAATAAGGAAAAGATAGGTTATCTGTGTGGTGAATATAACCAGTTATTAACAGGAGACAGGAACAAGGCAGAACTACTCAACACATTCTTTGCCTCGTTTTTCTCCCAAAATGAAAATAGAGTTCTGTGGGGACAAAGAGTAGAGGAGGTAAGACAGGAATTGCAACATAGAATAAGTAGGGAGGTAGTACAGGAACACCTGGAAATATTAGGGCTTTCTGTTCCATGCCCACCTCTAGTTTCAAACTAGAGGAAAAGATATACAATCTGAACATTAGGAAGAACTTCCTGATGGTTAGAGTTCTCTGGCAGTAGACTATGCTGTCATGGAGGGTGGTGGAGTCTCCTTTCAAGTTTTTAAAGCAGATGCTGGATGGCCATCTGTTGGAAATACTGTGATGGGCGTTCCTGCATGGCAGGGGTTTGGGCTTGGATGGCCCTCAAGATCTCTTCCAACTCTATGATTCTATGATTTTATGATTCTATATGTGATACACAATCTCTATTTATTAAATGAGAAAGGATTTGACTTCTGTTGACCTTCATTTGAGCATTCCATTCAAACTCTCTGTTTTGATGGCCTAAGATTGTTTGCACACAGTGTATAAATGTATAGGTTTTGGACCAAGATCCATGCCAATCTACTTGTTTTCTCTCTTGTCTTGGCAGCAATGTCCTGGCTGGCAGTGCAAGAACGATGGTTGGTGCTGCCATTGACAGTAACAGTTGTATCACTAAGCTTACCTATACCCATGGCTTCAGTCTAACTCTTGTGTTCTGGTGAGACAAGAGGTATTTTGGAATAATCCTATTCTACCTGGAGGCCATTACCAATGGATAGAATTGCTCTCTAATGGTATGCTTTATTGTTATCTGCTCCAGGCTATCAGGCTTTTGCTAGCTACATTGCCTCTGGCCCTTTATTGTCTCTGAGTAAACCCACTATTTCATTTTATAAAGCTTTTAAAATGGCTCAGTCTCAGTCTCTGTCATCTTTGAAACATGCTTGGCTTGAAGGAGCCATGAGAACTTTGATTCATCCAAGTCAATTTGCAATCTGCAATAAGAGCAATGCGATTTCCCTTTCCGTAATATTCAATGCAACACAAATATTCACATTTTTTTCCATAAAATATATACATTCTTTTTAGAACACTTTGCTTTCTTACTGTTGACATTTAATGCTCCCAACCTAGTGTTATACTATGTTACCCAATAACAGATTTATTACATTAATGGCATATCATAGGCACCTTTTGGCAAAGTAAATACTGTATATACTTGAATATAAGTCAAGTTTTCAGCCCTTATTTTTGGCTGAAAAAATTATATTCATCTTATATTTGGGTGAATATGGTAGAAGATTTGGGGAAGGCAATGGAGGGCTAGTCCTGCCCATTTCACTGCCTTGAAAGCCCCCTTCCACGGGGGTTCATCGGTGGCTGAGGGGCCACTGGGTTTGATGGGGCCAGAGAAGCAGTGGATTTTTTAAACTTGGAAGCCCTCTCTATGGGGGTTCAGTGGTGGCTGCGTTGGTGGAAGACACTGGGAAGCCTCCCCATGGCATTGGAAGCCCCCTCTGTGGGGGTTCGTCGGTGGCTGCAGCGGTGGCAGGAGGCTTACCTGCAGCCTTGGAAGCCCCTTCTGCTGCCTCCTGAGCCCTCGGCTAGGAGGCTCAGGCCACGCTGGGCCTGCTGGAGGCACCTCGGTGGTGAGGTGAGTACAGCCTGTGACCCCGGCCCACCCGCTGTGTCGCCAATTGCATGAGCCTGGTGTCAGGCGAGGAATATAAGCTGACCTGAATATAACCCCTTAACTTATACTGAAGTCAATAAACGTTACCAGTTTTTTGTGGTAAAAAAACACCCTTGACTTATATTTGGGTCGACTTATACTTGAGTATATACGGTACTGTATTTTATGTACTGTAAGTTAAGTCGTCAGTAAGAGACAATCCACTCTAATAATTAGGGTACAGACAGACTAGTACTTTGTGCATTATTAGGATCAGTCGGAGCTCAATAGCACTGGGAAAAAATACATAGCAACGTACTTCAGAATACAAAACTAGGCAGGTCATCAGCGTTGCAAACCATGTACTTTTGTTGTTCTGTGCTGTCAAGTCACTTCCAATTCTCAGTGACCATATAAATGAATGGTCTTCAGAATACTGTGTTAACTCAGCCACCTTGCCCAGCTATTGCTGACTCAAGCTTGTTGGCCCTTTTAGGGAGTTAGCCCATCTCAGACTTGATGCTCCCCTTTTCTTGCTGCCTTCAATCTTTCCCAGCATTTTTGTATATTCCAGAGAATCCTGTCTTCTCTTGAAGTGCTGAAAGTGGAACAGCCTCAGTTTCAACACTTTTGTCTCCGGTGATAGTTCAGTCTTGATTTAATCTAGGTTCCTAGTGTGTGGCTCTATGTCAATCCTGGGTATCCACAAAGCTCTTCTCCAACACCACAATCCAGATACATTTCCCCACCACCACCAAAAATAGCCTGGCTGAGAAGATTCAAATTCTGCTGATTGTGTGGCCATTATTAAACATAAGTGATCAGTCATCTGCTTTTTATCAACATACTCAAGGGTTCTTAAATGTGAACTCTTTGCACAACTGCTATGGACTATTGAGCCACATATTTTATATGACAAGTATACAGTAACCCCCCATCTATCGTGGGGGTTAGGGACCAACCCAAATACACAATATGTGGATGCAGGTCAGGTTGGGGCTGGGGGGAGCGGGATGTTTAAAATGTCTTTAAGCAATGGAGCCAGCTTGGCTCCATTGCTTAAAGACATTTTAAACATTGCACGCTGCTTCCCAGCACCAGGGGGGCATGCGGGGGGGGGGTGACACATGATGTTTAAATTGACTTTCAGCTGCGGAGCCAAGCATTTGGCTCCATGGCTGAAAGCATTTTTAACATCACATGCTGCTTCCCATCACCCCAGGGTGTGTGTGTGTGCAGGGGAGTGGCACACAGTTTTTAAAATGACTTTCAGCCACAGAGCCAAACACTTGGCCAAGAGATTGACTCCTTTGCAGAAAGCATTTTAAACATTGCGCACCGCTTTCCAGCACCCAGGGGGTGGGGTGAAGCAGTGTGTGATGCCTCTAAGGAGGCAAGCCTCGGGCTCCAGCTGATTGGCGCTGGGGTGTGGGAGAAAAACCTTTTGTTTCCCCACCCCAGCTCCAATCAGCTGGAGCCCAGGGCTTGGGGAATGGGGAAAAGGTTTTAAAAGCAGGGGCTTTTAAAACCTTCCCCCTCCCTGAAGCCCGTTCAGGGTACTGCGGTCCCACGATATAGCAGGACCAGAGTATATGAACTGCGAAAGGGTGGGGGACCACTGTATTCTCTCTTTGGAGAAGGCCAACTCTCTTAATTTTTCCACAGAATCATTTTATTTTCCTTTTATGTGTGTGTGTGTGGGGGGGTGTTCACATATCTCAAATGCAACTCAAAATTGCAGAGCCAGTTTTTGAATTGTTTAGTTTGGGGGATTAAGCTTTTTTTTGGGGGGGGGGGGTTTCAGCAATTCTTTTTTAAGAAATGTGGATGGAGCGGAAGGATTTGAGCCAACTAAAACAGCATTTTATCTATCGAGTTCAATATAGTTACAATGGAACCGCTACTTATGAGTTTAATCCATTCTGAATGCATAAGTCAAACAACTCATAAGTCGAGCAGCCGTATTTAAAAAATAAAAAAATTGTAAGTAGAGCAGACTGTGTCTAAAATTTGTAAGGCAGCAGTTAAACTGCGAACAGTTTTCCGCTCTTAAGTTGAATTGCTCGTAAGTAGAGTTGCTCGTAAGTAGAGTTGCCACTGTATATGCGTTCTCTGATATGCCCCTTATGTGTGCACATCACAAATAAGGACTGGAATGAAACTCTTGGGAACAAGCTGAGCTTCCATCTCTTTGCATCCTGAAATGTACATCGAGAAAGTTCATAAATACTGAACTGATTAAAACAAACTGATTTTGCCCATAATGAACAATCAGGGCTGAATGTAGCTAGGATCTTGGAGACCTTTTTACTTTTTCCAGCCAGGCCACCACACATATTAATTCTCAGAGTCACTTTTAACACCTATGTATCATATTTGCCATCTGAGGATTATCACATATTCATTTAAGTGCCTAATGTATTGCTAAATATGTAGTTTGAAAAGCAAGTGTGTGAACAGGCAGAAGTGTTTGCTTGAACTTTTTTTTTTCTACCTACCACAGTCCTTAGTGTTATACCACAGTTCCCTGCTCACTCTCAGAAGATACAGAGGTTTAAAGTAGAGGTTTAAAGTTAGAGCCAGTGCTCCCTCAGCAGATGAAATATGTCTGTTTGTCATAGCACACACATTTCCTCTCTATACTGTGTCTTGCATGCCAGCCAGAAATGCTTTGTTTTGTGGTTGCCCACTGGAAAATGAACATAACCTAAGTTTGCAAGACTGTTTGCTGAGGTGCACACCTCAGAGAAAAACCCAATGAAATATCAAAATGCATGTCAACTGGAGGGAATAATGTGTTTCTGTCATATCTTGTTTGACCTAAGAGGAGGTGACACCATTAGCTTCTTGGCTCAGGAAGTCCTACTCCCCTACTGATAATGCTAGGGAAGTTGGAGAGGCAGCTATTTAATTTTAGCGAATGATTGTTCTCCCACCCCTTGGTCTGGTTCTCCTTACCCCTCCTCCATCAAGTGTTTTATTAGAAATAAGAAATATAAATTGTTCAGCACTCTTTTCCAAATCTGTGTTTGTACTTCCATCTTTACTTAGGACCTCTATCAGGGTCCAAATAAAATGAGGCTCATTGTATAGGACTGAAAGAAATATGAGTTTATATTTTGATGAACAGTGGAACTCCCATGCTTCAAGGCAAATGTCTAGACATCACATGGAGCTTCAAAGTCATTGTGTATCTGAATTTCCTTACTCCTCTGTGCTTCAAAATTGTATCCAGAACATTGTCATCTCTTATGTACCTTTGAAAGTCATACCTCCTAATAGGTAGGCTAGCACCCGAAGCAGGCACAGAAGTATCTTCACGGATATAACGTTTCCGTCATTGTGTTCTGCACAGTCCAGTATGTGAAGTGGTCTCTCAGAATTGAGTGTTTTCTCATTTCAATGCAAATTACACATTGGTTCTGCTTGCTTAGTTATCCCCTACCTAGCCTGAAACAATTTTTGATTGAAGCAAGTAAGTTGGCTATCGCAAACTTCCTTTGTAACTACGTGCAGATTTCAAAGATTTTTGTTGTTGCTGCTGCATTCTTAAAAGGCCCCCTCTCCAAGTCTTTCTACTTAAGGTAAAACTGAAGGTGAATTGAATGAAAGCACTGGAATTGTCATGCAACCATGAATTGTTAATAGCCTGAAGTTCACATAGTTTTTGCTCCCAAACAAGTTTCTTTCTCTCTCTTTTTCTTTTAATTTGAAGAACATTTCAATAATTTATCCCAGGATGGCAAGACTTGAATAACTCAGAAAAGCAGGCTTCAGGGCATGCTTTGAGTTTGTTAAGCACAAATTCAGGTCAATTATTATTATTTTGTTTCAAATCCAAACTGATTTGCTCTTCGCTAATTTGAATGAGTTTTGTATTCACAAAGAACAAGCTGGCTTCAAAGAGCTGAGCTGCTGGGGGCAAAAATATGGAACCACTCTGGGCTGGTTCTTGAATTCTAAGGAACAGAGAGCTCAAACAAGTGTTTGTGCACAGATAAGTTTTAACTAGAAGGAACCTCGACAAAAATCTGTTATCCTTGTAAAAACATTACACGACATCCTCAACTTTACCTGAGTATTTCTCACAAAAAATGTTGGTTTTGACAGATAAACATGCAGAAGCATTTTTGCTGTTGTAGAAAAAAAAACTTTTATAAATGATTTGGTCACACAGCTGGATTTTTAAAGCTTGAGGAACTCTGAGTTTTATTTCAGTGTGTCCCTTCCCCATTGTCCATGATCCTGATTCAAAGTTTTGTTTTAAGCTGCTCTCTTATGTCTTGCATGTATTTAGTCCAAGGAAAGCTACTAGCTCTGAGGTCAGTAAGGTAGTAAAGCCATACCTGGGTGTCCATCTAAACATTAGATGAAACCTATTTGATGTTGAACACCTAGTATAACTCCTGCAAAATTTGAGCTTAACTTTGGAGCTGAGTGAGTGCTCTGACATGGCTTGTACTGACTGGGTGGCATTGTGACTTGTCTGTATTTATCTTAAGTAACAATCCTACTGCACATTTTATTGAGGACATTGAGACTGCTCCTTGGAAAAAAAAACACCAAACTTCACATTTTCTTCACATGTGTGTGACAAAAGAATTAGTGAGTTTAAGAAATGAAGGCAGGAGAAAGCCAAACTGGCAGATCAGCTCATCTAGGCAGAGAAATTTTAGTGTTTAGCTTTAGAAGTCACAGCTAGGTTTGTGGTGCTTAATAGAGATGAGTGCTTTGTGCTTTATATGAAGCACCACGGGCCAGCTGTTCTTAATTCCCCTTCACCCCCAGCCACTTGGTCCTCTGATTGGGCTCTGTGCACTGTCATAATCAAGCCAATCCACATTGGAACCCAGCCGGCCATTCCCCACCCCTATAGGCAGTCGACCACTCATCGGCAATGCAGGTGGGCTCTCCCTCGTCTCCTCAGTGGAGTGGTTGGCTACCTGAGGAGGTGGGGAAGGGCTTGCTGGGCTCAGTGAAGGATACTAGCAGTGTGTGGAGCCTGGTAAGTAAACCAGGCAGCTGTGGGAAGGGGAATTAAGAACAACTGGCCATCAGCACTTCATGCTTTGCATGAAAGACAAAGCATCCATCCCTAGTGCTTAATTAAGACTGCAATGCCATACCCCCACTTTTTTTGCAAGAAGGTTTTCATATAGCAAGTACAGTGGTACCTTGTATAAAGGAATTAATTCGTTCCAAATGAAATTATGTTAAGCAAATTTTCCTTTATACAAATTCCGATAGGAATGCATTGAAAGCAGAGTAATCCCATTTTTATGTTGTACGGATTTTTCCCATAGGCAATTATGTTAAGCAAATTTCCCCTATCTCCGGAATTTTTTATGTTGTACAAATTTTCTGTTATACAAGCTGTCTGTTATACAAGGTACCACTGTACATGTACAACATAGCCCCCTCAATTCTTATAACGGCTGTACCCGACTGGTGTAGAGCAATAAATTTTTGTTTGACTAACACTTTAAAGAATATAGGTTGATTTTTTTCCTGCTGAAGAAACCCAGCTCTGTCCTGTTTCCCTTTCCCTCTCTAGAGTCTACTAAAGTCTGTTGCTGAAAGCAGTTGTGTTTGTCAGTTTGCTGTTGATCTTTAAGTAATGAAAAATTCTATTCTTTTTGCTACTAATGTCTCAGAATGAATGACTGAGACTGTAAATGCCAGTTAATGAGAAAAGGGATGGGCTAATCTGGGGAACCTGAAGCTATTCTTTGTTAATGCCTGCACTTCTGCTGCACAGTATGAAAAGATTAAACTGTGATTATCAGTTTTCATACATCCTAAGTATCAAAGAGTAAGAAAGAATTTCATATATCTATATCTATATAAAATCATAGAATCATGAAGTTGGAAGTGGCCTACAGGGATACTGAGTCCAACTCACTGCTCAAGACATGAATACAAGTCACAGAGGGATTTCACCATTCAGTTTTCTGTAAGAAAGTTGCAGTCCTAAATTTTAAATGACACAAACATTAGGACACCTCTAAGTCATTAGTAAAGGAAGAAGCAATTCTGATTAGGGTTACAAAGCATTAACAGATTGTTCAATTAGGCGATGGAGCCAGAAATGGGAGGACAATGCAAGCAGGTACATAATAAGTGTGCAACATGGCATTAGCATAAAAGGAAATATTTGTGTTACTTCAACAAATGATAGTAATGGCATATGGCAGATCCTTAAATAAGATTCATTTAACAACTTAAACACACCAATGAGTAATAAGCAATGACATGAATAAGCATAACCAACCCTTTTCATTTGGAAATGACTTTTGGACGTCTCTTTACCACTTAATGCCTTAATAAACTAAGAATTGTAAAGACTCTAGAATATTTTGGACACATATTTAACAATTTCCATAGGCTTAGAAATGTTCCTTTTTCAGTTCACTGAAATGCACCATCCATGCTCTCAGGAAGCTTCTGAGAATGGTGTAGTCAATGAATGTTTCTGAGAACAGTGAATTCTTGCAATGAGTTTATTGACAATGAACTATTGCATATATCTTACAAGTGCCTTTCCTTTGAAATACAGCAGCAAAGGACTTTGTCCACCCATCCCGGAAATAAGAGTTAACACACGTTTGTAGGATTAAATTGGGCCACAATTTATTGTGTTAAATTCAGCATGTCACTGGTGCTCTTTTCTCCCACAAGGGGGCCTGAAACTACAAGTGGCTACATGGTGTTCACCGAATTATTGTTGGGAGGGTTCTGGTGGCTCCCCCACTTGAACTTGAACTTGAACTTGAGTTAAACGATCCGGCCAGCCCTCATCAACTAGAGATGGGCACGACTTAGCGGTATTCCCGTTTCCGTTTCCGTTACTCGGTTCCGTTACTCTACGGAAACGGTAACGGGAATTACTCCACCAGACTTCGAGCTCGAACCGATGAACGAACAATTTTGGTCTGATTTGTCATGCTCGTTACTTGCATCGCGTGATCGCGTGATGCCACGCGGCACAGAAAAAAGTTTTTAAAAGTTAAAAACCCCGGTTCCCGGCCAAAAAGCAGGCAGAAAAATGCCTGCCGTGCCTCAGGGCACCTACCAGAGGGGTGGTTTCTGGAGGTCCCCGGCCTCCCCCCTCCTCCCTCCTGGGCTGCTCTGGTGGGACTCGCCGCAGGCTCGCAGCAGCAACAAGCCGCACGGCACAAGTCTCGCCGCCGGCTCAAGCGGCACGGACGGCACAGGAAAAAACTTTTAAACTCTCCCCCCACCCATTCCCGGGCCAAAAAGCAGACGGAAAATGCCTGCCGTGCCTCAGGGCACCTACCGGAGGGGGGTTTCTGGTCTGGAGGGGGGGTCCCGCCTCCCCCCCATCCTGGGCAGCCAGACTCGCCATGCCATGCGGTGCAGGTGGGGGATCCAAAATGGGGCGGCGAACGCAATATTGTTTTTGAAATCGTGGTCCAAAAACACACAAGCACAACAGAAACACGCGGAAATTTATAAACTGCCAGATTTTTCACAGTAGCAGTGGGTTTTTTCTTGCAACAAAATGTCTCTCCTCTCCTCCTCTGTCCTCCATTGATTTTTTTTTTACACCTGCGCAATGATGGGCTGGCCGAGTGCCCAGCCATGATGTGGGAGTGGACGACCATGCAAATTTTTGGAGCCATCCCACCAATCGCATGGCCACTTGGCCATGGAGACTTCTGGGATGTGCCAAAAAGCCCCCTAAAACCTGCCCTAGCCCCCTAACCCCCTAACGCTAATCCTTGACTCCTTACCGATACATCACAGACTGTCTTCTTAGTGGGTCAGAGAGGCACCCAGAGGTGCAACCCAATAGCCCACCGTAACCTTACCCGTCAGTAGCCTAACCCTAGCCCTTGCACTAACCCACCTTAACCCATAGCCAGATGTACTTGCATTGCACTACACGCAAGTACGATTCCCTTCTTTGTGGGACATGGCAGGTGCGACCCAGTCTTTGGAGGGTTGTACCAGTGGACCAGGTGGTCTCACTGTCTGCAAATGGTATGCATATCCATATATGTTTATGCATGCCATTTTGCAGCAGCAGGTGAGGAGGGGAGACCCCCATGTTGAGGGGTCTCTTGGAGCCTGCTGCTGCCCCTTCCTAGTGGGTGAGGATAGGAGGCACCCACGGGTGCCTCCAGGAGCCCACTTTCCCTTTATAGCGGGCCAGAGGAGGCACCCACCCCACAGAGGTGCCTCCAGGAGCCCACTACCCCCCCAAAAAAACCAGTATAACGACAACGAAAAAACGAACCGACTAATTTTTGCGAAGTTTTGCGAAAAACGGAAACGAGCCAACACGGGCTGCCTCCGACACACGACAACTCGAAAACGTCATTTTCCCTAGTCGTGCCCATCTCTATCATCAACCACTTTGGCATGTTATTAATCATCCTGGTATATTATATCTATCTTAATGTATTCCTAATTATTGTTGAGTGTTGCCAATTTGATAGGTCATATTTTGCTACTCTTAGCCTGACGTCATTTGCTATTTGAACTGACCTCCACAGAAAGGGGGCTACACAGTATGCACCCTTTCCCCCACCAAGCCAAAAGCTCGGAGCAAAGGCCCCCTTTGCAGATCCTCCAATAAATGTAATCCCTCTACCATGCCCAGGTAAGTGTGCCTCTAACTAATGTTCATCCAGCCACCAAAGTGGCTCCACATAATGGCAGGGGGCTTCCTCTCCATTCACAGTTGGCCTGTTATCAAGGCCCAGTCACCAAGGTGGTAGGGGTCATTCCCCTCCATTGCAACATGGCCCATTCAGGGCCCGGCCACCAAAGTGGCTGAATGCACTGGCGGCAGGGGCTTCCCCTCCAGTCACACTTGGCTCATCACAAGGGCCCAGACACCATAGCAGCTCCAAGCAATGACAGGGATTGTACCCTCCATTCAACCTGGCCCATTAAAGGCCTAGCCACCGAGGCAGCATAAAGCAATGGCAGGGGTCATCCCCTCCATTTCAACATGGCCCATTCAGGGCCTGGCCACCAAAGTGGCTCAATGTACTTGGAGGGGCTTCCCCTCCAGTCACACTTGGCTCATTACAAGGGCCCAGCCACCAAAGCAACTCCAAGCAATCACAGGGATCATACCCTCCATTCCACCTGGCCTGTTCAAGGCCCATCCACCAAGGCAGCATAAAGCAAGGGCAGGGGGTGTCCCCTCCATTTTGACATGGGCATTGAGGTGGCTCAACACAATGTTGTTTTAAGCCAGCGGGTATTTGCAACAGTAATGCTGCATTAAGTATCCAAACCAGAAAACTATGATAAAAAATTAACAATGGGGCCAATATGCAACCCTGCTCAATTCCATTATATGTACTAAACCTTTACTAAACTGACAGCCTTCCAAAATTATTCATTATCTTCAAATTTGTGTTTTCATGAAGAGGCCTCAAATTTCTTAAATTTCTGTTGCAATTTATCTCAGGAAATTGAGTAAATAGCAGATGGAAGATCAATAAAGGTTGCAAACAGAGGCCCTTTAGATTTGCTAGCAGATTTTCTCACCAAATCCTTCAGGATCAGAGCCTGGTGCAAGATGGATCTTACTATTCTGAAGCTCATCATCAGCCAAAACACTGTTGGAAAAGGTGTAGCAGATACAGAAGGTTTTTTAAATTGTAAATAGTGCCAAGAACTCAAAGACAGACAACATGCAAAGATGAACAATTATTTAGGGAAAAACCACAAAATTTTACAGAAGGAACTGAGACACTGAAGAACAGAGTTCAAATTCTCTCTTGACCAGGGATACTCGCCAGGCAGTACTAATGGTAAGCCCTTCCTTGTACATTTTAGCAGCATATAGTACAGAGAAATAGCTTCATGTCTCCCTAGAACAGACCACTCCTTACTGGTGCTCCTCAGCTGCTATTTACAGTCTCCATAACTCACTCTTAGGCAAGAGAAATAATAAAAGGCTCCATTTACTTATAGTTCTGAACAGATATAAAAGATTTGTTCATTACTGCTGGACTGATTGATAGTCACCCCAGCCGAGAAAAATCCCTCCAAGCAAAATATGTTAAGGACAGCAAAGAAGGTTGCTAAAACTCTGACAAAACATCTGACAGACTCCAAAAACTGAAGTAGGCTCACTGTAAGATGAAAGCAGCTTCATGCACTCATGTAGCAACCCATATGCACATAGGCAGGAAGAGAAAATAAGCCAATATCTTTATGGCGGCATTTCAGGTATTGTTTCCCTTCCTTGTTAAAAGTGGAGCTGCATTTTTTATTTTTTATTTTGCAGAAATTGTGGTGTCCTTGCAAGGAAAAGTGGATTTATTTTGGCTGACCCATAAAACAGATTACTGTACATTTACATTCAATCAGATCTTCTACTGACATGACAGTGGCTAGTTAGTCTGGCTGGAAGCAAATCATTATGTTTCTTGGCAGACATCTGACAGTGATTTTTCAGGGCTGTATTTCCCTGCCTCTAATGCAAGGACAGCCAGCACTTTCAAACAGGACATTTACTGCACATGGTGTGCAAATATTCTAGACAGAAATACATAAAAGCCATTTGCAGAGAGGTTGATTGTTACACTCTTTTCCACCCTCATTAATTTAATGCAATTAATATCCGTACTTTCTGCTAAAAAACTACATTTTGAATCAAAGCATAAATACCATTAATACATAGAAAATACATTGGCATTGGTTTCTTCCTCACTTTCAGCAAGAAGGTGTCAATGCTAAAGTGTTAATAAGCAGTTTGTATCCAACAGTTAAAAAGCTATTTAAAGGGTTACTTAAATTTGACATTTCAAGGAGTAACCAGATTTGAATAGCTGCCACACGAATTGGCAGATTGCATTTCAGCCGACTGAAGATAAATTGTTAAAGCTTGGTGTGTTTCAGAAGTTCAACTCCTGCAGTCGGCACTAACTACCGCATCATTCAGTATATTATTTATTTGCTCAATTTCTTTACCACCCATCTAGCCAATGGCTACTCTGGACAGTGAACAACCATATAATAAACATACACATAGAGTGATCACTTCTGTCTAATTTTTTTTTAACTTCCAGCTTCCTTGGCTCACTTTGAAAGAAGCAGATGAGACACAGCTGATGGGTTTAACTAGGGGCACAAAACTGTATTAAATTTCAACTTGGAATCTTCTACCTCTGGCCTCACATAGTGAAGATACCTGGCCCGGGAACTGGGGAAGGGGAGGCTGATTTCCCCTACACTGGCAGAGTTCCAAGACCCATGTCCATGCTGGCCCAAAGACAGCCTGTTCTGGGTTGGCTAGCCCCCAGGTGTCCCTCCCCAGCTGCCAACTGTTCAGGTCCCATGATGATTTCCCTCATCCTGGCCACAGAATCTTGAGATCCATGATGCTGAGATGTTGGCTGGAGTGGCACCTGGCAGTGGCTCTGGGCAGGGCCAGATTTAGATGAAGAGAGGCCCTAGGCTACTCCACTTGTGAGACCCCCCCCCATTCTCATGACCCGAAGAAAATGCAAGATGGCTATGAACAAAATTGAGTGGGGCCAAGGAGGGTCATGGGTATTTAAATTTCTGCAATTCACAATTTCTGCTCTAAAGGAGGAGTTAAATATTATACTGATTGGGGAAAATGCATAAACGTTGAAAAGCTTTTCCAATAAAACTTTTGTGGAATAAGCATTGATTTATAGGAAAATGAAGTTGCAATGGTATTCTTTAAAAATTAAATTTACAAATTATATTGTCTGGGAAGTGTAATATGGGCTTCTGTCACTTCAGTAACTGCTGCTACTCACTGACTTCCCTATCCCCTTTCTTGAGAGGGACAGCGAGACCCCACTTGCTGACTCCTTGGGCATGGAGATGAACCCCTTATTTTGGGGTTTCTCCTAGAGGGTTGGCACTTGCTCAGTTCTGCACTTTTGGGGGGATAAACTTCAGTTACCACCCTGCAGCCTGGCCTCCTGCCTTCTACAAGTGGATCTGGATCCCTCAAGGATCCATTTCTCTGCTGCCCATGTTCTCTCCTGCCTGTGGGAAATCTGCAGCAACAGCCTCCTAGCCTCTCTGAGGGTTGCAAGATGACTCCCCTTCCAAGGCTGGCAGAAGAATGTATAACTTCTGACTCCTCCCCTGGCTTTCAAACACTTTGGGAATGTGATTTCGGGTGAACCAGTGGATATTGTCTATCTTGATTTTCAGAAGGCTTTTGACACAGTCCCTCACCAAAGGCTGCTGAGAAAATTGCACAGTCAGGGAATGAGAGGACAGGTCCTCTTATGGACTGAGAACTGGTTGAGATCCAGGAAACAAAGAGTAGGTGTCAATGGGCAATTTTCACAATGGAGAGATGTGAAAAGTGGTGTGCCCCAGGGATCTGTCCTGGGACTGGTGCTTTTCAATCTGTTCATAAATGACCTGAAGACAGGGACATGCAGTGAGGTGGCCAAGTTTGGGGATGACATGAAACTTTTCCGTGTGATAAAAACCAGTGAAGATTGTGAAGAGCTCCAGAATGATCTCTCCAAACTGGGGGAATGGGCTGCAAAGTGGCAATTGTGTTTCAATGTATCCAAATGTAAAGTAATGCATATTGGGGCAAAAAATCCAAACTTTATCTATCAATTCATGGGCTCTGAGCTATCCGTGACAGATCAGGAAAGAGATCTTGGTGTGTTGGGGGACAGCTCAATGAAGGTGTCTCCCCAATGTGTGGCAGTGGTGAATAAGGCCAATCCCATGCTAGGGATTATTAAAAAGGGGATTGAAAATAAAACAGCCAACATTTAATGCCATTGTATAAAACAATAGTAAGACTGCACCTGGAGTTTTGTGTACAATTCTGGTCACCGCATCTTAAAAAAGACATAGCGGAACTGGAAAAAGTGCAGAAGAGAGTGACTAAAATGATTACTGGGCTGGGGGACCTCCCTTATGAGGAAAGGTGTAGAGATTCCTTCACTGGGATATACTAAGATATGACTAATCTCCCTTGACCATTAGGGAGGTTATTGGTGAAGGAATGAATGAGTACTTGTACACGCTGGGATCTTTTAGGTGCTTTATTGCATCAGAATCAAAGCAGGCAGGCAGGCTTGATATTAGCTTCTCCTCTCATGCTTAGCAGCCGGGAGAGCGAACAGGCAGGCTTGTTCGTGGTAAAAAGCTCTCTCCTCCTCCTGCTGCTAGGCTCTTTATTAACAATACACATCACAGTAGAGATGGGCACAAAACGAGCATTTTTTTTGTTTTCATTTTCATTTTTTTGTTTCATTACATAACGAAACGAAAAATGAATTTTGTCTCCAAAATGAAACGAAATGAAACGAAACAGAAATTTTGTCGTCTGTTTCGTTTTCGTTATGGCAAATACATTGAACTGTAATAAATGGTAATGAAACAGCAATTTTTCATTTTCGTTTTTTCATTTCATTACGTAACGAAACGAAAACAATTTTTTGCAAAAACTCACGAAAAATGAAAACAAACCGAAACGGAACCCCTAAATGACAAACAACAAATGAAACACCATTTTTTGAGTCATGCCCATCTCTACATCACAGATACGTCACCACAGAATCACCCAATACACATACAGCTTATATCTTCTGAGCATGCTCTGTGGAACAGCATTGTCTAAATAACCTTTGGAATGCAGCCTCTTCCAGTTTTCAGGGGCCATTTTTAACAGAGGCCTGTATTAAGCTCTCATTGGTCAGCCTATTACCCATAATACAGTGTTCTCAGTGTGATGTCAGACTTCTCAGAACTACACTGATAAAACATAGACTTAGCATTAGAGCTAGATTCCCACAGAAAGACTAAACTATTTGTGTCTCTTTAGTCTGGAAAAAGGTGGGGTATATGATTGAGACGTACAAAATAATGCAGGACATGAGTAAAGTGGAGAGAGGGACGCTCTTCTCCCTCTCAGAAAATACCAGAACTAGGGGACATCCACTCAAACTGAGGGTTGGGAGAGTGAGAACAGACCAAAGAAAATATTTTTTCACCCAGCACATTGTTAGCCTGTGGAGCTCCCTGCCACAGGATGTGGTGATGGCATCTAGCCTGGATGCCTTCAAGAGGGGATTGGGCAGATTTCTGGAGGAGAAGTCCATCACAGGTTACAAACCATGATCCAGGCTTAAAACTGGGGTACTTCAAGGACCAGATGCAGGGGAGTGGTATCAAGAGACAGATATCTAGTCTCATTCACTCCCAGACACATTTGGTGGGGCCACTGTGAGATACTGTACAGGAAGCTGAACTAGATGGGCCTTTGGCCTGATCCAGCATGGCTCTTCATATGTTCTTATGTTCCTTTGACACTGGTTTAGACACGGGTCCACCGAAGGTAAAAGAAGAGTAGTATAGTTATAGGAGAAAATAAAGGTTATATTTTTATTGTGGGGTTGCTAGATTCAGTTTACCTATATGATGAATTATACAAAACTGGTATGCTGTTCACATTATGTTTCCATAAGGAAGAGGTTTGCACATCATTCCCAAAAGTCTGTCTTATAGCTATTTTTAAAACCATTTCTGCTAATGTGTAAGGATAACTGTTCAGCCAACCCTTTTGTTGAACTCAAAATGATGAAAAAATGTCTTTATCAATATGCTCTTGGAGTGAGATTTTTTCACTAGACAGCAAAATTATCAGTTTGCTGAGAGTGTGTCTGACCACAGAACTAAAAGAAATATCCCCAGTTGTTCAACAAATAATAATGTTATAGAACTTAAAATAAGAAAACGGATTATTAAAGTTACAAATCTTCATAGTCTGGATGTCTTTAATAAAACATTTATCAGTTAATAATGGATACTGTTTATACTCTGCTCCTACTTTCAACGGGGGTGGGGAAAATGACCACTAGAATGATACTGATATTTCTTTATCCTTCCTTGCCAAGGCTGACAGAAAAAGTGCAGTTACGCTGATAAACTGTTCATCATTTACAAAGGTTTAAAAATTTTAACAGCCCTGCATAAATTGAAGACACAATGTTTAGCCTTCAAGGCATGCAACAGGAAAAAGTAATCTGGAGAGTCCATGGAGATAAATGCTACACCTTCATAGCACTTTGCACATAGTTAATAGGGCAGTTTCACCCATACGGAACACAAGCCATGTGTGCACATATGTACACCTCAACACACCATTAATCTTTAATGTACATTATACCAGGATGCCACAGGATAGTTGTACCTTTAATGTTTATCAGCTGTAGTAAACCTAATGGAATAATAATGTATTATGAAAAGTATTTCTATATGACGGTGTTTAAAAATAACTGATTTCAAATGTTCAAATCCCTGTGAAACTGAAGGAAAGTAATATGCTGATTATGAGTACCTGAATGCTACCTGAAAGAGAAACAGAAACAATGTATTCAAATGCTGCTTATGCAGCAACAGTGGAAAAAAATAACCTGCTTGGTCTCTTTGGTAACTAGAGCTCTTCTCCTGGGAACTCAGCATCCAAGCCACAGTGTTTGTAGGACTGGCACTGATGTGCACGTAGGAGGCAGCAAACCTTTGATACTCTAGATCAGTGCTGTCCAGTAGAGATGGGCACGACTCAAAAAAATAATTTTTCGTTTTTTGTTTTTCGTTTAAGGGTCCGTTTCGGTTCATTTTTGTTTTTTTGGGTTTTTTGTGCATTTTTCGTTTTTGTTTTCGTTACAAAACGAAACGAAAAAACAAAACAAAAATGAAAATTTTTCGTTTTCGTTACCATTCTTTTCAATACAATGTGGCTGCTGTAACGAAAATGAAAAACACGGCAAAATTTTTCGTTTCGTTTTCGTTTTCATTTTCGTTTTGTTTTCTGGAAAATTTTTGTTTTTGTTTTCGTTGCGTCACGAAAACAAAAAATTAAAACGAAAACAAAAATTTCACTGAGTCGTGCCCATCTCTACTGTCCAGATTTGAACAGCATGCAGGCTACTTTTGCCCATGTAATGTTCCTGCAGGCTACTTTCCCAAGCACGTGCATACACACAGTCCTTGCAACTGCTCTGCCCACCCCCCAAGCTCTGCAGCACTGATGGTGGTGGTGGAGGAGGAGGAGCGTCCACTTGCTTTACAGTGCTAGTGGTGGCCTGCCCTCTCAACCCCCCTCCCATGACCCACCAAGTTCTGCGGTGCTGGTGGCAGAGGAGGAGGAACACCCGCTTGCCCCCAACCCACCAAGCTCTGTGGTGCTGGGGGAGGAGGGGGAGGAGCATCCATTCACCCTTCACCACCCACCCACCAAGCTCTGCATCACTGGCAGCAGCAGAGGAGGAGGTCCCCCAGGTCGGGAGGTGGGCAGGGACCTGGTGGGCAACTTCTTAGCACCCCGCGGGCTACTGGTCACCTGCAGTCAACAGGTTGTACAGGCCTGCTCTACATCAGTGGTGGTTGTCAAGTGTCCAGCATAATAAGCACCAGGACCCAGCCCAAGAAAAGTCCCCAGAAGGGGCCAACAGCAAGTCCAAGCAAACACCAAGTCAGAGAGTGAGGCAAAGAATAGTCAAGCAGTCCAGGAGTCAAGGCCAGAGGGAGCAGTACCTGGGAGCTGGAACCAAGGGGGTCTGGAGAGGCAGGTCTGGAACAGCAGGGTTGATAAGGCATGGCAGGAACAGCAAGCAGGCAGGCAGGAAGAGGGCAGGAGAAAAACAACAGCAGGTCCAGAGATTGCTGAGACTGCTCCTGAAATAACCCCAGCCCAAGTCAGCACAGGTGCTGCTCTTGGAGGGCTAGCCATAGCTGCAGGGGAAGGACCTGATGCTGCAAAACTTCCTGAACAGCCTTCTCAACAGGAATGGGGCCAATCCTGGAAGTACTAGGATTTGCAAGGAGCAGGCATGGCTCTGATCCTGACAGTGGTGAACCTTCGGCACTCCACTCCCAGAATTCTAAGCCTGTATTGCCAATGACAAAGGACTGTGGGGGTTGTGGTACAAAACATCTGGAGTGCTGAAGGTTCGCCACCACTGCTCTAGATGTTTTAGACTTCAACTTCTAGAATCCCCAGCCTGTTTTGCCAATGATGAATGAGTGTGGGAGCCTTTCATCCAAAACATTGGGAAATGGATATAAACATTATAAACAATGTTTATATCCAGCATGAATCGTAGCACAGAAAAATCTCATGTATTTGTTCACTCTTGTGCCACCAAGTTCCTGAAATAATGCCCACTCCTGCTAGCCATCATCAGCTGTCATCTGGTGCTCTGTTTGGTATTATTCGGCAGGTAGTTTCTGCAAGGCGAGAAGTGAATAAATGAGAAATTAGTGAAATGAAAATGCAGTGGGGCATTTGATATGTCTCATTGGGAAATGTTTGTGCCTCATTAGTTTGGGAGTTGTTTTCCAACCAAGTAATGAAAATGACAGGTCTTTTCTTTCTTCTCCTTGAACATGCGGACAACACTGCCAACTAAGAGTGAAGCTGATCCCCATTCTCCTTAGCAATGGAATTTAACAGGATGCAAATCCAGGAGGAAAACAGCTTGGTGTATTACGGGCAAAAAATGGATGCTTTCTAGATAATTACATTGTGCCTCTGCATCATTCTGCTGGCCACATGTTACACAGCCATCCATCGCCTATTCAATCAGTATTTCCTTCAATACGTGCAGTTACTAAATCAAAGCAGCTTTTAAAAACTGTATTTCCTGACAAAACTTCCTCAGGTTAATGCAAAAACTGGGTTAGCTAACGCAACAATGTAAAACAGGGGTCCTCAAATCACAGCCCGGGGGGGGGGGGCTGGATACACCCCTCCAAGGTTCTGGATCCAGTCCCTGGGACCAATTGCAGATCCCGCACCCCTTCTTTGAGAGCGAGCCAGCAAGCCTCTGCGACTGCTTCTATTGCTGAGGCAGTTCAAAGCGCTCCAGATGATTGGTGTGCTGGCTAGTGGGGCAGTTCAAAGGGCTGTGGCATGGTCCCCAACTCCCCCCACCTACTACCCAGATGTTCAGGGTGCAAGCTGCAGCCAAGCGGGGCACTTTAAAATGGGAGGGCCATGGCTGGAGCTGTGTCAAGTTTGCCCTAGAAAGAATCTGGCAGGGAAGCAGCTCTGTCTTGACTCCAAGACAGTCTGTCTTGACTCCACAGAGAGAGAGAGAGAGAGAGAGAGAGAGAGAGAGAGAGAGAGAGAGAGAGGAGGGACTGGGGCACTGGCACTGAAGTGGAAGGAAAAGTGTGTGTGTATGTGTATACATGTTTTTTGTGTGCATATATGGACATAAAGGACATATACGGAGGTGGATAACTCAGACAACAAAAATACAATCTCCACTAAACATGTAGGACTTGTAGAGAAGGCTCAGGGAAGGCCTCGCTCCATGTTTTAAGTCTCTAGGTGCCTTGGGGGGTATTTTATAGCCCATTTATTAAAAACCTAAAATCCCTGTGGGAATCCTTTTTATGGAGAATAAGAAATGATAAATTTTGACAAATTAGCCGGATTCATCAGAAAGCCTGATTTGTTTTTTCAATGTATCCCCATATATAATTAAAATTATTGAAGTATATAAAACTGGTTAAAATACCTTGAATTATTAAAAGCACATGAAATGTTAAATAGTTTAGTGAAGGCTTGGCCAAATGTCTATTGAGTCCAATGTGCAATATTTACTAGATCATCAAAGTCCCACTACCACTCTCTAGGTGCTTGCCTTTTCTAAAACTAGGTAAACTATATTCGGCTATACTCACTCAATCTATAATAAAGTTCAATTTATAATTTCTTGCCATTAAATTGTGTCCAACTTATGTAGGCTTTTCCATGGTTTTCTAGGTACAAAATATTCACAGATGATTTAGATGTTTTACCATTCCCTTCTTCTATAGGTGCTCTGGGACTATGCAGCATGTTCCAAATCATGTAGGCTAAAAGATTCACCTGGTGGGCCTGTCCCCACTATGAAATCTGTTAGGATCCAGTTAATGCTGTCCTTATCTTCGCTCTGATCTATTTTAAATCTTGGTACCTGTCTGTGAAAGCAGAACAAATAGCTATTTTTCACCTCAGTGATTTGTCCCCAAAATATTGTGTGCTCTGGCCTTCTGGCAAAAAGATATGGGCCAGCTCTTAAAGGGAAAGGATGGATTGTCTTAAGCAGAAACACAAGTGGACAAGGTCTTTCCCTTCATGCTATCAGAACACCATGTATTATAACTATATACCAGTGTGGACAGGCTCAAACCCCTAACCACTGGCTCCACAGATGGATACCTGACTCAGTATCAGTTAGCCATCAATGTTAAGCTACCAATGTTAACCTAATTAGCCTAGTACTTTCTGGCTCTGACTGGCTCCCTTTTTAAAAATATGTGTTACATTAGGCACTTTCTAGTCATATGATAAAAAACCAAAGTTACGGATTTTTATTAAGAGATCAGCAATTTCACTTTTCAATTTTTCAGAAACCTCTGATGGATACTATTTGTACCCACTGCTTTTATTTCTTCTCAGTTTGTAAAAGTAACAATTTGAAATGCAGCTCTTATGCCTCTGATTCTCTAATTGAAAAAGTGTCTTCAGGTATCAGTTCAGGTACTGGCATTTGAGTTATATCCTCTGTCCTGAAGACAGGATACAATTTTTTGAGCTTCCTTACAACCCCCTTATCTTCCTTTAGCACACACAGAAATCCTTGTAATCTCAACAACCATATTTTAGTTCCCCCCCCTGCTTTGCATATTTTAAAATAACTTGGTATTACCCATCTCAATGTAATATACTTCTCCACATTATTTTTTTATATATGTCGTTGTCTTCTAGTTCTGACTGACTGACTGACTGATTGATTCTTTTGCACAGTTCTCTTTTCTGTTTGTCTTGTTTGGACAAGACTTTCATATTCTGAAGGAAGCCATCATTTCTTAAACACTGTTTAAGAAGATTGTTCCTTGACTAGGCTGGTAATGTCTTCATTAGGGACAGGCATGAAACAGAAAAATAGTGTTTTCTTTTGTTTCGTTTCTAGAGTAGTTTTGTTTTGTTGTGTAATAAAATGAATTTTAAAGGAGTTTTGTTATAAAACAAAGCAAAATGAAACAAAACTTTTTGGAATAGGAAGCGGGCATTTTGGAATAGGTGAGCAATAGCGCTGCCATGGCTTCCCATTGATTCCAGTCAGAAAGGTGTTTTCCTAGGGGCACCCCCTTTGGAGCTGCATAACTCAGTTCTATGATCCCCAAACCTTTCCAAATTTCAGGGGGTAACCTAAAATCGCTAGAGGAAGCTAAGCTTGCCACTTTGGGGGTGAAACATGCTTTGAAAGTATTTTAGAGTGCATATTTTTAGAGTGCATATGCACTCTAAAATTTATTTATTTATTTATTTATTCTTGTACTTATTAACCACCTGATTTCCCCATAGGGAACTCTGGGCGGTGTACAACACGTCACCCAAACAGCGACTGCCCAACTACAAGATAAACCCCAGCAATAATAAACAACAAAGGACTAGGAAAATACAATCAATATACAAATACTTATGAGAATACAAAAAAAATCAGATAAAATAGACATAAGACTGCTGACCATGACAAAGTCAACGTCAAGATGACATCCGGCAAGAAGAACTGGTAAGACAAACTGGTGCCAGCAGTAAAGGAAAAAAAAAACTATTACAGTGTGCTCAGATGGTCCCGAAGCATTGCCTGAAGAGCCAGGTCTTTAAGGCCCTTCTAAAGGCTGGTAGTGACTCCGCCTGCCTAATCTCAGCTGGCGGCTTGTTCCAATCTGCCGGGCTGACTACCCAAAAGGCCTGGTTCCAGGTCAAAACCCTATGGGCATCTCTCGGTATCAGCACTCTGAGAAAAAGGGAGGACAAAGCTCTGGTTGGATGGGACGAGATTGATCTCTGTGAGATCCGGTCCACCAGATAGATAGGTCCCAAGCCATGGAGGGTTTTATAAACCCTCCATGGGGTTTTATAAACCCATGACCTAGAACCTTACCTGGTAAGCAACGGGTAGCCAATACAAGCAGGCCAGGATGGGGTGATACGGGCATATCTGCTCGCACCTACCACCAACCTGGCCGCTGCATTCTGCACCCACCGCAAACGCCGGATAAGGGTCAAGGGCAACCCCATGTATAGAGTGTTACAGTAGTCGAGTTAACCTGAGCTGATAAAAGGCTGACCTTGACACTGCCACCACCAGGGCTTCCAGGGACAAAGCTGGGTCCAGGACAATGCCCAGACTCCCTACTCGATCCACCAGCTGAAGGGTCAATCCCTCCAGACTGGGGAGAGGGCCATTGTACCCCTCCGGGGATCCCCCAAGGAACAGGACCTCTGTCAGTAAAATACTGATCCCAGGCATGTTTCACCTCCAAATAGCTCAGAGGTGGCCAAGCTTTGGCCCTCCAGAAGTTTTGGACCACAACTTCAATAGTCCTTTGTCATTGGCAATATAGGCTTAGAAATCTGGTAGTTGTGGTCCAAAACACCCAGAGAGTCAAAGTGTGGCCACTACTGCTCTAGCTATTTTAGGGAACCCATGAAATTTTGAAAGGTTTGGGGTTCAGGAAACAGAGTTATTAAGCTCCAAAAGGGGTGCAGGGGTACTTAATTTACAGCTTCCTCTCTATGGGAAAGCACGCCGATCCACACTCCTTCAATTAAGTACCGCCACACCCCTTTGGAGCTTAATAACTCCTTTGGAGCTTCAACATTAGCAAGTGCAGAGTGATGCATATAAACTGATGCAGTCTGAACTCTCTGCAACAAACCAGGAAAGTGACCTTGGTGTCCTGATGGACAGCTCAATGAAGGTGTCGAGCCAGTGAGCTGCAACAGTGAAAAAAGCAAACTCAGTGCTAGGGATCATTTGGAAGGGTTTAGAAAATAAGTCGGCAAGTGTCAATTTGCCTCTTTATAAATCTATGGTGAGGCCTCATCTGGAGTATTGTGTACAGTTCTGGTCACCATACCTCCAGAATGATATTATGGAAATGGAAAAAGTGCAGAGGAGGGCAACCAGAATAATTAGGGGAGTGGAACACCTTCCTTACCATCTGAGGTTACAACGGCTGGGCCTCTTCACTCTTGAATGACGGTGCCTAAGAGGTGACCTGATTGAAGTTTATAAAATCATGCATGGTGTGGACAAAGTAGATAAGGAAAAAACTGTTTTCCCTATCGCACAACACTAGAACTAGGGGGGACTCCATGAAACTTTTGGGTGCTAGATCTCAAACAAATAAGAGAAAGTACTTTTTCACCCAGAGGATCACTGGTCTGTGGAACTCCCTGCCAGAAGAAATGGTGACAGCTGTCAGCCTTGACAGCTTTAAGAAAGGATTGGACAAGTTCATGGAGAACAAGGGTATCAATGGCTATCATTATGGATGCCTAAGGAAAACCTCCGGGTTGGAGAGATACACAGGATATCTCACAATACCATTTGCAGGGAATCTTAAGCAGGTGAAGACATCTGCTTAGGAATACACTGAAGCAAATGGTGAGCCACTGTGTGAAACAGAATGCTGGACTGGATTGGCTGTGGCCTGTTCCAGCAAGGCTGTTCTTATGTTTTTATGTTTTTATGAAGTGACTCAACTCTGCTTTCCTCTGTACCTGAATGTTAGCCTTTTTGCGAGACACTGTGGAAGAGTTATATGGGAGGCATCTACAAGAAGAAAAATCATTCTCTTATGGGCCAGGTTTACAAGAGCTGGCATGAATGTATATCAGAGTTAGAGAGATGTCTGACTTTTGAAAGCTGTCACACTGCTGATGTTATAGGCTGGCCAGTGTTCTGTGCACAGAAATGCATTCAGCCATGCCGGCCACATGGTCACTGACTTGCACAACACTGGCTCTTTGGCTTGAAAACAGAGGTGAGCACTGCCTCTAGAGTTAGACACAACTAGCACACATGTGCAGGGTGAACCTTTACCTTTTTTATGTAAGACAGATACTTCAGGAGCTTCTGATATTTTTTTTTGAAGCAATCCTGAGATCTAGATAGAGACATACTTTAAAACACACAAAAAGCTACAGTTCTCAGATGGTAGAATGTTGGTGGTAGAATGTCCCTCTGCAACAGTTCTGTTTCTCTGATCTTCTCCTGAATGCTGGTATACCAACAACCTGGTGCCACATTTGCAATTAAATCCCGATCAACAGACATGGCCAAAACTATGAAAAGGGTTTTAGAGTCTGAGTCATATTACATTGCTACTGTTGTTTCTTTTTCCCTTTGGCAGTATTTTGTAACTGTCCATGCCTTACTAATAAATAATAAAAGTTTACACCCAGAAGAGAAAGGTAAGATATAAAGGGGGAGGGGGAAACAAGAGACTGTGGAAGCCAGGGAGAGAGTATAAATGCTTATGAAGGAGAACATTTCACTTCAAAGTGTGCAAGAGTAGCTTAGTTATTAGAACCTATTCCTCAAGGGTCTTTGCACTTTCTTCATTGGCAATCAGCTAAAGATGTTGATGCCAAGTACGAATTAAACATTCTATCTGCATTTTGTTGAAGCTGCCTTAAGTCAAAAATCCCCTGTCCCAATTTTCTCTGGCTGTTCAATGTTTGATAGAACAAGGAGACAAAACAAAACCAGACTGAAGTTTTAAATCAAACATAGGGATGTAGCTGTCTATCTTCCATCACCCGAGGTGTAGCTGACCAGCACATAGCCTCCGTGTATGAGTGGACATTTCCTACTGTTGTGAGAAGAAAGAGAAAGGAAGGCTTTTTTTGTCTGTACACCTTAACAAAATACTCTTTATAACACAATCCCTGTTGATTACCTTCCACATGGTTATGCAAACGCTGAAGAAACTGGAGAATACCATGCTATTCTTCCTGTTGTTTTATTGACTAATTTGGGCAAAGTCATGTGGTGATATTGATAGCACCAAGGAACTCTTGCATCTGAAGTGTGTTATGGTACAGTGCAATCATAAGTGACAAAGTAATATAATGTGACTGTATGTGAGGAAAAGCTATGATACCCAAGGGATATGATGATACAGTGTAATTGTAATACATATGTAATAAGAGATGATATAATCTGATGTGTGATGGGTAAGACCTGTCAGTCCTGGCAATACCTATCACCACAGCATATGATGAGGAATACTGGGATATCACAGAGGTAGGTCAGGAAAGGGCTGGAAGGAAAGCAAACACAATACATATCGAAACACCTTTGTCCTATGCTAGTGAGGCCTGGTATGTCATTTGGGACTGAGCAAAGAGATGGTTGTGTGGGCTTAAAAAACACTTCTCTCTCTCTCTCTCTCTCTCTCTCTCTCTCTCTCTCACACACACACACACACACACACACACACACACACACACACACACAC
>JAHTLZ010000129.1:77522492-77532941 GCA_023846285.1 Phrynocephalus versicolor | reverse complement strand
CACACACACACACACACACACACACACACACACACACACACACACACCAGCAGACTCCTCCAACTTTGCTTTCTCTGAGATTTACCTCTTCCCTAGCAGACCACAGTAATTTCCTGAGACGTCAGCTGGTGCCTGACATATAGGAACCTTACTCTTGATAATATATTCTGTAACTGATGCCTTTATAAGACTGAACTTTCCTGGCCTAGGTAAATGTGCCATGGTTCCTTGCTGTGGAGCTGTTGCATACATAAGACATGCTTTGCCTCATGACAGCCTCTGGCATCTGCAATTAAAGTTAAGATTTGCCTTTAGGGTATAAGTGGGATGCCACCGTTTTGTTCTGTAAATCACATTCTCACTTAAAAAAAAACCCCACACAAGTTGAATTTTGATCTAACTAGAAAAGAAGTCCAGTTGCCATGACTCATCTTCTGGATAACCTCGCTTGGATGACTGAGAATCTTCACAGGCAAGTCAATATGAGCAAAACATGAAGAAGTGCCAACCAACCGTCAATACAGTTGGCCAGTCTTTGGGTGAATAACATCTGAGGCTGCCCTGTAGCTGTCAGGGTAAAAGGGCAGTAAGCCAAACTGGAGAAAGGGTCTGGACAAAGTGTAATGTCTACAGTGAGCTAGGCTAGCTAGGCTGGAAAAAACTATTGCACTTTCTACCAATTTTCCCTGTGCAACACATATTTTTGGTACCTCCTACTAACCCAAAGCTCACTCAATTAGTTTTACAATTGCCCAAATCCTATTGTTTATGCACTCCATTGTGATTTGAGTCATATGCTTTGTGCTGGTGCACCAATAGCAGTAATATTCTAGCCAATGTATTTCTTTTCCAATAGCCAATTTTGTAGTCACTTGTTCAAAATCAAAATCAGTGGGAAACAG
The DNA here is from genome assembly GCA_023846285.1 of Phrynocephalus versicolor. NCBI lineage: Eukaryota > Metazoa > Chordata > Lepidosauria > Squamata > Agamidae > Phrynocephalus > Phrynocephalus versicolor. Next base: position 77,532,039 of record JAHTLZ010000129.1, on the reverse strand, counting down.
CTTTATTTTGCTAACTTTTAAAATTCTACACATATAACAGCAAATATGTACAGATTCTTCATTCAAATTTTGACCAGGAAGCCACTTTTAAGAGCTTGTCTAGAAATGCATGTTCATATTGTAAGCTGGATAGCTTACATTTTGAGTCAGAGCTATCCAAGTTGGATAACACAATTCCCTCTTTGTCCTAGAAAGGCAGGGTGTAACTCAGCCAGCCCCTGTAGCCTGCCAAAATGGTCAGTATAATCTTACAGGATTCCACTCCAAGACCATCAGAATAATCTTTGACTGGGTAAGTGCTTGTTTTGACATATAAAGCCCTAATTGACTTAGGACCTAGATACCTGAAGGACTGCCTCCTTCCATACGAACCTACCTGGCAATTAAGATTGAGCCGGGGGGGGGGCTCTTGAAAGAGCCATCCCTCAAGGAGGTGAGAGGGATGGCTTGTAGACATAGGGCCTTCTCGACAGCTGCCCCCAAGCTATGGAATGACCTCCCAATTGAGATCCGTCTGGTGCCAACATTGATTACGTTTTGATGCCAGTTAAAAAACTTCCTGTTTCAGAAGTTTTTTAATTAATACAATATAGACTGTGGGTCCTCTGATGACAATTTTAGTGTAATGTTTTTTTTTTTTTTTAATAATTTTATTATAAAACAATTCACCAACACCCCAGACAAAAACAGTGACCCCCAGGCATCTGATACATTGGATATACATTGATAATAAAACAAATTCAAATTAACAATTTAACCATATGTACATCTCTATATAAATTAACAATTGACAATCTGCAAGGTTTACTTAGCTTTTAACGTTTTAATTACCCCAAATTGGTCAAACATACTCATATAATTCAATAACTTCTCAAACCATTCCTTTTCTTTCTCATTGACCTTAAACCCTTTCATTCTGCGTATCTTCATGGTTAGGTATTCTAAAATTATAATATTATTTAATTTCTTCCTCCATTGATTCACCCCTAGCTCTTCTGCATTTTTCCAATTACTCGCTATAACCTGTCTAGCTGCAATTACCATCAGGTTTACCCATTTACATTCCTCTTTTGTTTTTAACTCTGTGCTACCCAGGTTAATGAGAACCATTAATTTAGATATTTCCACTTTCCTTCCAACAATTTTTGATATTTCTTTTCCAATCTGTCTCCAAAAATTATTAACTAAAGGACAATCCCACCACATATGACTGTAGGTTCCCATTACTCCACACTTCCTCCAGCAATTTTTACTTCCTAACTTTGTGATATGATACAACCTTACTGGTGTATAATACCATTTTTGTATCAGCTTCAACCCCTGCTCCTGGATTATCCTGGAAGTCGTAACAAAGGGTGGTTGTTGAAAAATTCTATTCCAATCTTCATCTAAGATTGGTTCCTGGATATCTTGCTCCCAATATTCTTTTAAACTTTCCTTTAGTGATTTCCCCATATTTAATAAAATCTTATACAATTTTGAAACTATTTTTGTCCTATCTATCCTGTATCCTTTCACTAATTCCTCGAAGGGGGTAATATTTCTTTTACCACAATTTTTAACTTCATTCTCCTTCAACAAGGAGGAGATTTGTTTTTTTTGTAACCAATTAATCTTATTCCAAATTCCACTTTCCTGTTCCATCATTTTTTCTGTTTCCCAGATTTTATCCATATTCTGGATTGAAATCTCTTTCAATTTATCCCCTACCTCTTTTGGGATGAGCTTCCTTAATGGGGCAAATTTATCATAATACCATAGTTTGGTAAGTGGAGAGAGGTCAGGAAAAAGCTTTTTTTTCCACTTCTCCCATACCAAAAGAGGCCCCATAAATGTTGATAATTTTTCTTCTTTTCTTTTCTTTATCCTCCTTTCGAAGATTCTTATTTTCCCTCCAACTGCTTCCAAATTCTCCTGCTCTATACATCCCAAATCTTCCCCCTGTTCTCCCTCCAACCAAATCATAAGATGTCTCAGCTGATAAGCTTCATAATATAAAATCAAATTGGGAATCCCCCATCCTCCATCCTGAATCTTATGGTACCTATATATACCAGCTGTCCTTGGTTTCTTGGATGCAAAAACAAATCTATCTATTGACCTTTGCCACCCCTTCAAGATCCGTTCTGGTATGTGCCAAGGCAACACATAAAAAAGGTAAGTTAATCTAGGTAGCAAAAACATTTTAACTAAAGCAATTCTTGTGCTAATTGAATCCTTCCTTTTCTCCCATGTTCTCAGCTTTGATTGAATACTACTCCAAATTTTTTTATAATTATGTTCAAATATTTTCTTCACATTTTTAGTTATCATTACCCCTAAATACTTTACCTTCTTATTTGCTATAGGAATACCCAATGATTTAGAGGCTTCTAACTGAGTTTTAGGTTTCACATTTAAGCACATCATTGATGATTTAGAAAAATTAACTTTTAACCCTGATATTTTTTCAAATCCTTGCAAAGTTTCTTTTAATGGCACAATTGCAGTCCCCAGGTCCTTAACTGTCACCATCATGTCATCTGCATACATTGTAAGAAGCTCCCCTTCTTCTCTCCCTTTCCCTGATGTTTCAAATCCTTTAATCTCACTATTCTTTTTAAGTTTAATTGCTAATGGTTCTAATGCTAAAATAAAAAGCATGGGAGAAAGTGGACAACCTTGCTTTGTACCACTTAACACTTGGACATACCCCCTTTCTGACCCACCAATTCCTATCATAGCTTTGGACTCTGTATATATTGCCTCAATTATATTTTGAAATTTTTCTCCAAATTTATACTTTTTAAATATATATTTCAAATAATTCCAATCCACCGAATCAAATGCTTTATAAATATCTAATGACAGGAGAGTAAGAGGCAGATCCTTATTTTTTGCTAAATATACCATACCCATTACCTTCCTAACTGCATCCACCAAGTACTTCTGGGGCATAAACCCATATTGATCTTCTCCCACTAATTGTGCAATACATTTTTTTAACCTGGTTGCCATAACTTTAGCAAATATTCTATAATCCATATTTGTAACAGATATTGGCCTATAGGAGTCTGGCAGAGTGTGATCTTTTCCCGGTTTGGGAATCAATACCAACCTTGATTCCAACCAGGTAGGTGGAGTTGGAGCTCCATTCAAAATACTTTGGTACAATACAGTCATATGTGGCACCAATATATCCTTAAAATGCTTGTAATACACCGCATTAAACCCATCCGGTCCGGGTGCTGATTGCACATTCATAGAATCAATTGCTGTCCTAACTTCCTCCTCTGTTATATCTTTATCTAGTTCCCTTCTGTTTTCTTCACTTATTTTGGGGAGCTCCAATCCCTCACAAAATTCATCAACCTCTTCTTCCTTAATTCCTTTATTTGCATACAGTCTGTTATAAAATCCTAAGAAGGTCTCCAATATCTTCTTAGGATCTGTTTCCAATCCCCCCTTATTATCTCTGATAGCCCTAATATTTTTCCTCACCTGATAATTCCTAATTTTATTTGCTAATATTTTTCCTCCTTTTCCTTCAAATTCATAATATTTTTGTTTGCTATACCACATCTTTAATGTGGTTCTATTAATATCTAAAACTTTCAACTCTTCTCTTTTTTGGTCTAATTTTTCCCTATCCTTCTTTTGCTTAGATTTCCTGAATTTTTCTTCCAATAATTTAACTTCTTCTTCTACCTCCTTAATCCTCCCATCTTTTCTTTTTCTTAAAATTGCCAGACTCTGGATGCATTCTCCTCTAAGTACAGCTTTCATTGCTTCCCATTTTATTGCTAATGAGATATCTGGGTCTTGATTCTCCTCAAAATACCTTTCTACTGCTGTTTTAATTTTCAATTTACTCTGTTCATCTGCAACCAACCAAGGGTTAAACCTCCAAGAGTAAGACCTATTAATATGACCTATTTGAAGATAAGCAGATATGGGGGCATGGTCAGTAATTTTAATCATTCCAATATCCATCCCCTTCACCCAATTCCTAGCCTCTTGCGATATTAAGATACCATCCAATCTTGAAAATGTTCCATGTGGGCTAGAGTAAAATGAATATGAATAATCCTTAGGGAACAACTCCATCCATAGTTCCAATAATCCAAATTTCTCACATTGTTTTTTAAACCTCAAAACCTTATTCTTTTTGGTGCTGTTCCCCCCTTGCAAATTGACATTAAAATCTCCCCCAATAACTTTTGTATAAGGCGAGAATTTATCAAGCTTCTGTAAACACTTATAAAGAAAATCCAGCTGGTGCTTGTTTGGGAGGTAAATTGATGCTAATGCTACCGGCTCTCCTTCCAAGCAACCTTGAACAAAAATAAACCTTCCGTTCTTATCTCTTAACACTTTATTCTCCGCAAAGTCCACCTTGGAGCTAATTACTATTCCCACCCCTCTACTTTTTGATGTTCCAGGAGCCATAAACTTTTTCCCTCTTCCAAAGCCAGGAAAATTTACCTCCCTCTCCCCACCATTATATGATTCTTGCAGAAAAACAACATCAGCCTTCAGTTCCTGAATATACTTCCCAATTCTCACTCGCTTCACCTGATTACCTAAACCTCTAACATTAAGAGTTGTACATATAATATTCACATTCTTCATTATGTCTTTCCCAACCATCTTACTTCTCTGTTTCCTTCCATTTGTACCATAACAGCCTGGAGATAAACCCAACCCCAACCACCATCCCACTCAGCTCTACTGTGAACCCTACGCTTCCATCCCAACACAAAGGTCCAGGTAAAAAGAACAAGAGAAAGGGTGTATGCCATATTGCTGGGCATACCTCTTGCACCTGGAGCACGACCCAATATCATTCCATACATTCTCACATTTACTCCTCCAACCGCTCCTCTCCTCTGTCTTCTTACTACTTTCAGACCATCCATATCCACACACACACAACACACCCTAAACATATTCATTGCTCTACATTCACCCCCACTCACTCCCCTACTTGCCCCCAGCAACATAACATACCACACCAAAACTATTCCACTATCACTCATCCAACCCACACTCACTCCGATATTGGGGAGGGGGTAAGATGGAAGGGAGCTTGCAAGTTCCCCTAAACCTGAAGAGGGAAAGAGACAAAAAAAAAAAATCAGCCCAGCTGAGCTGCTCCAGTTCTTCTTCCTATTTTCCTCCTTCTTTCTTCTTTACTTCTTCACTTCTTATATTTAGCCCTGTCTCTAAGGTCCCAGGATTTTTTCTCAGTCTGTTTTTCTTTCTTCTTTTTCTTCTGCCCTTGAACCTGAAATTGTTCAGTCTCTTCTCTTAAGTCATTTTCTTCCTCGGAATTAGGAGTCTCTTTAAAATCCTTTGGCAACTGCAATCCCACATGGTTAAATAGGACCACCATCTGCTGTTGATCTTTGGCAATCAATGTCTCTCCTTTATACTGCATTCTCAAAGCAAATGGTGCTATTCTCCAATTATATTTAATGTCCTTCTCTTGCAGCACCTTAGTAAATGCCCGTATATTCTTTTTCCTTTTAATTGTTTCCTGAGACAGGTCATCATAAACCATCACTTTCTTGCCATTATACACCAATTGATCAAGTCTATCCAAAGCTTTCAGTTCTTTGAAAACCTGCTCTCTCTGTGTATATCTTCCAAAGCACATGACAACATCCCTTGGCCAAACTAGTTCATTTCTTTGCTTCCCAACTCTATGTATACGGTCAAGTGAGTCTTTGGAGATTCCCATATCCGGCAACAACTTAGCCATCCACTCAATAACTTTGTCCATGTCTTCTGACTCTGGTACATTTTTTAAACGTAAATTCGACCGTCTGGCTCTATTTTCTAAGTCCATTAACTTATCAGAAACATACTTATTGTGCATTTCCAATTTCCTGGTCTGCTCTTGCAATACTTTAATTTTCTGTTCGTTTGCTTGAGCTATTTCCAAGGTAGTATTAAGAGTCTCTGCCATAAGTTCCACTGAGTTGGCTAGCTTAGAAAGTTTGTCTTCAACTACCTTTGTGATTGCCTCAGTAATGGTGGTTTTGGCTTCTTCCACTGCTTTTTTAATTTCTTTTTGAAAGTCCTTAAGGTTAAATACCTCCATCTCACTTTCAGCCTCCGAGTCTGTAGCCGCCATTGCTTTCACTTCCAAGCAGCACACAGAAGCAAATATTTCTCTTGCTCCAACTCTTATCAGTATTGAAGACGCTTCCTCCTCCACCTCCCCGCAGACCAGGTCATAAACTTATCAGGGCTTTGTTATTTTTCCAACCTTATCATCAAAAGGAAGGAGTTTCTTATCCTTTTCTTCACATTTCACCGGGAGCTCAGCAGAGACGCGTCTTCCCTCTCAGCCAAGCATGCCACGCCCCCCTTTAGTGTAATGTTTTTAGTGTAAGGTTTTTATAATTGCTTTGCTTATTTATGGATGTTGTATTTTTAACTATTTTAAACTGTTTTAATTATTTTGATTGTAAGCTGCCCAGAGACCTTTGGGTAGTGGGCGGCATATAAGTTGAATAAATGAATGGATGAATGAATGGATGGATGGATGGATGGATGGATGGATGGATGGATGGATGGATGGATGAATAAATAAATAAGAACCCAGAGGCTAGTTCCTACAACTCTTCTCTGTTTCTGCAAGCAAACATTACTACAACTTTGTTTTGCTCCAATAACCAGTCTTATTTTTCTGATTCACAGTGAGCATAATATGCATCCAAGGAATAAGATCTCTGACCTTGCTACTAGTTCATTTTCTTTTGCACCCAGATGCAAGTGGTACAGAAACCACCCATGAAATGCTTGCAGTTGGCTGTGGTGTTTATTCCCAAGAAATTGCAGTGGCTAAGTTTACAGGATGCAGAAAATGCCAGACACAGACTTGGTAATCTGCATTTATACAAATCTTACCCATAACTGGGGGCACACCTCCAAGCAAGGATGCGCATACCATTTAATATTCAAGGGTGCTTATTTCTTTTTAAGAAAGCTACCATAAGTACAACATTGTTTCCCATTTCCTTTTCTAGCTTCCTCTTGCTGCTGCTGCTGCATTCAAATTTCACATGTTGAAAGCAAGCGTTCATAAGAAAGGCTCTTTTGTTCAAAGAGTAGGACATCTCTGTGATGAAAATGCATTGGCAGATACATTAAATGTCATATTGCAAGCACCATCACACCACGTACGATTGGTAATACATTTTCTGTCCTCTAGACAAAAAAAGAGAATGCAGACAGAGGCTTTCATTTCGCTGTGAATGGCCCCGAAGCACATGAATAGGAATTCACTGTTATGATATTGCAACATTTGTCCCTCACCCCTTATTCTTCTGCCAACTGTGATATATTCAGTGGATTGAATACAGTGAATGATAAAAAACCAAGTATATAAAGCCTAGATTGGTTGACAGCATCAAAAGTAGCTCTCTTGCCTTTTGCAGATCTATGGGTTTTACAGTTTGAGTACATTCAGTTCAAGAAGCACACCTAAACTAACCCATGAGAAGAGGCCATAACTGTGAGAAATTGCCTCATTTCTTGTTCTGTAAAGTGTATCGCATTTCAAAAAGCAACAGAATTCTCACTGTGTAGAGATCTAGCATCTCAGGGAGATAATGTACAAATGAAACCATTTTTCTCTTTATTATGACCTACTTTCCTAATGCTTTCCCCCTAACATTCCAGGAACAGCATGCATTAGTGTATGCAAATTTTCAATAGTGGCCAGAATCCTATTGTCAGTTTTTGAGTGCATTAAGGAAATTATATATCACAGTGACAAAATTGCTGTTTTTTAATGAGGTACCAATTGCATTCATATGTACAAGCTTGGTTAAGACGCAACATATGTAATGTCTCTTACTCAAGCATAGATCAACAATGGGATATATTATAGCGCTTTTCACATCTTTGAAAGGCTGAAAGAGAGGAGAAGCAGCATCTGTTCTTGATAGTCCCAGAGTGCACAGCACATCACGATGGTCTCAAGTAAGTTACAGGAAGCCAGAATTTGACTGAATAACTGGTAGGGCATGGAACCAATTACCTTAGGACAGGGGTCTGCAACCTTTAAGACATAAAGAGCCACTTGGACCCGTTTCCGACGGGAAAAAAAAAACCTGGGAGCCGCAAAACCATTGCGACATTTAAAACAAATATAACACTGCAGATATATTTTCCCCTCCCCTCGCTCCTGGCTTTTTGAGCGCTCGCAAGCAACACACTCCCTCGCGCGCTCCTTGGACATGCTGCGCCCCGGCGCCGGGCTCAGGTGGGGTGGGAAGGAGCGCCAGCGGCTGCGGCTCCTCCGGGCACCCCCGAAGGGCTTCTGAGAAGGAAGCCAATGAAAGTTGCTTCTTCGGCACTTCGGGCACTGGGAGAGCGAGCAAGCGGGCGAGCCCCAGCCGCCGCCGCCTCCCCCCACCCCGCCACCCTGTCCCCGAGGGTTTCCATCGAGGCGCGCACCTGCCTCAAGTTCTCCCACACACGCAACTGGGGTGGCTGCGTGTCCACCAGCCTCGGGGAGGGCTGGGCTGGGGGGTGGGTGGGCGCGCAGGAGGCACGTTCTGTGTGTTGGAATGGAGCGGAAGGCAGCTGCTGGCGGGCTTTCGGAGAGAGCGAGAGCGAGAGCGAGCGAGACAAGCAGGCAGGCGCACAGGCGCTCGGCTCGGCTCGGCTCAGCTTCTCAAGCCAGGTGGCACGCCGTTGGCCTCCCTGGGCGGCCAGGGGCGCTTGAACAACTTGAGCCCGGCGCCCCCACCCCGCCGTCGAAACCGTCTGACTCCAGGAGGGAGCCACTGGAAGTCTAATAAGAGAGATTCCTCCTCGGGCGAGGGGGCGGGCTCGAACTAGCTGTCACGCCCTGTCCCTCGACTGCCAAGTTGATCTCGCACAGGAAAAAGAAAAGCCGACCCTCCGTTGCTTCTCGCCTCTCCGCTGCCGCTGCCGCTCCCCCCTCCCCACTCCCGCCGCCACCAACCCCTTGCTTGTTGGGCCAGAACTGACAGCACCGGGCAAGGAAGCAGGGCGGTGGTGGTGGCGGCAGGGGGTGGTGGGGAGAGAGAAGACTAGCCGTGGCCCCCTCCCCATGCCACCTTTCTTGAGGTTCCCATTCCGCCCTCGCTGCCTTCTGCCCAGATCCTGCAGCCATGGTCTGACTCTCCCCCCCACACACACTCCATCTCTCCCTCCTCCTCCTCCTCCTCTCGCCCCCACCCTCCATGGAGGAGGGAAGCGCAGCCCGAGTGCGTCATGCCCACACCGCTTCCACTTTTTTGGGGGGGCAGTTTTTAAAAATCTTCCAAAAAATAGTACAGGAGGGAGAGGAGGGGAATTTCTAATCTCTCTCTCTCTTTCGCGGAGACACGCCACGCATGCGCCCGCTCCCCGGCGTTTTTGGAGCTTCATCCCAGCAAGTTAGTGCAAAGCCGTAGTTTTTTGGGGGGGCTGTAGCGAAGCAAAAGGAGAGAGAGAGAGAGAGAGAGAGAGATGCCAACTGCACATGTGCAATGCTTGGAAGGGGAAGGGGGGAAGGAAGGAGGGTTTTCTCTTCCTCCACGTT
>JAHTLZ010000129.1:77480228-77510216 GCA_023846285.1 Phrynocephalus versicolor | reverse complement strand
CCAGAGCTAAGGGAGAGGATTTAATTCTGAGGATCATTAGTGATCTGTAGGCCTTTAAGGCCCAACTCCCTTGTACCCACATGGGTCTGGTCAGTGATGTTGCCACAGCGGGTGTGGCCGGGTGCCCGTATCCCAGTGATGGTGGATCGGGACATGCAATTTTTAAATCGAGAAATAGCTGCTGCTATGCGCCAGGGCCTCGGCTCTGTGATTATTTACCCGGACATACAATTTTCACAAACTAAGCTCTTTAGGAGTGATGGTAGTCATCTGAACGAAGCTGGCTTGGATATCCTTTAGCTGGATTTGGGATGGGCCTTGTGCCATGCTAGATGGCTTGGTGGCGGGCAAGGAGCATGTATAGCAGCTCCTTTGCCGTGGCGGGTAGTGCAACTAAAATGGGGCCAAGACTGTGACGTCAAAACTGAAAATGCACCTTGGACAGGGAGCAGGGCAGCTGTACAATAGAGAATATCAAATAATAACATCCTATAGGTAAACCCCACAGAATGAAAGTAAATTAAAAGATCATAAAGTCACTGAGCTCGTACGGCTGCCCCAAGTAATATGCTGACCTAGTTTTGGCTGGGAGGGCTGCTTCCTTTGAACAGCACCCCCCGTACTGGGTCACAACATGGCGTCACACTAAAACAACATCTGTAGGCTGAAATATAAGTTGCACTACGGGAGGCCCATCCCTCGGCTACAACTATTTAGTTACAGCTTCAGTACAGTTAATAATAAAGTGCATAAAGTTATTAATAAAGTTGTGGCCCGATTTAAAACCCAATTATCTGTGTGGACTCCTTATTTCGGGACTGGGGGGACAATGAAATTATGTAAGATTTGGAAGGGTAAGTGTGCATCCAAATATTTTTTCAGTGATTTGCATCCAGTGTTTCAAGAAGCAGCTTAACTTGGGCCTTATATGTACATGCCCTTTAACAAAATTCATTAGGATCCTTACTGTACAGACATATTTGCTCTGCTGGGCATGACTGAATGAGAATTAGATTCTGTTAGAGTTGGGCACGAATCAAAAAACCAATTGCGATATTTCTGATTGATCAAAAATCTGTTGTTTCATATTCATTCAAAGCAAGAATCCCAACAATTGTGAAGCAATAAATGTTTACTGTTTTTTGATTCATTCATTTTCCAACCCCTTTTTGTACCTTTTTGAACCACCTTGCCATCTGCATCCTCCACCACTTTCCTGGGGACAATCTGCTTTTTGTGGGTGTATAACTCAGACATCATAAACACATTTGCGTCTACATGCTTAAATGTAAGAGTAGAAAACATGCTAGAATATGGCAGGGTTGTTTCTTGTTCCTTTAGTTTGTTGGTTTCTTGTCTGATATGCTAGAGACATGTTACAGAAGTTGCATAAGCAACAATGGAGAATACAGCCCTTGGTAGCTCACTCTCATTTGCCAGGTGAGTACTTTTGTATTGGCTGCAGATCCTTCACCCTGTTCTGAGAACTCATCTTGACGACAAACAAGGTGTTGTTGGGTTGTCTTTATAGACCTACCAATCACCACACTGGTCGAAGGATTCTGGGAACATCAGGCTAAAAAGTTTCCATTCCATTTCCAAACAATCCTATTCATACCCAACATCAATGTGGGTGGGTATGAAAATACCAGTTGCTTATGTGAGCTGCAACATATGTTTGTGTGTGGATTCCTGGCGCGCCAGTTGTCTCCATCTGAATTCGTGGTATCTGAATTCCCTCTCTTCCTAGTTCCATTGTCTAATGATGAAAATTGATGGGCTGCCAGTGAACTGCCACATTAACTATTGCTGTTTGTTTTTTGGCATATATTCCAAAGTGTAATAATAGTGTGGAGAAAATCTAGATGCCCAAACACAGGACAAATATTACAGTCTGTCTTGCAGTTTCTCTTCCAAACATATTGCAAACATGGATAATCAATGGCTGTAAAAGACATTAAGATTTGGCAGATCACCAAAGCTGTATATTGCAAATGTTCAAATCTTTAGCAAAGATGGAGACATATGTGGGAAAAGGGAATAAACTGGTCCCATCACATTGCTGCACCATGGCAGCTATACCCTCTCTGTGCACTTTAGCTTCAGGGATGATGTATCACATTTCATACGTCATTAAGATCCTGCTACCCTGTAAAGTTACTGTGACCATATAGCATTATGCTAAATGGTGAGATGTGAATAGAGAGGAAAGGTGCAATTAGATAATGGAGAAAGATACAAGGGATAGGTGAATTTTTGCTACAGTTTAGTAGCTAAATTCAGGTTGAGTTAAGGAAGCTTTGGGACCTGTCAACTTAAAATGTGTTCCACGCTTAAAACAACAGAGTTCATTTTCATTAAAACAGTGAATTTAAGTAAGACCTGAATAATGCATTTGTACATGGTGGGAAAGGTAATTGCAGTGACTGGATGCCGTTCCACTGGGGTCATTTCATTCCAAAAGCACAGAGAAAGGATATAGCAAAGGAGCCTTATGGAAGAAGCTTTACAAGTAGATGAGCAAGCATCGCAGAACACTGAATTTTTACACTGTCAATATACAACCAAATCAAAGTCCGCAATGAAGTGGGTCTTTCTTCCTAGGTGCCATGGTTAAGGGGCACTTGAGAAATGTGTAGAATCCTGAGCTTGCCTCCACCTGCCAGTGGGATGGGACTGGATTGGGCTAAACCTCTTAGCGGGGCTGATGTGCCATTTGGTGTGATCCTGGCATCCAAAATGGTCTACAAACCTCAGGAGACTCTATTTGGTCTGCAGCAGCCTGCTGTCACTCTGCCAAAATTGTGAGGATCTTTAGGAAAGACATTGGCCTCAGTGGAGAGCCCAAGGAATTGGGGAGGGGAGCATTTATTAGGGCATCATATCGTGCCTATGTTGCATCACTTTTTTTTAAAAAAATGGAAAGCTTTCTTACAAAAGCTCTTATTTGCCTTCACCTTAAAAGTCTAGTTGAGAGCCTGCCCCCAGGACCTTTTAGAGAAAACCAAACAAAAGCTTCTGAGAGTAGGTTTTCCATTTATCTTACAGTAGCAGCTTAACAGTAGCTGCTTAAGGTCCCGGTCTCACAACTGTTTTGGTGCTGTGTTTGCTGTGAATGACTGCGCAGAAAAAGATCGTGCCTCCACTCCAAGGCACAGCATTTTGGCACCCTAGTTGACCACGCACCCTGAAGCGCACTTTAACCGCATCATAATATACCACCACTAGGGGTTCGATCAAATTACTCCTCTTAATGATGCACAGTTTTTACCACAGCAATTGCAGTGTGAGCGGTGAAAATTCGCACCATTTCACTCCCCCCTTTTTTCTGCCTGTTTCTGCTGACCTACTTTAATCAATTGCTGGCATTTTGGTAACTGAGCACTTCTTCAAGCTGCAAATTACCTGGTACAGTGACCAATGGTAAAGGAAGTGAGAGATGGGAGAAAAACAAAGGAGTTACTATAAAGGCGCTCTTTTTTTTTTTTTAAAGTCCCCAACGCTGGGGGCTTTTTCCCCTACTACAGCTGAGAGGTGCTGGCTTAGGGCCAGCTCCTCTCATCAGAGAGGTACTAGCTGCTGCAGCCCTTGTATTATTTTTTCCTCCTAGTCCTGGAGAAGAGAAGACAGCTTCAAGGTAGGAGGAAGGGGGTGGGGAAAATGAAAAACAAAGTGAAACAAAACAGGAATTTGTTTTCCGTTTCGTTTCGTTTTTCTTTTGATGGGTTGGATCGTTATCCGTTTTGTTAGGTACCGTAATGGATAATGAATAATGAAATGAATTAAAAATTCATTAAAAATGCATTGCATGCCTATCTCTATTTATGATCACTGATCAGTGGTCCAAAGAGCAGGCTAAAAGGCCATCCGATTACATTTATATCCTGACTTTCCTCCAAAAAACTTAAGGCACTGTTCTCTATGTTTTCCTTCCAAGCAGAAATGTATACATTTCCCAAATGTATTTTCCATAATACATGGATCTATTTACAGTTTTTCTATGTTGTACAGTTTTGTACACATTTTCCCATTGGCTGAAGCATGTTTGCTCAATTTTTTCAAGGGACTTAAAAATAATTATCCCTATCTTTAAATTTGGTTTCTTTGAAATGCCATAAAGGCATGCAGATTTCAAAAGCAAGATGCCCTTTGGCTTGGAACAAGTATCAGAGGATGCAAAATAGACAAGCTCAATGAGATTCCTGAAACTACCAAAATTCTTTTCTGTTCTTCACACATGTAAAGAAGAACATCAGAAGAACTATATTGGATGAAACCAAAAGTCAGTTTAGACCAAGAAACAGCAGAAAGTAGATCTGGGTCTGCTAGGTATTCTTATTTGAGAAGGATTTCTGGTTCCCCATTGTTTAATAATTCCTCTGGATGTACTAGCAAACCTCTTGGAGACTTGCAGTATATGAGTAATTGATAAGTCTCTGGTCAACTTGCAGGAGACTAGCACTGGCTATAATTCCATTCACGGATCCACATGATGTAAGTTTAATGATGTCATTAGCCATGAGTTTTGAGAAATAATTTTTTCCCATCCCCTTGAGATGGGGGTCAGGGAACCCATTCATGTGAGTATTGAAAACCCCTCTCTCAACAGAGGTGGGTAGTCTATCTGCTACTTATCAGGCAGTAATATCAACAATCCTCAGACAAATCAAAAATACTTCACACCTCCACCACCAAAGCCATAGCTAATGACCCATACTTAATGAGTGTTGGGAAGGTTAAAGGTGGGCCTTTCATGCACCTTAGGACATTGTCCACCTAATGAGCCTACTGAGACTACTGCCCACCTAACAAGCCTATTCAGGCCATTGTCCATCATATGAGCCTATTTCAGACCAGGGTCACATGATGTCAAAGTGAACTATAAAAGAGAGGATTCACAACTAGCTTTCCTCAGACTGATGAAGCTGTTTGGATGAGCAGAGAAGTTTCAATCTCTCAAGAAAAAAAGTTCAGTTGCCATGACACAACTTCCACATCCCTTTGATAAACAAGTTTTATTTAGTTTTAATCTCTCTGAGATTCTTGTGGGATCCCTTTTATAATGGGCTGAAAGATGGCTAGGGAGGTCTTTAGATTCCAAAAATTGCCATCACTGGGGTGGTCTTAGTGCCAAGATATGAGTGCAACAGGTCACTTTCATCTTTTTGCATATGCGCCTTAACATCTGGTTTCCCAAGTGGGACAACCTCAGGTCATGTGTCTATCTAAGAAATTGCATCTCCATTCACCACAGTTTTTGACTGGATAACAATCATCTTAGAGCAGTGATGGCGAACCTTTTAGAGACCGAGTGCCCAAAATGCAATTCAAAACCCACTATTATTTTTTTTGGAAAGTGCCAATATAGCAATTTAACCTGTGTACAGGTGGCTATGAAGGGGTGATGTTGGGTGCCCACAGAAAGGGCTCCAAGTGCCACCTTTGGCACCCGTGCCATAGGTTCGCCATCACTGTCTTAGAACTTCAGAAAGTACCAAAATTGATTCATAGTGTCCCTTCCCACTGGAAGGGACACTATGAATCATCAAGTTTAGCTCCTATCAAGGGGTCACAGCAAAGAATCAAATGCTCAACCTCTACATCTGCAGCTAGATCTTTAAACCACTAAAACCCACAGCAATTAATCCATGGGTGTTATTATCAGTATCTAAAATCTGAAAGGGATTGCTCTCGACATATTGTAGCAAATTTCATTTGGTCAGTAGGATATCAGCATCAATTCCAACTGGAAAAGTATTATTAATGGATCCAATTAGTGACTTGAACATCTCTTTTATGTATTTAATTAGATAATTGGAACTCTGCTGAAATCCATAATTTTGATATAGGCCATTTGCACAAGGAATCTTATTAGCATTTAGTATTCTCCCAGGATGTATTTGGTTTCTGAAAATGAGAATTTGTTCATTGTTTATAACTATGATATTGATTGGCTATATATGTCACTAGATATACCTGCTCTATGTGTGATGTCCTTTGGCATTCATCTATGTAATTCCTTTAACCATTTTTCACACGCTTCATATAGCTGATCTTGCAGTATGAATGAGGATTCTTTAAAACTGTTGATTATTTTTTTGTTATTGTAGCATGTAAATACCCATTAACAATTCATGGAATCTTAAAAGGGTGAGAAAACAGATTAATGAGCTAAATATTTCTATAGGAATCCTTCCCTGTGAGAGTGCATTTGTCAAGGAAAGCAGAGGAGAGTCTGTTGGAGAACACACCAGTATAATTACATTTTTAATTGAAGGGTGTATTTAACCTCTGTGCAAAACAAAACAGTTCATGTGCTGGTGATCAGCTTTATTGAACCACTAGATATAGATTTCTTCCATGGCATGGTTTCAGACCTCCATTACCATGTTTGAACTGCTGAATCTGGGAAAAGCTACATTGTAACATATTCACATCACCCACCTTAAAGCAAGCTTTCCTTGGTGCCTTGAGATATTTTTGCACTGCAGCTTCCAGTATCCCTGATTTTCTGGGACTGATGAGAGCTGTACTCTAAATCACATTGAGTGGCCCAGGCTAAGGAGGAATATTTTCTAAGAAACATAGACGACATATATCTATGTGCATTAACATAAAACGCAATGGGATAGGGAACCAGTGGAACCAGAACAGTGAGGTGGGAGGATTGAGAAGTTTTAGTACCCATAGAATCTGAAAAGGAACAATTTAACAAATAAGAAGAAAACCAAGTGCTAGCCCTTCTGCAGACAACTTCAACAATTCCACGGAGTGGTGATGAGTCTTCCACAAGCCCAAGCAGCACCCTAAGGTCTAGAAAAATTCCCACATCATGCCTACTGTAAGGTAAGACTCTTAGTACAGGCACCCTAGGAACTGCTGTGTTTTGCTGCCCGTTGGGTGGGAAACCCCTGAAACTATTTGTCTGGAATTTGTCAGGAATAATCATTTCTGCTGGAGTGCTGTGTTTCAATATTTTATGCATATCCCCGATGAAAGAAAAAAGTTACCTTTGGCTTCAACTGTTCAACTCTAGCCAATCTATATCAATAAAACTGTGGAATTAAGAGTTCTGCTCCAATTCTATGTATACAGTACATGCAAGTAAGTCTCATTGGGTTCCATGAGACATACGTCTCAGCAGAAGAAAATAAAGATGAATTATTACTTGACCTTCAATGCTCCCCTTATCCCGGCTCATGGTTCATGCCAACTGTTTTTCTCTTATCTGTCACAGAAGTTCCCTTTAAATCTTTTCCCCCATTTATTTTTGTTGAGAACACCTGCCTTTTATCTCAATAGGCTTTTTATCTTCAAACATTTAAACAAGCTGCCAAGTTTTTTAAATCTAATTAATAGATGCAAGAAGATTACACATCAGAAGGTACATCAATAACTGGGAATTCCTTAAAGAGAAAGGCTATCTAATAGGTATAACTGAGTGTTTTCCCCTCAAGGGAATATTTTGGTCATTGCAGAGGAGTAGGCCAATTATTATATGCTGTAGGTAAATGATAGATAGCACTTGGGGGATGGCTGTACACTTGTTTTTCAAGTGTATTGCTAGAAAATTACTTCAAAAATGTAGAAACATAACAATTTTTCTAAGATTGAATTCTGTGTAATCGTGGAAAGACCTCTGTATTAAGACTTCAGTCTATGAGGCATTAGTTTTGTTTCGTGGATAGTTTTTTTGTGGAGGTACTCAGAATTCTGTTCCGTATTTCAAGAGGAATGGAGCCTTGGCAGTCAAAGTTGAATCAAACCACTGTTCCTGAGATATAATGCAGATGCACTCATTATACAGATTTCTTGGCTCTATCCCATATAGTTCCAGGTTACACCCCAATTCATTCATGCAGCTCTTCAGATGACTTTGGGTGCTGAGTTGGGTAGAAAGGATTACTGGAAATCAGGTGTCATGCATGTTTAACTTACTGAATACTCAGTGGTTTAGATGTGGTTGGGAATTTGGTTTTCCATCTGACTACCACTGCTGCTGATCAAGTTTCTTGATAATCTTAATCTGTCTCTGTTTTGTCCTTCTTTGATGCCATTTTTGTTTTTATTTTTATTGGCACTGTTTTGTTATTCATTGGTTTAATTATGGTTTAATTATGTTCAGTTATACTTATTTATATACTGTACATTGTACTATTTAGGTGTATATTTTGTAAACTGCCCAGAGTGGCATCTGAGACACATGGAGTGGTATATACATCAATCAAATAAATAAATAAATAAATAAATAAAAACTCTCTACTGTGCCTCCTTGACATGACGGTCCATAGGGATAATGTTTTCAAGCTCTGCAGTTCAAAGATGATGATGACTGGATGGACTTTCCACTCATGGTATTCAATGCTATCACTGGATTTAAGCCCTTCCCTCCTCCTTTGCCTCCAGGAAAAAAATGAAGATATGGTTGTTCACCCAGGCCTCTTACAACCATACCCCTGTTTTTGTCCCCTCTAATTACATTTCATTATTTTGGAGTTAACTCTCTCTCTTCAGCCGCCATCCTTTGTATCGCTTGCTTTTTATATATCATTATTATATGATTGGTTTCTCTGTTTGATGTTTTAAAGTGAAGTTTATTACTAAATTTTATTTTATTTTTGTCCATGTTATTTAAGTAATGGCCTAGCCACTTGATTGATTGATTGGTTGGTTGGTTGGTTGGTTGGATTCAATTGAAAATCAAATGGAAGCAATTATTCAGTGCATCACAGGATTGGATGGTTTTTGCTAATTTTTTGGACTTACTGTTTTCAACTGGATTCCAAGACTGGCACGGGGAAAAAGCTGGATGGGTGGGACTGCTGAATTCTGCCAAAGTTCTTTCACACTTAATATGGAAAGTGTTTCTAATATAACTCCAGCTATGACAACTGAGACATGTTTTAGTGCTACATTACAGTGCCGCATAATAGGAATCTTAAGCCATGCAAGTGCCATTGTATATCATAAAAAGTTGTCTTTAATAGCATATTGTACATGTTTTCATAAATCCTTTACAGGCACTAAAAGCTATGCTTTAAATCCTGTGCTTGGTAGACTGTCTGTCCCAAATTAAATACTGAATGAATTGCGCAATATATCACATCAGGCAAGTTGTGAAAGTGGGGAAGCTAATTGAAGTCTGAAAGAATCTGCTGTAAACACATTTCTTTCATCCCACAGGCATCTTGCTTGGTGAAGCTGCACCACAAAACTTAGAAGCATCTCACAGTATGTTCTGAATTGGCGCCAGTTCACATGAATATATTTTCCATTGAGATTTGCTCTGCAACCTATGCTGACCATTTTTATCATGTTTGGATAAACATGAACATCATGGGTTGAATCCAGAGTTCTTCATGGCTACAATCAGCCTACCGATATCAGTGAGACAACGTAGTAATGAATGCTAGATTAAGCCACAATGATTTCAATGGAATTGCCCTAAGCATGCCCAAGTCTGGATCCAAGTTATAGTTCTATTTTGTATTCTTTGATCAAGGATAAAATGATGAATCTGCTAAAACTTTGAGAAAACTTGTCATTCACGTTAAAAGTTCAAGACCAGATGCAGCATAAGGAATAACCGCAGCTTTTCTGTGTCTGACTACATCATTAAACTTGAGCAATATGCAGCAATTAAAAAGGCACTTCAGTGTGAGTGTCCCCAAAATAAAGTATACAAATGACCTTAAAAGTCAACAACACACAACATGGCATGAAAAGCAAAGGCTGTAGATAGTGCTTCAAATTAACTATCAGCTGCATGCTATTTAAAAGGATTTAATAAACAGCTTTCTTTTGTTCTTTCTATGATTTAAAAGCATTTTTTTGGTCTGGCTTTTAGATATTAAAGTAAAATTGAACTTTCAGAAAATCTGAATTTTTCATCCAGATTTCTTCTTTATTATATTTTATTATTATTATTATTTGCTGTTAACTCCTTCCTCCTCTTTTTTCTACACATCTTCCTTCTCTCATTATCTACCGTGATCTGCTCTGTTTTTTTAAAAAAATATTTTATAAGAAATTTCATTATTTATAACAATTAAATAATGCATGTTTTACTTTTTCAGCATAACCCTCAGAGTGGCTAACAGCATTACTAGAAACAAATTAAGCAATGAAACTATCAAAATCCCCACTAAGATCAGATCAAACAATATCAGTGTAAAAAACAAATTATTGGCAAACATCAAAATCAAATCATTTTAAAAGGGCATTTGAATGGTCTGTCAAATTCCCTTTTAAATTCTTCACGGCTCTGAGGGGTTTATTTACCACACTCCAGGAGCAAAACCTCAAAGCAACCAGATATTTGCCCTAGGTGTTGGGTCAAGGAATGTGTAGCTTGATGTCAGATGCAGAGACATGAAGTTTAAGCCAAAAATAATAAATAAATAAATAAATAAATAAATAAATAAATAAATAAATAAATAAATAAAAATCATGCTCACGCACATATATAAAAGTTGTCATCATCATCATCATCATCATCATCATCATCATCATCATCATCATCATCATCACCACACAGGTAACTATGCTGGATTTTGTATTACAAATCACAAGTTGAACGTTTTCCAAGCATTTAGGACTACATGATATATCAGCAAATTATGCAAGCAGATCCCAGTAAGGTGGCTTTCTACAGATGACTAATGGTGACTTTGTCAACTCTAATTTCTTGTAAATACTTGTTGTTGTTGTTGTTGTTGTTGTTGTTGTTGTTTGAAATTAATAACATTGCTTATTTATTGCACAATGAATTGATTCAAACGTATAATCCAATAAAAATTCAGCATTCTTGAGACCCACTGAATATTGCACAAAACCTGACTGTAAACATTAGCATTTATATACTGCCAGCTTGTACAAAGACAACTCAAGGTGGTTTACAAAAAAAAGCACATAAGCAAACATAAAAGTAGCAAAGCAATAAACTAAAATCCAATTAATGTTTTTGTTAATTTTCAAAAAACGTGCTGAACATTGGCTAGATTGCCCACATGCACAAGTTCCTGTTTAGGAATTATTTCCTGCTTCGTGCCCTCAGTTCTCTTTTAGAAACTCTGTGTCGATCCCACTTTTGTGAGATAACAAAAAATAAAAAAAGGAATTGTGACTTGTGTCCAATCATTTCCAACTTCTTCAGCAAATTGATATATATTATTATCTCTCCCTTCCTATCCAACATTGTTTATTTCTTAATATTATCCTGACATCTCTCTGTTTCCTATGTTTATATCTTTTGTACCCATCCGAGTCATGATGTACACCCTCTCTTTCTTGCATATTTAAGAGCTGTTGGTTTCTCACCAATATGTTATTAGTATTCTGGCAATGCAACATCACACACACACACACTCCCCCCCCCACACACACACCATTTATCATTTAACCAATGCCAACAGGTTATTTTTTTATCAAACATAAAAAATGAACACTTGTAAAAATGCATAGGTTTTAAATTGCTCCGCAGTTGGAGTAGCAAGGAGAAGTTGCCCAGGGAATAAATGTCTCTTTTTTTACAATAAGCACGTACCCAGTTTCTCTGCAGGTTAAAATCAAATGGAACTGATTTTTACTCCTATTTCATGCAATTGTTTTCTGCCCTGATTTCAATATTTTCCCCCAATGCTTTATCATTCCTATTTAAATGTAATCAGCTGGCATGTAACTCAATCTGGAGTCAATTTGGTATGTTATGTTTAAGCGCCAATTGGCAGTGGCTTGCTGACATTAATCTTCACGCCCTCGCTCAGTCGGCCCTGTGGAACTATGAAAAGCAAACACTGCTTTCTTTGGAAACAAGCACAGAAACCCCTGCAACAAAGTTGCATTTCCGATTCATATTGGTATAGCAACTGTATTGTCAGCCCACTGGGAACCTGACAGTTCCCATCAGCAGCGGCTGCCTAACCCTTTATGCACCTCAGTTTGCAAACAGAAGGCCTAACTGGATTGGAATGTTCCTGCTTCCTCCTTCATGCAAGAGCTCACTGGAAGGCAGGCCTACTGGCCAAACTTGCAGTGTTAGTTCTGCAGCTCAAAATAAAATTTTAAAAATTTGCAGTGAGTTGGATGCACTGGCATTTAAAATGCATATACAGTGGACCCTTATGTAACAAACAGTTTGTATAACATAAAATTTGTACAACATAACAAATTCAAGAGATAGGGGAAATTTGCTTAACATAATCGCCTATGGGGCGAATCGGTACAGCATAAAAATGGGATCACTCTATTTTCAATGCATTCCTATGGGAAATTTGTATAAAGGAAAATTTGCTTAACATAATTTCATTTGGAACAAATTAATTCCTTTATACAAGGTACCACTGTAATGTCAAGGTGAGCGAAGGCATCTCAAGCCGGGCCAGGACTAAATCAACTAAATCCATGTACAACAACAACCAAAATGGCAGGTTTTTGTTTGCATTGAAGAGTCATTGTCTCATAATGTGTGCTGTGCCACAATGGTTAAATACCTGTACTGCAGGTAAAACTGTGCTCATGACCTGGGCTTCAATCCCAGGTAGCAGGCTCATGGTTGACTCAGCCTTCCATCATTCTGAGATCGGTAAAATGAGTACCCAGCTTGCTGGGGGGGGGGCAATGTGTAGCCTGCATACTGTAATTAAAAACTGTAATCCACCCAGAGACTACTTGGTATGGGGCAGTATATAAGCAGAACACTTTGTTTTGCTTTGCTTTGTGTGTGTGTGTATGTGTGTGTGTTTGAAGGAAGTTTTAAGGTAGGCCACCCAAGGCCATCCATTTGATTCATGAAGTGAAAACAAGTTACAGTCCAAAAGAATCTGGGGAGACACATGCCACCTATCCCTTTGGCAAATGTCACTCCCTACGCTGCAGCAAGAAAGCAGCACCTAAAACCATCCCTGAAAGGGTGACCATTCAAATATTAGCCAAAATCCTGTTACTTAGTAAAGTAATCAACATTAGAGTACGGCCATTGAATCAATAGAGGTTTAGTGTATCATCTCCTCCATAAATTTGGTTGATTCAAATGGGCTACTTTGATGGGGACTTTAGCATAGTAAGTCATTGTTAGAGTAGTCCATTCAAATCAGTTGAACTTAGTGAGGTGACTCACTAAATCCCCATTGATTCAATGAGCCTACTGTAGTGTAATTTACTAGGCTAAGCAGCAAGATTTGGGCCATCGTAAAATAAATAAATAAATAAATAAATAAATAAATAAATAGTCATCGTAATCATCACCTGGATGAAGAATCCAGAGTTTCTGAAAGTTCAGTTTCAGAAAATGTGTCATTTTAAAAAAAAAAATCATATGCTTCCCTGTCTGCATATGTAGGGTTTAGGACTTTTCCATTGTTCTGTACTCTTCTGGAATCTAGCAATATATTAGAAGCCAACAGAGAAAATGGTAAAGGAAAAAAAAACCTAATTCTAAAGTCTACCATAAAAATGATGGACTGGGAATAGATAACAGTGTGGATTATAAAAGCAGAGATGAATAACAATAAAATATCAATAAAAGGGGGGGGGGAGAAAGATGCAAGAAAGAGCTATGCAGTAAAAAAAGTGTCTGCCAGAATAACTTTATGGCAAGAATGATTGCCAATTGTTATGTGCATCTGACACTGTGGTTCCAACAACCTTCTCTCAGACATGGCTCACTGAGAAGCAACATATTTTCTTGGGGTCTGTACTGTGAAAGGATGTCAAAGCAAGTCCCATTTTTACATGACTGAGAAAATTGGGGATCTGGACTCTTTTAAAGGAGTCCCATTGCTTTTTATTTATTCATCTCCATCTCCTTCAGAGATTTGGAGAAAATAAAAATAACACCAGTCCATTATTTTTCTCTGTAGGATAGGTAGTGAGAAATCAAAGTCTTCAAGCCCATCACGTCAGCCAAACCCCAACCAGGGAGTAGCACTTAATCCAAAGTCCTACTTACCTCTATATGGAGTTCAGGAAGGGGAGCCATGTCATTATACCATTGTAGCATGAGGAGGAACTCCTGCTCAGACCATGGGCTGCCAGTGGTCATCTCTGAGTATCATGACACTAAGAGGATACTCTAAATGCCATGCAAAATCTACTTTCACAAGCTAATAAGAAAACCAAAGGAAGAACCATGGGGAGCAGAACATCTGGTTCAAGTTCCAAATGGGACAGTAGTGGAGAAAAAAGAGAGATAGACCATGAGATGGATTGACTCTGGTTATGGCTTTCAGTCTGCAAGACCTAAACAGGACTGTTTATGATGGACCTTTTAGAAGTCATTTGCTCATGTGCTGGAAGTTATATGATGGTTCCTAACAACCACATACTGGCTGAAATCCAGTGATGAGGCTGAAACCAAGTCTTCCTTGAGATATCTTTTGTTCTAGAGAAGATGCTAGGGACTGCAGAACAGGGGGGTAAGCCTTTAATTTTCTTAAACCATTGCCACTGGAATGATTTTACCAGAGTTGATAATTTTTGGAAATTAACCCCTCCCCATTTCCCCTTTTATTCTTCTGATAGTAACTACTGTTTGCAATTATATGTAAAACAAACTTTTCCCATGTGTTTTTGAGGCTTTGATGGCTAGGATCTGATGGTTGTTGTAGGAGTTTTGGGCTGTTTGGACATATTTCGGGCTTTGGCTGTGTTTTGGGCTGTTTCGAGATGTTGCATCTCCAAAACACAGCCAAACAGCCTGAAAACCCCACGACAATCAATCTTTTTCTATTTGAAATGTTTCTAGAATCATTATGAGAAGGCTAGAGGTGATCTTTCCACATTTCTTACCCTTCTAATAAAGGGGGGGGGAATCAATCAAATTCTCCAAGAGAATGGAGACACGGTTGGTGCAGCATTGATTTCGTTTCAGCACCAAGTTAAAACCAAATTAAGAAAATAAATAAAGCTGAATAAATAATGCAGATTCTGGAAACTTGATTCTGGCATACTAATTAATTAGTCCAATAAAGGATCTATGTCTAAATTCAGTACTGTATAGAGTTAGTTTTTCCATTGGATTGTGGCCACTGTCTAAATTACTGCCCATCTCTCATTTTGTAGGAATAATATGGGTACTGATGTACCAATCTTCCATGGAGAACTGTTTAGGAAATAGCCATGTTAGATCCGATTCTCTGGAGTTCAGAAACTGAGAAATTGCTCATGGCACTTTTCACACTTAGCGATCCAACCAGAGCCATCTTAGAGATTACACCATTCCTTGGCTGTCTTAAATTGAGTGTTCTATTTTTTAACCCAATTTCTTCAACACACCAAAGTTTCTCTCTGCATCTCACCCTTCCAATGCACTGGGCAGATTTCTTCGCAAACCTATCACAACAAAACAGTCACTTTCACCCAGTCCTAAATCTGTCAAACACTGGCTCATAAAAGAGCACCCTATTAGAATTAATGAGGCTAGAACCAGTCCTAATTAGCTGCTCTGACACCATTTGAATTAATAATTATAAATATACATTAGATCTACTCACAATATTATGAATATTTATCATGATCTGTAATCACATTGAAGCCAAGAAGGCAAAAATTTAGCACAAGAGGATATGATGGCAGCCATAGCTCTCTCACGCAATTCATTTATTGCAATTAGCCCTTCAAATTGCATCTCATAGGATTTACTCACATCACCAAGCTTAAAACAGGAACAGCTAGCTTCTTCCTATATCCTAACTTTCTTTCCACTGTTATTGAAAAATATTAATGGATTTCAAAGAAAAATTACTTCCTAGAAGTACTATTTTCAAATCTGCCCTCATATAGAAATCCTTACTGTTCTGATGATAATGTATAATAATTGCAAGATGGTTATTTTCCTTGCTTTTTGGAACCTGTGAGTCCAGTTTTCTTCTGGAAAATATCATATAAAAATATAATGCTGACTATAATAAGCAGGTGTGTATGGAATCGAGTGCTTCTAGATACCATGTAATGTTTTTCAACTTATTTGGAGTTCAAAAGCAACATATAGTAGGAAAAGATCACCTTCCTCTTTTATGTCCTTATCATGTGGTGTGAAAAACAAATTGGATTTAACACTTCACTGTAGTTTTCTAAAGCCAGCAGTACAGTAACTGGACCCAATACAAGTGGAGATTGGAATAGACTAGCTACGAGCAAAAAGTAGGTCTATTGGAATTAAATGTGAACTTGTAAATGACTTGTATCAGAAGAGACTAATTGAAATTAAGTATTGCCGTACAGAAGACATGGTAGCTGATATTTTAACAAAGCCATTAACAGGAAGAAGATTTGAACATCTTTGGGGAATGTTGAATATGTCTAATAAGTAAAATTTATTGATATGTGTATGTATCTGTAATGGCTTACATGATAAATCTTGAGAAGGGGTGTTGGAATATTTGGCAAGATTTACATTTCAGCCATTACAGGGTTAATGTGAATGTAGAGTATTATGGGCTGGATTTAATGTGAAGAGCGAAGCCGATTCGTTGTTGAGATCACACCACCTGGAATGTTCTGGTAGTAGTCTAGTTAGAATGTGTGTGCCTTGTATTCTTAGAGAAGAGAAGCATGTTCCTAGTCTAGCAAGATGGCTGTTAGAATAGTTATTGTTAGAAAACCTCCCGTGTACCCTTCCCTTCTAGTTAAATAAACAGTTTTTTCATATAGCAACACAAGAGGTGTCTCTCTCATTAGAGCAACTAAAAATCATCTGCAACCACCGATCCAACAAAGATCCCCAACATATTGGGAATTTGGAATTTCGTGCAAGTGAAATTGCCTGTTTATATATATATAAAACTCCAGTCATCTTGACTTCCATGTTCCAAAGTGCCACTTGCTTCACCTGCAAGATTCAGAGAAGCCTGAATCCTCAATGTTTTTACCTTCAAATACATTTGCTATCAAGATGAAGTTTGCTCAGTTAAAGACTAAAACTTCAAGAACAGGGTCCCTGAGCTGTCTATAGTTTCTCTTGCTTTCCCCCACTTATCCAGGAAATGATAATGGCCACTTCCTCTACCTTGGCGGTCCTTCCTTTCGCTTAACAGAGAACAGTGGAACCAGTAAAATAAACTTTGAAAGTGAAGCTGTTGCTGTGTTTTTGCACAATCCAGCAGATGCTGTTCGTACCCAAAGAGAAGTCCCTTGAATTATTAATAGATTCCAGCTTGAAATAATTTAGCATTTGAAAGGGAAAAGTCACTCTCATTATTCAAAGTGCAGAAACATTTTGGTTATTAAAAGTATTCTCCCTCCTGAAGAAGAAGAAAAAATCTGTACAATTTATCTCTTTCTCTCCAGGTACCAGCAGGAGAATGAGAGTGGGAGAAACTTGAGTACTTGCTGCAGGTTAATTGATAACATACAATGAAAAGGATAAGTCCACAGATTGCTTTGAAGCTGGAGACCTGCTCATTTGTTCCTATGGTGTCTTTACAAGGCATTTAATATTTGCAATAAGAGATGGCTTAATTTGCCCTGAGGTTTGAGACAAGAGCTGGCCACATTTTTTCATGGTGAATGAATTTTTTTGATAAATGTAACACACCGGTGAGGTTTGGATTGCATTTCCCAAGAAATGGCTGGAACACAGGGGAAGTGCTATCGGCTTGAGTGAATATAATTACTATTTGAGCTCGCATGGCGGTGTCTCAGTCGCGGCATAACTTTTAGCTAAATGGTGGGAGAGATTATGACTAAGCTGGCAACTGTGGCTATCCATTTCCTTTAAATGGATAGCCCACCATCACCCAACAGGATATTGTACCTCAGTTGTTGCAAAAAGCAAAAGAAAAAGGGAAGAGGTGGAGGAAGGAGCTGCTGATTTTCTGCATTAAAGCTTCTAGAATTCCCCAGCCAACACAAAGCATGCATGAAATTATATATCAGAAAAGTAGTTTTACAAAGAAGAAGAAAAAGGATGCAGTGATGACCAGCATAATTTCCAATGGCCCACGTGAACCTGGGTGCTAATGAAAAGTCCCTTTCTCGTTAACCCCACCCCCTGCCAGTCCTTAGATGCTTATTGGCAGTGGGCTGCATGGCACTCATCTTTGCTCCCAACGTTCATCCTACAGTATATATTTGACATTTGGAAGGAACTATTTGATGGACCCAGGATAAAAAGATAAAAGTTGAGTGGATGCCACAAATGCGAAAGGTGTCCCAAAACCCTGTGTTGGCCTTTGAGAGTGTTCAAGAACCATCTCATAAATTCAGTGAATTTATGAGGTAAGAACAGGAAGGTGCCTGTAGGCTTCAGAGGAGAGCCGCCAGAGGCTGGAAATTAACCCGATTCCAGAGGCTGAGGTCCTTACATCATTCTCTGGACAACATACCGTCACATCATACATTAAAAACCCTGTGCAATAAATACATGAAATATGCAATAAAATTAGCTAAAGCTACCTTTGAATAGAAATACACAAATTAAAAAGCCATTTGAGCATTCTGAGGCAATAAAATACTAGAAGGCAGTTTTATATAATTCTGTCTTAATTAACCTCCTAAAAGCAAAATAGATGGTGCCTCATGGACCTTCCTAGGAAGTTTATTCCAGAGGAAAGGAGACATGACCAAGAAAGCTGATAGCATTGCAGTAATCTGCATTAGAGATTACCAACACAGGAACTACTATTGTTAGTCATTACGTATCCAAGTAGGGGCACAACTGGGCAATCAACTGAAGTTGATACGGGGCACTTTTGGGCACAGTGGATATTTGAGCCCCCATAGAGAGGGCTATGGCCCAAGCTGTGAATCCAATCCCTCAGGGATATTGTAATTCCATTAAGGCCAGTGTAACCCCATTGAGTGTAGCCTCACTGAGACCCTTTATCTGGTCCTATGATCCTCCCAGGAGTAGGAACTCCATAATAACTGGATTCATTTTCAGTATATTGGCCCTCAACCAGTCTACAAGAAGCCAGATTTAGACCGAATATCCGGGGGGAGGGGGGACTTCTTATTTGTTAGAAAAGTATGACAGTGGGACCAATTGCTTCAGGAGGTGGTGAGCACTCCACTGCTGGAGGCATTCATGAGATAATTTGACAACCATCTGTCAGATCTGCTTTTACTTGGATTCCTGCACTGATCCGGGGTTTGGATTCAACAACCTTACAGGCCCCTTTCAGCTCAGTTATTATATAACTATGATACTATGACAATGAACTTCAAATCTCAGCATGAGTTCTTCTGACAGTTTCATATAAATATTAAAAGGCTTTGGGGGACTCACTGATCACTGAGGAGCCTTATAAAAAAGGCCCCAAAGGTGGACAGAATGTCCCTGAGCTGTACATCTTGGATCAGCCCTTGAGGAAAGATTGGAACCACCATAAACAAAAAGAACCCCAAACCCCCAACTTGATAGCCACCCCAGAAGGATACCATGGTCAACAATATCAAAGATCCAGGAGGTCCAGCAGGGGCGCACACACACCCTGCCTGCCTCTCTCAGAAGATGTCTGGCAACACAGCTAATGTCATTTCAGTCCCGTGGCACAGCCCAAACTCCAGTTGAAATTGATCTAGACTGTTTCTTCCAAGAATGCCTATTGTACTGTCTTGAACAAGATATATGGGGCTTAACTTTCCACAGGCCCTGGCACTATCAGCATAAGTGGAGGAACAGATGCCCCTGCCAAACCTTGCCTGCAACACCCTTAATGACATCAAAATGGCACCTTTGATGGGACCCTAATATCTCAGGGAATGGGATGCTGCCTACCTGGCAACCTTGTTGAGTACATGGTTGTGTTTCATCATTAATGGGACACAACCCTCTATAATTGCACATGTCCCAGGATTTATTTATTTATTGATTGATTGATTTGATTGATTGATTGATTGATTGATTGATTGATTGATTGATTGATTGATTGATTGATTGATTGATTGATTGATTGATGTTTTGTTTCATTTCTATCCCCATTTCTTTTCATTTCATTACTAACAAAAATTTAAAGACGTTTCATTAGTAACGAAACAAAATGGAAATGAATTGCTATGCTCCATTGTGTTCTAAAGGACCCCGGGAAGCAAGCAATTTTAGCTCAACCCCCCAAATTTGAAAAGATTTTGGGGTAAGGGGGCTGAGTTATTAAGCTCCAAATGGGTTACCCTAGGAGCCTTTTTTTCTAAATGGAATCAGAAAGAAGTCAAAAAAGGCTCCTAGGGTACCTCCTTTGGAGCTTAATAACTCAGCTCCCTTACCCCGAAATATCTCCAAATTTGGAGAGCTTAAAGGGGAGAGTCCAAGGGAGCTACCACTATTTTTGGTGCCCCTTGGGCCCTGGGGAGTCCATTTTAAATAGTAACAAAACAGTTCCTTTTTAACAAAAACAAATGACTGTTTTGTTACTATCTGAAATGAAATGGGGTCTTTCATTTCGTTAGCTTACAAAACAATTTGTAAGCTAAGAAAAAACAAAACAGCATTTCATTTTCATTATGACGCCCATCCCTAGGGGAGGTGTAATGTGATCACTGTAACTCACAGTTTCAGAGTCAATCAGCAATCTGGCTGCTGTATTTTGGACCTGTTGAAGATTTCTGAGACCTTCTTTTGGCAACCCCACATAGAGTGCATTACAGTAGTCCAGCTGTGATGTCACTAGGGCATGTGTCACAGCAGCCAGAGCAGGTTTCTCAAGAAATGGGTGCAACTGGCCTACCTACCACTTTTAATTGTGTAAATGCACTCTTGGCCACAACTGTGACCTGGGCATCTACGTTCAGGGATTAGTCCAAGAGTAACCCCAAATTACATAACCCTTTTTTTCAGGAAAAGATTTTATGGCATACAACTGGATGCCCGACAGCTGAGCATTTCACTGTGGGTCTAACTCGCAACTGAATCAGTCTATCTCCAGGAACCAGATGGATCTTAGTCAGAATCAGAACTGTTTTTCTTTTTTTCTTAAAATATTCTCAGAAAATCCTCAGGATCCTCTCCGACATCAGAGTCCATGTTCTAAACTCTGTGACATGATTGCAGCCTATGAATATTTTCTAACTCATGTGTCCTGCACTGATTACACATTTCTTTCAATGAATCATTCATAATATGTATTCAGAATATTATTTAGAAAATTTCTGCAGGTAGCCCAGAAACGGTTTGCCTCTATCATACAAATGTGTCCAGTTCTTGTGCTTTGAAATTAATGGAGTAGCTAATGATTTTATTTACATTTTACAGCTCTGTGTTGCTGCTTGTAAAATGATCAGACCAGTTAATGGGCTAGATGGATAACCAAGTGGTAAAAGTGCTCTGCTGATTTAGGAATCTCCGTGGAACTGTTTACTGTTAAAGTAATTACAGTTACATAAATGTAATTTGAATTATTATGGCTTTTTTACTTTATAAGCTCTTTCTTGGCTATCATCACAGGCCTCTGGTGTGAGTTTGATCAATCAAAGATAGTTGTTGGAATGTCTCATATAAAGGTAGAAATTTTGTCATTCGTTGAGAAACAGGTAAGTACCACCCATAGTCAGGTATCAACCATAGTCTAGTTTTGCTTTTGTTTTAATGGCTGCATGGCTCCAGAACTCTTTTTTACTGCAATGGAACAAGATACCACAAAACAGCCACCTCCCCCATGAAGGCTAAAGAAACATCTACAGCAACAGGACATCAACACTATGTACTGTGATATCATTTCCCCTTAAATCGGGTCTTCATTGGATCTACCTAGTGCGACATTTTAAAAATCTCCCCCCGCCCAAAAAAAAAATCTTTCTACCCCACCCCCTAATGGAGAGCATTTTTTAAAGTAAACTACTTGAAAAATTCATTACAAATGAAATGAATCAAAATTACTACCGAAATGAGACAAAATGAAACACTATTTTTCCATTTCGTGCCCATCTCTAGTTCTGAGTCAAGTCCA
The DNA here is from genome assembly GCA_023846285.1 of Phrynocephalus versicolor. Taxonomy (NCBI): domain Eukaryota; kingdom Metazoa; phylum Chordata; class Lepidosauria; order Squamata; family Agamidae; genus Phrynocephalus; species Phrynocephalus versicolor. The sequence goes on along the minus strand of JAHTLZ010000129.1, from coordinate 77,488,335 downwards.
AATCTGCTATCTGAAACTTCTGAGTTGAGTTATTCATGTGACTTGAGTCAGACTTGACAGTGAGTCACAATTCGGCTCCCCATCTATGCTCAAGAACAACAGTCCCATCATGCCAAGATGGTCAGGTTTGGTCAAAATCTCAGGAGCCCCAACATCCTTTCATAGGTGTGGTTTGACTTCTTTTGCATAAGAGACTGTTCAAATGTGCAATTCCAATCTTTCCATCTAAAACAGTATTAGAACTGGGCCACCATGTTCTGTTGACCTTATAGCTCTGAATTAAATACCCAAGAACCCTCTTTACAAAGCACTAGACAGTTTCATGTCTTATATGTGAGAAAGCTTTAATCAAGTCACAACCATCTAGCCTCATATCCAGAGAAAGTCCACCACCACCACCAGCAGCTCTGGCAGCTGTTTTTTTCCTCTTGTTCATGAGAGTAACTCCTTGCAGCATTTTTGGAAATTGTTTCATCTTGTGACCTTCAGAAACTCTTTACTTCATCCAATCACTTCCTTCTGTGCTTCTTTTTATATAAAACTCCGCTACTACACCAGAAATGAGAAGAGTAAAACATTTATTGTTGCCATTATCCGTGACTGGAAGAGGAAATGTTCTTTTGTCCTTGGCTTCCTTCTCCATATTTTGCTATCAAGAATAACCTCTGTGGACAGATGCAATGCACATTCAGAATACAAGTTGGAAAACTGAAGCTAAAGAAAACAATGGGTGGTATCTGTATTTCTTTTAATCAAAAAGGTTACGGACATTTGTCTGATGCTTGGAAAGACTGATTCTTCTTCCACCAATATATCCTTCCCAATAACCCCCAGTATTCTTTCGGTAGCTGTAGAATGCTTCTGTATTGGACAACAGGAATAATGTCACTGGCAGCAGGAGATTAACTCTAATTAAATAGTTACCCCTTTTTTATTTAAGGGTACGGAAATTTGCTTGAGAACATAAGAGCCATGCCAATCATACCAAAATCCAATTAAGTTCAACATTCACTCATACAGTGGCCACTAGAGATGGGCACGGAATGAACATTTTTTGTTTCCGTTATTCGTTATTCGTTTTGTTATGTAACGAAATGACAAACGAAAATTGTGATGAAAATGGAACAAAACAAACAGAACCACGAAAATTGTGTTCGTTACATTTCGTTTTCATTAATGGCGATGTGCAATGAAATGAGCTGTTTTAAATGTTAAAAAACGCCCTGGACATCCATAAAAAGCCAGCAACAATTATTTATACTTTCTGATAATACCTACCGGGGGGTGCAGTCCTTAAAACGTGCATTTATGTCTTTTCTCAGATCACTGTATTTTTTTTCCTTTAAGGGGAGTTAGGAGACATCGACCCAAAATGGCTCCCAGATGCCTACTATTGATTTCTTGGGTATTAAAATGCCCTGGACATCCATAAAAATGCAGTGATAATGTGATAATTTAGGTGTTGACCAGTCGCTATTCCCGAGCGATAAGGGCAGCTAGGAGATCATTCGTTGCCCTGAGAATTGGTGAGGCCTCGAATCGCCAGGCAGAACTCTTCCGGGTGGTTCGAGACCTCACCAATCCTGGTCCACCTGGGCCTCCTCCTAGTGATTTCACTTGTGAGTCGTTTGCAGCCTATTTTAGATCTAAGATAGAGGCCATCCGTTCCGAGCTGGATGCCGGTTGCCCTGACCCAGTCCCCGCCGTGGCCGGTACTGGGCCGCCTCGGTCGCCCCGGTTTGTTGAGTTTGGGCCTGTTACACCTGAGGATGCCTCCAGGGCCCTGGGACACTGCAGGCCAGCGGCTTCTCCGTTCGACCCTTGCCCGTCCTGGCTGATTAAGATCGCAGGGGGGAGCATGCCAAAATGGGCTTCGCTAATTGCTTCGGCCTCCTTCAGGGACGGGATTCTTCCCGCTCCTCTGAAGGAGACGGTGGTGAAGCCCATTATTAAAAGACCTGGCCTGGCTGCGGACGATATGTCCAACTATCGTCCCATAGCCAATGTTCCCTTTTTGGGCAAGGTAGTCGAGCGAGTCGCCGCCCTGCGTCTCCAGTCGTTCCTGGAGGAGAACCATGTCCTGGATCCTTTCCAATCTGGGTTTAGGCCGCGTCATGGGACGGAGACAGCCCTGGTCGCTCTGCACGATGATCTGTTGAGGAGGGCCGACAGGGGTTGCTCTACCCTGCTGGTCCTTCTCGACCTGTCAGCGGCTTTCGATACCGTCGACCACGGTATCCTGCTGGAGTGACTCTCGGAGGTGGGGATCGGAGGTCTAGCCTTTTGCTGGCTCCGCTCCTTCCTTGAGGGCCGCACCCAGCGAGTGAGCTTGGGGGGTGAGTTGTCGGCTCCCTGGACACTCTCTTGTGGGGTGCCTCAGGGGTCGTCCCTCTCCCCAATGCTCTTTAACATCTATATGAAGCCGTTGGCTGAGATCATCCGGAGTTTTGGAGTCTGCTGTCATCAGTACGCTGATGACACGCAGCTCTATCTCTCCTTTACCACCTGTGCAGTGGAGGCTGTTGAGACCCTTGATCGCTGCCTGGCTGCAGTTCTGGACTGGACCAGGACTCACAGACTCAGGCTCAACCCGGGAAAGACCGAGGTTATGTTCTTCGGGGGCGGCCCCGAAGGGTACTGTGGCCCTCTTCCCAGTCTGGGTGGGTCCGCCCTCCAGCTGGCGCAAAGAGTGAGGAATCTGGGCATCGTCCTGGATCCGGGTCTGACCCTGGAACCCCAGGTGTCAGCCGTGACCAGGTCGGCCTTCTACCATCTTAGGCTTATCGCCCAGATTCGCCCGTACCTGGACGAGAGCTCCCTGAGGACAGTGGTTCAGGCACTGGTCATGTCGAGGCTGGATTATTGCAACGCTCTCTACATGGGGCTCCCCTTGAACCTTGTTCGGAGATTGCAGCGGGTCCAGAATGCGGCGGCCAGGCTGGTGGTTGGTGCGCGTCGGTTTGACCGCATCACCCCCATCCTGGCTCGCCTCCACTGGTTGCCCGTTGCCTCCCGAATAAGGTTCAAGGTGTTGGTTTTGGTTTACAAAACCCTCCATGGCTTGGCCCCTGATTATCTGGCAGAGCGCCTTCACCGACAACTTAATCTGGCCCGACCCACCCGATCATCTTTGGCACTCTCACTCCGGACGGTCCCCCCGAAGGAGGCCCGCAAAGCGAGTACTCGCGGGAGGGCCTTCTCGGTGGTGGGTCCGTCCAGCTGGAATACCTTGCCGAGTGAATTGCGACAGGCTCCATCGCTGGCGTCGTTTAAAAGAGGACTAAAAACCTTACTCTTCAGTGATGCCTTTAATAATGACTAGAGTTTTTTTTTTTATCCCGCCTTATCTTCTCATAATGATTGCTTTTGCTTTGATGTCCCTTGTTTTTAATTTTTCCTTGTAAACCGCCCTGAGTTCCCGTTCTGGGAAGAAGGAGCGGTATAGAAATTTGAAAATAAATAAATAAATAAATAAATAATTATTTGAGTCCTTAAAACATTTGTTTTTGTCTTCTGCCATCATGATGTATTTTTCTTTTCCCTTTAAGGATGACAAAATGGATGTCGGCACTCCAGCCACAACATGGAGGCAAGCCATGTGATGGGATCATGTAAATTCTTGGACAACTTCAACCAATAGCTTGCCCAGGTTGCAGACTGGGCAGGTCTGGCAGCCACAAAGGGCATAAAAAGCTCTGGCAGCCCCCGTCCTCCTTGCAGTCCCCGGTGGGAGTTAGGGTGGGATTGCTGTCTCTGCGACTCTAGCTTCAGTCCTGCAGCCTCCCTGTGTGTGTGCGTGGTGCGTACCTCTCAGTGAGTACCCTCCCCTACCCGGCAGTGCAGTCACTCTGCGGCTGCCTTGCACCCTGGGAAACGCCCGCCGCTACTTTTGCAGCCTCCCTGCGTACCTAGTCTATACTGTGTCTCTGCCAGCATCAATTTTTTTTTAGTGTTTTCCCTCTGGTCTGGGGCGTTGGGGGACGCCCCCGCACGGAAATGTTTTAAAAATTGCGCAAAAAGCAGGTAGAAACGAAAAATGAAAAATGAAAAACGAAAACGAAATTTTTCCAAAAATTTGTGAAAAATGGAAATGAAACGAAACGGACCTCTCAACGACAAACTAAAAACCAAAACACCATTTTTTTTATTCGTGCCCATCTCTAGTGGCCACCATAATTGCTTTTTGGAAGTTAAAAGGGACGACATGAGTGCTGCAGCATCACTTCCCTTTGCTTCCCAGGGCCACACTGATACTGGAGGGAATTTACATCTCTATAACCAGCAGTCATCATCCAAATTATTCTGATGTTTAACCAACATATAAATTCTTCCTTATATCTGTTCCAAATCTCTCACAGTTCAGCTTCAGTGACTGAACCCAGGGAATTAAAGAACGCTTCCTATTTGCTTTATCCATGCTGTATTTGAAAATCATGCCCTCTCCCTTAATTGGTTTTCTTTCCCACCTATGATCAATAGTCTGAAATGATGAACCCATTCCTCACAGAAAATGTTACTTTAATAGCTCAATCATTTCACCACCTTTATCTGTATCTTCTTCAGCTTTGCTATATTTCATTCATTTATTTTATTTTATTTATTTTTACCCGCCTTTCTCCTTGGAAAAGGATGCAAGGCAGCTTACAGTAATGAGGGATAATACATGTATACAGTCCAGTACAATTACGGCATGTTCAAGTATTTGAGGACAAGGAACTGAGGGACATCTTGCAGCATTAATAGACATTACATTAAAGCTACAAGGCTATAAAGTCTATGTGAACCTATAGGTCATATAAAAGATACATAATGGTAGTCCATCATTCAGGGAAAGATTGCCTGGAAAGAAAGTTATTTGCCTGTTTCCGGAAGGACAACAGAGATGAGGCAGTCCTAGCTTCTAGTGGGAGCGAGTTCCAGAGTCTGGGTGCAGCAGTCGAGAAGGCCCTTTCATGGGTTCCCACTATATTCCTTTCTGGTAGCCAGGACTGTACTGTAATGTGTCAGTGCACAAATATATATGGCTTGTGTGTTTGGACAATCAGAAAACATTTCCCTATTAACAGGTGGTAAACAGGGATGTCTTTTCCCATTGTTTACAACTGGTATCTTTCTTTGGTTTTTCATTTCCCATAGCCTAAAATGTTTGAAAAGTATACTAAACCTGTTGCCTGTGCAACATCACTGGGCCCAGATTAAACATGTCAAGGCCCGAGGCAAAGCAACTAAATATAGCATCTCTATCACCCATGTCATGGTATGTACTGTAGTACCAGAAACGAGCCAAATTATTTTGGCATGTCCAGCAGAAAATCCCATATAAAATCTATTTCAACCAATATAAATATAATCCCACCAGAGTAGATAACTAACAGTGCTGCTCTTTTGTAATATTCATATTTGGCTCTTGAGACAGCTACCTCTCCCTACCTAATGCCAGGGCCAAGGCCTGGTTATACCAACCTATTGGTCCCTGCCTTAGACAGACACTAGCGAGTGTCTGGGGAGTAGAATAAAGTGAGGGAGAGGCAAATTTATTGTTTTCTAATTCCTTATCTCCTCCCATTATTTCTCATTATTTCCTTTGGAACTTTTCTGTTCCTATTTTTGTTCCCAATCAAGATTTTAATTTGATTAGTGAGATGTCACGGAAGTTTAAAAGACTCATTTCAAAAGGTGTGGGATGGTAACAATTACGACTAGAGATGGGCACAAAATGAACTTTTAGTTTGTTTCATTATTTGTTATTTGCATTTTGTTTCATTTTAATTAGTGTTTTGTTTCATTTTGTTTTGTTACTCACAGTGTTTAAACCCAGGTGGTTTTTTTTTTTTTTTGAGAGAGAGAGAGAGATTGGGGACAGCCCTACCTGTCAAAAAACCCACTTGGGTGGCAGCAGCATCCAAATTGTTTCTTCACACATCCCTGACTTGTTAAAAAAAAAACCAGCTGGGAGGAGGGTGGCAATGCAGAATGGAGCAAGCAGTGCTCTGTTTGAATTTCCTACTGGTTGCACCCTTCTCGCTTGCGACCCCACCTGCCAGCTGGGACTTTTTGAAAGGTGGTGGTGTGCAGGGAGGGGTTGCCCCCTCTCCAAACCGCAACCTGTCAAAAAGCACCAGCTGGGAGGTGGGGGAGGGGCGAGGAGCAAGCACTGGTAAAAAAAAAACTCCCTTCTGCCTGTGCCCCCTCCCCTGCCTCACTGCTGGGGCTTTTTGACAGGCCAGGGTGTGGAGAGGTGGGTGCCTTCCACCCCACACCCCAACCTCTCAAAAAGCCCCAGCTGGGAGGCAGGGAAGGGGCCACAGGGAGAAGGGAGCAGGTTTACACCCTTTGTGTGCTACAGCCAGAGGCTATGAGGTTCACATACTTAATACAGACAGCTTCAAAGAATTTATGTTTGTAATTTCCATTTTGGCAGATTAGTTCTATTATGGATCCCGAAGCTTAAGCGTTCTGCAAAAATGATTGTGCGACTTTTCTGTTTCTTTCCAGTTACCATTTCTGCCGTAATCTCTGCAATACCTACCTATTTATCACAATTTAGTGGTCCATTCATTTTGTTGTTGTTGTGGTGGTGGTGGTGGTGGTGGTGTGCTGTCAAGTCATATCCAGCTTAGGTGACCCTTTCAATAAGCAATCTCCAATATGTCTGGTCCTCAGCTGCACTACTCAGCTCTTGTAAACTCAAGCCTGCAGTTTCTTTAAGCAGGGAATCAGTACATTTTGTATTTGGTCTCCCTCTTTTCCTGTTGCCTCCGCTCCACAACTATCCATCAACCTGGAATATGGTCATTCCTTTTCTTCTGCTGCTGTAGTTTTTTTAAAAGAATCCATGGAATAATGGCACACTGTTGTCTTAGGGATCATTCTATACATTTCCCCCACTTTAAAAATAAAAAAACCCAACAAAACTAACATTTGTGATTTTTCTCTGCACTCTCTCAGTATCTTTCTTTCCAGCCTACAAAGAGGATAATTTGATTCTCCCTTCATTCCTAGGAGAGTGTATTTTGCACCAGCTCCTGCATTAAACTCCGTCTTTCGCCTGCCTCCAGCTGCAAGGCCAAGGTAGCTGAGACAACCAAATCCTGAATAACAAAAGACATTTCATAATGATTTAATGGCAGAAGGTTGATAGAGAATTGCAGTATCTTTTATCTTAACATCTATGAAGTGTGGAAACAGCACAATTTAAAATGTGCATATGAGAGTAAAATATATACCAGTGATCTGAGGTGGCAAAAAGTAAATTATATACAACACCGGATTAAAGTTGCTGCAGCTGTGCAGCAACTTCAGAAAGTTAACACTAAAAATAACTAGTTATTTAATATACGTTACTATCATACATTCTTAAACTGTGGAATAGGTTTCCTTCAATCGGATGTGACCCAGATATCAAGAGAAACTTATCATCTTTCCTCTCTCATAGAATAAATTTCTGTTTGAAAAAAAAAACCATGTCTTATCCAGGCAATAATATTCACATCTGAAGCAAAATTGGGAGGAGGGTAGATTTTTCCCACTCATGCAAAATAAATGGGTTTGAAACTGGGGCCTCACTTTATTGAATGTTTAATTTAACCACTGTCCCCCTGCAAAGGGTCCACCATGGTGTGGAATTAGGACAGAGGCTCCCCCCCCTTCGACATTTCCTCTGTCTTTACTTGATGAAGTCTTAAACTCTGTTGCCTTCCTATAAGAATCAGCCTAACTCTACACTGACATTCTTAAATCTTGAGAAACCAGTCCAAGTCAGTTTCCTACTCAACCCCCAAAGACTGTGTCCATAAATCCCATGGTCTCAGGTACCAATCTGAAGAGATGTCCATTAAAATATCACTAAACCTCCCTATCTTTCTGCACTCCTGCTTAACTATGTGGCCTACCAATTAATATAATTCTACCATCTTATCAGGTCCATAATGTCCCAAGACAATCGGTACAGGACAGGCAAAACATTCTAGCCATTTATTTTTCAATATGTCAATCATGTGACTATGCCCAAAATCCTTTTTGGGCCCTAAACAAACAGTGGATCTTGACTGGTTTCCCAGATGGGCAGTGCCAAGCAAAGACAGCTAGTGTCATTGGCAGGAAGGAC
>JAHTLZ010000129.1:77464222-77478228 GCA_023846285.1 Phrynocephalus versicolor | reverse complement strand
AAGTAGCATGTTACTGTAAATTCCATAAATTTATTCTACCCCTCCCTGCCTCCCCTCCCCCCTTGTGTTTTTTGTTTTGTTTGTTTGTTTGCTGGTTTTTTTTCTTTTTTTCTTTTTTCTTTTTTTTTTTTTTTGAGGGGGTGATGGTGGTGAGAGGGTGGTCTAAAGGGGGGGGTAGAATAAATTTATGGAATTTACAGTAACATGCTACTTAAGGGCTTATGAGATCTTGGCTGACTAATGTCTGTGGACGGACCTTCTCCCTCCCATCCCCTTGATGCACATGCTAAATAGTATGATAGCTGGTGGGGTGGGAGAAAAGAATAGTTTTTTAGGGTGGAGGATTAGATTTATTTCAGTTTACTTTTTATTAATTATTGGTGTTTTTATTTTTGCGTGCACAACGGGACCATTCCAGAATATTGTATCTAAAAGAACTAGGTTATGGGAAAGTTTATAAAATTAGCAACGTTAAATGTAAAAGGTCTGGGGTCATTTTCGAAGAGAAACAGAATCGAAGCGATGATTAAAAGGCACAAAATAGATATTGCCTTCTTGCAAGAGACTCACCAAACAAGAGATGGTATTAATGAATTAAAAATTCCAAATGTTGATATATATGAAAAAAGCTTCGGCACATCTAAAGCAAGAGGGGTTGCCATTATAATCTCAAGGAATTGTGAATGTGTTGTTGAAAATGTGGTAAAAGATTCAGAAGGTAGATATATAATATTGCAAGTTCTAATGGGGAAGGATTATTATACCTTGGTAAATTTGTACGCACCAAATGTTAATCAAGGTCGCTTTTACAATCTCCTTTGGGATCAGATTGAATTGGTTAAAAAGGGATATTTAATAATGGCAGGGGATTTTAATATGGTCTTAGATAAAATTAAAGATAAATCGGTCTGTAAAAAGGAAGAGTGGAGGACAAGACACACAACTCTAGCAAAGTTTATAAACACAACAGGTTTGAAAGATGTCTGGAGAGAACTGAAAGGAGATGAAGCAAAATACACCTTTTACTCACCAGTACACAAAACCTATTCTAGGATAGATTTTGTGTTTGTTGCACAAAGCTTAATACCTAAGATAAATAATACCGAGATTGAGATCATAAAAACATCTGATCATGCTTTAATGTCGATTGATTTAGCTACAAATAAAAACTATAGAGAAGCTAAAAGGTGCAGAATGAATTTAAAAATATTTCAACATCCAGAAGTATTGGAAAAGGTTAAAAAAGACTGGTTGGAAATTTGGGATATAAACGAAAGGGCAGGTAGCCAAACGCCAATTATATGGGACACCCTGAAAGCGGTAGCTAGAGGTCTTATTATAAAAGAAAATATCAAAACCAAAAAACAGGAAGAACTCAACAAAAGAAATTTAGAAAAGTTAATAGCAGATTTAGAATCCCAATTCTTTCTTACTAAGGATAACAAGATACTGAGATTGATTGAGGCAAGAAAAAAGGAGTTAGAAGATCTAGATTTACAACAAACACAAAGAAATCTTTTGTATCTAAGAAGAAATTTTTTTGAATACAGCAATAAGAACTCAAAACTTTTAGCCAGGCTAGCACAGAAAAGACAAGATAAAAATACAATAGGGATTATAAAAGATTCCTCAGGCAAGACATGCATTCAAATGAAGGAAAAGTTAAAAGCTATACAAGAGTTTTATCAGTCGTTATATACTGCAAAAAATAAACCTAAGGAGGATATAGAAAGGTACATCACCAAGAATCTAAAGGGGGTCTTGGAACAGGAAGATATGCTGGAAATGGAAAAGCCTATTACAGACCTAGAGATAAACGAGGTAATAGATAAATTAAAGAATAATAAAACGCCCGGAGTGGACGCTCTGGGACCTGAATTTTACAAACTCTTTAAAGCAGTATTATTACCTAAATTAAAGAAGCTATATAATGAAATTTTGGATGGAGAACAAATTCCGAGATCCTGGACCCATTCTTTAACCATTTTAATTCCAAAACCTAATAAAAACTTAATGGATATTGGGTCATATAGACCAATATCCTTATTAAACCAAGATGCCAAGATTTTCACAGCAATTCTGGCTAAAAGAATGAATAAATTCATAGCTAAATATATTAAAGAGGATCAATGTGGTTTTATTAAAGGTAGACAAATGGCAAATATTATTAGAAGGAATTTGAATGTTCTTTATGAAATGGGGAAGAGTACTACTAAAGCCGGCATGCTATCTCTAGATCTTTTTAAAGCTTTTGATTGTGTTCAATGGCCCACACTAAAAATTTTGTTAAAAAAATGGGGATTTGGGAAAGCCTTTTTGGGAGTAATAAATCAATTATATTCAGAGGGTACTTCCTCAATAATAGTTAACGATGGATTAACCGAACAAATCACCCTAGGCCGAGGAACTAGACAAGGATGTCCTCTTTCTCCAGTTCTCTTTTGCATTGTTATAGAGCTCCTGGCTAACGCTATAAGGGACGATAAATCTATTAAAGGTATAGGGAAAGACGGGGCAACTAAAATTAGTTTATTCGCGGATGATGCTCTTTTGACTATTGTAAATCCAATAGAGAATATTCAAAGAATATAAACTCATTTAGAAGAATTTGGAGAAATAACAGGATTATGTGTAAACTGGCAAAAATCAGAGAGTTTATTGTTCAATTATGGAAAACATGATTTAAAGATGATTGAAAAATCCGGACTTAAGCCGGGAAAAAGCATTAAATATCTAGGATTAGAACTCCATAAAGAATTTACTAAAATTAAAGAAAGAAATTTTTCGAAATTAGTAGAAGGGATGAAAAATAAACTATCATCCTACTCTAAACTAAAACTATCGTGGTTTGGTAGAATTGCATTGATAAAAATGAAAATACTTCCAAAAATAAATTTTATTTTTAAAATGCTACCGGTTCAATTTTTAGAAAAGGAAATTAGAACTCTACAAGATATGATAAATAGGTTCTGTAATGCAGGGAAAAAATCAAGAATAAATAAAAGCCTATGGTATAGATCTCAGAAAGAAGGAGGAATAGGCATACCCAATATAAGAAATTACTACATAGCCAATCAACTCAGTTCTTTGGGGGAAATTCTTTTTAAACCACAAAAGCTAATATGGTGGGAGCAAGAATCTTTGGATATAAAGGGGGAAATAAACACATTTTTATTCACGGAAGTTAAAAATAAAGCAAAGATTGACAACCCCCTATTGAATAGTCTAATTGTTACATGGAGAACATACAGAAAAATCTTGTCTCCGAAGGGATCCCCACTGGCTTTAGTTACTGATTTGGAAAGTTTCCCAGTCAATTTGAAGCAATATCTGGAGTTATTTAAAATTAAGAAAATAGCTAGACTAAAGGATTGGATGCTTAAGATTAAAACAACTCATGATATAAAAAATATTTTGCAACCCAGTGACTTAACATGGTTAAATTATATTCAACTAGGAAAATGGACTAAGGACTGGGGAAAAAGAAATAATCAAATTAGAGAGTGCACAAAATTTGAACATTTCTTATTACTGCTTGAGTCTCATCAGGAAAATCTAGAGAAAGGAATAACACGTAAAATATATAAAATACTAGGTGACTCATTAGAAATGAAGGAGTTAAATACCTTGAGAGAAGTCTGGAACCAAGATCTTAATGTACCAATAGAGAAAGAAGACTGGAAGAAAATTTGGAACATGAGAATTTTGAGATCATTATCGGTCAGGATAAAAGAAAACTACTTTAAATTGGTCTCCAGATGGTATTTAACCCCAGTCAGACTAAATAGAATGAATTCTGGTTATTCCAAATTATGTTGGAAATGTGAAAAAGAGCTTGGTACTTATATGCATCTTTGGTGGGAATGTGAAATAGTCCAAAGGTTCTGGAAAAAAGTGTTTTTAGAGCTAAGTAATACGATTAAGATAGATATAGATTGTAATCCAGAGATAGCATTACTATCATTGTTAACAAGCAAAGACTATGATGTTACAACAAAAGAATTAATAGCAAATTTTATGACAGCTGCTAGATTAATCATAGCAAAAAATTGGAAGTCAAAATTAGAATTTAAGATGGATGATTGGTATAATGAACTTTGGGATATAGCTATAAATGATAAGTTGTCCTGCAGTTTAAAGGTGAAACGAGGAGAAATGAAGAAAGACATCTTCTACGATATTTGGGGTAAATTTTTAGATTATGTATTAGTTGAAGGAAAAGGGAAAGAGTCCACGAATATCTCACAACAATTCTGGAGAAGAGAACTTTAAGAAGACTACTAGAAGAATAGAAGATGGAGCAACGAACAACACATGGATGGACCCGTGGGATGGGGGTGCACTTATATTGTTTGTTGCATTTTTTTTTATCCTTATTTCTTATGTTGATTGTATGTAATTAAATTTATAATAATAATAAAAAAAAATTTAAAAAAAAAATAAAATGTATTTGATTTAGAAATGATGGAATGAAATTGTGAACGATTACATTTGAAACCAACACGAAAAAAGTGAAACAGATTAGTTCATTTCTCTCTATAGATTTCTGGAGAGCTTTTAGCCATCTTGAAAGTGTTGGTGAGGGAGTAGGCTGCCTATGAGAATTCTAGAATCCCCTGAGAAAACACCTGAGCTTTAGATTTAATTTGTACCCCTTCTACATGTCAGCAAGCAAGAAGTAGAAAGCAAATAGTCCTCATTTTCCTCTGCTGTGTTGGTAGGTATAGTAACAAACACCTACCAAGTGAAGGCCAGAGACAGCAAATATTTCTGTACCTGCACATACTGGAGATTTTATGGAGATTTCATAAACTCTATTTTGAAAGAAAAACTTTGGGTTGCCTATGGATTCTTGATGACTCTTGAGAATTATGACCCAATTTATCCTTTCTGTAATAATCAGCATAGGGCTCTAAAGCTGTCTTTGCTGAGTATAGTGGATTTATCTTTTATCACTGCAATTCAATCAATACAATACCAATACACCTCTCTCTCTCTCTCTCTCTCTCTCTCTCTCTTTCTGTGTGTGTGTGAGTGAGTGTGTGTGTCCCAATACATAAAACAAAAGACTGTATGAGGCAGCATTGCCCACTGAAATGCATTCATTGAGATTCACACACCCTTTTTGAGGCTTATGCTGGCTTTAGAGGAGGTTTATGTACACATCAGCCATTCTTACTGCCACTATATGACACATATACCTTCCATTACAGTTGAGATATCAGCTGCCATGCTTTAAAGTAATCAAAAAACATTTTCCTTACCACCTTTTTTTATAGCCAAGGAAGAAAGGCTCTGTGTAAATAACGCAATCTCCCCACCACCCTCCCCAGCTCCAAAAAGGAATTGAGATGGAAGCATGTGAATGTATATCATTCTGCTTATTTACTTTCTTGAATCTTCCATCACTTGGCTCCAAAGGTAATTCTGTACATAGTCATAATTCTCAGCTTTTCACAAAGGCAGTGAACATCGATTCCTCTAAAACCCAGCCTTTTGAGTGGATCGTTGTAGGATTCTTGCCCAAAAAACTTTCATAACTGTGCTCACATGCCATGTCAGGAGCAGGCAAACCAGACCTGGAACTGTAACCCTTTGTGGTAGTTTACCCAAGGCAAAATAAAAGTTAAAGAAAGGGAAGCACAATTGATGTTAAGTATATTCACTAGACGCCATGTTCTTATAAGTCATGCTGTTTTGGCACCACCAACTAGGAATCTTCAAACCCTGGGAGATTTTAAATATCCAGTGTGAGAGTAAAACAGAGCTAGCTGTTTTTCGCCTCTCATGGTCTCCAGAATTCATGCAAAGTGTCTCTGTGAAAACTGAGGGTCCTTTTTCTTTGAGAAGTAAATCATAGATATGAAGGAATCACAGTAGGACTGTTCCGCAACATTTTACTTCTACTTCTTCCTCCTTCCCTAGCATCAACTGACTAGGACAGCATCTCATGTTGTCTAAAGGTAGTGCCAGTCAGTAGACGCTAGGGAAGGAGTAAGAAGTAGAAGCAAAAGAACATAAGAATATAAGAAGAGCCATGCTGGATCAGGCCAATGGCCCATCTAATCCAGCTTCCTGTATCTCACAGTGGCCCCACCAGATCTGTCTGGGAGTGTACAAGACTATATATCTGTCTCCTGATACCACTCCCCTCTATCTGGCCCTTGAAATACTCCGGTGTTAAGCCTGGAGAAAGATTACACATATCCATCATGGTTTGTAACCTGTGATGGATGTCTCCTCCAGGAATATGTCCAATGCCCTTTTGAAGGCATCCAGGCCAGATGCCATCACCACATCCTGTGGCAGGGAGTTCCACAGACTAACAACGCACTGGGTGAAAAAATATTTTCTTTTATCTGTTCTTACTCTCCTGGCCCTCAATTTGAGTGTATGTTCCCTAGTTCTGGTATTTTCTGAGAGGTAGAAGAGTGTCCCTCTATCCACTTTACTCATGTCCTACATTATTTTGTATGTCTCAATCATATCCCCTCTCAGACACCTTATTTCCAGACTAAAGAGCCCCAAATGTTTTAGCCTTTCCTCATAAGGGAGGTGCCCCAGCCCAGTAATTATTTTAGTCGCTCTCTTCTGCACCTTTTCCAGTTCCACTGTGTCTTTTTTGAGATGTGGTGACCAGAATTGTACACAATACTCCAGGTGCGGCCTTACTATTGTTTTGTATAATGGCATTATAATGTTGGCTGTTTTATTTTCAATCCCCTTTTTGATAATCCCTAGCATGGAATTGGCCTTCTTCACCGCTGCCATGAAGGGAGACACCTTCATGGAGCTGTCCACCAACACACCAAGATCTCTTTCCTGATCCGTCATCGGTAGCTCAGAGCCCATGCTCAGAGCCCATTGTGTCCAGAGGTGGGCAGAGCTTCTTTTTCTCAAAACACACACAGGATCATGGGTGACTGGAGGATTCTGTTACGTTGTAGTCTAAAAAGCTGAGCCCATTGCTGATCACTATTTTTATTGAGAAACGTGGAGCCTCATTACGTGGAGTCACTCGATAGCCCAGCAACTTGATCGCATATGCTCCTTTACAAAAAAGAGTGCCTCTGTGTAACAACATTCCAAAAAGATAAATTTCTTCTAAACTCCCAGCAGTAAAAGAAAAGAAAAAAGTCTTTAATTCCATCCACATATTTGGTGTTAGTAAATTTCTAGCTTCTTTTCTCAGCAAAACACCAATTTCTCCTCTCAGATTTGTTGCGTTTTCTTTCCTGATAAATTGTATGTGCTCTCTACACCTCCTTTTTTCCTTGTTAATATAATAATTTAGATGAATGGTGGTTAACATAATTCAAGTCACTCGAGATATTTGCCGCTTATTATTGTGTTCTAGGGAAATTCTATTTCCAGGACCAATGTAGCGTGTAAAGCACTCTGATAACTAAAATTGCATAAAGTGAATCTTGTAGATTTGTCCAAAGCAAGAGCTCTTAGACTTTGTACAATACTATTCTTCAGTACAAATGATGCTATAAGTCTAATATTTACACTATCCATCTACTATTGTAGACCACCGGACTATAGATGAGGCCAGCAACCTAGAGCTAGTGGTTGTAATTGTCCATTCCATTATAGTAATGAAATATTATGTTTCCATATGGCACCCACTGTTAAACTCAGATACTGAAACTAGCTATAGATTAAGCAAGATGGGAAATGGGTTACACAATGGGTCGTTATAAACTGTTATAAATTGTACTAGCAGAAATTATAAGGAAAATAATGTACTATATTTTGTTACAGTACGGTTGTTAATTTGAATAAAGAGTTTATTTATTAAATAAACTAATGAACTATTATGTTCAGTGAAGGTTCCTCAGTATACAAATAGTGGACACACATAAAGACATATCAAAACTGCACCTGAAATTTACAGGCCCCATTCCCATGATACTGAGAGAGCATTTTCTGAGAGATTTTCCTGGACCAGGAAAAAAAATCTTAAAATTAATTACCCTTTAGATTAACAACTAGAGGGTCCTGACTATATCATCATCATTGATGGTATAACAAATGGAGTGTCTCTTCCATCACACTGAGTTGGAAGAGATCCTATGGATCTTCAATTCCAGATCCTGTGTTCTTTTTGTTATAACTGGGGACCAAACTATATGTTCAGAGGGATGCGTATTTCCCATGGACAACCCATTTCACCTTCCACAATTGAGTTTCCTTGGAATTAAGCCATTACTTACCAAGCCTAAACATTGTAAGGGCAAAATATCCAGGTGACAAATCACTGATGACTTCCACCCCTTTGGGGAAGCCCCTCTGCAAATGCTATGAGTTTGACTTTTTGTTCGTAGCTGCTTGCCCTGGTGGTGATCAAACTGCTCTCCAAGTAGCCACCATGCCCTCTACCAACAAACACATGCCCACCCAGTAATTCAAGAGGGATAGTGCGCTATGGTGTACCTGGGCAGTGGTGACCACCATTTCAGCTTCTGTATCATGAGTTAGCGAAATCTATAATTAATTATACAATAGACAAAATGCAGTACTTGATACCTGATGTGTAATAAGAAATACAAACCATTGATTTTTAAACATTTTATACGCTAATTGTTTACTAAAAATTTTCAAAATTCAAAAAATAA
This sequence comes from Phrynocephalus versicolor, assembly GCA_023846285.1. Classification (NCBI taxonomy): domain Eukaryota; kingdom Metazoa; phylum Chordata; class Lepidosauria; order Squamata; family Agamidae; genus Phrynocephalus; species Phrynocephalus versicolor. Next base: position 77,469,607 of record JAHTLZ010000129.1, on the reverse strand, counting down.
CCTACCAAACAAGAAAGACAAAATATGGGCAGCTCATGAATATAATAGGGCTGTGCCCTATTTAGGGTGGGGATGCTCTGCTCAGAAACCATTTATGGGATTACTTAGAGAAAACAAGCAGCAGAGCTCTATTCATATCTCATTAATTAGCCATTCAAGCAGTCAGAAAGAATGGCTAAAACATTTTTTTAAAAAAAAGTATTAATTTGTTTAAATCATTGAGATGCCTTTCTCCCAGTGAAGGAACTCAAAGTAGCTAGTACACAATCATGCATAAGTTAAAGAATAACATCTGCATAGCCGCTGCTCCACTTAGAGCCTGAATACACCATTAAACAACTTGAGCTTTTTTCCAATTATAACATGGGTGAATTCAAAGCAATGTTTGCTTCTCATATGATGCAAAGGCTGAACTGAAATAGTCCAATTCTTTTTGCTTGCAGCACAACTCTCCCCGCTACTGCCTAGTTGCTTCCACTTTTTTCTTACTGTACCTGCAGATAGTACAGCCAGCCTGTGCGGCCTTGGACAATCTGCACAGTCCCTGGATTTCCCCGTCCCCTGAAGAAGGAAATGGTAAACCCCTGCTGAGTATTCTCTAGTTGGAGAACCCAGAATAAGGATGGCCATAAGTCAGAATTTACTTCATGGCATATGATATTTTTGCCCAGTGTTTTCTGTGTTAGCATAAAGATCTCTACACAAGATGTAATCATGGCAGGTTTGGGAGGCCGATCTGTTTAAACAATAAAGGAAACTCTATACAGGTTCTGTATCTGGACTGGGCTTGTGCATTTGGATCCGCTCAGACTTTGGCATTGTTCACTTTCACAGGTGCTGCTGATCAAGACAAGAAGCAGGAAACAAAATGCAAAGCCCTGATTTAAAAGCTTGAAGCAGATGCTGTCCAAAGTGCTGAATTGCACTCCTGTTTGCCTGTCCATTGCATCCAGCTAGCCTTGTGATTCATATCGGCATTTTCAATCCATGGCACTCCTACTGATCCATCACGGACATGAAATAATGGATGTCAGCACCAGACAAATGCTTTTGCTATCATTTCCCCCCTGTGTGAATGATGGCATGCAAGCAAGGGATTAATCAGCAAGCAGATGAGGAATGGCTGAGTAAACTGGGTATGTTCAGCCTGAAGAAGAGAAGATAGAGAGGTCATAGGATGGACATCTTTAGGGCTGTCAGATGAGCAAGATTTTTGTTTCTTCTTTTTAAGAAACTAAGACTTGACCAAATAGTTTCAAGTGGCAGGAAAGGAAAATCCAGTTAACATTGAAATAACTCCCTGATAATAAGAGCTGTTCAACAGTGGGTCTCATTACCTTAGGAGATGGTAATAGTGGTGTCGTAATAAATTTGAAAGAGCAAGAGTTCATCTTGGCAGGATCCATAGCCATTCCCCTCCATGCGTAGAGTCCAAAAATGCAAACAGTATCAACAACTGAAGTGCAAGTCTCCCCATTATCCATACCAGGCTATAATTAATTAATTACATTATCATTATCTGACTTCCAATGAGTTTTGCCAGAGTTTCCTAGGTATAAAAATGTTCATGCAACAGGCAAATACTTTATACTGCAGCAGGGATTGGTTAATAATAATAATTTATTGTCATTGTGTGTATATACACAGTATACACATACAACGAAATTCAGACACCCAGAGACCAGATTCAACACACACACACACAAATCTCCAAACAGTGCTACTCTTTGAGCTACTGTGAGACTGGACATAAATTCAGAGGGAACAAAGAAACCTGAGAAGAATAGCAAATAATGTCATAGTCGTGGAACTCAGAAAGTCTAGGGCTTCAACTCCACAAGCCCCAGCTCATGTGTGTCAACCCGCTAGTGGACTGTACTTCATTGGTGTTTCAAATAGAACTCCTGCATTGGTAAGGCTGTTTATCTGTGGGTTCTTGCATTGGATAACACCTGGAATTCTTTCCAGCTTCAGTTTTGTTTAAACTATGAAGACCATCAGTTATTTGATTGGAAGAAGATGGAAATCAACAGGTTGCTTTTTCTTTCAAAGAGCTGAATAATATGGACTCAGCATTTTTTTACCTTAGGTCTCTGTGTGCAGGCCTGCCACTAAGGTCCTAGGAAAGCATAGGCACCGCACATATTCATTGAGGCAATTACCTATGAAGCTAGACATTCATTCACATTAGCTTGTTTCTAGATATGCATATTTTCTGGTTCGACTCATTTTACTTGATCTTAGCTTGATATCCATACATTTCAAATAAAGCATCACTTGGATTCACCTTGTAAGACCCTAGGTATGAGCTGTGAAATCCTTACATATTAAATCTATTCCTTCCTTAAGCACAGATGTTGCTGATAACTCTACTCTAGAAGTGGAATAGCTTCTGGGATTCGGCTATGCAGCTTGCAAAAACAGAAATGAAAAGAAAGCAATATCTACTTCAATCGAGCTAATACAGTACCAGCAAATTTTGCCAGACTAACCTAGCCTCATTTTTTGATCAGTTAACCTTTCTGGACGACAGAGGGAATGCTGTAGATGTAATATATCGCAATTTCAGCAAAGCTTTTGACAAATTTCCCTGTGATATCCTGATTAGAAAGCTAATTAGAAAGAGGTAGAGAAGTCCCTGGTGGCTTTAAGGATGGCATGAGGGAAGACCAAGTGAAGGGGAGACTAGGCTATTGTCTGCCAGGCTTCAGGTGCAACATGGAGGTTTCACGTCATGCCTGACAGGAAGAGGGGAAGGGGGAGGGTGGTGAGGCAGGCATTAAGAGTGAATGGTGGCACTTTCCCCTGAGATCTCTGCTTCCCAGGAGCGACAATGGCTGTCTCCTCAAGCTTCCTCCCTCACTTTGACACAAGAGGAGACCCAGCCATTCCCAGCCATTCAAGCTTCACTGGGGAGTGCAGCAGACCAGGTGCTGCATCACCCAATCTGATGCCCAGAAACCTCAAACGGCTGGGGAATGTACCCAGCTGTTCAAGCTTTCCAAGTGGTGGACTGGGCAGTGCAGTAGCACACCTTCATAGCAGCCAGTCTGCAACTCTGCCCAGTGGCAGAGGGTGGTGGCTTGCCAGGGGCAAAAGGGATGGGCCAAGTGCTGCAGCTTTTGCCCCCAGAAACCCATCCTCCTATGTTGAACACCAACCACAGATAACTGAATCTGCGGATGGTGAATCGGTGGATTCAGGGGTGCTACTGTAATTTCCAAATTCTGTGAGGTGCTCAGCCCCTTCTATTCAGCACTAACTAGTAGAGATGGGCACGAAACGAGCAATTTTTCATTTTTGTTTTTTCGTTTTGTTATGCAATGAAAACGAAAATGAAAATTTTTCAAAACAAAACGGAAACGGAAATGGAAACGGAAAATTTTGCCGTGTTTTTTCATTTTCATTGCGTCAAATGCATTCAACTGAAAAGAATGCTAATGAAACAGCAATTTTTTGTTTTTGTTTTTGTTTTTTCAGTTCGTTGCGTATGAAAATGAAAACAAAAAATTTGCAAAAAACCAACAAAAATGAAAACGAACCGAAGCGGACCCCTAAACGACCAAACGACAAACGAAACACCATTTTTTTTTGAGTCGTGCCCATCTCTACTAACTAATCTTCATCTTGAGTAGTGTGTCCAGTTCTAGGCACCACACTTCAAAAAAAGATGCTGACCAATTGGAACAAATTCAGGGGAGTGCATCAAGGATGATGTTGGGGCTGGAAAAAATTGGGCATGCTCAGCCTACAGAAAAGGAGACTGAGGTGAGATGTGATAACATTTTTCAAATATTTAAAGGACTGTTATACAGAGGTGGGGCAGAATCTGTTTTCAATTACTCCAGGGTGAAGGACAATGGGCTCAAGTTACAGGAACCCAGCTTTTGACAGAATATTAGGAAAAACTTCCTAACTCTTTGAGAAGTATGACAGTAGGACCAATTATCTCAAGAATAATTGATTCCATTGTCATACAACACTGAGGAATTTAAGAGAAATTTGGATAACCACCTGGCAGGTATAATTTAATTTGTATTCCTGCTTTGAGCAAGGGGTTGGACTTGATGGTATTTTGGGCCTTAAAACTACACTATTTTATGAGTCTGTGATTCTTTGATAAATAAATAAATAATCCCTCCTGGCCTTCCGGAAAAGCCTAAATACTTGGTTCTGCCAGCTTACCTGGGGTGAATTAAGCAGCCAACACTCCTTGAGATGGCTAACATCATAGATTATCTGTCTTTTAAAGATTCATTGCTTACTAGAGATGGGCACGAAATGAATTTTTTTCGTTTCCGTTATTCGTTCTTCATTTCATTATGTAATGAAACAAATAATGAACATTGTGATGAAATTGGAACGAACAGAACAGAACCATGAAAATTAGGTTCGTTACATTTCATTTTTTGTTAATGGTGACGCGGAATGAAATGAGCTGTTTTAAATGTTAAAAAAAGCACTGGACATCCATAAAAACGCAGCGATAATTATTTATACTGTCTGATAATACCTACCAGAGGGGTTGGGGTCCTTAAAATGTTTGTTTTTGTCTTTTCCCTTTAAGGATGACAAAATGGATGTCACCAGCCACAAAATGGAGGCAAGCCATGTGATGGGATCATGTAAATTCTTGGACAACTTCAACCAATAGCATGCCCAGGTTGCAGACTGGGCAGGTCTGATAGCAACAGAGGGCATAAAAAGCTCTGGCAGCTCCCATCCTCCTTGCAGTCTCCAGTGGGAGTTAGGGTAGGAGTGCTGTCTCTGCGACTCGTTATTTTCACTTTAGGCCAGCCAGCCAGGTGTGTGTCTCTGTGTTCCTGCTGGCTGCAGCCTGGCTTTTAGGGGAGAGAAAGAAGAGATTTCTCTCTAGCTTCAGTCCTGCAGCCTCCCTCTGTGCGTGCGTGTGTACCTCTCGGTGAGTACCCTCCCCTGCCCCGCAGTGCAGTCACTCTGTGGCTGCCTTGCACCCTGGGCAATGCCCTCCACTGCCTTTGCAGCCTCCCTGTGTACCTAGTCTATACTGTGTCTCTGCCAGCATCAATTTTTTTAGTGTTTTCCCTCTGGTCTGGGACGTTGGGGGACGCCCATGCACAGAAATGCTTTAAAAACTGCACAAAAAGTGGGTAAAAATGAAAAATGAAAAATGAATAAACAAAAACAATTTTTTTCAAAAATTCACAAAAAATGAAAACAAACCAAAATGGACCCCTCAATGAAAAACGAAAAACCAAAACAACGTATTTTCGATTCGTGTCTATCTCTACTGCTTACTCTTGATAATAACTTTATATAATTACTTCCGATAGATAGATAGATAGATAGATAGATAGATAGACAGACAGACAGACAGACAGACAGACAGACAGACAGACAGACAGA
>JAHTLZ010000129.1:77448393-77463949 GCA_023846285.1 Phrynocephalus versicolor | reverse complement strand
TACATACATACATACATACATACATACATACATACATACATACATACTCCCCCATCAATTTTCTACTACTTGGAGAACCAAGTATGTCCAGGGTAGCGAGGGCAACAGAGTCATGTGTGAATTACTCTTTTTCTTTTGCATTTAATCCAAGTCTGCACAACAATAGACTATTAACATCTCAGTCTTTTTGTAATTCAATGAAGATGAACCTCTTATATCCATTTCCTTAAATAAAGTGCACATTAAAGAAAACAATGTACTCTTCTCCCTTTGAAGGATTCCTGCACAAAAGGTCATGGATTTGTACTGTTAATCTCATAACCAATTTTCTCCCTCTCTCCTGCCCACAGATTGAGCTGAGCAGTAGAAGGTTCCTAATTGCTAAGAGATAAAGTAATTGAGTGGTCTCTAGGGCTCCATTCTGTGCAACAAACTTCAGCATAGTTGACAAATGTCGATCCATACCACAAGATTAATAAGGTTGTGCTTGGTTTCCTCTTTAGCTTTCCATTTGCTCTTTGGATCTAACCGCCTGATTGCTTGGAGGGAACTGACAAAGCTTTGCAGTTAATGAGACTGTCTGGTAATTTATCAAATGGGGCTTCTGAACTTAAGAAAGAAAGAAAGAAAGAAAGAAAGAAAGAAAGAAAGAAAGAAAGAAAGAAAGAAAGAAAGAAAGAAAGAAAGAAAGAAAGAAAGAAAGAAAGAGTTCAGTAAATAATTGCTTGTACTGCACTGCATTTTGAAGGAAACTTGTCATTTGTTCTTTAGTACAATTCTGTCTCTTGTAGTCATTCTGAACCATGCAAAAACCAGCTTGAAATTAAATTCTCACAGTGACAGACAGAATAAGGATAGGCGAGAATTTCATGACAGGCAGTCTTTTCCAACTAATTTAGCAAACTGGAAATTTCTTCATATTTAAAAAAATAAAAAGGTGGGAGAAGCCCAAACTGAGAGATTCTTTTACCCAGACACAAAACTTTGAATGCTTCAGTCTTAGAAGGGTAGACTCACATCCATATGTATTCTACTATGTTACCACTGAACTAAAGTGCCACCTTTCATTTTGAAGGCTCTTCATGGATTCCTGAAAAGCTGGTCATCCAATAGCACCCAAAATAGCAGACAAGTAAAGCTGCTTTTCTTCCTGTTTTAAACATCTGTATTGGCTGGTACAAATGAGGAAGAATTTTGCTGCTGCTGTTGCTTCTCAAAGAAACTTGCTAAAATTCACATATTTCTTCATGTGTGAAATCAAACAATTAGATAGTTAAAACTATATGTAAATGAATGAAAGCAAAATTGATTCTGCATTCCTTCCATTGACCAAACCATGTTCTGCCAGTCACAAAGGTTTAAAAAGGGTAAAGGTAAAGGTCCCCCCCCCCGCACATGCGTGCTAGTCGTGTCTGACTCTAGGGGTGGTGCTCATCTCCGTATTCAAGCCAAAGAGCCACTGTTGTACAAGTCCATGGCCACGTGGCTGACATAGCTGTAAGGAAACACTGTTTTACCTTCCCACTTTTTATGGCAGTGCCTATTTATCTACTTGCATATTACATGCTTTGGAACTGCTAGGTTGGCAGTAGCTGGGGTTATCAGGGGGATCTCGCTCTACTGCGTGGCACCCAGGATTCGAACTGCCGAGCTGCTGACTTTGCAGGTGCTTCCTAAATTCAAGAAAAACAAAAACAAAAACAAAAAGAATTTATTTCATTTATGAAGATAAACTTTATAAGAAATGTATCAAGAATAACTAAAGACTCCTGGATCGATAACTGACCAACAAAACAAACAAACAAACCTACTCGGGCCCATTTAAAATGACTGATAGCAAAGGAGATTAAAACCATATTTGCTGTGCACCTAAGAGTTAGCCAGGATGTGGATATCCATCCATACACATTTGAAGAGCCTGTCCCAGATTTTCACCCATCCTAGCTTTTCTATTGGTGAGACAGACCACAGGCCAGAGAAGAAGATTGCAACTTATTGAAAGATTCCTATGCAAATACTGCAGGTAGCATTTGAACCTTTATTATAAGAACCTTATGTTCTTATGTTCTTATGAACTGGCAAAGAATACTCAGTTTTCAAGTCAGAGTCATGCCATAAATCAAAGCCACAATGGCTCAACCATCAAAACAGGGAGCAGACAGAAACAAGATCATCAGATCATTGGGGTCACACTGGTGGGAGCAGAGATGAAAGGGATGTGGATTGCCATGAGCAGGACACAAGACAGGTAAAGCTAGGAACGTCAGAAAGTTGTTCACCCTAAATGACCTAGGGTTTTAACATATTTATTGAATTTTGAATACCCCCACCATCGACTCAACTAATTTTTACAGCCAAGACATCGTACATGAGAAATAGGAAGTTCATTCCAGCTGTGCCCAACTATCCTGCATTCTGAGACATTGATGTTCTTTGGGGTTTATGAACCGTTCCTCCTCAGAATTTCCTTCTTCATTCAGAAGAGATGGGTTTTTCCCCCTCAACAGAGCCAGGCTTTGCCTCAGCCTCATGAGTCTCCACGAAGGAACAGACAGCTTAGGAGGCCTCAAGCCCTTCTCCTGCCACTGAGAAATATCATTCTGAACTTTTTCCTTTGAGGAAAGCTGTATTTTTAAGAGATGTCTGCCACATCTGAATTCACATAACAACTCTACTGCACATGTAAAATTATTGATCGTTGCTTACATTGGCATATAGAAATGAACTATTTCAAAGCTGGATTGTTGTGGGAAAGACATTCCAGCAAGTATTGAGGTCCTAAACCACTAAGAGTTTTATACTGTAGTTCATGACCACGACTTGCACTCACCTGCACTCTGAGGTAACACATTAGCAAAACAAAATAGAAATTGAAAAATCAGCCCATCCAGTTCCTTCCAGAATGAATCTATCTAACTAATGAGGTCTCATATAGAATTCAGAAGCATCACTGAGAGGACACAGAGATATACTGTATTTCATCACAGACTGCTGATCTTTATAATGCTTCAAATGATCAGTATGAAGTGTGAGGTATTTTGAGAAATCAAAATCTGTGGCAAGACAGCAGGTTCTAAGTGGGATTGATATGTGCTTTTCTTATGGTAGAATCATAACACCACACTTTGGACTGATGATAACATCTGCTTAAGTCCCCATATCAGATTATGGTCTGGGAAGCTGAGAGTATCAATCATCTGATTTGGCCTCAATAGCTGACTACCATACAAATGCAGAACTACACCTCTGTTTCTTCCTCTCCTGCAATAGATTTACCATTCCTATAGAATAAAAGCAGAAACTTGGATTCACAAACTGAAAGTTAAGGTGGCAGTGTGGAGTGTCCAAAGTTTTTGCATTCCTGGAAGAGTAGATTTGTTATGAAGACAATCTCATTCATCTACAGGAAAGAGATGGTAAATCTCTCCACAGTATTCAAGCAAACTATCAAATTATTTGTGCTTGTTGTTCAAATATCCTCTTAATCAAGTAGCAGTATATCACAGTGGACAATCTATCAACAAAGACAAACTGTGTATGAGAGTATGAGACTGGAGGCAAGCACTGCAGCTTAAATTACACATGCAGATTGCAGAGATTCAACATTTTGATGTTTGACATACTATGCAAAGCTCATACAGATATTCTAGTTTTTCTGTTCATGAGAATGTTTCTTATATGAACATAAGGAGCAACAGATACAGGAATCAAATACAGATACTGTAAAAATTATTTCTCGACCATGTTTCTCATAATATCTTCACCACCATGGCAGTATGGATTATGGAAGCAGCAGTTCAAAAAATACTTGATTTTCCTAGAATTTTCCTGCAGGTCCAGGGTCCACTTTTCAGATTCGGAAATGCCACTTTGCCCAATTGGTCACATCTTCAGGGTGAAAACTGACAATTTGAATGTCCTTATTGACAATGTCCTGCCATCTCTGTTTTGGTCATCCACATGGCCACCGACCATTGATGGTAGTATGCAGTTTGAGTGAAAGGTGCTGCTCTGAGAACATTCAACACCAAAGAAGCAGGCTTTCTCTCAACTTCTCTGTTATCGATACCACACCTAGTTGTTGTTGGGTAGTATCATATGTGAAATGGTCAAGTAAGGAGATACTCAATATCCAATGGAGCATGGAGGAGGCTATCTATGCCCATTTTGCTCCCCCATACTCTGTGCCATACAGTGCAACTGGACAGACAATCATCTTGTAAAACTCAGATTTAAGATGGATTGGCATTTGTCTGTCGCAAAGAACACCAGCGAATTCTTGCCATAGCAACCAGGCCACATTCACCCTTGTTCTCATATTTTCATTGATGTCACCACCGTCTTAGAGATGGGAGGCAGATACCAGAAGATATCCACATTTTTTAGTTTTTTCCATTTATCTGGAAAATTTCATGCATTGTAACAGTTTCTAGGTACTCAGTTTTCTCATTTTTTTTAGTTGGAGTGCTAAGTAACTGGAAAGTCATTCCATGTCTAAACTTACCACTAGAAATGGGCATGAAATGAATTTTTTTCCATTTCAATTTTTTGTTCCATTTTGGAATGAAACAAAAACAGAATGAGTTTTAAAGAAAAATGAAACAAAACAAACTGGAAATTTTTGGTTCGTTCTATGTCTTTTTTTGTAAGGTTTCCCATAGCCTCGGTGGCTCAAATACATTTTTTAAACCCCGCACCTTTCCCCCCAGATTTGGGTGCATGGGGGGGGGAGACGTGGGTCCTTTAACATGTCTTGGAGCCACCAAGGCTGCCTTGGTGGCTCAAAGACATTTTAAAAATCCAGTGCCTTCCCCCTAATCAGGCGAGTTGGGAGGAAAGATGCGGGTCCTGTAAAATGTCTTTAGCCACCAAGGTAAGCACTTGCCTCAGTGGCTAAAGACATTTAAACAACCCACACTTCTCTCCCATCAGGCACATTGGAGGAGAAGTGGCAGCCATTTTAAAAAGTCTTCACAGCAAGCAGTGGCGGCGGAATGTGCCACTTGCCATGAAGACTTTTTTTAAAAAAACCTGCTGCTTCTCCCCCACTGTGCCCAATTTGGGGGGGGGGAGTGGCAGGTTGTCTTCCTGGCTGAAGAGAGGAGGGTGAGCAGACCCTGTGGGAGGCCTTGCTGCACCACTGCCGCCACTGCCAAAGAGAGGAGGGCGAGAGGACTCTGTGGGAGGCCTTGTCACCCCACCATCACCATGGCCACTGCTGGAGAGGAGAGGGCACGATCAGTCCGGGCAGGCTGACCTAGGACCACTACTGCCGCCCCCGGGCCCCAAAAGGTAACAAAACATTTTACCTTTTCATTTTGTATGAATTTTTTGTAAAAATTTATATGAAATGAAATGTGGGGTGGTGAAATGGAATGAAATGAAACACCTTTTTCCTGTTTTGTGCCCATATCTCTACTTACCACTGCAGTTCATTCTTAGTGGCAGTAGCAAGTATGACATCTCATTTTAGAGCATGGTCCAGTGAGCATTTTGCTGCAGGTCTTATGTGATGGTATCCATAGTGAGTATGAACAAGAACAGCAACAGTGCAGAGCCCTGGTGCACCCCAACTGCCACTGTAACATGGGTACTGTTGTGCACAGTTAGTACAGAGCTGCTATTATGGCATTGAAAAACTCTGTCAGACAAGTTATTCCCGTGTCTTGGAGTTCCTATGGTTTCCAGAAATCAGTGGGCAGATCACTGAGGCTGGGGGTAACATATTTTTCATACTGTCTACTGCATTGCTGACTTCTATGGTGGTAATGGTCAGAACTGGTCCATAGATTGGCATGCATTCGGGTATTGGTGGGTGCAGAAAATCAGTGTTGGAGATCTTGTTGAAACAGTCTTGCAATCATTGCACTCAACAGTCTGCTGTGAAATTTCATGGCAATGTCATGTGCAGACAAAGCTACTCAGATCCACTGTGATAAATGCAGTAGTTGATGCAGGTCCACTGAGTCAGCACAGGTCCTATTAATGAAACCTTGGCCTCTGTCTTTGAGAACAGTTACATTTCAGTTTGCTTTGGCTGATTTTATGGACATGATTCTTAGATGGGCCACCATCTGTGTGATTTCCTTGTCCTTCCTGGCTTATAAAAACATCTTGTGGGGATTGGCTGACTGAGTAGAGGTACTGGTGAATGCTTCCTTGAACCAGGGCAGGGTACCAGCATGTCTAAAGTGAGAAGTAATAAAAGTGGGGTAAAAATGCTCTAAATAAGTAAATAAAATAAACAACCCTTCTTAGATGTTATTTTATTGGACAAATATTGGCCAGTCTCCAACATTCCGTTTCTGGGCAAGGTATTGGAGCATGTGGTGGCTTTTCAGCTCCAGAGATTTCTTGATGAATCTGTTTTAACTTTGTATGTGAAAATCATTCAATTTTAACATTGGACATTAGAAAACTATTTTTAATCTCTGATATAAATGACTTGTTCTTAAACAAAAATGGTTTTCAAAAAGGATAGTTTGTTCTGAAAACAAACTGCTGACCAAGTTAAATGTGGCTAAATACCATAAGGACATTTTTGTTAAGCAGAAAATGTATGCATTACACAGACTAATTTAGTTACAAGCAATCATATGAATGTTATCGTTAATTGGTACCAGCATGGATCAGCAGAGAATGGCAATGATCTTTGTTACAATTATTGCCCACAAGAAAGCACACATGTATACACTGTTGCTGTAAGGAAATGAAAAATAAAACAGAAAATAGAATGTTTTCTTTAAAAGCCTCTATCCACTCATTGGTTTGAGCATGCAAGCACAAGATCAATTGCTTCCAAATTGAGTAAATGGAGGAGAAAAAAAATACTTAGGATAGTTCTAATCTTATTGGCTGCCTTAATAAACGTAAGCAAACTTAATTAAATGTAAAGAAGATAACACTGAAACAGGGAAAGTGGAGCAGGAAGAGAAATGAAACAAACACTAATACAGTAGGACCCCTGTATTCACTGATCCATTAACCACTGATCCAGTTACTCGTGGTTGGCAGAGAAAAAATGAAATAAAGAATTCAGCAGCTGCAAAGCAAGCTACTGTCACAAAACAGTGGCTGTAAAGCAAGCTACTGACACAAAACAACAGTTGGGGGGGGTGGACGTTCTCTCTTATCCACAATTTTCATTATCCATGGTAAGGCTTGGAACTGATCCCCAGCAGATACTGGGGTCCTACTGTATATAATAAACATTGTTGGCCTGGCATAATTGGGAAAGAGAAATTGTGTTTTGGAACTATCTTTTATATTTCCAAAGTGTGTCAATATTACAATTGCTTAAGGCTATTCGTTATATTCTTAGATATTTTTACATTTGGCTAAAATATCTTCCAATAATGAGAGGTTTTTTACATTGACACCAGTTTGAACAAATGTGTAATTCTGGCCTGGGTGGCCAGTTTTCACCAACCTCACAGGGTTGATGCAGACATAAATTGTGTGGTGATAAATGTTATGTAGGGTTGCTATTTTTGTTACTAATTGCAATGTGATTTTATTATTTGCTTTTAATTATATTCAGAGACAGTAATTATATATGTGATCTGTTTGGTGAGTTAATTATTCTGTATAGTTTTAATCACCCACTTAAGCTTGAAAGTTGGATTTCCATGTTTTCTGAGCCTCTTTTATCTGGATTTACCATCATCTTACACGATGCCAGGACACTCTGGCATAGCCTTTGTTGCATGCCCCATAAACTTAGTTACTGTCTATGGCTCATCAATGAGGTAGTTCCCAAGGCTGTTTTTCAAATTAAGTTTGATTACAGCCTTGATTTCCCCCATTCCCCCTACCACTGTTGAATTTTGCTAGGTATATAATTTTATGCAGGGGGAGGGTGAACTTTTAAAAATGGACTATTTTAGAGCTGTATATCTTCTCACTTGTTGAAGTCTCCTGCTCACCTTCAGCTTGTAGAGAAGGCTTGGAAGTGCAGCCAAACCAAAAAGCATGGCTTTTTTGGTTGTCCTGTCCTCTCCCAGTAAGAAGGCACAGTGTTTAAGTTAGGCAGGTGATGGAAAGCCTGCCAGGCTTTGCCAAGTGATTGGTGGCACAAAGGGAGCTGTCACAACAGTTTGCTTTCACTTCAATAGAATACTGATTGCTCTGTTCTGAGATGCCCTACAGTATTCTGGAACCTCCAGAGAAGGCTAGCAGCCCCATGAACTATGTGATGTCCATCTTTTTCAACAATGTTGATGTTTATGCATGAAGGGACTTAGAATCATAGAATCATAGAGTTGGAAGAGACCTCAAGGGCCATCTAGTCCAACCCCCTGCCATGCAGGAACCCCATTACAATATTTCCAACAGATGGCCATCCAGCCTCTGCCTAAAAACCTCCAAAGAAGGAGAGTCCACCACCCTTTGTGGTAGCATATTCCACTGCCAAACAGCTCTAACTGTCATGAAATTCTTCCTAATGTTCAAATGGAATCTCCTTTCCTGTAGTTTGAAACCATTGCCCCGAGTCCTAGACTCTGAAGCCATGGAAAACAAACCTGTTCCCTCTTCAATATGACATCCTTTCAAATATTTAAACTTAGCTATCATATCCCCCCTCAGCCTCCTCTTTGAAAGGCTAAACATTCCCAGTTCCCTAAGCCGTTCCTCATAAGACATTTCCTCCAGACCCTCAACCATCCTGGTCACCCTCCTCTGCACCCGCTCGAGGTTGTCAACATCCTTTTTAAATTGAGGCACACAGAACTGGACACAGTACTCCAGGTGGGGTCTGACCAGAGCAGAATAGAGTGGTACTATCACTTCCCTTGATCTAGACACTATGCTTCTGTTGATGCAACCAAGAATCACTTTTATGACATTTATGCATGAAGTTGCTGCCCAAGCCCAATTCAAAGTGCTTGTTTTGACATATAAAGCCCTAAATGGCTTAGGACCTAGATGCCTGAAGGACTGCCTCCTTCCATATGAACCTGCCTGGCAATTAAGATCTAGCCAGGGGGCCCTCCTGAAAGAGCCATCCCTTAAGGAGGTGAAAGGGATGGCTTGCAGGTATAGGGCCTTTTCAGCAACTGCCCCCAGACTATGGAATGCCCTCCCAAGTGAGACCCGCCTGGCACTGACGATAACATTTTGGCGCCAGGTAAAAACCTTCCCGTTCCAGAAGCTTTTAAACTGATGATTGTGGGTCCTGATGGCAATTTTATTGTTGTGTTTTATTGTATTGTATTTATTGTATTTATGTTTTTATTGTTCTAATTTTATTGTAATTTTGATGTTTTAATTGTTTATTTTGACTGTGAGCCTCCCAGAAACCTTTGGGTAGTGGGTGGCATACAAGTTAAATAAATAAATAAATAAATAAATAAATAAATAAATAAATAAATAAATAAATAAAAAACAGAGTGTTTAACTTCTTCTCCAACTGCAGCTCCCATGCCATTCTCAGAAACTTCAAGTGGTTGAAAGTTAGGAGAAACACACACCAACCTGCTTCCATGGGTTAAATCATGGATGGTTTCAAATTCTTATTATTCCTTTTTCTAAGTTATACAATACACCAGAACTTCCCTAATTGGTTAACAATAATAAATAATATTAAAAGAATTATAAGGATAACTGCAGTTCTGCACAAAGCTGCTGTGTTTCTGTAAGGAAAAGTTATTTTATTTTAAGATCTTGTTTCCTGTTTGCTGTTCTTGTGATTTTTTTAAAAGTTCAGCCTGTTTTGTGTTTTGTGTTATTGTGATTTGTTTGTCTCCCATAGTAGTGGCTCTGCCACTAGTTGGGTAGAATAAAATAAAATAAAATAAGAAAAAAGGGGGGAAGAGCTGGCACTTAAAAACAGGGGCATACAGTACCTTCAAAACACATCTCTAAGAGCTCATCAATAAAACATTCTAAAATTGCCTTTACTGCCTCACCTAAGTGGAACTGTACCTCTCTGAGACTTTGTTCAAATGTGTGCCCTGGATAATATGTTATTGTAACTTCTTCTATCAGGCTGATAAAACTCAGCACAATACCTTTTTTGAATGAAAAGCAGACAAGCGCTCTGACAGCCCTCCCCCGTTTTCTACTGTTTTTCCTTCATTACTATTCTCTCTCTCTCTCTCCCTCTCTCCTTTCATTAGAGATAAAAGTTTCCAAGCAGATAAATGGCAGAATATAACTCCAATGATTGAAACTGACTGTAGCTACCAATATCCTTAAGAAATATGCATCACAAGCACATTTTTGCTATTGCCTTCTCTGATCCACATCAGGAGGACTTTTAACTTTGCCGTTATTTGGATGTGAAATAGTCAGGTTCTCAATTGTAATTAGAAAGCTTGGGGAAGTAGTATATTTGCAACGCATGCCATGATGCTAAAAAATGTAAAAGAAAACCCAGCCATTTTCCAAATTCACCAACTATATGACTAGGATCACATATCTCCTGTATCTAAGCCTAAAAATTCAGATCTTCAATCTACAACAAATATAATAATCTAGACTGAAGATCTGAATTATTTTAGTATGCTCTTTGGCTGCTTTTTGGCTGACATTTGTGAAAATTATACCCCCAAAAAGCTGAAAAGCAGAAGGGAAAAAATCTGTACCATAAGCAGTGGGCACCACACATTCAGGTTACTCTGGCAATTTGAAGGTGACGAATTTTGAGCTTAGCTCATGGTTCATTTCCCCATCTCTTACTACAGAAAGAATCATGATTAGAGCTGCAATACAACTGACATTGCTGAAAATGTCTGCAGGGATGCTTAGTATCACTTAATAATACCATATGGTAGTATGTAAGGCATTCTGTGGTGCTTGATCAGCCTTCTTGGAATGTACCTTCTGTATTAGACCAACCAGCCCAATGAAAGAAGAATATCTGATTCTGTTCATTTTTAAAAGGATCCCAAATATTTATGAAATACTATGGCACTGTGGTGTTTCAAGAAAAACCAACATAACAAAGAATAATCTGACATAACGAGAGATGGGCATGAAATGAATTTTTTCTTTCATTTTTCATTTTTTGTTTTGTTCCCTAACCAAATGAAAAACGAAATAACCCATCAAAGAAAAACGAAAGAAATGAAACCGAAATTTTCATTCCGTTTTATTTTTTGTTTCCCCATAGGAATGCATTGAAGCAATGCATTCCTATGGGGTAAAGCCTGCAGTTACACCCACCCCCCAATGCACCAGATATGGGGGGGGGAACTACGGGGGGGGATTTGCTGCCCCAAGCGCCAATCAGCTGGTGTGCAGGCCTTTGGCAGCAAAAAAAGTTTTAAAATCCCACGGTTTCCCTCCAACCGATCAGACACGGGTAAAGCACAGGATTTTTAAACATTTTTTTTTGCAACCCAAAGTCCTGCAAGCCAGCTGATCGGTGCTTCGGGTGGCAAAAAAATAAGTGCTGACCAGCAGGGCCTCATGCGCCAGCTGGTTGGTGCTAGTAAAAAAAAATAGTGCCAACCAACAGGGCCCCGTGCACTATCTGGTCAGTGCTAGTAAAAAGAAAAAGCACCAACTGCCGGCAGGGCCCCAACAGTTGTAAAAAGAGAAAAATGAAAAATGAAACAAACCAAGAACAAAATGATTTTTTTTAAAAAAAAAATCACTTCAAATGAATCAAAACAAAACAACCGGAAACAAAAAATGAAACAAAATGCCATTTTGGCATTTCGTGCCCATCTCTAGACATAACCTTTCCCAAACCAACTTTCATCACATGTTTTGGAGTAACTTTCCCAACATCAACGCACACCATGGCCTGGGTGGCGATGGTGGGTATTTTAGTTAGGCACCTCGGGTGGGAAATGGCTGTAGAAGTTCCTTCTGAAGACTTAAAATCTGCCGCTTTCTCGCCACCACCACTCACCTGTCTTGTAGGGTGTGTAAACTCGTGTCCAGGCTGCCCCTCATTTTAATTGCTCTTGTACTTTTCTTCACTTTGATGTCTATCATGCTTTTCTGAGTTTTTGACTCAGTCACATTTATGCATCTTTCCAGATCTGTGGGACTGTTTCATCTCCATCCCCGTTCCACCTCCCTATTTTTCTTGAACACCTTTTACGAATTCTATCTGTACCAGAAACCTCACTTTGAGCTTCTCCTTCTCTCTAACTGATGTGAAGACTGAGCTATCTTCAAGCTCCACTTGGATTGTGCAGGTATCAACAAAACACTGCTGGAGCAGTAAGAACTGACTTCCAACTCAAACCTCTGTTCTCGATTAAACCTATCAGAGTCTATACAGCATATATTGGACTATGCCTGATATCCTTTCAGTTTCATCTCATCTTTGGTGGAGAGTACTTTGAATATTCAGTTCTGACCACACCCTGAGAAAAGGTCCAAAGAGCAAGAAGCAGGGAATAAGAAAATATGAGCCCAGGAGCAACAATTAAACTGTAGATATCAAGAAGATGGGGAGTGGAGTACACCCAGGCTGCCATTTTAACTGCCTATTCCCCTTACGCAAGCTTAAGATTACTTGCCACATATGCTGATCTTCCTTTCCCAGCTGGATGAGTAACAGATGGCTTCTGAACCACATACATTTACTCCTAGTCGTTTGTAGCCCCCCACCAGAGCCTCTATCCACGAGAGAAAATGGTAGCAACCAAATAAACATGTGCAACATTTGGTCATGTTTTGCTTTGACTTGTTTTATACATGCGTTTAAGCACCATCTGGCTGGCCTGTGTTTTTATTAAAAAACTTAAATGTAGATATAGAAAAATATATTACTAAAAATTTGAAGAGGGTTTTGGAAGAGGAAGATATGTTGGAAATGGAGAAACCTATTACAGATCAAGAGATAGGTGATGTAATAGACAAATTAAAGAATAATAAAACTCCTGGAGTGGATGGTCTGGGACCTGAATTTTATAAACTTTTAAAAACAACATTAGTACCTAAACTAAAAAAGCTATGTAATGAAATAATGGAAGGAGAACAAGTGCCAAGATCCTGGACCCACTCCTTAACCATTTAAATACCTAAATCCAATAAAAACTTAATGGACATTGGATTATATAGACCAATATCCCTATTAAATCAGGATGCTAAGATTTGTACTGCAATTCTGGCTAAAAGAATGAATAATTTTGTAGCTAAATACATTAAAGATGATCAATGTGGTTTTATCAAGGGAAGATGAATGGCAAACATAATAAGAAGAAATTTGAATGTTCTTTATGAAATGGGAAAAAGTACTACTAAAGCAGGCATGTTATCTTTAGATCTTTTTAAAGCTTTTGATTGCGTTCAATTGTTTACATTAAAAATTCTGCTAGAAAAATGGGGATTTGGGAAACTTTTTTTAGGAGTAATAAATCAATTATACTCAGAAGGTACTTCCTCAATAATAGTTAATGATGGCATGACCGAACAAATTACCCTAGGCCGGGGAACTAGACAAGGATGTCATCTCTCTCCAGTCCTCTTTTGTATTGTTATAGAACTCTTGGCAAATGCTATAAGGGATGACAAATCCATTAAAGGTATTGGGAAAGATGGGCTAACCAAAATTAGCCTATTTGCGGATGATGCCCTACTGACAATTTTAGACCCAATAGAGAGTATTCAAAGAGTAAAAAATTCATCTAGAAGAATTTGGGGAAATAACTGGATTATGTGTAAATTGGCAAAAATCAGAAAGTTTATTGTTTAATTATGGAAGAGAAGATCTTAAGATAATTGAAAACTTTGGGCTGAAATCCAGAAAAAGTGTTAAATATTTAGGATTAGAATTCTATAAGGAGTTTACTAAGACTAAGGAAAAATATTTTAAAATTAAAAGAAGAGATGAAAAATAGAATACAAAGTTATACTAAATTGAACTTATCTTGGTTTGGTAGAATAGCATTGGTAAAAATGAAGATACTGCCCAAAATCAATTTTATCTTTAGAATGTTACCTGTTCAGTTTTTAGAAAAGGATCTTAAAACTCTCCAAGACATGATAAATAGGTACTATAATGGTGGGAAAAAATCAAGAATAAATAAAAGTTTGTGGTATAGAACCCTAAAAGAAGGAGGATTGGGTATACCCAATCTAAGAAATTATTATATAGCTAATCAAATTAGTTGTTTGGGGGAAATTTTATTCAAACCAGAGAAGGTAATATGTTGGCAGCAGGAGTCACTGGATATAAAGGGGGAAATAAATAAATTTTTGTTTAGTGATTTTAAAAATAAGGTAAAGATTGAGAATCCCCTCCTGAATGGTTTAATGACTACATGGAGAACATATAGAAAAATTATATCACCGATGGGTTCCCCATTATGTTTAGTAACAGACTTGGAAAATTTTCCTACAAACTTGAAGCATTATTTAGGGTTATTTAAAGCTAAGAAAATAGCTAAATTAAAAGACTGGTTGGCCAAAATTAGAACAATCCAGGATATAAAAAATATTCTGCAATCTAGTGATTTAATATGGATAAACTATATCCAGTTAGGAAAATGGACAAAGGACTGGGTCAGAAGAAACAGTCAACTTAGAGAATGTACAAAGTTTGAACAGTTTTTATTATCACTTGAATCTGACCAGGACAATATAGAGAAAGGATTAGTCCGTAAAATATACAAAATAATAGGGGACTCATTGGAAGGGAAGGAGTTAGATACTCTGAGAGAGGTCTGGAAACAAGATCTTAATGTAGAGATAAAAAAAGAAGACTGGGCGAAAATCTGGAATATGAGAATCTTGAGATCATTATTGGTTAGGATAAAAGAAAATTATTTTAAATTGGTTTCTAGATGGTACTTGACACCAATTAGGTTGAATAGAATGAATGCTGAATACTCTAAGATGTGCTGGAAATGCGGGAAAAAAAGATAGGTACATATATGCATCTCTGGTGGGAATGTGAAATAGTTCAAAAGTTTTGGAAAAGGGTTTTCCTAGAGCTAAGTGACATGATTAAAGTAGATATTGATTGTAATCCAGAAACAGCACTGTTATCATTGTTAAGTAGTAAAGATTATGATGTTACAACAAAGGAACTAAAAGCAAATCTTATGACTGTCGCCAGATTAATTATAGCAAGAAACTGGAAATCTAAACTAGATCTCAAGATGGAAGATTGGTATAACGAGCTTTGGGATATAGCCATAAATGATAAATTGTCTTGTAGTTTAAAAGTTAAACGAGGAGAAATGAAAAAAGACATTTTTATGACATTTGGGGAAAATTTATAGACTTTGTATTAGTAGAAGGGAAGGGGAAAGAGCCGACGAATATTTCAAGACAGTTCTGGAGAAGAGGACTTTAAGAAGAATACTAAAACAACAGACGTTGGAGTAATAAAGAAGAACTCATGGAAGAAATGGATGGTCCCGGGGGATGGGGATGCACTTGTATTGTTATTTGTTTGTATGTCTTAATTATTAGAAATAAAATTTATTTAAAAAAAGAGAGTGTCTGTGGATTTGTGTGTGTGTGTGTGTGTGTAATCTGGTCTCTGGGTGTCTGAATTTCATTGTATGTGTATACTGCGTATATACACACAATGACAATAAATCATCATCATCATCATCATCATCATCATCATCATCATCATCATCAT
>JAHTLZ010000129.1:77414631-77430899 GCA_023846285.1 Phrynocephalus versicolor | reverse complement strand
CCAGAGCATGAAAAATTTCATCAGGGAGGGTTTAAAATGAATTGAAAGGAAGAAGGAGAGGCAAGCTTAGAGGTAAAGATGCCCAACAGACGGAGTAGCTCTAATGAGGCCCAATAATAATCTTCATAATGATGCACAAAGGAAACCAATCACACAATCACCAATTGAAATGTCAGGAGTATGAAAAATAAAAAAAACTGGGCCTCATCTTTAGAACAGTGTCTAGCTCTGGACACCTCACAAGTTCACAAGAGGGCAACAACCATGATCAAGGGGCTAGAAACCAATAACTTGGCATGTTTTGCTGTGAGAAAATAGGATAGCACTCATTAAATCTTTGAAAGATTGTCATTCAGAGGGATGACAACAATATTTTATCTCAGTTAGAATGCAGGACACATAGTAATGGGTTCAAGTTACAGGAAGCCAGATTTTGGTTGAATATCACAACTTTCTGACTGTTAGAGCAGGACAAAATTGCAATCCCAACCAACTGCATTGGGAGGTGTTGGACCCTCAGATGCAGGAGACATTGAAGAGAAAATTGTACAACCACCCGTCAGACCTGCTTTGATTTCAGTTCCTTCCAAGAGCGGGGGTTAGAATCAATGGCCTTCTAGACCCCTTCCAACTCTATTATTCTATGATTCAACTTGCACTTCCAGTAAGGCATCCCTTCCAAGAGATAATAACAATGATCAAAACCACACAAAGTGTATGTGAGGGAGCTGACAAGACAAAACCTCTCCCTTTTGCCTGATTTTCATGGAACTGCTCAGAAAGGACAGGGCTGTCTGAGCCAAAGTACATCCTGTGAATGTGTTTTGCCACATAAATCTGATTAAGGCAATCTTGAAGAAAGACAGATGGCAGGTTTGACGTTAGGTGGCTTAATCTCCATCTGTGCTGAAATTCTCCGATGCCTCCGTGCTTACTCAAAGCACCCTGATCATCTCAAACATGATTTTGCTTTCATTGATGCTATTTTAAGGCTCTGATATTTTGAGGAGATTTTGGAAAGAATTATTGTTTTCCTCAGAAAGTGTTTCTACTCATGCAAAAAGGGCATGTACCTGAGTCTTAAAATGAGCCTGCACCATATCCTTTTTAAATCTGAGTAGTCCTGCCATCTCCCAAAACATATATGTACAAGGCATGTTGGGGAAATCTATATACCTGAAAAGTTCATCACAATTCGCATTCTGGAAATAGTAGAAATTTAACCTGGAAAACTACAAGATGGGATAGAGATGTAAATATCTGTTTTTATGATGAGACAATCTCAATTTGCAGATTTTAAGGGGCTGATTAAATGGCAGAAATTAGTTCATTACATTTTTAATGCTGGTGGGGATAACACTTGGCATTATTTTACCTCATGCATAAAACAGTCTTGGCTGATCTTCAAGGCAATGGACGATTTTCTTCAGGGAAAATGTAATATCCTCAAGTTATGAATTATCATTTATAGTGACATAGATACTGCATCACACTTTCCAATCAGCAGCATTATGACTTCTCATGCTTCTGGGTGGTCCTATTCTGCACCAACAAAAAAGAACCCTGTTCAGAAATGTACCCTGATTATGGCATAGTTTTGATGATGATAATCAAGGACAATAGATCATTAAGTTTGGGCAAACTTGTCTAATTTATTCACTGTTCTCTCATGGTATTATTTTATTTTTTTAGTCAGTCACATTCATGGCTCACATAATTATAACTGTCATCATCATTCATTGAGCCATTCATTCTCCATCCTCCTGACACCATTTTGCTTGTACAAAAAGCAATATGTTTCAATGAAAATGCCTCCTCTCCAAGGATGGCCTTCTTATGAGCCACAGCACAGGAAACTAAGATTCTGGATCATGTTGAGAGCTTTCATGAGTAGAAGAGTCTCTCTTCTTCAGATTTATCATCCTTCACACAGTCAAATAAGGACAGAGAGGACAGGATAAACACTTCTTTTATGTATTAGATAGACACAAAGAATATGTTTTGGATCACATCCCTTGTTTGACTCATTCTGCCTGTTCCCTTTGGGGCTACCCACAAAATATGCAATTTGTATTTCATTCACATTTTGTATTACAACAGGGTTAATTTATAGAGATGCGCTAGAGGGGGCACAAATCAGAAAATCCATGGTTCGGGTTCGTCTGGTTCGGAACCACCCTTGGTTTGGTTCGGGTTCGGGTTTGTACAATTTTTTAAAAAAAATCATACAAACCTGAACCGATCCAAACCAGTTCAGGTTCTTACCGGTGGTGGCAGCAGCTCGTTGGTGGCGGTGGCAGATCCTGGCCCCTGCAGCAGGGGCTTTTTGAGGTGCTGGCATGGGGTCAGCACCTCTCAGCTGAGAGGCGCTGGCTTGGGGCCAGTGCCTGTTTTTTCCCAAGCACCCGCCACGCGACCCCTGGGGCCAGGTGGGTGCTTCTTTTATTTTTTCTTTATTTTAGTGCACTGACCCAGCCACCCCTGGGGCCAGGTCAGCGCTCCTTTATTTTATTTTATTTTATTTTATTTTATTTTATTTTATTTCTTCCAGTTCTGGCCACGCTGCTGCTGTAGCGCGGCCAGCTTTGTTGTTTTTTTCTTTACTTCCAGCCACATGGCCGGGTGTCAGCTTTTCCCCCCCTGGTCACTGTCCCTGAAGCCAGGCAGACCGGACCTCTGGACCAGCACCAGGTAGGAGACATCTCCACCCCCTCCCATTAACAAACCGACCCAAACTGAATCATTTTTTTTTGTTCAGTTCATTTTGTTTTAAATTTACCCCTAGGTTTGTTATTCATTTTGTTATGCAACAAAATGAATAATGAATAATGAAACAAACTAAAAGTTCATTTTGTGCCCATCTCTAATGATCAATAGGGGAGAATATACTATTTAATTTATGAGATTATAGGGTTAATAGTATTTAGCATGCAGGCTATGCTGTGGAGGCCTCCGAGCTTTTATTGAAAGAAATGCCTGGGGCCTCTTGAACAGGCAAACTGCTTTATCTGATCTTGCACCTGTATGCCAGCTGGAATCACTTTGAAAACAGCATTGAACCATCATCTAAAGGAGTCTGGAAACCACTCAACCTCCTTCATTCCCTTTTTAAAAAATCTGCCAGATTCTTTGAAGATTATTTGTGTAAAGCATTAAGTATGATTTCAAGGAATGAAAAGGGCCAAAGGAGGGTAATCTTCCAGACACAAGTACAAAAAGGGACTTTGATGAATTAAAGCGGAAATTGGAAGTGTGACGGTGGCCATGTGTCCTGTTTTATAAGGGATCATTGGCCTCTTGTTGGGCTATGAGATTGCAGTCCTGTGCTAGAAGGCATTCTTAGTGCAAGCTGGGAAACTAACCTTAGAGTCTCAGCTGGAATCTCAAGGGATTGCTCTTGTTTCTCCAGATGTCCTGAAAGGGAGACAAAAGCCAAGGAAAACAGTGGTGTACTAGGAGCCTAAACCTGTATTGAACTGTATGTGCAAATTTTCATTATTGTCTTTTATTCTCTCTCTCTCTCTCTCTCTCTCTGTGTGTGTGTGTGTGTGTGTGATCCATTTCTTCACCCCCTCCTTCTCCCCGCCTCCTCCTTGTGGTGATGTAAGTATCTAGTTTTAGAAGTCTAGAAAAGAAATCAGTCCCTGCTAGACCAGCTCATATGATACCCCCCCCCATAGGACCTGTGACAAAACAGGGACTGTCCCTCTTCAGTAGGATCTGGTGTCACATATACATACTCTTAGCAGTAGCATGGATCCAGCCGTCCCCTGTGTTCAGCAAGTCTTGGAGAAATTTTTTAACTCTCAATATCCCCCAGCCAGCGTGGTGAATAAAGGATTCTGGGAGCCATAATACAAAAAGTTAAATTCTCTAGACTCTGATCAAATACTTCCTGATAACTCCTCATCCCTGCCTCCATTTTCTAGCCTTCTCCAGATTTCCTTGCTCTGCTTCCCTTTAACACCCCAGAAGCTGCCTCCTCCATAGCTTACAGGTATTTCAAATTCAACTGAAGCCTTAGGACAGGTCTTAGACTCTCTAGATCTCTGTTTCTTCCATGGCTCTTTGCCTAGCCTGTTGAAGCAATTCAGCCATTATCTATGCTTAAAAAAGCTAACTTTAGCCACAAACAGCTTCTTGCCACTTTTTCACTTTAGCTTTCCACCATGAATCCCATTCCTCATTAAAAGGTAGACACACACAAACGTACAGTGAAAGAGAGAAAGAGAGGATTTTAAACTAATTACTCTTTGTTTAGTCCATGGGGGTGGTTTCGCTCTTTATCCCCTTCTCTATCTTTAAATAAGCTGGATAAATAAATGTGGCAGAAAAGCTCCAGTTTGTGTGCATGTTTACTTGTACTTCTATTACAGTAAACCCCCCACTATCGGGGGTTAGGGACCCACCCGACCCGCGATACATGAAAATTTGCGATATGCGGAAGTGGGGCGGGGGGACGGGGGGCGATCAGAGGTGCTGGTGGGGGAGTGCGGGGAGCGATGCAATTGCCCCCACCCCCTGCCCCCCAAGTGGCTCCGAGGCCACCCGGATGGGTCTGGTGGGGGCGGCAGGGAGCGATGCAATCGCTCCCTGCCACACCCCGCCGCATGGCTCCGAGGCCTCCCGGAGGGATGGGGGGATGACGGGGAGTGATTTGATCGCTCTCCACTTCCCCCGTGCACAGATGCGAGGCCTCCCGGAGGGGGGTGGTGCAAAGCGATGTGATCACTCCCCCCCGCCCCCCTGCAGGTACTGCGATCCCGCAATGTAGTGGGACCGCAGTACCTGAACCACGAAATGGTGGGGGTGACTGTATTCATTTTAACTGTTAATTTATGAAAAAAAATTATGCAAACTATTTTCTATGGTTCAGTCTAGCAGAAACAAACTGATCAATAGTACTATTAATATTGTGAGCAGGAGGGATGACCAGATCCCAAGAGGGTTTGGGGTTTGCTTTTGCTTTTTAAGTGAGTGTGAAGTAAACCTTGGGAACAGCTTGTAACACAGTTGGACTCCTTTCAGTCTATAATTCTTGATGGATGAGATCTGGTAAAGTGCCTTATAACAGTATCTCTTTATTGACTCAGACAGCCAGCTCCAATGCATAGGATAATGGCTGGACCTAAATATAGAAAGGCTGATGGGAAGCAATGTTCAGCTGATTTGACAGGAATGTTGTTCAACACATGTATCAACAACTAGCTTTCCTGGGTTGTCAGGAACTATTTAGTGATACATAGAATATGTTGAAGAGGCTTTTTTTAAATGCTGCCTAGACATGCTTGTGGAATATTGCTAGCCAGAGCACTTCTAAGTAACCAGCAGATTAGTCATTCCTCTACATTGATATAATAGGACTAAGTGAGCCTTTGAGGTAATATCTGAAGAAAACCTTCTTGGAAAGCAGATGGGGCAGAAATTTCACTTTCTTTGTAGAGATCTTAGCAAGCTACAAAGACAGGCTGAGCCCTCCATGTTGAGTCAAGACCCTGGAAAAATCATACCAACTCATGAGGAAAGTCCTCAAGGATAGCAGAACAACTAGTAGTTAGATTAGTTTGCATTTACAAATCCCCTAGAAAGCTGAGATACCTAGGTCACAGCGAGCATTTTGAAGCCACTGCAAGGGATTCTGGGAACCCTGTATGCAAATGAGACTCCACCCTATAGCTGAAGAGCCCGGCTACCAGCACCCTGCCTCCCTGGAGCTCCCAGTCCCAGGCAGCCGTGGGGAATACTTCACAGCTATGCATTTATATAATATAACCAAGCATTTTCATTAAGAGCTGGGCAAAAACGTGAAACTTTCTTACAAACTTGCTTCACCTTCAGTTGTCAGAAGGCAGTAAAACTGATACTGCTAATAATAAAAAGCTGCTGGTGACACTTGGGATGGAAGGATACTCACACAGAATTCACATATTCCATGAGGAGGAGGAGGAGGAAAGAAGGGGAGGCAAAAAGATGTTAAGGAGCCTTGTGGTATAGTAGTTAAACAGCAGTACTGCACTTAAGACTCTGCCTTCTAACTTGAGTTTGACCCTGAGAGACTGGTAGTTCCCATGAGCCTTCCATTAATTCAATGTTTGAAAATTAAGCATCCAGCTTGTGGGGCAGGGGACAATGTGTACCCTGCATAATTAAATTTTAAATTGCCCAGTGCTTTAAGCATATGGTGGCACCTAAACGACACACTTTTGGTTAATTAGAGCAGTATGGTGAGAAGTTTGTTTCCATCTTACTTTTTAAATGAAAATTAATTTATTTCTCCCTCTGAATTTTTCTTTTCTTTTCTTTTCTTTTCTTTTCTCTTTTTTCTTTTCTGTTCTGTTCTTTTTTTGAGTATATTTACATTCCAGTACAATTAAGATATTTTCAAATTTAAGAACAAGGAAAAAGGAAAGTGAATAAAATGGAAGTGGATTTTTTCTTTTTCTTTTTCTTTTTCTTTTCTTTCTTTTCTTTTTTCTTTCTTTTTTGTCACCCCTTCTGTTTGGAAGGGGGATGGGTAGAGGGAGAGTGATGAGAAGGGTAAACAAAATATTATTGAAATTATAGAATTGATAAATGTTAAAGGGGGTAAATAAGAATGAAAATTAGTCAAGATTGTGCAGGTGTGGGGATCTGGCTGTGGCTCTGGTTGCAAGTGGTGGTGTCCCTCTCCCCCTTGGAACTGTGCTAGAATATAATTAGGGTGCTGGGGTGGTGCCCTAAAATAAAGAAAAAATATAAAAAATAAAACCAGCATCAACCTGGCCCCAGGGGCTGCACTGTCAGCGCTAGAAAATAATAATAAAAAAACTTGTTAAAAATCCGATCCGGAGTGCGGGCCACAGAACCAGACCACAACTGGCAAAAAAAACCATGATCCGGTGCACAGCCCCTGTACCAGCCCACGAGCACCAGACCCAGTGCGCAGGTCGCAGAACCGGCCCACAGCCGGGAAATAAAAACGATCCGGTGTGCTATGTGGTCGGCAGTAATAATAATAATAATCAAATAAAAATAAAATAAAATAAAATAAATAATTTTTTTTTAAAAAGAAGTGCCAACCCAGCCCCAGGCCAGCACCTCAAAAAGCCCCTGCCACAGGGGTCAGGATCACCCTCTGCTACCACTGCCGCCACTGCCCAATAAAGATGATTGAAGATGATGATGATGTGGATGATGATGAGGATGCTGCCAGTCCAGTTTGTGCAGTTGTTGTCAACATCTGTGTGTTTTTTAAAAAAAATTGAATGTTTTTCCAACCCGCATGCTGTCAAATGGATTAAATTGCACAAAACAAACCGAACCAAAATGAATTGCCATTTCTATTGAAAAATATTTATTTGGAAGTATTAAGAAATCTAAACTAAATTAGATTAACAACCCTTTTTAGGTCTATGTTAAGTGCATGGTATACACATAAAATTATGTCCCTTTGATTCACCATTAAGATCAGTAACTGAAATAGAGAACTTGCCTACAAATTTGAAAGTATTTAAAAAACATTTAGGGAGAAACAAATGATTAGATTGAAAGATTGAATAGGTAATAGAGAGGAAAGGTGTAAATGAAAGAAACTCTTCAATGTAGCGACACATCCTGGTTTAATTTTATACAGTTAGAGAAATGGACTAATGCTTGGATAAATAAATATAATAAATATAGTGATTAATTATGCAAAATATGAACATTTTTATTGTTCTCTGAAGATATTCAGAAGGAAAACTCAGTAAAAGGTTAATTTTTGATTTAAAAGATAGAAATAGGGAAGGAGCTGGATTGAAGTTAATTTGGGAATAGGTGTTTTAAATAGAAATAAAAGAGGAAAATTGGGCTAAAATATGAACGTTTTTTATTGTTGTATGAAGATATTCAGAAGGAAGACCCAGTACAGTAAAAGGTAATCACACCCCTATTAAAACAGCTCCAATGGCTGCCAATCAGCTATCCAGCACAATTCAAGGTGCTGACCTTGATCTCCAAAGCACTATACGGCCTGGGTTAAACTGAAAGAGAATATCCAGCTCTGCAGGCTGCAGGTGCTTCTTGGACCACTAGACACACTCCGTGGAATCAGTAGCTGAAAATATTAGGCATCTCAGTCCCTTGCTCACTGGGAAACATAAGAACATAAGAAGAGCCATGCTGGATCAGGCCAGAGGCCCATCTAGTCCAGCTTCCTGTATCTCACAGTGGCTGCACCTGATGCATCTGGGAGCGCACGAAACTAGATGTCTGTCTCTTGATACCACTCCCCTTCATTTGGTCCTTGAAGTACCCTGGTTTTAAGCCTGGAGATTACACATCTCCATCATGGTTTGTAACCTGTGATGGACTTTTCCTGAAGGAACCTGTCCAATCCCCCTTTGAAGGCATCCAGGCCAGATGCCATCACCACATCCTGTGGCAGGGAGTTCCACAGACTAACAATGCACTGGGTGAAAAAATATTTTCTTATGTCTGTTTATTTTGTGAGAGGGGGAAGAGTGTCCCTCTATCCACTTTACTCATGCCCTGCATGATTTTGTAGTACGTCTCAATCATATCCCCCCTCAGGCGCCTTTTTTCCAGACTAAAGGGCCCCAAATGTTTTAGCCTGTCCTCAGAAGTTGTTTGGTAAATTGCCAATGCAATGGTCATTATCAGTTGCTGCTAACGAAGCAATTGAGACATACAAGGAAAATCTGAAGGTGTATGTACTTTTTTATTCTGGAAATTTTTCATTTTAGATTCTCTTAAATGTTTGCTTTCCCTTGTAGTCTTTGTCAGCAGTTATTTCCTTGGTGTATGAAGTAATTGAACATGTTGATGTTACTCATTAGAATACAGGGCCATAGTTTGACACTGGACATGGCTACAAATTGGTCTCAATGAATCCTTTTGTCTTCTCTTTTTATTGAAATCTGTACACTTGTCAGCAATAGCCAGCAATAGAGATGGGCATGGAACGAACATTTTTTTGTTTCCGTTACCGTTTGTTGTTTCCGTTACGTAACGAAATGACAAACAAAAATTGTGTTGCAAATGAAACGAAACGAACAGAACCACAAAAATTGTGGTCGTTACATTTCGTTTCCGTTAATGACGACGTGCAATAAAA
Source organism: Phrynocephalus versicolor (assembly GCA_023846285.1). Classification (NCBI taxonomy): domain Eukaryota; kingdom Metazoa; phylum Chordata; class Lepidosauria; order Squamata; family Agamidae; genus Phrynocephalus; species Phrynocephalus versicolor. The sequence goes on along the minus strand of JAHTLZ010000129.1, from coordinate 77,421,805 downwards.
TGAGCTGTTTTAAATGTTAAAAAACGCCCTGGACATCCGTAAAAATGCAGCGATAATTATTTATATTGTCTGATAATACCTACCAGGGGGGTTGGGGTCCTTAAAATGTTTGTTTTTGTCTTCTTCCATCGCAATGTATTCTTCTTTTCCCTTTAAAATGGATGTCACCACCAGCCACAAAATGGAGGCAAGCCATGTGATGTGGGATCATGTTCAACCAATAGCATGCCCAGGTTGCAGACTGGGCGGGCAGGTCTGGCAGCCACAGAGGGCATAAAAAGCTCTGGCAGCCTCCATCCTCCTTGCAGTCTCTGGTGGGAGTTAGGTGTGATTGCTGTCTCTGCAACTCTAGCTTCAGTCCTGCAGCCTCCCTGTGTGCGTGCGTGCTGCGTACCTCTCAGTGAGTACCCTCCCCTGCCCCACAGTGCAGTCACTCTGCGGCTGCCTTGCACCCTGGGCAATGCCTGCCGCTGCCTTTGTAGCCTCCCTGCATACGTAGTCTATACTGTGCACGGAAATGCTTTAAAAATTGCGCAAAAAGTGGGTAGAAACAACAAATGAAAAAACGAAAAACGGTAACAAATTTTTTCAAAAAATTCATGACAAACGGAAACGAACCGAAACAGACCTCTCAACGACAAACAAAAAACCGAAACACCATTTTTTTGTTTCATGCCCATCTCTAGCCAGCAAGCTTAGGAATACTACTAGAATCGCATGGTTTTTCTTCATCATGGTTACACTGCAGAGGAGATGGAACAAATCACACCAATTACTCTTCCTGACTTTAAAGTATCCAAATTGATGAGCAGCTGTCAGCTACTATGGTTTAATTTTTCCTACTAAAAAAGGATAAACTATTCTACGTTTATATAGTCAGTGCCCATCAATCACATACCTATCTTTGGAAACTCATACAAGTCCATATCTTAATTTCAAATCTTGCCTCCATACTCAAGCAAACACAAATTGTAGGGGCTATATATATATTTAATACAGTGTCCCACCCACTAGTTGTCAGGAAGGACCTTTTACATGCAGATTTTAAAATACGATATACTAGATTTATATGGGTACTTGCTAGGCAACTAGCCATGTAACTCTGAGGGAGGAAAAGGAAAAGAATGAAAATTGTTTTCAAATGGCAATTAGGAGAAGGATGAAGAAATGCAAGTGAGGAAAGCAGGTATAGATCTAATAAAACATCCAGATATGATAGTATTTAAAGATGAGCAGAAGTGAAAAGAGACAGACAGCATGGAAAGAACTTCATACTAATGAGATCATGTGCTTGGTTTATTTATTTGTTTGGTTCATTCACCTTCTTCCTAGAGTTGCATATCTCTCTCTCTCTCTCTCTCTCTCTCTCTCAAACCCTCAAGCAGTCAATCAGTTTTTAAAATCATCTCTTCTGTCTGCTAGGTGTCATCTGCGGATGGGCACCACATGAAAAATGACATGCTGTTTTGTCATTTTGTAAGGTTTTGAAGCAAAACGAAACAGCAGACAGCATGTTCTCAAGAACCAAATGAGAGGAAATTTTCAGTTTGGTGGAACCAAATTGGGGAGTCGCCACAGGTTCTCACTTCAGGCAAGGGGCTACAACTCGAGCTTTCAAAACCAGCTGGGTAGCAGTGGTGAGAACTGGAGAGCAGAGGAGGGAGGCTTCTGAATTTCCCACTCCAAAAGCCTCCCTACTCCACTCTCCGGTTCACAGCAGCTCTGAGAGACCAAGCGCTGACATCAACGCTCACCTTCTCAAACCGCTGTGGAGAGTTTCACCCCAACATGTCAGAAAGCCCCAGCTGGAAGGTGGGAGAGGGGCAACACAGCAGAAGGGAGCAGGGGTTTTTACCACTGCCCCCTCCCTTCTGTCTCCTACCTGTTGTTTTTTGACAGGTTGGGGAGTGGGGCACCCCCTGCTCTTGCCCCAACCTGTCAAAAAGCATGAGGTATGAGGTGGGGTCACAAAGAACAGAGAAAGCACTAGGAAATTCAAACGGAGTGCTGCTTGCTCCATTCTGCCTTGCAACCTGCGTCCCAGCTGTTGGTTTTGTTTTTTTTGATAGGTCACAATGTGGGAAAACAAACTAGAAGCTTCTGCCACCCAGGTGGGTTTTTATTTTTACAGTTCAGACTGTCCCCCACCTGTCAAAAAGGCGGCATCTTCCAAATCATTTCATTACTCATTTTGTTTTGTTATAAAACTTCTATTAAAAAGCTGTTTGGTAATGAAATGAAACAAAATTAAACACTAATTTTCCATTTCATGCCCATCTCTAGTCTTATATTCAGGACATATTTTTTCACTTTTAGCCAGAATCTGCTTTCTTGTAATTTGGATCTATTGGTTTGGAGATCCTTTCTGGTAGTTTGAATCTCCTGTTCTCATTCTCTGTAACAGAAAAAAAAAACATGCTTCATCTTTCATCTGACAGCCCCTCAGTTACTGTATGTGAAAATGGCTAACACATCTCCATGGTGAAGCTATTCATGTGGGCATTGAAAACCCCTCTCTCAACAGAGGTAGGGGACTCAGACACAATCTGTCTCTTACTTATCAAGCGGTACTTTCATCAATCCCCCCCAAAATCAGAAACACTTAACACCTCCACCAGCAATGCCATAGCTAATGACTCATACTTAATGGATGTTGGGTAAGGCTGAATAGGTAGGAGTTTCACACACTAAGCCTTTGTCCACCTAATGAACCTATTCAGATCATGGCCAACCTATTCAGGCTATTGTCCCCCTAATGAGCCTATTCAGACCAGGGTGTGTGTGAAATCAAGGTGAACTATGAAATGGAAGACTTGCCGCTAACATTCCTCAGACTGATGAAGCTGCTTGGATGAGTACTGAAACGTTTCAATTTCTTGAGAAAAGAAATCCACTTGCCATGACTCAACTCCCAGATAAACTCACCTGGATGACTGAGAATCTTCACAGACACCTCTCCATGCTTTCTTTTGCAGGTTAACCAATCTGAATTCTTTAACCTTTAAATTAGGTGTCAACAACTGCCAGGGTATTTCACGTGGAGTTGGCCAAAGTAAAATCTGCTATTGTTACATATTGCTTACATGGACCTATGATTGAGTGACCTCTGAAGTGTCCTAACATCAACAGCCCTGGTCAGTCAAACTCAAGTCCGTGGCTTCCTTTAGGAAGTCAATTCATCTTTATTTTGTCTTTCCTTTTTCCTCCCACCTTTGACTTTTACTAGTGTGGAAAGAATTATATTCTTCAGTATTTTCCAATCTCAAATGCCCAAATACAATTGTGTGATCTCTTTGCATGCCTGTACACATATGGTATCCCAATTTTATGGCTATAGCTTAACCAAAGAGCAGCCGTGTATGAGAGGCTCCTTTAATAGCTTAACCAGCAGGAATTGTTACTTTTCGACTGACACAGCATATTGTAGCAGCTGCAAGACTAAATCCAAAGGCAAGAAGAACCATGGCACAAAGAACACAGGGCTACCATGACCCAGTGTTCTGCAGCTAGAAGGAAGTAACAATATTTACAGATAAAGGCATCTTGCTGCCACAGTCTTCTCACATCTTTTGAGAAACAGAAACTCCAGACAGTGAGATGCCAATCCCAAACTAAGGACATATACCAAGACATAAACACTGAAATGTAACAACTTGGGAACACACTTAACATCTCAAAGAGATCAGAAAGTGAGTTAAGGTAGTGGAAAAACAAAACCCATCTGTGACTATTTCTTGCTGTTGTGTCATCTCTTACACACCTTATGTGATAGCAGAAGCAAGCTCTTCACTCAGCAGTTGCCTATGTTGTTGCTTTGCTCCAGTCTTGCAAGAGTTACTTTTGATGATGATCTGAAAAAATTCCTTTTCCATTTTTCTCTTTTTCCTCTCAATAAACCCTCCTTTGTTGTTGTTGTTGTATCGTACAGTCGTGACTGACTCTTCATGACCTCATGTCCATGGAGTTTTCTTGGCAGGAATACTGGAGTGGCTTGCCAGTTCCTACGCCAGGTGCCTATAGCACCTGGTATTCGCTGGTGGTTGCCCATCCAAGTACTAACGAGAGCTGACCCTGTTTAGCTTCCGAGATCAGGCGAGATTGGATGTGTTCAGGTAATCTAGGCAAGCTTAAACCTAGTTAGTATCAGTTATTTGTACCAAAGTATTCTGCTTACTTATAAACGTTCCCATAGTACTTAAAGCATTCCCTGGACAGTTTACATTTTAATTATGCAGACTATGAATTGCCCACTCCCCAGCAAGCTAGATACTCATTTCACCAACCTTGGAAGGATGGGAGGTTGTGAACCTTGAGCTGGCTACCTGGAATTGAGTCCCAGGTCATGAGCACAGTTCTAGCTGCAGTACATCAGTTTAGCTACTGCGCCACAAGGCTCTGTCTCTATTGGTTTATCTCCTTTTTAACAGGACCGTGCCAGTAGAACAAAGAGCCTTTTTAAATTCTATTTTTCCTCATTTTATTTATACAGCACTAGCAGTATTGTCTGTTCCAGTGAGTGATTCTGTCTCATGATGTCCCAAAGTACAGTATAACACCCATCATTTTTAGCATGTTGTTCTTAATGGTGTTATGTGCCATCAAGTTGCTTACGCATTATGGTGAGCCTATTAGGGTTCTCAAGTTTTGTGACAAGTTAAAGAAGTTCCTTACCATTGCTACCCCTCACTGAATGTCCATGGCCGAATGGGGACTTGAAACCAGGTCTTCTGACACTCAGCTTGACATTCTATCCAATATGCCATGCTGGTTCTCTCTTGCAGAATACATGGGGAGGATTCCATGTGTCAGAGATGCTAATGTGAAATTGTGACACAGTCTGAAACCTCTTGTTAATATTCATGCACTATGCAAAATATCAGTTGTACCTCACTTGCCAAACTGTCTTGACAGTTAATGAGCTAGACACATGCTCTAAACTGGCAAGTTGTAACTGAATAAATATGATAAACAACCTGTTTCCAGATGGCTTTTTATGTAAAACAGTTTATACAGCATTGATAGATGGCAAATTTCATGCCAATAAATCCTTGTATTTTAAAAAACATTTGGCTTCTTAATTGGCCAGTTTACACATAAAATATGTTTATGTGCAATGCTTTAAGTCAAAAATGTGACACGGATATGTCTTTGGAGTAAACAGGTATCGCATATATCATGGACCATCTGTCAGGGTTCATGCATAAAAGGAAATGCAGAGAAACCATCTCCTATGGAAAGCAAAAGGAGCCAGCAGGAAGGAAACCCAAACCACCTGTAATGCTCTTAGTAGGAATGTCAAAGGGACACAAAAATGAGTGCAGACTTTTGAGGTCTCCAGAACTCTTTGTCAGGCAGGTTGTTCAAATAGCAGGCATGAGGCAGAATTGTCTTTGTATTGAAACTGTACAATAATATCCATGCTCAGGTGTTGTTAGTGACATGTTCACATGAAGCACATGAGATGGACAAGCACCCCAAGTAGGATCACTGACCATTATTTCCATTATCCTCTAAATGTTGAGAACAATAGGTCTGAAGAAGTGAGTCCTTAGTAACTAATTACAGAGCCTCTCCAGGGATAGATTGTCTTCTCCCCATGCTGGAAGATGATGGAAATGGAAACAGAAGGGCACAGCTAGAGTTCACTCTTGCTCCTCATAGGTTGCATCTATATGTCTGGAAGGAGGGCAAAAGTTTGCAGACATTCAAATACTCCTTGAGTGGATAGTACAATGGCTTTTGATTTAGGAGCAAAAATGGCAGAAATACATGGTCATTTTAAAAAGACTCCTTATATATGTTCTTTATGAAAGGAGTTAGACAACAATATTCCACTATAACAGTGGTTCTCAACCTTCCTAATACTGCAACCCTTTAATATAGTTCTTCATGTTGTGGTGACCCCTTGCCCTGCTTGGAAGAGGCCACAGGCCCCCTTTGGCAGGCCACTGCTGCAGGTGCCATAGAGAACTTCCCTCTACAGGCACCCCTCAGCCAATTGCAGCCTCTGGTGCCATTGACTGACATCCTCTCCAACCTACCAAGCTGTAACTCGCTCTTTTCCCCCTTCCTCCCCCTCCCCCTCCAGACCCAAGCCGTTTGTGCCTTTTTCTTCACTGGCTCATGGCAACCCCTGTGAAATGGTTGTTCGACCCCAAAGGGGTCCGGACCCCCAGGTTGGGAACCACTGCACTATGACTTATTAGGATAAATTCATGTTGGGTAGGCGTGGGTGGGTGTGAGACAGCTTTCCACAACATGGCGGGATCTCTCAATATGTTAGGCTACAACTACAACTACCACCAATCCAAGCCAGTGTGCCAGTTGGCTGTGAGCCATAATAGATACAAATACTGGACAGTGTAGTCTAAAACATGCAGGGGGTGCCAAGCTGAGGAAGATTGCTCTTGGGCATTACTAACAAATATATACTGAGAAAGATGATCTGGAAACTTGGCTGAAAGTCTAAAAATCTAAAGTAAAAAAAGCTTTCAAGAAGACAAAGAATATTAAAAAAATGAAAATATATAAACTAAATGTAATCAATATTGATAAAAGCTAGAACACTTGTATATGGCCCACTAATACATTTTACATTTTAATTAAAGTGAATATGTTCTATATCTGAAAAATTAGCATTAACAAACTCATTTTCATTGGGTCAGAGTAATTCTATTTGTGAAGCAAGATGACCAGCCAAGATCCATGTATTTTCTCCATTATTTGTAATAGACATATAAACTTATATGTTATACATCACCCACCAGCCCTGGGCCCCATGCATATTTCATACAGCCTCTTTTTATGATCCTAGCTAAACTCTTACAACCAGCAAGAAATATGCTATTTCAAATTATAGTGCACATGGTTCAAACATCATTCAAAATGGAGACTTTTGGAAGAAATCAGAAGAGTTGGAAGAGCAGCAGTGAAGAAACTAGAAAATATCACCAAGGAATAAGCATATGTCACTGGAAACCAAGACCAAGGGGTTGCCACTAGAGATGGGAACAAAACAAAAAATGAATCACTGTTTCATTTTGTTATGCAACACATTGTTTCCTTACGAAATGAAATGAAATGAAAGAAACCGTGTCAGCCCGAAACAAACCAAACTGGGGTTTTGTTTTGTTTGTTTGTTTGTTTGTTTGTTTGTTTGTTTGTTTGTTTGTTT
>JAHTLZ010000129.1:77394553-77414621 GCA_023846285.1 Phrynocephalus versicolor | reverse complement strand
TTGTTTGTTTGTTTGTTTGTTTGTTTGTTTGTTTGTTTGTTTGTTTGGAAAATTGAACCAGGAGAGCTTCCTTGGACTCTTCCCTGGAAGCTCCACAAATTTGGAGCAAATTGAGGTTCAATGTGTTGGACAGTAAGAAGAAAGTTGGCCAGTTGCAGCAAGATCACCACCACCACCCAGCTGTTCTTGACAGCTTGGGCTGTGGGGAGGGGAACACAGATTTACTCTAGTCACAGATTTCACTGCAACCTGTATCCTGAAAAGAGATCTGTTGGCTAGAGTAAAGCTCCGGAATTCCCTCCCCACAGCCTGAACTGTCAAAACCAGCTGGGTGGCAGTGGCGAGTGAGGCCTTTACTCCAGCTGAGAGATCTGGCTACAGGCAATGGGCTGCACTCCAAAACATAAGCCAGGTAATGGGCTGCACTCCAAAACATAAACCAGTTTGGTGGAGAACAAAGTCGGGTGGCTGGTTACAAAGCCATTCTTGTGCTTTAAGGCTTCGCATTCAGTCACCCACTTTTGCTTCCCACCAAAAATTAAGGGCAACCAGTTGGGAGCAAAGTCAAGTGGCTGGTTGCAAAGCCTTAAAGTGAAAGAAAGCCTTCGCAGCAAGACACCCACTTTTGCTCCCCACTAAAACTTAAGGGCTGTCAGTTTGGCGGGGAGCAAAGTCGGGTGGCTGGTTGTGAAGCCTTTCTTGTGTTTTAAGGCTTTGCTACCAGACACCTGACTTTGCTCCTCGCCAAACTGGCTGCCATTAAAGTTTGGTAGGGAGCAAAAGTGGGAGGGTTAGGGGTGATTTCCCCCCTCACCCACTCCCCCCCAAGGGGAAGGAGCAGCAAGAATGTGCTTTTAAAACACCCTGCTTTTTGCAAGGCATGCACAGGTCTTTTAAAATCAGATTCTTACTGTCAGAGCCAGCTGAGAGGTCAGTGAATTCAGTGCTCACCTCTTAGCCCCATGCTGTGTCGGAGAAGCAAGATCCTGGCTGCCCCAACACAGTAGGAGGACCCCAGCTCTGACAGCAAGAATCTGCTTTTTAAAGACTCGTGCACACATTGCAAAAATGTTTTTAGCAAGGCATGCATGGGTGTGTTAAAAGCAGATTCTTGTTCCTCTGACCTCTGGGGGGAGAGGGTGAGGGGGGAATCACCCTCCCACCTATCCCCCCCTGATGTTGGATCAGCAAGAATCTGCTTTTAAAACACCCTTGCAAGCCATGCCAAAAGCAGTTTTTGACTTCACAGATCCCCTGCTCAGCCCCTTGCTAGGTTGGAGAAGTCACTGCCCCCCTCCCCACAGCCTGGCAGTGGCAGTGACGAGTGGCAGCCGGCAGCTTCTCTCCAGCAACCAGGTCTCGCATCAGGCAACAGGCTGCAGTGAGATCCATGGTTGGAGTAAAGGTGCACCCCCTCCCCAAATCCCAAGCTGTCAAAAACAGCTGGGTGGTGGTGGCGATCTTGTGCAGCCTGCCACCTTTCCCCTTACCATCTGAAACACAAGCTGCTCCAAATTTGGGGAGCTCCCAAGAAAGAGTCCAAGGAAGTTCCTCCTCATAGAGTTCCGAATCATTTTGTTTTATTTCCTTTCCTTTCAAAATTTTTTGTTACTAACCAAACAAAATGAAAGTACTAAAGAAAGGAAATGAAACACTATATATATTTTTTCGTGCCCATCTGTAGTTTCCACAAGTCAGGGGCAACTTGACGGCATATAATAACAACCACTCTGATATGTGCTATGTCCAGATAGAAGCCCCTTAGTAATAATGGAGGATGGGAAATTTCATCAAGATGTGGAGGGTTCTTCTCTTCGGGCTCTGTGGTTCTGCTGAGTAACAGGTGGCTATTAGCTCTACAGTGTTGGCCTAGGTATTGATACCATTTCCCAAATTAACATAAGCATAATGTGGGTAACTGGAATCCCATAAGGATTGAAGAAAGGGAAACAGAGGTTAATCCAGGGAGACATTTCATTGAAATTGAATAAAATAGCATAATGAATGTAAGATGGGTGCATGCTGGTATGCAAGGTGTATGCATGCTTGGTCTGGAATAAGGTGAAGAACCAGTGTGTGGAGAGAGAGATGAACCAACAGAACAAAAGTATTATAGGACTTTGGGAACCTCACTATATGAGACTCATCACTGAGATGAGCTCAACTTTTGAGCCTTGACCTTTTGAACTACCCTTTTAGCATCTTGGCAGACTTTATCTATTGTTGAGTTAGGGAAGATCATGGTACGGGAGTCTTCCCTACGATAAGAGGATTGCATGCTAGTCTGTGATAAGGACATGAATAATTGAAACTGAAAGCATTCCATGCGTGATGGGGGCCAGCAACCCAGGAAAGGGCAAAGAAATGCCCCTTGTGCATGCTCAGCCGACCAGCTGCCCAGGAAGGATAATAATAATAATAATAATAATAATAATAATAATAATAATAATAATAATAATAATAATAATAATAATAATAATAATAATAATCATCTCAGGCAGTTGAAACTTCATACTCTGAGACCAAAGTTTTGGGATCAGTTACCCTCTTTTTTGGAATCTGGACAATGCCAATAAAAAGCTCTTCTCTTTCGTGGTGAGTATGAATGGGGTGTATGAATGCCGAACGCATTGTGTGAATGAAACCCCAATTGTTAACTCTATAACCAATGGCTAATAAAGTGTATTCATTTGCACCTAGTATTGTTTCTTATGGGGTCTTTTGCTGTCTAATATTATTGTTCTCCTTGGGATCCAAAAGAACCAGTGATTACTTAGTGCTATGACAGTAGAAAGCATCAATGATTTTAAAGTGGAGAGTGGGGAGTGGCACAGAACCAAGAATAGCTATGATGCTACCCTGAGTAGCAACATAGTTCTCCTTGAGGAAGGGAGATGGAGCAAGAAAGATAAGGCAAAGCAAGGAACAAGTGGGTGGAAAGGTCTATATGCCCCAGAAGTCAGGCAGGGAGAAAAAGAACTTTATCTGAGACAAGCACAATAGTTCAAGAAGAAGGAGTAGAAAGATCTCTGCCAGCAGGAATATCCCCGATTTAGGAAGAGGAGATATCAGCAGGTGGCTGTAGTGCCTCCCCAGGTAAGGAAACTAGATTGGGAAGTGCAAGAATGAAAGCCCTGCCATGGTCTTTAGGGGAGAGACATGGGCAAATTGGGGCAAGTCAGGCTGCTATCCAAAATGACACATTAGTTCATGGGTCCAGTAGTTAGCAAAGAAAAAGAAAGAAAGACACAAAAGGAGAGAGGGGTTTTCCTTTTATTGGTAGAACAAAAGGGTCAGAGATGATAGGGCCCCTTCCTGCAAGTAGGGCAGCTTGAAAATGTTTCGACAATTTTTTTTAACATATAAAGGTAATGGCTCCCCCTGACAATTAAGGCTAGCCATTTCTGACTAGGGATGGGCACAAAAAGAAAAATGAAGTGCTGTTTCATTGTGTCATTATGTAACAAAATGAAACAAAATGAAACAACATGAAACAACATGAAACAACATGAGGAAGCAGCATGTCTTTACAGATGAAATGAAATGGTTTGTTGTTGTTGAAATGAACCATTTTGTTCCGTCTGTAAGCTAGTTGGGGGAGGGGAAAAGTTTTTTTAAAAAAGCTCCGGGCTTTTAAAAAAACTTATTTCCCTCCCCAAAGCCCCACCTGCCAGGTTATGGGCACTGGGGAGGGCGAAAAGATTTTTCCCTCACCCCAGCACCGATCAGTTGGCAGGCGGGGCTTGGAAGGGCAAAAAAGTTTTTTAAAAAAGCCAAGGCCTTAAAGAAAACCTTTTTTTTCCCTACCCCCAAGCCCCACCTGCCAGCTGATCAGCACTGGGGGGGGGATCTTTTCCCCCACCCCAGCGCCCATTAGTTGTCAGGTGGGGCTTGGGGGAGGGGACATTTTAAAAAGAACAGGGCTTTTTAAAATACTTTTTGTCCCTCCACCACTTTCCAGCCCCTCCCCCCACACACAAACCACGTTGTTAGTGGTTCATTTTGTATTATTTTTTTAAATTGTATGAAATGTAACAAAAAATATGGGGGGGGAGGGAAATGAAATGAAACATAATATTTTCATTTCATGTCCATCACTATTTCTGACTCTATGGGGTGGTGCTCATCACCATTTGTAAGCCAGGAGTTTATCCATAGACATATTTCTGTCTATGCATGGCCAAATGCGCAAGCACGTGGGATGCCGTTTACCTTCCCACTGAAGTGGTACCTATTTATCTACTCGCAATTTTATGTGTTTTGAAACTGCTGGTTGGGCAGGAGGATGGGCAAGCAACAGGAGCTCACATTGTCATACAGATTTGAATGCTGACCTTTCATTTAACAAGCTCAGTGACTCAGCAGTTTAACCCAGAGTGAAAGCTGCACACATCTTTAACATATACTTACTCATAAATCCATACAGTAATCCACACCTCCTGCATATATGTAAGTGATCACTTCCAGAATAAACTACAGATGCAAGGGGAACCATTAAAGAGTACAAGATAAAGGGGAAGAATGAGAGGAGGAGGTAAGTATGTGTGTGCTGCAGGTTGGGTTACAGGAGGGGTGACCATGGATAGAGGAGGAATACTGTATTTCCAAATACTCCCAATAGTTCTCTGCCCAATCATCCTTTTTCACCAAGCATAGCCACTCTTGAAGGCTATTCTCATTGAAATAAAACTACGTTTATGTTAATGTACTCCAATATTCACACTCCTTAAATTATTATTCTGCTGTTTTGTGCAGGGACCAAAAAGAATATACTGTACAGAAAAGTGATTTTGGATGGTGGTAAATTAATCCAGTGATAAACCTTCATATTTTCCAAATAGATAATCTCAGCTCCATAAACCTCATCACTTTTAGCTTCTCTGCCCTCATTTATTTCATCCAAGTTTTCAGAACACTGGTGGCACATTTCTTGTACTGATTTTCTGATATTTCTTTAAATTGTTCTTCATGTTTTTCCCCATGTTCAACATTGATTACAGGAGATCATTTTTTCTTTGCCCATCCAGTCCAGAATACCTAGACAAGACACAATGGTTGGAATTAAAACTGGGCCACAACTTTATTAAATATGTATTAAACCTTAGGTCTTAAATTCCCTACTTACAAGGGGGACAAATTGTAGCGCAAGCAGGAATGGGACTAGAGTCTATTGACTTCCAGAGCAAGCCAGATTTCAGTAAATTCCTACTTCAAAAGAGTGATGCCCAATTGTTCAACACTCTTCTAAACATCAGGGTCTGAATTACATAGAAGCAGCCCTCCAATAATTATTAACCATGGTATCTTGTGATTTCTTATTATTCTTATACTCCTCTGTTTGTTTCACAATTGCTAGGGGAGGGCTGTCTGTCACTAGTTAAAAGTCTGACTCCTGATCTAGACTGAAACCCTAACATCTTGCACTGTACCCACCTAATTGTGACCAAATTGCTAATTAATTTTTAACCCAAATGAGAATGGAATGGGGAAAAACACACTAATTTTCTGGTCCAATCTGAGAACCAGCCAGAAATTCCTATCCAGCCCAAACAACTTGAGACTACTCTCATAATCATAGGGTAGGAGGGAGGGATGCTTCATCAAAGAAGAAAGGAGGACCAGGACAGGCACAGACAGCCTTATATAGGTTGCCAGGCCCCTGCCCAACCAGTCTCGTAGCTGACAGGGCTTCCCATCAATCTCTGGATGGGAAGCAAAGAAGCCCCACACTGGAGCAAACCCAGTGATTAGCTTCCAATTGCTTTGGTTGTTTCCATCATGCCTCCACAATGGCCAAACAATGAGGAAGGGCAAGTGACAGTTAGAAAAGGCTGGTGGCTTGCCATTGACAGTTCTGTTACTGCGCTGATGTCCTGCCACCTCAAGCAATGTTTCACTTTGTCTAATAGATGGGTTGGCCCTGTTGCCAGTACGAGCACAATCAGCTCATGGTTATTACAGTGGTTCCCCGCCCTTTCATGGTTCATATACTGCGGTCCCACTATATTGTGGGACAGCAGTATATGAAAAAAGCCCCATAGGGTAAGAGGGGAAAGTCCTGTTTCAAGTCTCCCATACTTACCCCAGGACTGGAGCTGCCCCGAACAGGCCTGTGACTTCCGGATCACTGGAAATCATTTCTGAGGCCTCCGAGAGCCTTTCTAGGCCTGTTGAAGGCATCAGAAATGATTTCTGGTTTACCAGGAGTAACTTCCAGTTCACAGGGAGGCCCTTTTGGGGCCTCTAAAAGGCCTAGGAAGGCTCTTACAGGCCCATTTGGGGTAGGACCAGGCTGGGGGTAAGTACAAGAGCCCCCAGCTAGCCCCCCCCCCCCAGGCCTGACTCAACCTGCATTCGCACATCGCGAATTTTCAATTATCGCAGATCAGGTCAGGTCCCTAACCCCCGCAATAGGTGGGGGATCACTGTAATATTATCATATCAGTTTGGACAATGTGAAACAATCAATGTGAGGACAGAGTTGGCAATTTAAAAAAACTGTACTTATTCGAAAAGGAGAAATGGAGGCTGATTGCATTTTGCCAGGTGACCTGCTGATCTACCCTGTCTTGCAATGTGGGCAATGTCAGGCAATGTAGAAATATGTTTCCTATGTTAAGGCAGGGCATTGAGAAAGCAAGTAAACCTCAATGAAGTTGTATGCCAAGAATACGGCTCATATTAAGTAGGCAAGGGGATAACTGTCCGTCTTCCTGTCCAATGTGGCTTCATTTCCTGTTCCTTTCCATTGCTTCTTCTCATAACATAGCATGAGAAGTCATCAAATGACATTTGGTTGCCTAGGCAACATGTGACATGTTCCATATCTTCTGGTGCTCTGCTGAAAGAGGTAGTAATGAAAGTGCTACAGCAGCATGGCATAATGTAGGATATATTCTACAGGAACATAGCTCCATTGTGGTTGCTTACTGTTTGCAGAGCAGCGCTAGAGAAAAACAAAAACCGGTGCCTAAGTGGTATATAGATAGATTATCGGTGCGCAGGATGGCACCAATACATTGTGCTGATAGCAAGATTTGGCATTCCATAAGCCAACTCAAAAAAATAAGTGTCCCAAACAAACAAACAAAATTATAACTATCAAACTAGACCTTAAATTAGCACCAAATTTGGCATGGGTGTAGTGGAAGGTCCGCTCTTGCTTTATGACATACTTAGGGATGTTTCGGGAAAGGGCATTTGAGCTATAATCTTTTTAAAAGTAGCTACCATTCATACTTGTTGAAAAACAACCCTGGCAATTGCTTCACTTTTGGGTGAGAAGTGGTTAATACAGGGGTGTCCAAACTTAGGCCCTCCACGTGTTTTGGGCCACAACTCCCAGAATTCCAAGCTTATATTGCCACTGACAAAGGACTGTGGGAGTTGTGGTCCAAAACATCTGGAGGACCACTGGGTTAATAGATGAAAAAGGGAGTCAGCTTCAGGGATTTTCCCCTGTATGGTGTCACTTTGTGCATGGCAGTGAGCACAAGAGGGTATCCTGAAAACCATATTGAGGGCTGCCATTGGTGTTGTCAGTATTCAGACTGCCCTTTGTGATATAAAGCTTGATGTCCTTTTTCTTGCTGGCAAAGTGAGCACAATCATGGGAACAGAGCACAATATCCCATATTCTTAAACCAGAGCGGTTTTGAATAATTGAATGCACTCTTTTCTGTGACCCCACACTAAAGGTGAGCTATTCACAAAGCACTCTCACAACATCAGGTAAAATGAATCTTCTGTTCTTCTGGACTAGTAGGACTGGGCAAAGTTTGTCTCATGACTTGTGTGTGCCCCTCAGAAAACTTTTTAATGTGTGTGAATTTTCTGCATCCTTGGCTCCACCAATTTTAAAATTGGTGGCACTGTTATGCTTCTTCAAGTGCCATGTCCTCGTAGAATGTTGGCGATCAGTAGCCTGAACTGGTTTCTATCTAAATAGAGCAGCTGTGCTCACTGCAGACCATTGGCTGAAGTTCTTAAGACAGAATGTTCTTCTCTGCCCCAGGCCATACTTTCCATCTATTTCTCCTTGAAGGATAACCTGCAGCAGATGGTGTATCTCATTATGCATTATGTGTTCAAAATATTGCATTTTTCTTCTCTTTATAGTATTGACGATTTCTATCTTTTTATTCATGCATTGTAATACAGCCACATTAGTGACTCTGGCTGTCCAAGGTATCTTCAGAATAATCTGTACATCCACATTTCAAATGCTTCCAGCTTTCTGCATAATATGTCTGTAAGTGTCTAGGTTTCAACACCATAGAGAAGTATACTGAATACATAGGATTGAGAGATATCCTTCCTATCTCTCCAACCCAGAGGTTGCCCTTAGGCACCCATAATGGTTCCATGCTGATAGTTTATGCTTTCCATTGCCATTCCATGTTTGCAATGGCTTCTGTATCCCTAATACGAATGTGTTCAGTTTCAGGTGAATTTCAGTTCCAGGCTCATATTAGGCTGATTGGGACAAATTCGGGAGAAAACTGAACTGAAACAGACTGGATTCAAGTTTGAACACTATTAGGTTTTGTTCATAGTTGAGTTTCTGCCTTCTCAAAAAACAAAAATGCCAAACAAGGAAGCAAGCAAACAAAAAACTGCACTGTGTACATATTTTACTATTCTGTCCAGCACAAAACAAAGGCATGACATTCCTGCTAAACAGTGAATATGTTGTACCTTTGTACCTTACTCATCTTGGAATAGTTCAGAATAAAGGGTCAAGGAGCCAATGATCTCAAGCAGATGATGGCAAAGAAGATTATTTTATGATGGGAAACATAATAATCATTATCATGTTCAATCGAGCCAAAACCACATCCCTGTTTATTTTGAACCCACAAACACACTAAGGCAGAGACTTGTCCACCCAAAGGATCCGATACCAAACCATAAAAGGAGCAATATAGTATATGCGGTCCAATGCAGTGAAGAGTGTTCAGACCTCTACATTGGAGAAACTAAACAGTCATTAAACAGAAGGATGGCCCAACATAGGAGGGGTAACAGCTCAGGACCAGAATCAGCAGTACAATTCCATTTGAAGGACAAAGAGCACTCTTTCAAAGATGAGGATGTACACATATTAGACAAAAAAGAGAGGTGGTTTGAGAGAGAAGTAAGGGAAGCCATTCATGTGAACATTGAAAACCCCTCCCTCAACAGAGGTGGTGGGCTCAGGCATAGTCTATCTGCTACTTATCAGGCTGTGCTTTCCAAGGTACCCAGACAAATCAAAAAGCCTTCACCACCAAGGCCATAGCTAGCGACCCATTCTTGATAGGTTTCAGCACCTTAGGCCATTGTTCACCTTAAGGCTATGGACACTATTGTCTCCCTAAGGAGCCTATTCAGGCCATTGTTCATCTTATGAGCCTAATTCAGACCAGGGTGATAAGAGGTCAAAGCTGACTATAAGATGGAGGACTTGCACTAGCTGTATTCATACCGATGAAGCTGTTTGGATGAACAGCGAAACATTTCTATCTCTCAAAAAGAAGTCCAGTAGCCATGACTCAACTTCCAGACAATTCTGACATGGCAACTCTTTTCAAGGTGTTTTATTATTATTATTATTATTCCATTTCCATTTCCATTATCTATACATTTGATAGAGTACTCAGAAGTGTTTTTCCATTCTATTCCCGGGCTCCAAGGCCACACGGGCTGTCACTTCTAGGATGCACAGTGGAGAGCTGAGCTCCCATCCTCCAGCTCCACAGCCAGATACTTAAACCACTGAACTATCTAGCCAGAAACACCTTCTTAATTGTGAGTAGCACAGAGGAAAGGAAAGATAGAATTCTATTAAATGCAGAGCTTGCAACATAATCATCATTTTATCTCCTTTTCTCACATTACTGGCTATTTGTTCTAATAGGCTTCATCGTGTGCAACATTAGCATAAATTGATACCATGGAGATTTATTAGCTGGAGCGGGTTTACTCATTTGGAAGTTTGGATATGCAATGAGCTTGCTGAACAGTACACAACATAGTTTCTTTAACTCTTAACACATTTATCAGATGTTTATTGAAATGGCTGTCCTGAATTACAAAACCAGCAAGCTCCACACAGAGATTATATGTGTCCCTTTGACAGCTTTATTTGGTGATTTTTCTCTACTAAGTGCCATTTTTTATTTCGCTTGCTTTTCCAAAGGGCAAAATCAAGGTTGTTAAGCAGGGGAATTGAGGGCCTGTCCCCTTATTGAAGCTATATCTTTAGGGTTCCTTTCCCTCCATTCAGCCAAGACAGACTCTTTCAGTCAGATTTCCTAATTGTCACGTTCAAGCGCATTATCTACAAACTGTTATGTCAGCAAATCTAGGAGTCGATTTCTGCATTTTATGTTATCTGTTGCACTTGGTGATAATAATTAAGTGCAGCCACTTCTGTCTTACCAGGATTTTCCAGGTAGGAAATACTCAGAAGTAGAGATGGGCACGAAATGAACTTTTTCCATTCTGTTATTCGTTATTCATTTTGTTACATAACAAAATGAATAACGAACCTGGCAATGAAATTGTTACAAACCGAACCGAACTGAGAAAATTAGGTTCGTTATGTTTCATTTTCGTTAATGGTGATGCGCAATGAAAATAGCGGTTTTAAATGTTAAAAAACGTCCTGAATATCCATAAAATGCAGCGATAATTATTTTTTCTGCTTGATAATACCTCCCAGGGGGGTTGGGGGTCCTTAAAACGTGCCTTTATGTCTTTTCTCAGATCGCTGTATTTTTTTTTTTCTTTAAGGGGAGTTAGGGGACATCGACCCAAAATGGCTCCCAGATGCCTAATGTTGATTTCTTGGTTATTAAAACACCCTGGACATCCATAAAAATGCAACGATAATTATTTATTCTGCCTGATAATACCTACCAGGGGGTGGGGTACTTAAAATGTTTGTTTTTGCCTTTCTCCCATCATTATGTATTTTCTTTTCCTTTAAGGATGACATTAAATGGATGCCAGCCACAAAATGGATGCAAGCCATGTAATGGGATCATGTAAATTCTTGGACAACTTCAACCAATAGCATGCCCAGGTTATAGACTGTGTGGGTCTGGCAGCCACAGAGGGCATAAAAAGCTCTGGCAGCCCCCGTCCTCCTTGCAGTCTGTGGTGGGAGTTAGGGTGGGGTGGGATTGCTGTCTCTGCAACTCATTATTTTCACTTTAGGCCAGCCAGGCAGGCATGTGTCTCTGTGTTCCTACTGGCTGCAGCCTGGCTCTTAGGGGAGAGAAAGAAGAGATTTCTCTCTAGCTTCAGTCTTGCAGCCTCCCCTGTGTGCGTACTGCGTAGTGCGTACCCCTCAGTGAGTACCCTCCCGTGCCCCGCAGTCACTCTGTGGCTGCCTTGCACCCTGGGCAATGCCTGCCTCTCTCTTGAAACCTCCCTGCATACCTAGTCTATACTGTGTCTCTGCCAGCATCATTTTTTTAGTGTTTTCCCTTTGCTCTGGGACATTGGGGGACACCTGTGCCCAGAAATGCTTTAAAAATTGTGCAAAGTGAGTAAAAATGAATAATGAATTAACAAACCAATGAAATGAATTTTTGTGAAAATTCATGAAAAACGAAAACAAAACAATCCAAGGCCCTTAACAAATCAAAACAAAACAAAACATCATTTTTTCAATTCGTGCCCATCTCTACTCAGAAGTCATTAAATGTCCTCTTCTAAGGGTACTTGGAGACTGTGCAGCTTGCCCAAGGCTTGCTCCTCTCCTACAAGGCACATTGGGGAACTGGTCTCTTAATCCATATTCCAACTCCTTGACCTATTCAACCAAATACAGGGCTTAGTATCCAAGGCAAACTCCTGAATCCAGCTACTACTCATGAAATATATTGTGACCTTATGTCAGACTATCTTGTGTAAGTAGCCCAGTATTGCTTACCTTAATAGACAGTGATGTTACATTTTATTTTAATGACCAAAGGCTTTCTACAGGCTTCGACTGAAGCATGTCAAGTGCTGTTTAATCCTTTCCATTAGAAAAGGCTAAGGATTAGTCCTTGGACATTTCACCTGCAAAGTTCTACAACTGATCTGTACCCAGTGTGGTGTAGTGAATAGAATTATGGACTATGGGCGCTTTTACACGACCTCTAAAATCAGGTGGCAACTTAAATCTGGATCAGAGATCGTGGGGGTTTGTCGCTCTTCCTGTGTTCCCACCCCTCCACACTCCATTGTTCCTGTCTGCATGAGGGGAGGGAATAAAAAAGGGAGGAAAAATGCAGGCTCACCTCCGTCTGCCGGTCGAAGCCACCCCAAGCCACCCCGTCCTCGTGATTCCTGTCTCTTAAAGGGGTGGCGGGGACAAAAAAAAAAAAAAACCAAACAGAAGGTGAGAGAGCCCAGCTACAATCCACGTCGGAAGATTTTTAACCTCCTGGAGCCCAGGTACTTGAAAAGTGGGCTGGGACACGCTTAGGTGGGCGTGGTCATACTTAATTTTTTTTAAGTCTGGAGCTGGTGGGAAAACATTTTTAAGCTCCGGATCTGGGAGCCCTTTGCCTCGGATTTTAGGGGTCGTGTAAAATCGCCCTATGATTAGGGAAACATAAGTTCAAATCTCCGGTTGATCATGGGAAACCCACAGGGTGGTGTTGATGGTACTGGTGAAACCACTCCTTAAATATATCACGTGAAAATTCCACTGGTGATTAAAATTAGAGATAAATGAGATGAACAGACCCACAGACTCACACATTCCTTTGTTTTATGCCATTCTTTTTAAAAAAAATCTCCAATTCATGAATGTGGAATATTGTACCTCTGTATCCGTGATTTAAAATGCCAGAAAATAGGCAGATATTTGCTGCACAAGGTTATGCTTGTGAAGGGAAAAGGATTCCAAGCTTTGTATGGCAAAGGACAATCTGAATGTTAACACCTCCAATGTCAGCAATCAAGATGCTATACAGAATACTCTGTTGTGCTCACTGCCATTCACAAATAGACACCAAGGAGGAGAAAATCCCTGAAGCTGATTAGTTTTTTTTGTTTGTTTTTTGTTTTTGTTTTTTTGGTTTGTTTGTTTTTTTGCCTCAGAGCACTAATTCTCATCCAAAAATGAAGTAATTGTCAGGGCTGTTGTTCAACATGTTCTCTAGACATCTATTGGGAAATGTGGATGGTCATCAAGTGCTGTGATTAAACCTCTGCATTGACAGGCCTACACATCCAGATGATCCAGATGATCAGTCACACTCATGAGTCAACTGACACTTGAACTCTATGGACAGAAGTGGCTTTGACTTCACAGTTCAAATCTTGAATTTTGTAGATTCAGAGGACAGGAATCGTTCCTCTTATCTATGTCTGTGAAGATTCTCAGTCATCCAGGTGAGTTTATCTGGAAGTTGAGTCATGGCTACTGGACTTCTTTTTTGAGAGAGAGAAATGTTTCACTGTTCATCCAAACAGCTTCATCAGTGAAGCTGTTTCGATGAACAGCGAAACGTTTCTATCTCTCAAAAAAGAAGTCCAGTAGCCATGACTCAACTTCCAGATTCCTCTTATCTACATCAAAAAACCTTGTTTTATTTGTTGGAGTGTGGTATCAGCTGAATGTGATATTTGCTGCTACTCTGGTCTTTGACTCTGGATGCTGCCAATGTTCATTTTATTTTAGAGTATTTTTTACCCCACCTTTTTCCTTGGAAAAGGATCCAAGGCGGTCCTTGTGTTTGTGTTTCAAACACAATCATCCAAATCATCACCTTGTGTTTGTGTTCTAAACACAAGGTGATGATCAATACATTCTGGTATTGGGGAGGAGGCTGACAGAATAAGAGACAACTCCCAGCGCAGTTGGGTGCCCACAGAATATCGGCAGTCCAAATAAAGTAATAGGTTGAAAATATGTGGGGTACAAATCAGTGGTTATATTCAGTGGTTACATAAGGCATGATGATGCAAGTGAGTGGGATGCTTCTGACGTGGACAGGTGGATTGTGAATTTGAAACTAGGATTGTGCTAAGAAGAAGGGTCACAAAGAATGACCCACAAGTAGAGATGGGCACAAAAAGCTAAAATGGTGTTTTCTTTCATTTTTTCAGTTTTTATTCTTTTTGCTTCATTTAAAACAAATGTTTAGGAAGACCTCCCCACACAGGCTGGCCAGCAGCAACGGTGAGTCCCTGGCCTGGCAATGACGGGTGGGAGAAGAAGCTGGATGGGGGAACGAAAACCAAAACCCGAAATGAAACAAAACAAAAAATTCCATTTTGTTTTGTTTCATAATGAATACCAAAATGAATTTTTAATTTGTTTCATGCGCATCTCTACCCACAAGCTCTGGGTAGGTGTAGGAACTATGCAACAGATGTCTCTTCATTCCCATATCCCAGTGCTGTCCAACTTTGAACAGGCCGAGGTCTACTGTTTTGGACCAAAGTACCTGAGGGCTACTACACTAAAACCTCTACTTACGAATTTTAATCTTTGTAAGTAGAGCAGCGGTTTCCCATAGGAATGCATTGAAAATAAGACAATATATAGCATACTTGCATTGGTCATTTTTTATATGCATGTAAAACTTCAACATGTTATATTATCAGGAAGAAGTTTGTCTAAGCCAGGGCTGTCCAACTTTGAACAGGCTGAGTTGCTGATCACCTGGCCAGCAAGGGGGAGCAGGGGACCACACCATGGCCCTTGAACTGACCTGCTTGGCTGAGACAGTGGGCTGGCTGACCAGGAACTTTGCTGGGACAGTGGCGGTCCTTGGAGTTGGGGAGGGAGGGGTGGAGAACTTATCCCCTCACCTTTTTTATTGATGGCTGGTGGGCTACTTTTGAACCCTTCACGGGCTACTGGTAGCCCCCGGTCTACCTGTTGGGCAGGCCTGCCATACCCCATAATCAAAAATATGTATATTCACCTCTTGATTGCTTTTCTGAGGTAAGTTGTTGATGCCTCAAGATCTGAACTGAGTATTGGGCTCAGAGAAAGGAGACCTGGACTTAAAATTTCCTACATGGTCATGAAGATCACTCATTGATCTTGACCAGCTGTTATTTTGTATTTCCAACTTATTATCACTGGATTGGTGTTAGAATAAAACTGAGGAGACCTATGTCACTGTCATAGTTCCTTGGAGGAAGGGTAGGAGGAGGTCAAATGATTAATGATAGGAAATGTATAAGAGAAGCAAAAGAACTGGAAGGCATAGCAAATAAGGAATTTTCCAGTCCTGGAATTAATCTGAGAAATTCTCCAAGATAAACTACCAAATAAAGAAGCAGAATGGGGAAGGCTCTGTTATTATTAATGTACAGTAAGAAAAAGCCTTTTCAAAGCAACAGCAACAACAAAAGATTATAAAAAAAACTCTGACTATATCGCCAGGATTATACCATTTTCCAGTTTTGAGGGAGGTAAGAAAGGATGATAAAGCAGCTATGTTTGTTTCTAAGATACAACCTTCCTCTGATAAAAGGCAAACAGAGACCACCTTCACACGCAGTGACAGAATAGATTGCCAAGCACTTTACAAAAGTTTTATGATTGCTATAAGACAATCAAGATGTATTCTCTTCCAAAGTCAATATATTTTTTTCTGGATGAGGTTCCCCAAGTAACTCTTTTTACAAGTATGTTTGAGGAGGCTTTTTTGCCTCTCCTTGCATGATTTCCTAGGCTCTTGTAATTCACAAGAGAAGATGTTTCAGCTGTAAATGCATCATTGTTCAGAATCTTCCTCCTCACCTACTCATGATGCTAATTATTAGAGATGGGCACGACTTAGCGAAATTTTCGTTTCCATTTTCGTTTTTCATTTTTGTTACGTAACGAAATGAAAAACGAAAAACGGTTCAAAAATGGAACGAAAATGGAAACGAAATGACTAATTTTGAGCCGTTTTTCGTTTTTCGTTACTGGAAAAGCACTTAATGGAGCTAAATGGGAAGAAACGAAAAAAATTTCGTTTTCATTTTCATTTTCCGTTTTCGTTACGTAACAAAACGGAAACGAAAAATTTTGAAAATTAGCTCACGAAAACGGAAACGAAACGAAACGGACCCCTAGACGAAAACAAAAACAAAACGAAAAAATTTTCTGAGTCGTGCCCATCTCTACTAATTATTCAGTTGGCCTGTGTGATTGGCTACATATACCTCCTTGAAAGGAGCACGGATTTTCTATTCCTTCAGGGTCTTTTGTTGATCTCCAATATTGTGCATGTATCATTCTACTCCTTTTTCGATCAGGTCCAAATCCTATTAGCTCTGGTGCTTTTACAGTTCATGTGACACACTAGGAGGGTTGCTTTAACATTTGTATGCTATTCTTTCAGGCTCTCTAGCAATGTGTTCAATTAGCCTCAACATCTATTTGCTTTTACAATAGTAATTATTTCCACACTGTACTGAAGTGGTCGGACACATCCTAAATTTCCCCAGAGAATTCTGTACACTTTATTTATTTATTTTTGGCTACTCGGTTGTTCGTTATTTTCTACCTTCTCCCACAAGATTGGGCATCACTCATCGTCCCTGTTGTTTTCTTTATATTTCTATCCATTATCATAATTCAGCCATCATGTTTCAATCCATTCCATGTCATTTACCAACAATTAATTCTTTCATCTCTTAAAAAAAGAAGTTTAGAAAAATTTGCAAATTGTTTTCTATATTTTCAACTCTACTTTCTGTCTGTTTGTTCAGTGGACAACTTCCAGATTTCATACTTTTAGACCAAGCAGGGCCGGCGCGTCCATTAAGGCGAACTAGGCAGTTGCCTAGGGTGCCAAAATGGAGAGAGGGCACTGGCCAGCCTGCCGCCCCCCGCCGCCCCCTGCCGCTGGCCACTGCTGGCCGTCCCCCCACCACCTGCCAGCCACCCGTCACTGTCTTCTGGTCACTGTCCGTGCCCATCGCCGTCCGCCCCCGTGCCCATCGCCATCCTCCACCATCTGCCACCCCCACCACTGCCCCACCCCTACGCCAATTGCCGCCCACCCCTGTCGCCATCTGCCCCCCATGCCCCTTGCCACCCCACCCCCCTGTGCTGCCCCACCCCTGTGCCCATCGCCTCCCACTTCCCCCGTGCCCATTGCCATCCCCCTGCCATCCTCTGCCCTACCCCGCCCCCCTGCCACCCCCTGCCCTGCCTGCCCCACCCCCACCCCTTGCCTAGGGCGCAAAATAACCTAGTACCGGCCCTGAGACCAAGTGCCTTAGTCACTGTGTCCAGGTTACAATTCTCAAAAAAGAGCATGGCTTGCCTTAGAGTCTCAGCAAGACAAAGTGTGATGTCATGCTCAATCTCAGAAACAATCCCAGCATTGTTATCAAAGAGGCATTAAGGGGAGGAACTATTATCAAAGTAAAGTTGAGTTACACATAGGAAGCTGAGAGAAAATTATCCAACTATACATTTTTCCAGCTACTACCCAAATACAAAAAAGAATTATGAAATTTGCATCCGTGGCCACATATTGAATGACACACCACAAGAACCTCAACCAGCCACATTCTGGTTGGTAACAAAAATGCACAAACAGGACAACTCAGGTAGGACCATTGTGTCAAGTACAATACTATCTTGTTGGAGTTCATTCACATCCTCCCTGAGAACACCATCTTAGCCACAATGGATGTAGAAGCCCGATAAACTAACATTCCACACAGAGAAGGGTTACATTTAAGTTGGAACTCAGACCACCTAGTAGCTACACTCTGTGAGTTTGTGCTCTCACACATATGTTTCACTTTTGATAACAATATTTACCTAACCAATTCGCAAAATGGCCATGGGTTCTCATATGGCACCAATGCTTTCTTAACTGTTGCAAACCCCCCCCCCAAAAAAAACATTTTTACCCTGTATTTCTCCTTAGAAAAGGACCCAAGATGGCTTACAGTAAAGAGGGATAATATACAGTCCAGTACAATTAAGACATGTTCAAGTATTTGAGAACAAGGAATTGAGGGAAATATTACAGCATTAATAGACAACATTACATAAAACCTACAAGGTTATAAGTGGTTTTAAACACTAAGTCTATGTGAACCTATAGATTCATGTAAAATACACATGGTAGTCCATCATTCAGGGAAAGCTTGCCTGAAGAGAAAGCTCTTTGCTTGTTTTCGGAAGGACAACAGAGATGAGGCAGTCCTGGCTTCTAGTGGGAGGGAGTTCCAGAGTCTGGGCACGGCAGTTGAGAAGGCCCTTTCATGGCTTTTCTCAAGACGTACCTGTGAGGGTGGTGGGATGTAGAGAAGGGCCTCTCCTGGCAACTTTAACACCCGAGTCGGTTCATTCTGTAAGATTTGACCTTTGAGGTAGCTATGACCCAGGTCGTACAGTGCTTTGTAGGACAAGGTGAGAACCTTGACGTGCTCAATAGGTGATTGGCAGCCAGTGGAGCTGTTTTAATAGGGTTGTAATGTGATCTCTGTACCCCACTTGCACTTGAACTTAAACGTATAGTTAAACGGACCAGGAATCCCTCATCAATCACTTGGTGTGTTATTAATCATCCTGGACTGTCATATCTACTATCTTAACCTATTCCTAATTATCATTGAGGGCTGCAGATCTGATAGGTCATATTTTGCTACTCTTAACCTGATGTCATTTTGCCACTTGCACTGACCACCACAGAAAAAGGGCTACACGGTATGCGCATTATCCAATAAATGTAATCCATTTCCCATGCCCAGGTAAGAGTGCACATCAGGGTATGCTTAGTGCCCCCCCCCCATATTCATGCAATGGTCGTCATGTCCGCTTTACTTGGGGTTGAACATTCAGAAATGGCAGTGCAGCACTCTTGTAGCTGTAAAGAAAAATAGAGCATATCCATTACTATCAGCGAGCAGCTAGGAGTAAGGCTGCCCTTTTTCCTAGCAACTCTGACTCAGATATTTGATAAGTAATCAAATATCTGAGCAGGAACAATTGTTAGGTAGAAAAACAGGGAAAATGTTTATTTTTAGTACAGCTGACTTCAATTCAGTTAGTATATATTTTAGCTTTATTTGTTTGACATTAATAAGATGTTTTATATGTGTAAAGGTCAATGGACCAAATAAGTCCCTGTGGATTCAATGCGTGTTTTGAGAAAGAGTATTACACCCCTGATGACCCTCCAGCTTATCTGTTGTCCTAATTTTCTCTAATTGTTAAAATAATAATAATAATAAAAGTTTTGTTTTGTTCTTTTTTTTTTAAATACTCGCTAGCCTATTGTTGGAACATTAGGGAACTATGTTCACATTTCATGTACATACAGAGGTAAGGTGGTCAATAATAAACCCATGTGTCAGCAATTAGTGGACAAAAAAGACTCAAGGATGTGAGTTTGAGTATGTCCATCCTGGACTGAGACCAGGTGATACAAACCCTAAGAAAGGATTGGACAGAGTTTCAGGGTGAGCGTATACAAGATACCATTGGCAGCAGCCATTTCTCTTTTTTCTATTGCGCCTCATGATTGATAAAACATGTCTGCTACTGTTGCTTACTGTGTATGATCCTGCAGTGGATGCTGTGATGGTTAGATGCTGACCAATTGTTTGTAAATAGTATCTACTGAGTCCTAGATAAACTACTTGGATAATGAGGATAAGTGTTCCAGATGTGTGTGGCTGAAGAGCTTATGGACTGTATATCCAGGTGTACATATAGTAAATAGATAGCATAAGAAAAGGAACAAGGTCTCTGTCATCATTGCTGCTTCACTGAGGACTAGCACTAGAAGCCTAGCAATAAATCACTCTGCTCAACAGAATAAGCTGTAGATGAAAGACAAACGACAGTATTTGGTCACTGTTCAATGGGGAGGGGGGGAGAGAACCTGTTATGCCTTTCAGTAAGGTCAGTTACTGATAAAGTCATGAAGTCACTGACAGTTTAAGTGACAAGGTCACTATTCTGGGTGAATGTTCAAGTTTACGCTTGTCTTTAGACAGCAAAGATCTGTTTCACAGAGGTGCCAGAAAGACCTGTTAGACTGAATGGAAGGAGAGTGTAACAAAACAAAACACACAAGTGAAGGGAAGTAGAAGGTGCCATTTAAAA
>JAHTLZ010000129.1:77381857-77394543 GCA_023846285.1 Phrynocephalus versicolor | reverse complement strand
GGCAGAAGAAATTTGTTAAAGTAGATGCTTATTGTAAATCTTAGATTTACAAGGAAAGTTTTCAAACAGGGATGTGAAGATATTTGCTTTTGGAAATGTAATTCAAAAACATAGATGTGTACACTTCTGCTTCCAAACAGTGATAAAGGAATTATATTTCAATTCTTTTAAACAAACAAACAAAAAAACCCTGGTTTATGAATGTGGGATATTGTGCTCCAATATTTACAACTGAAAATGGCAGCAAATGGCCTGTTTTGACTGCAGCATATTACCAGCAGGACTAAACTTTACATAGCAAAGAGTAGCTTGAATCTTGAAACACTCATGTTAGCAATAAATATGGTTTACAGAATACCCTCTTTTCTAGGCATACTTAGGATAGCTAGGTAATTTGTGGATAAATAGCCTTGACAATTGCTTTGTATTTGAGTGAAAAGCAGCTTGATGCGGATTTTTCTAAATTGTTTTGTTTATTTATTTGTTTGGTTTTTTTGTGCTGCCCCCATTTTTAGAATTGCTTTCTAGAATACTGATGTGCTATGCCTGCACAAAATCATTGCTGCACTCACATGCAGCAGTAGTATTCTTTCAGGTTGGATGGTCGGGGGTAGAGATGGGCACGAAACGAACAATTTTTTGTTTCCGTTTTCATTTTTTTGTTTCATTACATAATGAAACGACAAACGAATTTTGTCTCTAAAATGAAACAAAATGAACAGAAACACCAGAAATGTTGCCGTGTGTTTCATCTCCGTTACTGCAATATGAGTGAATTGCTTAAAATCCTAAAACAAATCACAAAAATGAAATAAATGGTAATGAAATGGTAACGAAATGAACGAAAACAAAAACATTTTTTGCAAAAATTCACAAAAAATGGAAACAAACCGAAACAGACCCGACAAACGACAAACGACAAACGAATTGCCATTTTTTGGATTTGTGCCCATCTCTAGTCGGGGGTGAGGTGAGGTGGCCATTGTTTACATGGAGTCTCTTTTGTCAGCAGATCTGCAGCATTGATGTGCCCTGGGTTAGAATGCCTTCATTCTAACCCAGGACAGGTTTGGCATTGTGCTGTGGTACTGTCCTCCCTGCAACCCTGCACAATCCCTACCAGAGCTCACTGAGTTCATTTCAGCAGCATTGTTGAGGTCCCCCCACCTTTTGGTGGTAGGGAACTTCAACGTGCATGCTGAGGATGCACTTTCAGGAGTGGCTCTGGATTTCATGGAGTCCATGGGCTCCATGACCCTGTTCCAGCATGTTGTCTGTCCCACCCATAGAGCAGGGCATACCTTGGACCTGGTCTTTTCCTCCATGTTGGCGGATTATAATCTGAGGATTGGGGACATTGTTCCTCAATCTGTGTCATGGTCAGACCATCACCTGCTGTCTTTCTCCCTATCAAACATACAGTTTGATATGCTCTACCCTGAGGGGAGCCTCGGCCCCTTTTTTGGGTCGAGCCCTGAAGGCTTCTGGACCCTGAGCAGTTCCTGGAGGCCTTTGGGGAGCTTCCTGACGGTCTGGCTGATGATCTGGTGGAAGCCATGGTGGAGAGGTGGCATGAGGATGCCACCCTGGCCATTGACCAGATTGCCCCACCCCTGCCACAGGTCTTCTTCATTGTGGAGCTCACTCCTCACCATGGTTTATGGCTCAGTTGAGAGTGATGAAGCAAGAACAAAGAAGACTTGAGAGCAGATGGAGAAATGATTGGTCAGCAATTAATTGGGCTGCTGTATGTTCACTGACCAGGTGCTACGTTTGTGTGGTCAGGGAGGATAAAAGATCCTATGCCTCCCTGAATATTGGTGGGGCTTCAAACTGCCAGGCAGAGTTGTTCCGGGTGGTTTGAGACCTCACCAACCCTGGTCACTCTGGCCCTCTTCCTAGTGATTTCACTAGTGAGTCATTTGCAGCCTTCTTTAGATCTAAAATTGAAGCCCTCCGAACTGGTCTAGACTACGGTTGCTCTAATCTCCCCTCGAGTACCCCGAGTGCTGCACCCCCTTGGTCTTTTCATCTGGTTGAGTTTGGGCCTGTATCACCAGCTGAGGCCTCCAGAGCACTGGTTCATTGAAGGCCGGCGGCATCCCCTTTGACCCTTGCCCATCCTGGCTTATTAAATTTATCAGAGGGAACATGCCAAAGTGGGCTTCCATTATCTCCACTGTATCTTTCAGGGAACAGATTTTTTTCTTCTCACCTGAAGGATACAGTGGTGAAGCCCACTTTAAAGAAACCTGGCTTGGCATAGTTCGATTTGTCCAAATATTGACAGATTGCCAATGTTCCTTTTCTGGGCAAGTTTATCAAGAGGGTTGCCAGTGTCCTCCTCCAGACATTCCTGGAGGAGGATCATGTCCTGGATCCATCACAGACCAGCTTCAGGCCATGTTGGGGGACTACGACCGCCCTGGTCATGTTGCAAAATGACCTCCTCAGGGGGGCTGACAGAGGATGCTCTACCTTGTTGGTCCTCCTGGATTTGTCAGCAGCATTTGATACTGTTGACCATGGTATCCTGCTGGGTCAGCTTTCCAAGGTGGTAACTGGAGATACAGCTTTTAGCTGGCTCCAGTCCTTCCTTTGTGGCTGTCACCAGCATGTTAAGCTGGGGGAAGAGCTGTCAGCTCCTTGTGGGGTACCCCAGGGGTTAACAATCTCCCTCATGCTGTTTAACATCTACATGAGGCCGCTGGCTGAGGTCATTAGGGGATTTAGAGTTTGCGGTCATCAGTCTGCTGATGACACACCGTTCTATCTCTCCTTTACCACCTCTTCAGCTCTCAAGACCTTGCTTTTTAGAGAGGCATTTGGTTACCATTGGGGGGGGGTTGCTTGGGTTATTTTGTGTGTGTGTGTGTGTGTGTGAGAGAGAGAGAGAGAGAGAGAGAGAAACATAACTGCCATCTCGGCCAATTATTTTATTATTATTATTATTTTGTTTCCTCTTATTACTGAACTATATGACTGCTGTAAACCACCTGTAGTTCAATGGGTGGTATAAAAATATAAAAATAAATAAATAAGTAAATAAATAGTAGGAGTAGCTTGAGATTGATCCAGTATAGGAGATTGTTATATCTCCAGTTTTTTAGGAAGTCCATTTCCTACTATAGTACAACTCTTAGTAACGAAACAAAACCACAGCTACATTAGGTGAAGAAGTGTAGAAAAGATTTATCTTGAGAAAAAAAACTAGAAACAAACTATTAAGTGTGTGGGGGGGGAGAAGCATTCCATATTGGAATGACACTTGTTTTGAAATACATCATATTTTCTCTTAGTCAAAGAAACACATTTCAAGACTTTTTCCTGTTCTTAACTGATTCTTGTTGCTTTGCACTGTTAGATTCCATCTGCTCTACAGTGCCTTTAATGTGTTTCTAGCAAGGTGGCATATATATGCAAGTAAATAAATAAGTGAAAATTTAAATCTGTGCCACCTCCATCATCACCATTCCTTGCTACTACTGTTTTTCTGCCTCTGATTCAACATTCCTAAGGTGGCACCAGTTGCCCCTCCTGCCTCAGAACATTGTGCCAGCACAGAACTGAAATTAATGTGAAAGCTAGGGCTGGAATATGTTTGTTAACAATCTGCCCAGTGATGCATCAGGTGCTCACATACCTTCATGGAAACATCATTTTGCTAGTACTAGAGCAAGGTTGATAACCAGCACAGGTTTTGCTAACCAGGTGCACAGCTGCTTGTGCTGCTGTTTCTACAATGGAGTAATCCAATACAACTGTATTAATTCTACCACCATTGTGCATGATTCCAGGTGTGACAGACTGAGACACATTTTGGGAGTTTCAAAGGAATACCAAGTTTCTTTTTTTAAGATACTTTTTATTTTTAAAACAAAGAAAGTAAAAACAGATACATTGTTTATCTCCTGCAGAGTTACATATATCAGACGTTTCCCCCAATATATCGGCCTAGTTATTTCACAATCTTCTTCTCATCTTAAACAAGATTGTTTCTATATTTCCATATTTATTAAACATTATTATTGTTCTAATATTTTTCCATCAATATCATGTTAGTCTTTGCTTATCTCTGTCTTCATCTAGTACAAAACATACAGATAATAGGTTCCAATATTGTATGAGCTAGTTTAGTCTTAGCAATATTCCCGATCCTAAAACTTAATTCTTCATTTAACTAAACAGTTTAGATTATATTTGACTAATTCAATATATAGTAGATATATGCTTACATCTATTTTATTCTAATATAAGAAATGAGGATAGTGAAGTACAAAGTTAAGCTAGTCTGTCTAGTCTACAACCTTATATATAATAGACATCATCAACTCATTGTATTTTCTCTGTTCTTATAAATTTTACCAAGTTTTTAAAACCTTCTAAGGTTTTGTCTAAGATTAATACTTAATGGGTTATTAAAAGGAAAAAAAACATTACATCTTGAACTCTCTGTTTCTTGTTGTATTAAAAGGGAAAATCCTTCTCTTTCTTTGCCTGGCTAACATTTAAAGCTCTAACAAATTGACATCTCAAGCTGGTTTCCACATTCCGTTTTCCATTAGGTAAATAAATTTAACAGCTTTCTATCACATGGTTATGTCTAATTAAAACAAGTAATCAGCTGGCTTGCAGATTTCTGTTATCCATTTTCCATATTATTGTTGTTCATTGTAATCCATTAATAGCTTTTTATGTGACTGATTCATTAAGCCAGGGATTCATACATTGTTTCCCTGTCGGTCCATCCCACGTTGCAAAAACCTCCAGCACAGATTCCCCAGGAATACCAAGTTTCTGTTGCCACTTATTACATTTAGTTATTTATCTAGCATTATTTGCATGTCACCTTTCTGCTCATGGAGGACTCTAGGTGGCTGACAACAATTAAAACCATACAATAATAGGTTTAAAATACCATTAAAAAACTTTGCATTAAAATTATTCAAGATTAATAAATTAAAAACCATTTAAAACATTTTGAAATATCAAAAACTGAGTGTGCCCTTGAATTCTAATTATTTCTTAAATTTCTTCCTGAAAAGAAAGGTCTTGAGCTGGCAATAGGGAGGGGAGGTAGGAGGGGGGGGGCAACCTGGCATCTTGGAGCAGTGCATTCCAAAGCTTGGGAGTAATCACTGAGAAGGCCCTCCCTCGCAGCCTCACCAAATGAGCTTGATAAGGTGGCGAAACAAAGAGAAGGGCCTCCAAGAAGATTTTAAGAGCCCGGTAGACTCACTCGGAGTGATAACAATCCATCAAATACCCTGAACCCAAACCGTATGGGGCTTTATAGCTAATAACCAGCACTTTGAATTGAGCCCAGAAGCCTACTGGCAACCCATGAAGTTGTCATAATAAGGGAGTTCCATGCTCCCTGTCTGGCGACAGTATTTTGAATGAGCTGATGTTTCCAAACACTCTTCAAACGCAACCCCACATACCCTACGTTGTCGTAATCTAGATGACTGCAACTCAGGCCTGTGTCACCATGGTCATATCAGAGATATCCAGGAACATCATGATCTTCCTTTCATGCTAGAATTTAAAAGTTGCCTTCATTCTTGACATTTGAGTTGTTTGTTATTTTTCTAGAAATGTACCTTGGAACAAACAATCATACAGTGTCTGATTTCTGTTTGCATTCCCCAGTGACATGAATCAAAGGTGCTTTGCTTTGTTTCTTAGTTGCCTCTTTTCCTCATCCTCATTCCATCCTTCTTCCACTACTTCTGTTCTGTTCCTTAGTTTTATCTTAGCAGTTTTAAAAAATGGATCTTGCCTAAAAAAAAACCTCACTGTATAGATTATTCATTTTTCAAAAGAGTGCACTTGACATTATGTGAGAAGAGAATTCAGGAGGAATATATACAACTTTAATCGCACGCACAGCAAAAAAATGCTTCCTCCAGAGAGCTCCTCACAGTTCACTCAGAAGAAACAAAGCCGAGTCACTGAATCATAAGCCTCAGCTTAATTATAGACACACAGAGCAATGATAGCACAAAGATTATACCACCATTGTTCAAATTCCATGCTGAGCATCTTGCTCACACAAGAGAATATTCATGGAAGATGAGGTAATCTTTCAAAAAAGAAACTGGATTATATAGAAGAGTCTACTGGGCAGGATTTGGCATGCTTAAAGGAGGAAATAGTAAAACCGCTGTTTAAAATGCCCTCCCTAGACCCAATGATACTGAACAATTGCTGACCAGTATCGGATATCCCGTTCTTAGGTTAAGTCCTAGAGTGGATTGTTGCCTCACAGCTCCAGAGGTTTCTGGATGAGATAAACTGCCTGGATCCATTTCAATCTGGCTTCAGGCCTGGCTATGGGACTGGGACAGCACTGGTTGCATTGGTAGATGAGTTAATGCAGGGAAATGGATAGGGGATCTGTGTCCCTTTTGGTTTTGCTATATCTTTCAGCTGCTTTTGACGCTATAGATCATGGCATCCTTCTGACTCAACTCTCTGAAATGGGGACTGGGGGTACTGCATTAAAGTGGCTCTGTTCCTTCCTGCAGGAAAGAACACAGAAAACAGTGCTAGGTGATTCATGTTCTACACCACGGCCTCTGACCTGTGGAGTCCCCCAGGGCTCTGTTCTGTATCCTATGTTATTTAACATCTATATGAAACCACTGGGGGAGATTAATCAGGTCTTTTGGGGTTAGGTGCCATCAGTATGCCGATGATACCCAGCTCAACCTCTCCTCACCTCCATAACGTTTGTAATTTTTGCATCTCAGCCTCAATGCTGGATTGAAAAAAAGGCCTTACATTAGACAGTATTTTTTTTAAATAGTGACTTCACACTATCTAAGGAAAATATTGATAAACTGGAACATGTCCAGAGGAGGGCAATGAAGGCCAGTATCCTCTTGTATTGCATGGTTACTGTTAATTAAAGTTCCCTTGCTTTAATTTTGAGCCACATACAATTAGCACACAATGAAACAAAACAGAAGTGCTGTGGGATGAAACCTGAGGCCTCGTAACATATAGGGCCAGCCTTGCAAGGAAAACTGGTGTCCATTGTGATGTAACCATTGAATATGTCTCAGTTCTCATGTGGATAGAATTAACATCTGGAGCTGCACAGGACAACACTCTGAATTCACATTAAACAGACAGAATGAACTGGGTAGATACATGGTTGGCTGGCTGGCTGGCTCTCTGTCTGTTTGTCTGTCTGTTTGTCTGGATGGATGGATGGATGGATGGATGGATTGACAGACAGAAATATGTTATTATAACCTAATTGTAATAATACCGAGACCTATGATAAATTTACCTTTGGATACATTGCAGATGACTTAGACCATCGTTTAACCTTTTCAGCCCAATCAGGCCCTCTCTGGGGATTTATATACATTAAAAGCATTCAATAAATAAACAAAAACAAAAACACAGTATCTTATAAGAAGAAGAAACAAAAAGTTGCAATTAGCACTGGTGAAAGAGTTCAAAGCAGGGATTTGCCTGACCGTCCTCCTTAAAAAGAGAGAGATAGAGGTGGGTTATAAATTCCAAACTGAGACATTAATAACAGCATCAAATTTTGGAACTACCCACAAGAACTTGATGCCTAGCCTCGACAAACATGATATATCATTGGAAGCTCACTGTTTTGTGTATATATTCTTAATGGTCAAAGAAAAGTATCCCCTGATCCTGCATTTGTATTGTTTCAAGGAGCACATGGCCTTTTCCTGACCTGTCAGAAATGGTACCTTGAGATACAGTAAGAAGGAAGTTGGATGCATTAGCTAGGAAATAACACCTCTTGCTGTGAGAAACAAATGTTCGGGAAGTACATATTTCTGCTGCATCTGGAGCTTGTACAAATCAGGTGAGGCTGACAATCTCCCTCTCACCCCACCACCTCAGTGCATTTAGCAAGCCTACCCTGGGTGTTCTTGACAGTTATAACCTTCCATTGCACAAGCTGAACAGACCTTCTGTTTCTAGATTAATGGAGCACAAACTGCAAGATGTCTCTAGATAAATCAC
The DNA here is from genome assembly GCA_023846285.1 of Phrynocephalus versicolor. Lineage (NCBI taxonomy): Eukaryota > Metazoa > Chordata > Lepidosauria > Squamata > Agamidae > Phrynocephalus > Phrynocephalus versicolor. The sequence continues at coordinate 77,386,524 of JAHTLZ010000129.1, read as the reverse complement.
TCAGAATGGTTAAATGTTAGCTACAGACTAACTGCTCCTCTGTTAAAAACTGAAGGATGCTTGCTGAAAGACAGGAACCCAGTGTACTGTGTCTGGCAATTCAGTAGCATTTTTACAATGCTGATTCGCAGTTCTCCCATCTCTCTATATCAGTCTGGCGGCCATGACCCCCAAGGAAATCACATAGTGCTTTTCTAGGAGGGTCATGGGTCACCCTATGTGCATTGCAGCCCTTGTTAAATAATTTCTCCCTTGACCTTTCAGAGCAGAATGTTAAAGTTAGCAGTCATGTGTAAGTATGAGAAACAGGCCCTTTGGGAGAGAAAGAAGTCTCTGCTTTCTGAGACAGGATGACTTCATAGAATCATAGAATAAGTGAGATGGGGGGGGCTATTAATCCATCAAGTCTAACTCCTTGCCCAATGAAGGAATCCAAATCAAAGATCTGACTAATTTTCTCTTTAATGCCTCCTCCTATGTTGGAGCACTCACTGCCACCCAACACAATTGGTTTCATAGCTGTACTGCTCTAATCGTTAGGAGGTGTTTCCTGATGTTCATGCCAAATTTTGTTTTGATAGTTTGAGCACATTATTAATTGTCCTGCTCTTTGGGAGCATCAAGAATATGACTACCTTTCTAGTATTTGGAAAATTTCCACTCTGTCTTCTTCTGAAGGCTAAACATTTTCCGTCTTGCTATCTACTCAGTTAGTTCCTTCAATGTCCTTGCATGCAGGTCATCTAGTCCTGGGCATTTGAATTCATTAAAGTAATAACCCAGTCCTTGACTATTTGTTTATCAGTCCTAACCTGCACTGCTATCCCATCCCTTTATTCTTTACATTTGCCTCGAGAAACCTAGATTGTCTTACAGGAAAATTTTAGAACCATAGAATCATAGAACAGTGAAGACCATCAAGTCCAACTCCGTGCTTGATGTAGGGATACAAAACAAATGATATCTGCCACATGATTGCTCAAATTCCTCTTCAATGCCTCCAGTCTTGGAGCACTCACCACCTCGTGAGGTAATTGGTTCCATAATACTGCTCTAACGATTAAGACGTTTTTCCTGATATTCAACCACCAAATGGGGTTCTCATAACTTTAGCCCTTTGTTGTGTCCTGCACTCTGGCATGACTGAAAACAGATTATCCCCCTCCTCTGTATGACAGTCTTTCAGATATTTGAAAAATGCTATCATGTTGCCTCTCGATCTTTTCTTCTCCAGGCTAAACATGCCCAATTCTTTCGGTCTTTCCTCATAAAGCTTGATTTCCAGCCCCCCCCCCCCCAATCATGCTTGCTGCTATCCTCTGAACTTGTTCCAAAAGTGTCAGCACTTTTATGTAGAACTGGACATACTACTCAAGGTGAGGCCTAAGCAGTGCTGAATAGAGGAACACCTCACAGGACTTGGAAATTTTACTTCTGGTAATGCAGCTTAAAATAGCAAGTGCCTTTTTGTGGCCACATCACACATTTGGCTCATAATTGGCTTATGATCTATAAAACTTCCAAGATGATTGTAGTATTGCTGAACCAGGTATCCCATATCTCATAACTGTGCATCTGGTTTCTTTCCCCTAAGTGCAGTATTTTGCAGTTATCCCTATAAAATTTCATTCTGTTGGTTACAGCCCAATACTCCAGCCAATCAAGATCATTTTGAAGTTTGTTTCTGTCTTCTCAGATATTAGCTATTCCGCCCAATGTTGTGCCACCCACTAATTTGACAAGCATTCCCTGTGCTCCCTTGACCAAGTCATTAATAAAATTGTTGAAGAGCACAGGACCCAGGACTGAGAATTAGAGTACTTCACATGTTACCTTCTCCCATTTAGATAAGGAGCCATTAATCATCCTCCTCTGAGCATGATGATGTAGCCAATTGTGTATCAACCTTATACCTGATTTACCCAGTCCACACCTAGTTAGCTTAATAATCAGGATACCATGGGGAACTTTGTCAAAAGCTTTGCTGAAGTCTAGCTATATTAAAAAGTGTTCTGCTTATATACCGCCCCATACTACTACAAGTAGTCTCTGGGCAGTTTACAATTTTTATTACAGAGTGCAGGCTACACATTGCCCCCCCCCAGCAGTGAGATCAGGTTAGTCTTTCAGGAGTTGTTCTAGACAAATTTGTGTTGGCTTCTAGTTATTGTTGCATCATTTTCTAGGCGTTTACATAGACTGAACTGAAATAGGGTTTGAATACTACTGCCTTGTCTTTTTCATCCATCATGATTTTTCTATCCTTATTTAGTAGCTCAACCATGTTTCCCCTGTCTTGAACTATGCAAATACACAAAGAAAGCTTTTTTGTTGCTTTTAGCATTTCTTGCTGGCCTCAACTCATTTTCAGCATTTGCCTTACTAATGTCATCCCTGCAATTATTCCTATTTATTGGTTCTTTTCCTTCGTAGCCTGATCTTCCTTCCACTTCCTATATGTGTCCTGTTTTGTTTTCAGGTCCTCTCTGAGCTTTTTGTGGTCTCCCCCCATATTTTTTCTTCTTGGAATTGTTTCTAGCTGTGCCTTTAGAATTTCCTTTTTTTAAAACTCCCACTCATCTTGGACTCCTTGTCCTGTAAAGATTTCCTGTCATTGGACCTTACCTAAAAATGTTTGAAGTTTATTACAGTAGGCTTTCCTAAAGTCTTGCATATATGTGTTGCTACACTGTACTTTGGTTTTGTTTTATTCTGTTTTTAAATCAAGAACTCGTAATTCCTTTTCCTGCCACTTCTTCTACCAAGTCAACTTCAGTGGGAGGCAGTCTTCATCCTGATCATGAGCCATTTATGTTGATACCGTGGAGAACAACCTTTTGCAAGCATGCTGTTTGTGGGGGAGAGGAAATGCACATTTTGGAGCATATTTATGGAATCCCTCCCATATATGTGTATCCATACCTCTCTTGTTTTGCTTCTTAGCATACCCTCATGCTTATTGTCCACTTTAACGCTGAGCCAGAGTATTTCCATGTAAATATGTGTGTAATTAGTAGTCAACAAACTGTTCCATTTAAAAACACTAAATTATGTCTCTTCATTAACTGTCATGTCAGCTTAATAAAGCGTTATTCCCCCCTTATTAAGTTGACAGTTAAAACACACATGCACACACATGAGATTATGTAGGATTGATGCTCCATAGGAAACCTCCATAGTAACTCACCAGGTCTCTTGACAGCAATTATGCCTATAAAGTCCATTGGGAATGAAGGTTATTTAAACGTCTCTTCAACTTCAACTTGGTACTTGGTAATATCACCTTGGGAATAAGCACACTGAGGCTTCTTACAGTAAGACAGCTCTGAATAGTTAAATTTCGGTATGTCAAAATGCACACAACAATTAACTGGTGGTCTTCCATGTGAAGCAGTTCCAGTGCTACCACCAGATGCAGACTCAACAATATCCTACATTTTGTTCCATATCCTGCAGATCCTACGTACTGCAGAATAATTTAGTGGGAAGGTGCCTGTAAGGCCATTGAGTCCATCACCCTGCACAATGCAGGAAACCAAAGCAAAGCAGACCTGACAGATGGTTGTCCGGTTTGTCCAAATGGTTGTCCAGTTTTCCTGAATGCCTCCAGCACCATCTCCTGAAGGACTTGGTTCCACTGTTAAGCTGTTCTAACAGTGAAGAGGTTTTTCCTGATATTCATGCTACATCCAGCTTCCTGTAGCTTGAGTCTGTTAGTGCATCTCCTGCAGTCTAGGAGGATCGAGAACAGATCCTGCCCTTTTTCTGTATGACTACCTTTCAAGAAGACTATCTCCCCTCAGTCTTCTTTTCCCAAAGCTAAACGTGCCCAGTTGTTTCAGTCTTTCCTCACAGGGCTCGGTTTCCAGTCCCCTGATCATCCTTCTTCTTCTTCTTGGTCTTCTTATATTTTAGAATGAATGGGAAGCCCTATTCCAGAAATCTAACTGCTACGACACAACTCTTATATAGGAGATGTTAACTTCTGAAAGCACAGCCAGAGCAAATAGAGCAGGTTCATGATTTAGTTTGTTTTCTCTCTGTTGACCGCTGTAGAGAACAAGACTTATACAGAATCCTTCTCCCGTGCAGCCACAGCTGCAAATGAACTACTGTTATTTGCTTCCAAATATTTTTTTCTGATTTTTTTCTTATAAACAAAACAAAACCTCCAGTCATTTTGTGTCTGCTGATTCATGTACAGCATTTTCTTTCTTCCTTGCCTTTCTTCATGTTTTGTAGACTGAGTCATGCAATACTAAAGACTCAAGTGCACCCATGGAATTAAAACGTGGGATGAATGGCATTGAAATTTGGTTCATGCTCTGCTAAGAATGTTCCAAAATATGCAAATTTCTTCATAATGTATTTGGAAGGATTTTGAGATCTGGGAGGGGCAGCTTTTCAACATTTGTAACACCCAGATTTTCACTCATGCTGTGATACTTAGTTGGACTTGTTCCCAGTCCCCCCTCCCAATGGATTCCAGCATCAACCAACACTAATTTTTTTTCAGTCTCTATGAACCAATAAATCAGAACTGGAAAACACAAAAAGATAAGAAGACCCATACTGGATCACAGACCTATGTTAAGTTTAGCATTTTAAAATTTCTTCTTTCTTTCTTTCTTTCTTTCTTTCTTTCTTTCTTTCTTTCTTTCTTTCTT
>JAHTLZ010000129.1:77332905-77377493 GCA_023846285.1 Phrynocephalus versicolor | reverse complement strand
ACAACAACAACAACAACAACAACAACAACAACAACAACAACAACAACAACAACAACAACAACAACGATGATTGTGATGATGATTGTGATGATGATAACGTGAGGCTCATACCTATAAGAACAAATATTTGGCAGGGAAAGGAAAAAACACTCCAAGGAGACAGGACTAATAGATGCTTCTTCTAAGCGCTAATTAACTCAAAAAAGCTTACAACATTACTTAGGGTAGGACGGGTAAGGACCAAGAGACACACATCTGCTCAGAACAACTGTTAACTACCCAGGTGAATAGACCCTGCCATTAAGCAAAGTCCTAGGCAGCAGTGATGGCAAAAAGAGAAGCCTATTTAGAGCAGATCAACTAAAATTGATTGCAGTGTGTCTGCTCTCGGTATGAGAAGAACTGGATTTACTGCATGTTTATCTGTTGCATCTTCTGCAAACTTTATTGAGCTCAAACCAATCTAAATAAGGAGTGTGGAGCTCCAGTCCTCCTTGATAGAAAATCTATAAGGAGGTGAAGCATATAGATTAAAAAAAAAATTGTTTTTGTTTTTGTTGTTTTGTTTTTGGTAGGATAGAAATGACATAAAATTATTTTCTTATTTGCCAGTTTTCTTTCACTTGTTAATTTCTCATTTGCTCTACAACCAGGCCATTAACTTTAACAAGACTGCACTAATATAAATGTACAAAGTATGCAATGAATTTAAACATCTTTCCTCAAGAGGAAGCGTCCTTCAGTTTAAAAAAATATTTACTCTACTGGATGTTATTAGGGATGGGCACCTTACGAAAAATGACACACTATTTTGTCGTTTTGTAAGCTTATGAAACCTTATGAAATGGAACAAAATAGCAAACAGCATGTAGTCAAGAAAGGAAAGGAAACACTATTTTTTGTTTCAGAAATGAAATGATTCATCATAGCCTCTTGATCCGGTCCTCTTGAGAACATGAGGTTTATTTTTTTAAAGCTGGTTGATTTGTTTTCCTTTCTCCCCATGGCTCAGTTTATCTCCAATCTTGATTGGCCTGAAGCTAGCCAGCCCAGGAGCTGCTGGCTGTGTCTGCAAGTTGATTTAAACTGATTATTTTCCTTTCCTTTTAAAGTAGGACTATTTTATATATTTGCGGTCAGCTGTTGAGTTTATGTCCCTGATTTCTTCCTCCATGCAGCATCTAGCTATTAGGTTTCTATCTTGTTTACAGAGGATTCTTTGCCTAAAAACAAATTGATTAGAAGGTTTGAGGGCCTTTGATTTAGGGCAGTGGGGTCCTTGTTAAATAAAAAAGGAAAGCTCCCCATTATTTATAGTCTTACGAAGCATTTCGTTTCAGGATGAAAATTCTTTTTTAAAAAATCTGTTATTAACAAAACAAAATGAAATGGAAATGGAAGCAAAATGAAAGGAAACACTATGTATCCATTTTGTGCCCATCTCTAGCTGTAATCTATGCATATTGTTAGCAATCTGAGAACCTCAAAACTCCCTACATGTGAGTTTTGTATGAACATACATAGCCTTATGCTGCACTCTGGAGCAACCATACAAAGCTTCTGTTCAAATTAGAAAAGAGCTAATCCATGAATCTTTTGCTTTAGGTTGCACCGTCCTCATGGAACAATCCTCTGCTCTTGGACTGATCCCCTCTCTTTAATCTTTGAAAAGGTCATTAAAAACCTGGCTCTTTAGGTAGGCCTTTCTGGAGCCAATGGAACTACAGATGCTCAGCCTAAAACATCTAGCCTGCAATCCTATGTTAATTGTAATGTCTAATTTTAACTGTGATTTTTCATATACTATTTTTAATTTAATACTTGTCAATTCTGATGTGAATAAAAATATATATCTGTAATCTGATATAGTGGTTGTAATTTATATATTATGTATTTACGTTTTGTTGTTAGCCACCTAGAGTAACCGTTTGGCTTGATGAGTGGTATATAGTACAACAAACAAAGAAACAAAATTACCAGTAAAGGGCAAGATCTCCCAGAATCCTCAATCAGGTTATTAAAATTGCAAAGTAGTTTTCAATATTCATATATACAGTTCAAAGTGCCAGAGGTGAACTTGTGAACAGCTGCCAGTCCTTAAGTGGCCTCTGACTGCTGGGTCATGTGAAGCAGCAGTCAGCCACTGGACACAATCAGCCCTGTTGGTGGCAGGATCCTATTGGCCCACATGATCTCTGGTCATTCTGACCCATCCCAAGCAGGTGGACAAAGAAGCCCCTCCCGGCACGGGGCTGGTCGGAGACACTGAGGTGCCTGTTTCTCCTTCAGGCACACACCTCATAATAAATGCAAGTGTCGACTTGTTACGTAACCACGGTGAGTCATGTTATTTAATTTATGCACTTGTAAATCACTACAGGGATACTGTCCATTGCATTTCAGATGACCTTGGGAAGTAAGGTTCACTGAACATCATGCATTCTTTCATGAAAGAAGATCACCAGGTGTATCTGCCAGAACAATTTGTCCTGATCACCTGACACTTGCATAACTCTGGCAGAGAAGATCTGTTCACTAATCGGTTTAAGGACCCTGACTTTTTCGAACCATGCACAACAATGTGTCAAAATTCTAAGGGATATCTTTTAAATGGCTATATACTTTTTAAAAAAAGGTTTGCATATTTCTTTGATAGAACTACATCCAGATCTACCTTTAGGTTAATGGGCAAGGAAGGCGTTCTCTAGCATGCCCACTTTCCCAAAATCTCAAGTGCAAAGAAATGACAAATTAATAACCCAAATACTGGCACTTCCACAGACATCCTTGGCTGACAAATACTGATAACCAAAAAGAGAGATGCTTTTCAAAAGCAGCATTCTGTCTCAGAGCATTAAACCAGATGATTGTGGGAGGAAGAAAAGCCATGTCAATGTTATTTAAATGAAGAAACAGTAACTGAGAAAGACAGTGTCTGTTTTCTCTTATTTTAGTCTTGGGTTACAGGAAGCTTTCCACATCGAAGCCAGTTCAGTTTATGGTTATCAAAGGGAATTAGAGTTGAAGAGCACACAGAGCCAGAAGAGCTTTTGCCTTATTAAATAAGCACAGTGGTATCTCTTTTTCTCCCAGCTTCATCTCACTTTACAACCCAAACAAAAACAGTCTTCACGTACTGTCTTCACAGGATATCTCCTTATTGATTGAAGCCCTTTGCCATTGTAGTGTTACATTGCATTGTGTTGATGGATTCCATCCGCAGCTGCAGGGTGGGGAAAAAAGATCATCTGATTTCCCCTATTGAAGATGTCACATTCTGACAGTATCCACAGGGAAAGGAACAGGAGTGTGTCACATGTATCGCCTGCAGAAGGTCCCCGGTTCAGTCCTCGTTGTCTCCAGATAAATGTCTGAAACCCTGGATAAATATCAGTGCGAACTGCTTTAAGCTGTAAGCACCAACAGTGGTGCTCAAAATAAAACTAATTATTCCACCCTTTTAGAGACTTCAGATTGAATCTCCAGTGTATCTGGTTTAACAGGCGATGGAATTAAGGCTGTGTAATGGTTGAATCCCAAACAGAGTTGATCTCAGACTGAGGGCTGGATCAAGACTGACTAATCACATTTAATTCTGGGGAAAAGCAAAATGATTCAAAACATGTCAGACCAATTCATCAGTTCAGATATCTGAAACAAGGTACAGTATCTGGAAAAAGCCAGATACCAAGAAAGGCTGATATGAGCAAAAGATGAGGACATGATTGGGAAGGAGATCACGAGAGCTGGGTTGTACTCAACAGAAGCTTGAAAGTGCAAAATGAGAAAAGTAGGTGACCACCATTCACCAATCCCAGAACTTGTAGGAGGTGCCAAAAAAGCTTACTCACTCCCCACATTTGAGGTGGCAGGAGAAGGGGCACCACCACTATTACTGTGTGCTGTTAGAAGCAGGTTAGCAGGAAGGAAACCCCAACCACCGCCTCTTCTTGATTTGGGAACCAACTGGGCTTTGCAAGTGGCAAGCTAGTGACTGAACAAATGAATGGGCAACACTAGGCATGTAGCTGTGGCACCATGGTTAAATGCCTGTACTGCAGGTAAAACTGTGCTCACAACCTGGGGTTCAATCCCAGGTAGCAGGCTCATGGTTGACTCAGCCTTCCATCCTTCCGAAGTCAGTAAAATGAGTACCCAGCTTGCTGGGGGGGGGGGGGATTTGTAGCCTGCATACTGTAATTAAAACTGTAAACCACCCAGAGTCTACTTGAAGTGGTATGGAGCAGTATATAAGCAGAACACTTTTTGTTTTTCAGGAATTGTTCTTTTGTTTTTTAGAAAATGAAAAAAACAGTTGTTTGCTTTATGTTGACAGGTTTCTAAGCATATATGCATTAAATAAAGTAGTATACACAAACCTATAATTTCAAGCAATTGTAAGTACAGATTTTTTTAAAAAACTTTCCCCTATGAATGTTTCAGGGTGAGCTATTAAGACTTTAAGTCCCAGTTAATGAGAAAAGGGTAGACTCTGGGAAACATGTAGCTGTTCTTTGTTGTGGATCTCTATGCCTCTACTGCATGGCAAAAAGGATTTTGCCAGCCGTCCAAAGCTTGGCAACAGACCTCTGTAAGTGAGATAGTGGAGTCTATCAGCAATGGAAGAGGGCAATCCTTTACTTTCCATTGCAGTGAACTCTGTGCCTTCAAAGCTAACCTTGGAGGGGTGAAATTGAAACCAAGGCCAGGCTTTAAATGTCATGGAGAGCTTCAGGGAAAGGACAGTGAAAGACTTCTCATCCAGTGATGCTGTTGTACCAGCACAGTACAGAACCTGTGCCTCTGGTAGCAAGTGATGTGAAAGAACTTTGACAGAAGCTCCAAAGAGCCATTGCTGCTTCAGTAAAGAATATTGGGCTGGTTGCTAGATTGACAATTAATCAGACCTGAGAAAAGAGCGGCTTCATATGTTGCTACAGTACTGTATATCACCAGCCAATCAGATCTTGCAAATATGTAATTTAAGCTTGAAATTATGTATTCCATAGATCACAATGATGGAGTGCCATATATGGGTGCTTGAAGAGAATTTGATGGTTGACTCGCATTCTGGATTGAAGAGACGAAGCTTACAGCTATTATATACAGTAATATAATCATCTCCTGCCAAGTGCATTCTGACCATTTTCAGGGTTTTCCAGGTACAGAATACTCAGAAATGGTTCCCAATTCTTCTGTGGATTGGACTGTGCAGCTTGCCAAAGGCCACACAGACTGGCTCTATTTACAGGAGGCACAGTGGAAAATCAAGTTCCCATCTTCTGCCTCCGTATCCAAATCAGTATCCATCCTGTTTTTAGTGAAGTACAAACTTTTGTGCATATGTCCAACATGTGTGCATTGGAAAAAAATTCTACAATTCTGTCTGGAACACATGAGATATGTTGTGGGCAATACTATTCAGCAAATCCTGATGCAGATTCACTGGCCCCATGGAATTGGACTAAGCAACCTTCACTGATACCATCCTTCCATAAAGATATCTGCAATGTGTAATACAGTGGACCTAGAGCAGTGATGGCGAACCTTTTAGAGACCGAGGGCCCAAACTGCAATTCAAAACCCAGTAATTTTTTTGCAAAGTGCCAATACAGTAATTTAACCTGTATACAGGTGGCTATGAAGGGGTGATGCCGGGTGCCCACACAAAGGGCTCCGAGTGCTACCTTTGGCACCTGTGCCATAGGTTCTCCATCACTGACCTAGAGGCTGAGATATATCCATCCATACAAAATATACACTGTTCTGGTGCATATAAATCAGAATTTTGTTCCATCAAGTAAATGTCTAGGTAGGTAGATAGCCTTCAGAAGTGGTCTACCTGTCCTTGCTTCTGGGGGCTCCTTGGGACTGGCCCATTTTCCAGCAGTCACGGCAGGGAAATCAAATCAGCATCAACCACAGCCAGACACTTAACTCACTAAACTATCCACCCAGCTCAGTATACATTACACACCTGTTACTAATGTAGTTTTTAGCCCAACAAATTTGGAGGCACTGTATTTTTCAAAGGCTTCTCTCTTCATTTTTTACAACTGCTCTAATAAAGCTAAAGATTTACTAAGCTAACCTGAAGTGAAATTATTGGTAATTATTTTATTTATTTATTTATTTTTATATTTATATACTGCACCAATTTCCCAAAAGGGAACTCTGGGCGGTTCACATAAAAGAAAAAAAAAGTCCACAAAATAGTAATAGTAAATAAAATGGCAATCATAATAAAATAAACGGGGAAATGCCCCTTTAATCTTGGGGAATCTGCTCCTTTCTAATTGCACCTCTTATGATTGATGGTAGAAATGTGCAAGTGCTGCCACATGTATCTTCAGCAGGTTGCACATGCTATGTATTTAAAAGGAATTACCTAATGGGACTATTTTCCATCTTGTTTTAACTATACAGTGGACCCTTGTGTAATATAAAATCTGTACAACATAGAAAATTCCGGAGATAGGGAACATTTGCTTAACAGAATAGCCTACAGAGTGAATCCATACAACATGAAAATGGTCGCGATTAGGGATTACTCTGTTTTCAATGCATTCCTATGGGAAATTTGTATAAAGGAAAATTTGCTTAACATAATTTTATTTGGAATGAATTAATTCCTTCATACACTGTACCACTGTACTAATAAAAGGAAAATCCAGGCCTAAAGAAGGTTAACTAGATTCCCACGTCATGGTTGAGAAAGATGCTCTAACTGGCATGTTCCTGAAATAGGTCAGATACTAAAATTAGAATTGCACCCAAAAGTGACATTTCAAGGTGAATTTGAAGATTTCTTTCAGGAAAATCATCTGCAGAATTCCAAAGGAAGCACAAGAAGATTCAATAAGTAACAAAATGTATCAGAGCTATTCTGCCCTTCCTTAATCTGAACAGACATAAAATATAAATGCAGGTTATTAGTCAAGCTCACTGTGGAGGTGCTGAGAATGTTAATCTTAACACTTACCAGTGCTGGGTTTGCCACTAGAAGTCCACATCTCCTCAGAAAACTCACAAGAAAGAGAATAAGACATGAGCGATGAAGGCTGCAGCACTGTATGGATGCTTCATTTTCAAACAAAATTTTGTGGTGAACAGCCTTTTCTGCTGAGGGTACAGGTTAACCTCCCTCAGCACTACTCATCTTCAGAGCCTATTTGGAAGTAGAGATGGGCACGACTTAGCGGTATTCCCGTTTCCGTTTCCGTTACTCGGTTCCGTTACTCTACGGAAACGGTAATGGGAATTACTCCGCCAGACTTCGAGCTCGAACCGACGAACGAACAATTTTGGTCTGATTTGTCGTGCTCGTTACTTGCATCACGCAATTGCACGATGCCACGTGACACAAAAAAAAAAGGTTTTAAAAGTTTTTTAAAAAAACGGTTCCCGGCCAAAAAGCAGGCGGAAAAACGCCTGCCGTGCCTCAGGGCACCTACCAGAGGGATGGTTTCTGGAGGTCCCCGGCCTCCCCCCCATCCCCTGTCCTGGGCTGCTCTGGTGGGACTCACCGCAGGCTCGCAGCCAGCAACAAGCCCAGTCTCGCGGCCGGCCGCCGCAATTAAAGCGCAAGCAAGCAGCACGGACGGCACAGGAAAAAAGTTTTAAACTCTCCCCCCACCCATTCCCGGGCCAAAAAGCAGGCGGAAACATGCCTGCCTGACTAAGGGCGCAGGGCACCTACCGGAGGGGGGGTTTCTGGAGGGGGGTCCCGCCTCCCCCCCGTCTCCTGTCCTGGGCAGCTGGACTCGAGTCGCCAATGCCATGCGGTGCGAGCGGGGGATCCAAAATGGGGCGGCGAACGCAATATTGTTTTTGAAATCGTGGTCCAAAAACACACAAGCACAACAGAAACACACGAAAATTTATAAACTGCCAGATTTTTTACAGTAGCAGTGGGTTTTTTCTTGCAACAAAATGTCTCTCCTCTCCTCCTCTGTCCTCCATTGATTTTATTTTATTTTATTTTATTTACACCTGCGCAATGATGGGCTGGCCGAGTGGCCATGTGGGAGTGGACCATGCAAATTTTTGGAGCCATCCCATCAATCGCATGGCTACTTGGCCACGGAGACTTCTGGGATGTGCCAAAAAGCCCCCTAAAACCTGCCCTAGCCCCCTAACTCTAACCCTAATCCTTGACTCCCTTACCCATACGTCACAGACTGTCTTCTTAGTGGGTCAGAGAGGCACCCAGAGGTGCAACCCACTAGCCCACCATAACCTTACCCATCACTAGCCTAACCCTAGCCCTTGCACTAACCCACCTTAACCCTAAGCCAGATCTACTTGCATTGCACTACACGCAAGTACGATTCCCTTCTTTGTGAGACATAGCGGGTGCTACCCAGTCTTGACTCAGGGTTCTCCTGGACGGACGGTCATGCACCAGTGCACTGGTCTCACTAGTCTGCAACTGGTATGCATATCCATATGGCTATGCATGCCCTTTTGCAGCAGCAGGTGAGGAGAGGAGACCCCCCATGTTGAGGGGTCTCTTGGAGCCTGCTTCCCCTTCCTGGTGGGTGAGGATAGGAGGCACCCACGGGTGCCTCCAGGAGCCCTCTTTCCCTTCCTAGCGGGCCAGAGGAGGCACCCACCCCACAGAGGTGCCTCCAGGAGCCCGCTACCCCCCCCAAAAAACCAGTACTAACGACAATGAAAAAATGAAAAAATGAACCGACTAATTTTTGCGAATTTTCGTGAAAAACGGAAACGAGCCAAAACGGGCTGCCTCCGACACACGACAACTCGAAAACGTCATTTTCCCTAGTCATGCCCATCTCTATTTGGAAGGTTGTGTTGGAAAGCTTAGATGAAGAGAATAGAGACGGGCATAAAATGAACATTTAGTTTGTTTCATTATTTGTTATTCATATTGTTACATAATGAAACAAATAATGAACTCCAGAGTAGATTTAGAACAAACCAAACTGAACCGGAAAAAATGGTTTGGTTCTGTTCAGTTCATTAATGGGGGCACCTGAGATGTCTCCTATCTGGTGCTGGTCCTTCCTGGAGGTCCGATCGTCCTGGCTGCAGGGAGGGGCAACCAGAAAGAAAAAGCCAACCGGCCCGTGCTACAGCTGTAGCATGGGCCATGTGGTCAGCAGTAATATATATATACAATAAAAATAAAATATAAATAAATAAGTGAAATTTTAAAAGGAGCACCACCCGGCCCCAGGGGTGGCTGGATTGGTGCCCTAAAATAAATAAAAATATATATAAAAAAATAAAACCAGCAACGACCCGGCCCCAGGGGCCGTATGGTCGGTGCTTGAAAAAATATATATATAAACACCCAATCTGGTGCATGAGCACCGGAACCAGCCCGCGGCATCAGTCCACAGCCTGCAAAAGAAAAAATAAGCTGACCGGCCTGCACTACAGCTGTAGCGCAGGCCATGTGGTCAGCAGTAAAAAAATGCAATAGAAATAAAATAAAACTAAATAAAAACAATTTTTAAAAGGGAGTGCCGACCCAGCCCCAGGGGTGGCCTGGTTGGTGCCCTAAAATAAATTTTAAAAATATAAAAAATAAAACCAGCACTGACCAGGTCCCAGGGGCTACATGGTCGGCACTGGAAAAAAACAAACACGCCCAATCTGGTGTGCAGACCGAGTACCAGCCCGCGAGCACGGGCCACGTGGTCGGCAGTTTAAAAAATACAATAAAATATAAAATATAAATAAATAAATAAAATTTTAAAACGGAACACTGCCCCAACCCCAGAGGTGGCCAGTTTGGTGCCCTAAAATAAAGAAAATATATATATACAAAACCAGCACCGGCCCAGCCCCAGGTGCTGTGTGGTTCGCACTTGAAAAAAATATATAAAAAAATAAAAAAATTAAAAAGGAATGCCAACTCAGCCCCAGAGATGGCAGGGTTGGTGCCCTAAAATAAAGAAAAAATACAAAAAATAAAAGAAGCACCAACCTGGCCCCAGGGACCGCGCAGTCGGTGTTTGAAAATAAAAGAGGCACTGGCCCCAAACCAGTGTCTCAAAAAGCCCCTGCCGCTGCCACCATTGCCGCTGCCCAGTAATGATGATGTGTTGATGATTGAAGATGATGATGATGATGTGGATGATGAGGATGAGGATGCTACCAGTCCAGTTTTTTGCAGTTGTTCTCAATGTCGTTTTTAGTGAATTTTTTTGAATGTTTTTCCCACCTGTATGCTGTCAAACTGATTAAATCACGCAAAGCGGGAAAAACGAATAACAAATGCTCTGCAGTGGTTCCAATCCTTCCTGGCTGACCGTGTCCAGAAGATGGTGCTGGGGGACAGTTGCTCTGCCCCGTGGCATTTATGTCATGGGGTTCTCCAGGGCTCCATACTGTCTCCCATGCTGTTCAACATCTACATGGTACCGCTGGGAGAGGTCATCGGGGGTTTGGGCTGAGGAGTCAGCAGTATGCTGACGATACTCAGCTCTACCTCTCATTCTCCACCAATCCAGGTGAGGCGATTTCTGTACTGAACTTGTGTCTGGGCCAGATAATGGTCTGGATGAGGATTAATAAATTGAAACTCAATCCAGACAAGATGGAAGTGCTGTTAATGGGTGCTATGCCAGACAGGTTAGAGGGCCATCTTCCTGTCTTGGATGGGGTTGCACTCCCCCTAAGGGACAGGGTCCGCAGCTTGGGGGTGCTTCTGGACCGCGGTCTAACTCTGAAAGCCCCAGGTGGATTCGGTGGCCAGGGGTGCCTTCCTTCAGCTGCGGAAAATATACCAGCTCCGCCCCTACCTAGACGAGCACAGCCTCATGACAGTTACACATGCACTGGTAACATCCCGTATTGATTACTGCAATGCACTTTATGTGGGGCTGCCTTTGAAGATGGTCCAGCGATTGCAACTGGTTCAGAATCGTGCAGCACGGCTGGTAAGTGGTGGGGCCACCAGGGATCACATCACGCCAATTCTGCGTAACCTGCATTGGTTACCAGTTGCTGTCCGAGCCAAATTCAAAGTGCTTGTTTTGACATATAAAGCCCTAAACGACTTACCTAGATACCTGAAGGACCGCCTCCTTCCATACGAACCTACCCAGCAATTAAGATTGAGCCAGGGGGCCCTTTTGAAAGAGCCATCCCTCAAGGAGGTGAGAGGGATGGCTTGTAGACATAGGGCCTTCTCGGCAGCTGCTCCCAAGCTATGGAACGCCCTCCCAATCGAGATCCGCCTGGCACCAACACTGATTCCATTCCGGTGCCAGGTAAAAACCTTCCTGTTCCAGAAGGTTTTTAATTGATACAATATAGACTATGGGTCCGCTGATGACAATTTTAAGATAATGATTTTAGTGTAAGGTTTTTATTATTGCTTGATGATTTATTGATATTTTACTTTTAACTATTTTAAATTGTTTTATTCTTTGGATTGTAAGCCGCCCAGAGACCTTTGGGTAGTGGGCGGCATATAAGTTAAATAAATGAATAAATAAATAAATAAAACGAATCAATGAAATTTTTTTTAAAAAAAATCATTAAAAACAAAATGAACCAAACCAAAACAAATTGCCATTTTTTCAGTTCATGCCCATCTCTAGAAGAGAACATTTTATTAAAATGGGGATTCCGTGAGGCATTCACTGGCTGGGCGCGGCTTCTTTGCCTCCCGGCATGAAGAGGTGGAGCTGCCTAGATGCCCTAAGCACATCCGATCTCGCTTGATTTCGGAAGCTAAGCAGGGTCAGCCCTGGTTAGTACTTGGATGGGCGACCACCAGGGAATACCAGGTGCTGTAGGCGCCTGGAGTAGGAACTGGCAAGCCACTCCAGTACTCCTGCCAAGAAAACTCCATGGATAAGGAGTCACGTAGAGTTGGTCACGACTGTAACAACACAACACACACACACATGAAGAGGTGGCAAGATTGTGTGCGCTTCTGAGGCTGGGGACAGGGGCGAGCAAGCTGAGTTAGGTCTGGTGTATATTCTCTTGGTTCTTGAGATGGGAAAGAAAACACCCACAAACTCTCCACAGATGTTATCCTTCATGTCTTGCGTTCCAAGTCACCACATCTGCTATTTTGTGACCCATCAGTGAAAACAAGCAGGGAGAAATTGGGATGGGTTTTTTGTGCAGTTCTAGCTCTTTGCTCACCCTATCCCTTTCTGAATTTCATATTCTTTTTTTTTAGGGGGAGAAATGAGAACATTCATGTTAAGTCTTCAGCCTAGTGGCACCTTGCCAGTTCTGGTGTGAGCTGTTCAGAGATAAAAGATCA
The DNA here is from genome assembly GCA_023846285.1 of Phrynocephalus versicolor. Classification (NCBI taxonomy): domain Eukaryota; kingdom Metazoa; phylum Chordata; class Lepidosauria; order Squamata; family Agamidae; genus Phrynocephalus; species Phrynocephalus versicolor. Next base: position 77,365,234 of record JAHTLZ010000129.1, on the reverse strand, counting down.
GCAGCCTGTGATTCGCTGGGTTTTCAGCCTCCTAGAATTGCTACTTGGCTGCTTTCTGCAGGTTATCAAGAGCAGCATCGGCACACCCACGCCATGCAAGAAGCTGTCAAATGAGACAGGGGAGCCACTGCTTGAAGTGCCCTCACTGTGCTACTTCATCCAGTCACTTCTAAATGCTGGGCTGTTGGTATGCCACAATTTCAAAGCAGTCAGCAGGAGCTAGGTAGTCTAGCATATACCTTTCTGCTGAAACCAGTTGTGAATGCAACAATGACAGCTGTACGTTAAAAAGGAGGTGTGACCACCAGCCAGGCCCTTGCTGTTCCACATCGTCCAGCCACATCAGCAAGACAGTGTCCATCCCATCTAGTTGCTTCTAAAAGCCAGCTGGTAAAAATGCTGGCTGTTAAACTTGTAGACGTGACCAGATGATCCAGTGCAATGATAACTCTGCTGGTGGCAGCTGTAGATTGTAGAGGTGTTAGACTCATCAAACTTGGAATTCTACCACCTGAGAAAACTGCCTGACTGGAACTAAGGATAATGTTGACCATTAGAGATGGGCACGACTTAGCGGAATTCCCGTTTCCGTTTCCGTTACTCGTTTCCGTTATGGAACGGAAACGGTAACGGGAATTACTCCGCCAGAACTCGAACTCGAACCGACTAAAGAATAATTGGGTCTGATTTGTCGTTGTCGTTCCTGGCATTGCGGCGATCCCGCAATGCCAAGCGGCACAGAAAAAAAGTTTTTAAAAGTTAAAAAAAACCTGATTCCCGGCCCTAAAAGCAGGCGAAAACTGTCTGAGGGCACCTACCAGGCCAGAAGGGTGTTTTATTTGGGGGGGGGTTCCCTGCCCCCCTCTCCTTGGCTCGTGCTACTGCTGCGCTGCTGGTACCAGGCAGGGGGGGCATCATCTCGTCTGCCTTTGCCATGCGGTGTGCGGGCGGGGGGATCCAAAATGGCGACCGCAATATTTTTTTTTGAAATTGTGGTCCAAAAACACACCAAAGCACCACAGAAACATGCGAAAATTAGCTATTTTAAATGCTCGAATTTTTACAGTAGCAGCAGTGGGTTTGTCTTGCCAAAATACGTCTCCGTTGATTTTATTTTATTTTATTTTATTTTTATTTTTTTACACCTGCGCACGCGCAATGATGGGCTGGCCATGGGATGGGACCATGCAAATTTTTGGAGCCATTCCACCAATCGCATGGCCAGGTTTTGCTGAGACTTCTGGGTGTGCCAGAGAGGGCATTAAAAGCCCACAAACCCGAACCCTAAACCCTAACCCTAACCCTAACCCGAACCCGAACCCATATGCCAGTACACTGTGTTCTTAGTGGGCCAGAGGCACCCAGAGGTACAGCCCACTAACCCACCCTAACCTTAACCGTTACCCTAAGCCTAGCCCTTACCCCCTACCCCATGCTCTGGGAAGTCAAGTCGCGCTAAATCATGGCGGTAACAACAAACGAAAAAACAAAAAATGAAATGACAAATTTTTGAAAAATTTTGTGAAAAACGGAAACGAGCCGAAACGGACCCGTCCCAAAAAACGACAATTCGAAAAAAAAAAATTCCAAGTCGTGCCCATCTCTATTGACCATGATCCTGGAGAAAGACAGTTACTTTTGCAAGCATGGTTGCTCTTTTCTCCACTTGCAGAACAAAGTGGTAGCCATTTCCTTTAAATCTCAAAACAGCTTCGGACCACCATGTCTAACCCATCGACTCCTCCATAAGATCTATTATCACATCTCTTTCTTGTCTCCTTTGGATTGATGAATTCTTGCTAACAGAAATGCAGGAGCTATCCTTCAGTACATCAAATAACTAAATTCTATATTTATTTGTTAGTTGTAGCCCACCTTTTCTCCAAATGGTCCAAGGCAGCTGAACATGGTTCTTTTCTTCCCTACCATATTTTTAGACACAAAAACCTGTAAATGATGTTTGGCTGAGAAAAGCTGTTTGGGTCAAAGTTGGCCAGGGAACTCCATAGCTCAGCAGGATAATCAGTCGGGAATCAGATCTTCCAGGCCCCATTCTGAAGTTCTGAATACCGCAACACACAATATACTGAATATCCATACTGACTGCACTGTTTCTGTTACATTGTGCTTATTAATTTCCTGTTTCACATCACACCAGATGCAGTGCATTCAACTGGAATTGTATGGTTGGCTTAACTACCAGTCATCGTGTGTATTGTTAAAAACACCCTAGGTTTGTGGTCTCCAACCTTGTGCAACCCAGATGTTTTTTGTTTTGTTTTTTTGACTGCAAGTCCCTGAAGGCTTCACCATCAGGGTTTCTGGAAATTGCAATCCAATGTGAACCATTGTCAGACAGCTATCAGGCAATGTGCATTCATGATATGAAACCCATGATCACCACTGGCTTGCTTGTCAGCTGAGCAGCGGCACCTGATGACTGCTGAGATGATATAGTGGCTGAATTCTCATTCTTTTGTCATCTCCGTCTAAATAAAATTGGCAAAGTGAAGTTCAATGCACATTAAACGGCAGGGTACAGAGTCTTGCCTTTAACTGTCATATGAACCCAGACCTCCCTGCATACTACACTTGATATTATGAATCTGTTCTATTGATCTTATAACTGCAGAGTTGGAAGGGACCCTATGGATCATTGAATTCAGCCCCAGTCAAGGAGGGGCAGTGGGGAATTGAACACCCAGATACCAAAACCACTGAGCTCTCCAGCAGTAGAGATGGGCACGACCAGGGAAAATGACATTTTCGAGTTGTCGTGTGTCAGAGCCGGCGCGTTTCGGCTCATTTCCGTTTTTTGCGAAATTTTCCAAGAATTTGTTGTTTCGTTTGTCGATTTTTCGTCTGTCGTTAGTACTGGCTTGGGGGGGAGCGGGCTCCTGGAGGCACCTCTCTGGGGTGGCTGCCTCCTCTGGCCCGCTACAAAAGGGTACGCATAGCCAATTGGATATGCACACCAAGTTGCAGTGGCAGGCAGAGGCACCTCTTTTGGGTGCCTCTACTCTGACTCACTAAGAAGGACAGCATACTGGCATACTGGCATATGGTGCACTTGTTGTGCTGGGGAGTGAAGGGAGAGAGGACCCCTATGGGTGCCCTACAGCTCACTAAGAAGGGAAGTGTACTTGCGTGTAGTGCAATGCGAGTACACAGATCTGGCTTAGGGTTAGGGTTAGCGCAAGGGCTAGACTTAGGGTTATGGGTAAGGTTACGGTGAGTTCGTGGGGTGCACCTCTGGGTGCCTCTCTGACCCACTAAGAAGGACAGTGTACTGGCATATGGGTTAGGCTTAGGGTTCGGGCTACGGTTAGTGGGCTTTTTATGCCCGAATGGCACATCCCAGAAGTCTCGGTCAAAACCTGGTCAAGTGGCCATGCAATTGGTGGAATGGCTCCAAAAATTTGCATGGTCCACTCCCATGGCCAGCCCATCATTGCGCACTGAGCAGGTGTAAAAAAATAAAAATAAAATAAAATAAAATAAAATCAATGGAGACATTTTGTTGCAAGAAAAACCCACTGCTGCTACTGTAAAAATTCAGGCAGTTTTAAAATAGCTATTTTCGCATGTTTCTGTGGTGCTTTGGTGTGTTTTTGGACCACCACGATTTCAAAATAAAAATATTGCTTGCGGTCGCCCCATTTTGGATCCCCCACCCGCACTGCATGGCATGGCGAGTCGGCGAGATGACGAGGATGCGCAGGCCAGGAGAGGAGAGGGGAGGGAGGCCAGGGACACCCCCCCCCCAGAAACCACCCCTCTGGTAGGTGCCCTCACTCAGGCATGCATATTTTCGCCTGCTTTTTTGGCCGGGAATCAATCAGGGTTTTTTTTATTTTTAAAACTTTTTTTCTGTGCCGCGCCGCTTGGTGAGTTGGCGAGACGACGAGGATGCACAGCCCAGGAGAGGAGAGGTGGGAGGCCAGGGGACCCCCCCCCCCCAAAAACCACCCCTCTGGCAGGTGCCCTCACTCAGGCAGGCATATTTTTGCCTGCTTTTTTGGCCGGGAATCAATCGGGGTTTTTTTTAAAAAAACTTTTTTTCTCTGCCGTGCCGCTTGGTGAGTTGGCGAGATGACGAGGATGCGCGGCCAGGAGAGGAGGGGGGAGGCTGGGGACCCCCCCCCAGAAACCACCCCTCTGGTAGGTGCCCTCACTCAGGCAGGCATATTTTCGCCTGCTTTTTTTGGCCGGGAATCGGGTTTTTTTTTACTTTTTAAAACTTTTTTTCTGTGCCGCTTGGCATCACACGATCGCTGCGATGCCAGGAACGACAACACGACAAATCAGACCCAATTTTTCTTTAGTTGGTTCGGGTTCGAGTTCTGGCGGAGTAATTGTCGTTCTTCGTTCCGTTACGTAACGGAAACGAGGAACGGAAATGGAAACGAGGATTTCGCCAAGTCGTGCCCATGTCTATCCAGCAGTTCTATTATGGTGCCTCTCTTTCTTGGATTTATTTTGTTTTCACAGCTGACAAAAGTCATGCAAATTGTAAGAGGCGTACAAATTTGTGGTGTTGGACTAAATCTCACTGAATTCTTGAGTCAGGAATTCTGGACATTCTAGCCTCAAAATGACCCACTCAAATCTACACAGTTCTACCAATTCTATTTTCCTTTTCCCGTAGAAACGCATTTGCAGCCTGTAGCATGGGCTTCCTGTGAGAGATCCTGCAGCCCTCTTAGCACTCTCAACCTGGAACTGGTACACTGCCTTTCCTCATAACCCATCACAGCAGAAGCATTTCCATTTACTGCAGAATCACAGTCTATAGATTAGGAGACACTCATAAAAAGTAAATCACATCATATATTATGGTCAGCATTAGAGAAAGGGGGGAAAATAAGGACAGCAAGTTATTGCACTAATGTTTTGTTTGCCTTTGCAAGCTTACTGTAGGCTTTGGCAATTTATATTCCCTAAGCATCTGATAACTTGATCATATTGTTCCACTAGCTGGTCTACAGACGCTAAAATCTTAAGGAGGCACAAAGACTATTGATTGGACATGTTGACGCATTGACTTTCCCCAAGAAGCACAAGGTGTCCCTTGACTCTTGCTTCTTTTTTATTCTGCCGCAATGGAAATAGGGAATGACGGACCATTGCTGTGATAGTCATGGTACTAAAGGACAAAAATGACCTTCCTATGTGTTGGAAGCCACAACTGTGCCACAGATTATTTATTTATTTATTTATTTATTTATTTATTTATTTATTTATTTATTTATTTATTTATTTATTTATTTATACCACCCATCTAGTCAAAGGCCACTCTGGGTGGTTCACAACATAAAACAAACTGTTACAATATAAAAAGCAACAGGAACATAATACAAAACTAAAAAATGCAAATAAAAACACAGTAAGTCAGCACCCTTCATAAAGTCTAAAGTGAATAAGATGGGCTAAGGGCAGATGACATCAGCAGAACAGCAAAACAGTAACCAGGGAAAGCAAATTTAAACAACCATGTCTTGAAACATTATTTGAAGTTCAGCAACGTGGGGGCATGGCAGATCTCTGAGGGAAGTTTGTTCCAAAGTGTAGGGGCCACCATTGAGGAGGCCTGATTCCTTGTTGTTTTTTAGGCCTCCTTCAGTGCTGGCACCCTCAGATGACCCACTTGTGATGAACTAGTGACATGGGCCGAACTTTGGGGTAGGAGCCGTTCTGACAGATAGGAAGGTCCTAAATTGTTTAGGACTTTGTATGTCCTCATTAAAACCTTAAAGTCAGAGAGAAAGGAGCAGATACTTTTCATTTTCACTCTGATTTCTGCAACTTGCACAAAATGTCTCTAGGCAAAACTAGTGTATATTCCTTGTGTGCATACACGAAGCCTGGCTAAGTGATTACGAGGATGCAAACACTCACCCCATGCTTCTAATTAATATATAAAAGTCCATGCAGTGAGGTAGCAGTTAGCCAATGCCAGCTGCTCAAATTTGTGCAAACTGGATCTTTGCACAATTTACAAAGAAGTGTTCTACAATATGTGTAGATTTTTCTCAAGACTGACAATAAAGACCTTATTGTTTTGTACAAAAAATGTGGTTTCACATTCCAGCATACAAGCATAGGGGAAGTGAGGAAATATAGTCCAGACTCAGCCAGGAAGCCACATGATGTCATGGACAGGGCAGGTGCAAGTTTGTTTTGCGCCCTAAGCGGCAGGTGGGCTGCGGGTGGGCGGGGCGCAGGCGGTCAAGCAGGCAGCGGCGGCAGTGGTGGCGGGGGGTGCGGGTGGGCAGCGGTGGGGGGCATGGGCGGGCGGCAGCGGCGGGTGGGCGGGCAGGCGGCGGCGGCGGCAGGGGGCACGGGCAGGCGGGCGGCAGCAGCGCCAGTGGCAGGGAGCAGCAGGAGACGCGGGCGGGCGGGCAGCGCCCCCTATCCATTTTGGCGCCCTAGGCAACTGCCTAGTTCTCCTTAATGGATGCGCCGGCCCTCGTCATGGAGATGCTTTGATCCACACTTCCACAGTGATCTGCTTTCCCTGCCTACTTGAGAATGCCTTGGGATTGAAGAGACAAAGCTACAAGAGATGTCATGTGCCATGTCTAACCACAGGGCTCCAGGCTTCTCACCTCCAATAAAAACAGTTTAATTTTTTTTTAAGGATTATGAGTGTTAAATTTGATCTATAACATCCTTCCTTTAAATGTCACCATTTAAAGGTGACATTTAAACCACAGTATAAAGGTGATTCAAGATTTGAATCTCTGATGTGTGGTAGTTAAAGTCATCAATTGTGTCTGGAAAAACATGGGTTTATATTTGTGAAGATTCTCAGTCATCCAGGTGCGTTTATCTCAACTCCCAGATGGGTTCAAATTCTTTCGGATCCATGAAGTTCATGAAGTTCCCACCTATCGGGAAAAAACTACTTTTCTAAGACTAAACTACCTCAATAAGATTATTACTGCCATGAAGTCAGAGGGGAAACTTTGTATGGCACTTGAAGCTTCTTGGAAAAGAGTGGAGATTTGAAAAACAATTTCAAAATGCTTTGATTTTTTTAAATAAAAGTTTAATTCTGAAATATAACCAAGTTCTGAATTTGTTAAAAAATATGTCAAGATCTTAGCACAAATCACACTAGACATATTTTATCATCATCACTGCCTTTCAAACAAGTTCACTTATGGGCATTAGGCAGTGTTGTGTGTGTGTGACTGGGTAGGCAAAGGGAGCAAGCAGGGGGCAATTAGGAAGGCAGGGATGATCAGGCAGGGTATGGGGGAGTGACTGGACACTTCTGAACTGCTTCTGAACTGCTTCTGAACTGCTGTGAAATCCTTTTATATTGTTTGATTTCTGCATAGGGGTGATCTGAAATTCCACCAGGCTTGGCTTCATTGCAGGGTCGTAATGTTCTGTAAGATAAATTGGGTAAAAGGAATCTCAGAGTCAGCACCACCATTGGATAAGTCTCTGCTCAGTGCAGTCTTTGCTGCACATCAGATTGCATTAAACACCGGTCTTTACTGCAGGTCAGTGATCACATCTTGACTACTACATGTCAGATACTATACCTTTGTGTCAAACACGGATTGCTCCATATCAGAGGCAGTGAAATATAGTCTTCTCCTGAAAGTCAGCTGTCAGAAACAATCAGATACCAACTATTTCATGTTACATACTGTGAGCTATCGACTCTTGCTGCACGGCACAGTTATTAGGTATTGTTCCTTTGTTGCGTGCTAGCAGCCAAATCAAGTCAAAGGCTGACTGCTTCTACAAAATATTTCAGATGTCAAACACTAACGATCAATAGGAATATTTGCCTAATGCACTTCCTGACAACATTCATGGGAGAGAATTTTGAACAGATGCCCACAGAGGACTGAGTTCTGCTTTTTCATTATTCTGCTGAAGAGTTTTGCATTTATAAACCTAAATGTAAAATGTATTGACAAATAATTCATTTATTTGTGTGTATATATTAAAAGGACAGGAAAATAAAAGGATTCTGTTATGGTACCACCAACACTATTTAGGGCTGCTTGCTCGGTAGAATTCTAGTTCTTGAGATTTCAGGGCCAAAATCAGACAAAAAAGGGCAGGTCCTTGTGACATTACAGAGTCAAAGCAGGAAAGAGTTGCTAGGCGGAGAGAGTTCTTCTGTCCTCTATTGTCACATTGTGCCACAACTGCAAAGATACATGACTTAAGGTCCCTGAATCATTATGGTTACACCCCACGTGCTGCATTGCTCCAGTGGTCACCATGGGCATGTCAAAAATATCAGGTGTTGTTGGTGGGTGCAGGTACCTTGGCCCATTTGTTAAACACTCAAATACAGTGGTACCTCTACTTACGAGTGGCTCTACTTACGAGCAATTTGACTTAAGAGTGGAAATACGTTGGCATTTTAACTGCTGCCTTACAAATTTTAGATGCAGTCTGCTCTACATTTTTAATTTTTTTTATATTTGATATTTGATATTTGATATTTATTTTTTAGATATATCTGCTCTACTTATGAGTTGTTCAACTTATGAACATGCATTTGGAATGGATTAAACTCGTAAGTAGAGGTACCACTGTATTTTAATATTGAGCCAGTAAGTCCTGGTGGCAACTGAGACTGAACAGAAATTGATGCTAAGATTTAAATGAACCAGCTCCACATGCTATATTCTAGTGTTGCTTGCCTGAAATCTATGTCCTAAACAGGAGAAATACCTGAAGCAGTACCCTGAGGTTCAACTAGGACCATGGTGGTGAACTTTTGGCACTCCAAATGTTTTGGACCACAACTCCCACAGTCCTTAGTCATTGACAATTTAGGCTCAGAATTCTGGGAGTTGTGATCCAAAACATCTGATGTACCAAAGTTCACCACCACTGAACTAGGATCTTGAGTTCTGGCAACCTTGCTATCACCCACCCAAACATTGATACAGCCTTCTGCTATGGAGCAATCACAACCTCCAGATAAGGGACTCGATACCACTGCTGTTGTTGAGCACTTCCTGGTTATGACTGAAGTTGGCATGATCTGCCATGAAAATATCTGAGGAGAACAGAATCGCTATCATAATTCTGAGCACCACAATTTCAATATGGCTTGTAATCAATTTTGGTTTTGTCTGTCTGTCTGTCTGTCTGTCTGTCTGTCTGTCTGTCTGTCTGCTGAATTATTTGATATTATTTACATTTAGAGATGGGCACAAAACTATTTTTTTTTGTTATTCGTTATTTCATTACGTAATGAAATGAATAACGACCCTAGGGGCAAATTTAACACAAATCAAACCGAACCGAACCGAGAAAAATTGGTTCAGTTCGGTTTGTTTCGTTAATGGGGGGCAGAGATGTCTCCTACCTGGTGCTGGTCCAGAGGTCCTTTCGCGCCGAGCTGCACGGAGGGAGCACGCACCTCATTGGTGCCATCAAGGGACAAGGCAGGCTCGAGCCTCAGCCCAGCCCCGGGAGGAGAGATAAGAAGCAGGCCGTGTTTAGGTGGCCAGAGCAACACAGCTTCGAAGGGACAACCCTTGCACCTCCCTCCCACGGCCCATTATCGTGGGGCCGATCAGGAGGGGAGATCAGGAGGCCGCGCTTAGGCGGCCAGAGCAGCGCAGCTTCAAAGCCGCCCCCCTTGTACCCTATTATCGCGGGGCCGATCGAGAAGGGTGATAAGAAGGAGGCCGTGCTTAGGCGGCCAGAGAAGTGCATCTCCGATGTCGCTCCCCCTCTTTATTCCTCCCTCGCCCGTTCGTAGGCACCCCCAGCTCCAACTGGGCCCCAGGGGCTGCGCAGTGGGCACTGAAAAAAAGCGGGTAAAATGAAGAACGAATTAACGAAACAACAAAATGATTTTTTGCAAAAATTTGCAAAAAATAAAACAAAACAAACCGAACTCCTTAATGAAATGAAACAAAATGAAATGCCTTTTTCTGATTCGTACCCATCTCTATTTACATTGTTTCATTTTTCAACATTCTTTTAAAACTGTCCACTCCTCCTCAAACACACACACATGCATACACTTTGTGCCACTTCTGATTGTGAGATGTGAGATCTTTTGTTTCAGCTGGTTAGAAATAAATATAAGTATATTGCTATCAAGTCAAAACCAACTTATTTTAATGCTAATAGGGTTTTCATTTGTATACCTGCTGTATATATGCATACTAGTTTGCATGTTCAGGATGTAAATTTCCATGTATTTTTGCTCTCAGAAATAAACGGAGAAGGAGGGGAGGGGAATTTCTCTCCACAGTGAGATTTTTCTGTACAAGATTTTGTCCCTCCAGGAAATCTCATGGGATTTCTCTGATATTTTGCAGATTTTTTTCTTAAACAATGATGGTCTATGCCAGGTTATTCCTCCATAGAATGAGATCCTTCCTATGCAGGATTAACTTGGAAAATGCAAAAGCAAAGAAAAGAGAAGCATGCTGCTTATAAACCACTCCATAGCACTTAAAGCACTCTATGGGCAGTTTACAAGTAATTATGCAGGCTACACATCCCCCCCCCCGCCACCGCCGCTGCTGCCCCTCAGTGAGCTGAGTACTCATTTTACTGAGCGTGGAAGGATGGAAGGCTAAATAAACCATGTGCCTGATACCTGGAATTGAACCCCAAGTTGTAAGCACAGTTTCAGCTGCTGTGCAGCATTTTAACCACTGTGTTACAAGGCTCCTCGCAAAGAAATGCCATGGTAAGCTGTGCAAGATGTTTACAATTCTTGCACAGAATAATATTTTTCCTGTGTGGGATTTCCTGGAGGGGGTCATAAACTGACCAGAAGTTGGGAGTTTATATTTCAGAACAGCAGATGCAAACCAGAACAATGAAGGGAGGGGGAAATGAGACTATGATCTGATTTTCATGGGAAGCCAGGATGGTTCACTAGTGCAGCAGAATATCTGAACAGGGCGCATCAGATAATCATGGAGAATGAAACATTTTCTGAGTATTGAGCACATTCTTAATATATGCTGAGCTGCCAGCTATCCTCTGAAAAGAGCTGTCATGGCTGTACAAGTTTGCAGCTTCTCATCTATAATACTGCAACAGAAGTCCTACCAAAGTTGTTGCAAATCATATCTATGCCTGTGTGAATATTGCTGTGTTGTGCTGAAGGCAGGAATTCTGTACACTCTGAAGTAATCACCTGGGGAGCCATAAAAGAGAACTGGGGCCGTGGCTGTAATATTGCAGTTTGCTTCTTCAACTAAGAAGAAACACATCAAAGCTGACTTGGCAGTGAGTTTGATTGAACTTTGAGGGACTCTCCTGAGGATTGCTCAGCTCAGGATCACATGTCAAGAAAATTTGGGAGACAATATTAGGGATATAGTGATACCAGTCACACTTTCAGATGGGACAGTAAATCAGAGATATGCTAAGCATCTGTACAGATTACAAGAACATCCTAAAATGGGGACAATATCAAGTTTCATGCGTTAAGGATTAGCCTGAGCACTAGCTATTATTTAGTGGTGAGAGAGATTAATCGAAGAGATTATTAAGCATCTGTCTACTCGGGGCTTCTGCCGTTTCCCTGAAACCATCTGGTATGGAAAATAGGATTCCGAACCAAATCACACTGACTATAGATGTTAGACATTTGTCCTGCCCAAGCACAGCAGTTCACCAAAATCCATGGGGGGTGGCTGGGAGGAAGAGTATTTCAGCCCTCTCTAAAACAAAGAATGGGATCAGAAAACTCACTTGGAGCTGTATAACACATCCACTAAAATGCTTCTAAATTCAGGATAAAATCCTGTTCCCATGAAGAGCCGCCTTTTTTTGGGGGGGGGACCCACCCATGCCCCCTAAAACACTTTTTGTTGGAACCACCTCTGGGGGCAGTACTTTTATTTTGCCTCTCTTCAGAAGCGGTTCGTCTCCTTCACCAAGCAGATCGAGAAATGGCCATTTCATGTGCTGCAAGCAAATGAGAGGGAGGAAGAGGGAGGGAGGAGTGTGATGTGTGTGTGTGTGAGAGAGAGCAGTACCTTGGGCAGCCTGGCCGTAGCCACGGAGGCTGCTTCTCCAGCAATGCTCCCTGCCAGGACAGTGTCCTGCCTTTCTCGTCTTCCCGTCTTCCTTCCTCCCTTCCCCTCCCTCTCATCCTTTGCCCCCACCCGCTTTCAGGAGCCTGTGACGCCTCTCCAACCCCAAGAAAACGGGCCACATCCATGGAAAAAAGCAATGGCACAGAACGAATGTGAGGACTTCTACAATGCTGTTTAGGTCACATGATCGCATCAGGGAGAAAGTGCCTTTTTTAAAAAAGAAAAAGTGCATCTTCCAGCTCCTGGGATAGAGGTCTTTGTTGGCAATACCTGCAAATGGATTTCATGGGTGTTTTGACCACTTGCTTATCTGCAGCTGCAGTACTACACAATAATGGGAGTTTTGTGATGCTTTGGTAAAAAGAAGGAAAAGAGAACCTGCCAAGGGCAAAAAGGAGTACGCATCATACCCAGAGTCAACCGGCCAACAAGTGGCTGTACTCAGTCAGCACATGGTGCATTCTTAAGTGGCCATCCATGAACCTTCATCCTAATAGTTCACCTGAATACACCTATTTCAATCAGTGACTGTATGTAAAACACTTAACACCCATTTCACTTAAGTAGATGGAACCTTCTTCCAATTAATGAACCCTTTCTTTTAGGATTTACAGCTCCACTGAATCCAAAGGGAATGGCCACCCAAAAAAGAACTTTTTCAAACACTGAAAATGACAGGCTTATAAGGCAACTTGCAATATTTCAAAGTTGTTTAAATAGTGTTCCACAGAAGCTTATGGGCTAGGGATGGGCACCTTATGAAAAATGACCAAAACAAAACAAGACAGCATGTCATCATGAACCGAACCAAAATGATGTTTTTGGTTCGGTTATTCTGAACCAGGAAGCCGCCATCATATCTTCTTTAAGGCAAAGGGCTGCGATCAGGCAGCTGATTCCTGGTTCTGACCACCATCTCCCAGGTGATTTTGACAGCTCAAGCTGTCAAAAAAAAAAGAAGAAGAAGAAGCTGGGAGGTAGTGAGGATGGGCCATTTTAAAAAGGCTCCAGCCTTTGACACCTCAGCTGGAAGTGTCAATATCCCCCCTGCCCCACAACAGCAAGACTTTCAATATTTCTGGCACACAATTTTAAAAGGGATCCAGTGAAGGCTTGGCTCCAGTAGAGCCTTTTTAAAATCGCCCACCCAAAAGAGTGCTTTTGTGAGCAGGTGATTTTAAAAGGGCTTCATGAGACTCAAGCCTCCACTGGAGCCCTTTTTAAAGCCTCCACTGGAGCCAAGTCTCCACTGGAGCCCTTTTAAAATTGCCCACTCACAACAGCGAGTCTCTCACTGTTTTGGGTGGCCAATTTTTAAAAGGCTCAACTCGAGCCCTTTTTTAATGGCCCACTTGCAACAACAAGCCTCTCATTGTTGGGGTGGGGCCATTTTTAAAAGGCGCTGGTGTGATGGGGGAGTCATTTTGTTTCATAAGTAACATTTGTTTAAAAAAAAAGATTACTTATGGAATGGAATGAAATACAGGAGGGACAAAACACGATTTCCCCCTTTCATGCCCATCCTTATTATGGGCACATAAATGCCCAAATTTTATTGCATGCAAGGATTGAGACCTGCAATGTAAGTTCCTGTGGAAGGAAAGACATCTAAGGAGCCATTGCAACAGCATAGCCCATAGCCTTTCAGGATTCTTCTCTTCCAATAATTAATATAGTCCTTTAGGCTGCTGATTTGGGGTGGCATCAGAGGGAGCTCATTGTTAGGAATTTAATTTATTATGAGTTATTTTTTTTCCTTCCAGCTTGTGAGAGGAGTCCACTTAGAAGTAACTGCCACATGTGCCTAAGTAACTTGCCACATGTGCCATAATAGGTACACAGCTTGACCCTTAGAAGAGGTAAGGCCCAAAACAAAATTAAAATTAAACAAGACAACAACATTGGGGCACCTTAAAGACTAACTCCTGTATTTTAATGTGTGAGCTTTTGTGGAGCAAGTCCACTTCCTCAGATGTAAGAGTGACATTACATGGCAAATTTTTATACTTTATATGAACCTAAAATAAAGAGACAGTGGTTGGTTAGTAACTTTTAGATAGCCTTTCATGACCTACTATCACTAGGATTCACATACACTATACAAGGTCTCAGAGGAACTTTTGTAGCTCATTCAGGGGTGGGCATTGAACAGATAGGGAGAAAAACAAGTGAAAAACATTTTTTAAAAAATTCCTCATGCAATGTAAGTGCTCTTATTTTTAATAAATAAACAAACACAATAAACCTAACTTTAGAAAGAAGTGTGAGATGGATGCAGTTTGAGGTTATTCACATGTCTTGCTTTGGGGGAAATATACTTCACTGCACTTTTAACTTTAAAATCGCATTACAAACTGTTTTCAGGGAGGATGGATATAGTTTTATGAATACTTTATCACCAGACTCTGAGAGCCAGTGAAGTGTTTTGGATAACAGAAATGAACAATGCATCTCAGTTCCACTGCCTACCAAACTGATTTGTTTACTAATAATTTGGTTTAAAGCACATTATTGTTTTACTCCTCACACATTGATTTGCTCTCTAACAGTTGCTGATCTGATATCCTGCAAGCAGAATAAAGTTTTGCAAAGAAATATATTGTTTGCTCTTCCCTCCATAATTACAACTGGAGTCCCAAGTTGCTTGCATTTTTATTTTTGTCATGCGGTAGTCATAGAAATATTGGTGATTTCGCAGAGCATTGCTAAATACTTTGTCATATCCATTCTACCAACCAGACTCAGCGAATGAATTCACTGTTGGCAGACAAGACAGAACCAATTTGTACACATCCATACTGGTAGTTGATTTTCTCAAGAAGGGCACCTAGGGAACCCCCCCCCCCCAAGTACATAGCTCACAAGTGAGCTTCTATTTTCAGTGTTCTTGGGGTAATGTAGTGTGAAGAAAGAACTTGCTGACTTCCTCTGTAGCAAGTCAGAAGAGGAAAAGGAGAAGGAGCTAGCACCATCGTCTCCCTACACCAAAATTTTTGTAAGGAGGGCCAGATTTGGTGGCTGAGACTGTGTCAGGGGCCGGTTGCTCCCCAACCCTGCCACCCCACTGCAAGCCCCACCCACTTTCTTTTCAAAAAAACATGGGGTGAAAGAGGGGGAGGAAGCCAGCCGTGGGCCACTCAGAATGGCCTGGCGGGTCGGATTTGGCCGCCGGGCCAGACTTGGGGCAGGCCTGCCCTACACACACACACACACACACACACACACACACACACACACACACGTCTACCTCTTAGTAGAAGCTGGCCCTGTGGAAGGCTAGCCATGTCCTAAAAGCCCAACAAGAAAGAGGGTTCTTGGGAGACAGTGGAATTACAGAACATTGGCTCTGTAACTGTGAAGATTCTCAGTCATTCAGGTGAGGTTATCTGGAAGTTGACTCATGGCAACTGGACTTCTTTTTCTTGAGAGACTGAAATATTTCGCTACTCATCCAAGCAGCTTTGTCTGAGGAAACTTAGTGAGTCCACCATTTTATAGTTCACCTTGATTTCACATCACCCTGGTCTGAATAGGCTCATAAGTTGGACAATGGCCTGAATAGGCTTGTTGTGGAGGAAATGGCCCAAATAGGCTTGTAGGGGGACAATGGCCTGAATAGGCTTGTTAGGTGGACAATGGCCTGGGGTGCATGAAAGTCCCACCTATCTAAACCTACCCCTACCCCATTTGCCCATGTCTATCCCTGACTGATTAAAACATAAAAAGAAGCTTCCATGTGTGGTGCAAGGAGAGCGACTGCTAACCCACAGTAACTACATTTTCCCTGGATTACTACAAAGGGGTAGTTTCTGCCACTGCAACAGCTCTTGCACTCAAGGAGCCTTGGGGCACACTGGTTAAACAGCAGTATTGCAGAAAAGTCTCTGCTCACAATCTGGGTTCTAGCTCAGGCAAACAGCTCAAGATTGACTTAGCCTTCCATCCTTCCTCACTTTTGGGGATGGGGGGGGTTGAAGGATGTAGCCTGCATAATTAGCAATTGCAAACAGCACAGAGAGTTCTAAGCAGCATAGGATGAGATGTGAAAAACACTCTTTGCTTTTTTCCTTCTTTCTTCTTTCATTGCTGCCTAGCAAATGAAAATTTCTCTTCCAAGCTCTGTGAGCCATCAAGTCCTAAGCAGAGGTGTAGTTAGGGTTTGGAGCGCCTGGGGACAAAGTCAGTTTTTGCACCCCCTCCTGCCCCTCAACTGCATCTCACCCACAGAGCAAGGGGTGCCCGAACCTGGGGGTACAGCAGAGGAAGGGGAGAAGGGTCCCTCTTTCTCATGCACTCTTTGGGGTGCTCCCAGACAAGGCTCTCCTGTGCAAACTGCACAGCGTGCGGGTAGTGCCAAGCAAGCAATTTTTTCTAAGCATCACCTTAACATGCTCCCCCCCTTTTTCCCAGCTAAGGCTTGGCAATTGTTAGCCTGGGGAAAGGAAGAGAGGGAAGCAGGTGATGGGATTTTTCCCCAAGGAGCACCTCTGTCACACGCTTCCCTCTCCTCCTTTCCCCGGGCTAATGATTGCCAAGCCTTAGTGGGGGTGAGGGGAAGGAGGGGGAGCAATCAACAGAGGTGCTGCTTGGAAAAAAATATTGCCTGCTTCCCTCTCCTTCCCCCCCCCCCGACTAAGGATTGCCAAGCCTTAGTGGGGCAAAAGGAGCACTGCTGGCATGAGAGCATATGGCTTCCTCCTCCTGCTCCCCCTCCAGGCTCCCCCAGATTGCTGTGTGCTGTGGGGTAAATACACTCTTCCACCCCTCCCTAGTTACACCAGTGGTCCTATGACACAGTACTCATATAGGACCACCTTCATATATTCCTGGTACAATTTGTGGTGGGAGTCAAAATCTGAAGATTACTCATAGAGCACTCTTCAACAAGTGGAGTGTTCATCTCTTTAAGACAGCTATGAAAATCCCTGCTGGTTCCTTATGACTTGTTTCCCTCAGTAGAACAAAATCTATGTGTTTATGTTGATGTATAAAGATAGCAACATTGATTTTTTTTTAAAAAAAAATCTCTCTGGGGTAGATTTGATTACCACCAAGGAGCCAAAGCCTTGCTGAGGTCTGTTCATTTCAACTCAGCACCTTATCATACTTGCTGCTTTTCTTAATTGCATTTTCTGCTGAGAATGGCAAGTGGGAGAGTTTTGAGAGGATGCAGGTGAGCTCCCAAGAGGCTCTTTCCAGCTCATTAAATCCCAGTAACTCACAATTATTGTGATTTCAGATAGATTACTGCCTCTTCGCTTGTACAGCACCATGACTTCATAAGATTCAAAACAAAGCAAAGTTATAAACAAAATTCCAAATCATATTTCTCAGTACTCTAATACCTGAGCTTCATGAGCCAGTATTATTTTCACATAATTCTCTCTAGTCTTATGTGGTATGTTAAGTTAACTGAAATCATTCAATTAAATGGTAAGAACACCATATAAGTTCCCCTCCCCCTCCTTTTTCTCATTGAGAAAGATGGATGCTGCCAACCAAGTTTCATCTGGCAAGGAATGATTTCACAAGATTCAGCTTTTAATAACTTCCTACTCCCCTCCATTTTCCCTTAGTTGTTCTCTAGTTTTAAAGATGACATGAAGGTCTTCAAATATTCAAAATCCAACAGTATTTCAACATATTTCAAATAACTGGTCAGTGAAAGATTTGGAGACTGAGATTTGAAATCTGAATGCTTCAGATGCAGGTCCATAGTTTGACTATTTTTAATTACATTTAGATTTAGGTGATCTATACTTGAAACAAAGAAATAAACAAACAATAAACTCTCAGTATTCTTCATCATTGCCCCCACCTCTGAGATGCCACCACCATGACTCATAGTTATGATGATCACAACTACCAAATCCACATGGTTATTGAATTCAATCAACCAAATGTGATCAGAATAACTAGAGCTTTAATTTTCAAAACTATCATGACATACAACTACAAAATATTTTCAGAGAGAAACTACCAATATTTTCGAAATGGCTGTCATTTTCTGCACAATCAAATTGGATAGTTGTTATTGAGAAGTAAAAGCAGTAATGGCCAGGGTTGGACATTTCAGCCACAAAGTTAAGCAGGCAACTTCAAGGTAACACCACAAAGCAGTGGAGAGAAAGATGAAGTTAAGAATTTTTGTTTGAGGGTCAAATTAGATTAAGCACTTAGGATGCTTTTAGCAGAAGTATCCCCCCACCCCCAAGTCATATGCAGCCATTTTGTGTTTAGTGTGTTTTCTTACATGAGTGAGCAAGACACTTTTCTGAGAAAATCCCACTATGGAAAGGAAAATGGCTTGTCATAGGAAATATGAATTTCTAGTAATGTCTAGTTTGACCCAAACTAAAACAGGATAGTATTTTTTTTTTAAAAAAATTGTCCCTAAGAAGGGAAGTAGCAACATTTGGACTTTACTTCACATGCTAAACATTAGAGATGGGTACCAAAAAAACAAACAAACCCAAAATGCTGTTTTGTTGTTACTTTTCCAATTACAAATGGATTCCTGGGGGGCCCTCTTTGGAGTTTAATAACTCAGGCCCCTGAACCCCAAAGCTCTCCAAATTTGGTGGGCTTACGGGGAAGAGCTTGGGAAAGTTTTGCTATAATTTCCAATGCTGCTAGATACCTGGGATCACTATGTTTGAGTACAATTACAAATGATTTTTACCTGGGGACCCAATTTGAAGTGGAACAATTTGGCCCCCTGAACCCCAAACCTCTTCCAATTTGGAGGATTTAAAGAGAAGAGTCCTAGGAAGCTACCCACCAAATTTGATGCCTATAGGACCCAGGGGAGTTATTTTATAGTGTAATGAATCATTTCATTTTGGTTCATTTTATTTTGGAAATACTTTAAACTATACTTATCAAATATGCTATGAATATTCATCAAACAAAAAAATCACCACGAAGCCCATGTTCCATATTTTCAGATACTGGCTGGCAAGGTGTTTATCATAAGGGCCATAATCCTCTTTGGAATCATGGAGCTCTGCTGATCTACTCCGCAATTGTTCCTGCAACCCCCAGCCTGCACATTTAGCAAGACGATCCCATTAAAAACAAAGGGACCCTCATATGCACAATGGGGTAGCAAAATCAAGTGGGCATTGTGTTGAACAATGACCCTTGCATTTGGTGGCAAAATTAAGAATTTTCTCAGTGTGGATCATGGAGAGAATGGTTATTGCTCTCCAGGCATTAGACAACATCCCCTAGCATTGCTCACCATCAGTTATTCCGGGCAGTTCTCACGAGAGCTGCATCTTAATAACATTTAGAGAGCCACAGTGGTCTATTGCCAGTGTAGACTGAAGCAGATAACTGGATATTTTCAATTTACGGGCTATTTCTACACAAGGATGTGAGCAAGAACTACCATGGCATAGCATCATTACTCACCTCTAATACCATGATAGACAGCAGCAAATGAGAACCTAACATAGATAACTACACATTGTGTTAGAATTACAATGGGAATGTATACAACTGTGTTTATGAAGAATGGCATATTTTCCCAGATTCAAAAGACAGGACTTCATGTCTTGGGGAAAAATGGTATCTCTTACAAAGAAGTACACCCTCCAGGATCCAAACCAATACAAGCTGCAGTGACTGTAGGAAATACAGTCTTAAAGAAAGAAGGCCCATAATATCAGTGGTGAAAAGAAGGTTGATGGGAAGGGTAGTACTGAATTCTCCTCTTAGGACAAATGTTGGAATTCTACTTAATACTACTAATCTTTGCATTCCATCTAATATACAAAATGAGGCCTTCAGAAAAGGGATAGATTGGGTGGGGGGGGGGGACAAGATCACTAAGAAGCAAACAGTGCCACCTTCATCAGGCTCAGACTGGATCCTGAAGAAAATAATTTTCCGGAAATGTTTCCAGTATCTATGAAAGAACCTGTGTCATCATCTCTCCCACTACTCCCCAATTTTCAACTTGTCCACCTGTCTGTCTTGTAACCTTCAATTGTCTTCTGCTGGTATGACCATTCATTCCTGAAGGAGAGGTTCACATTAGTCTTGTGTCCAATCTTTCATCATCCAGCTCTATATGACTTTGCTCTGACTAGATTGACTAGACTAGACTAGTCATAACTGAGTCTAGTCTCCAGATTCTGCCAGCTTCCTTGACACCTGAATACCTGCTCAGTAGCATGTCAAGACATGCATCCAAAAGGGGGAGTTAGTCAAGGAAAATGTTACCATGCTCCCAGGAGTGCCTACAGAAAATACTAGCATCCATTTGTGCTATAACACAATTTTATGAGGCAACTCAAAAAGCCACAAAAGCTTTTACAAGCTTGGGTACTTGGGACAATAAAAACATTTGGCAAATAAAGGTAACTTGCCTGCATCTTACATTGGACTGAAGGAAATGATACATTGCTTAAAATCACCTTGTGGGTTCATGGGTGTCATCTCACATAAACTGAAGGGCTTAGTTGCTCTCCTCTATCTTCTCCCATCTTTCTTTTCAAAGAATCTTGAATTAGTTAGTCCATGTATGGTGACTTTGAACAGTGGACTCCACCACCACATAGGACAAATGCTAAAGAAGAAGCATGGTTACTTTGATGATACAGACAAGTAGAAGACATTGTAGGCATGGCATTCACTGACATTTTAAAAAGTCAGTGAGACTAGTTGGATAGCACTTGAACTGCCATGGCTTCATCCTATGGAACAGTAAGATTTAAAGTTTGATGAAGTACAGACAAGAGAACTAACGTGCTACAGAAGAGAATGCCATATATCCCAGCAAACTGCAGATCTCAAGATTTTATAGAACAGAGCAATGGCAGTTAAAGTGGTATCAAGCTGATTGTCATGCTGGACTACTCATAGTCCCTGTAGACACAGGAAATTACCAGGGCCTGTTTGGAAAGCAGAAAGAGAACTCTCCAGGTACCTGGTGTTGCCCTGTGCTATCACTAATAGCATTTTCATAAGCTGCTAGGCAGCCATAGTTCCTAGCACTGATGTCCTGCTGGAAAGGTAGCTTCAACGAACATTGCCCACTTCCTAAAGCAAGCTGTCTCCTAGTTAAGAAGCTTATATGTGTGTGATCTATTTAGGCAGCATGTTAATCATTCAGCACCAAATCCATGGAAATCCTTGATTTTCTTTTATAAGTAACTGTTTTCATTAACTAATCTTTGCTTCAGGCTGTACGTCAATGTGGGAAACAGGCTTGTTAACCAGCCAGAATTTTCCAGGTTCTCCTGTATACTCATTTCAGTCCAGCTGCAGCAAGTTCTAGGTATCTAAATTAATAAGCACAAGCATAGCTGTTTTGCTGAAAATGGGATATGCCTTATCATTTTCAGGAGGATAGTTCTGTTACCCTGGTGCAGCAAAACCTACACAACATCTTGTGACACTTTGCAGGCTAGCCAGTTTTATGTGGAAGAAACTTCATGTGCAGTACCCTACTTCTCCTGATGAAGTGAACTGCAGTCCAAAGAGATTAAAGCCAAATTTATTTATTTATTTTCACCCCATCTTTCTCCTTGGACAAGGACCCAAGGCGGCTTAGAGTAATGAGGGACAATATACAGTCCAATACACTTAAGACATATTCAAGTAATTGAGAGCAGGAAATTGAGGGACATCTTACAGCATTAAAAGACAACATTACATTAAAGCTACAAGAAAATGAAGCAGTTAAAAAGAGAGTGTAAAAATTCCATGAAACGTCATGAGTGATGGAAACTAACAATTGAAAACATAGTGTCAATGCAATCACAAAATATATAAATACAACGCCTATGTGATCATATATAGTAGATTCATATAAAGGTCACATAATATGTAGTCCATCATTCAGGGAAAGCTTGCCTGAAGAGAAAGGTCTTTGAATGTTTCCGGAAAGACATCAGAGATGGGGCAGTCCTCACCTCTGGTGAGAGGGAGTTCCAGAGTCTGGATGCAGCTGCTGAAAAGGTTCTTTCAGGTGTTCCCACAAGACGTACCTGAGAGGGTAGTGGGATGGAGAGAAAGACCTCTTCTGATGACCTTAAAACCCAAGCTGGTTCATACTGTGAGATTCAATCTTTGAAGTAGCTAGGACCCAGGTCGTACACTGCTATGAATTGTGTCTGATAGCTGATTGGTAGCGAGTGGAGTTGCTTTAAAAGGGTGTCGTGTGATCTCCGTACCCTGCCCCAGTCAGCAATATGGCTGCTGCATTTTGGACCCATTGAAGTTTCCTGAGACGTTTTATTGGTAGTCCCACATAGAGCACATTACAGTAGTCTAACCAGGATGCCACTAGGGCATGTGCCACAGTGGCAAGAAATGTGTGTAACTGCCGTACTAGTTTTAATTTTACAAATGCACTCATAGTCACAGCTGTGACCTTGGATAGTCCAAGAGCACCCCAAGCTGTGAACCTCTTTTTTTAATTGGAGGGAGACCCCATGCAGAACAGGTTGCATCCCTACCCATTGTTCTCTCTTTCGACTGATGAGGATCACCTCTGTCTTGTCTGGATTTAGTTTCATTTTGTTCATCCTCATCCAGTTCATTACTGCAGCTAAACACTCATGTAAATTTGAGACAGTAGCGCCCCCCAGAATCTGGAGGTAATGAGTGCTAGAGCTGGGTGTCATTGGCATACTGGTGGCATTTAACCCTCGAAGTCATATAAATGTTAAATAACAGAGGAGACAGAACAGAGCCCTGGGGGACTCCACAGGTCAGCAGCCGTGGTGTCACCTAACACTACTTTCTGCATGCTATCCTGCAGGAAGGACTGGAGCCACTTTAATGCATTACCCCAATTACCATTTCAGAGAGTCGAGTCAGGAGGATGCCATGGTCTATAGTGTCAAAAGCAGCTGAGTGGTCGAGCAAACCCAAAAGTGGGCGATGGTGGCGATGGCTATGGGGATGGCGCCAGCAAGGTTGGTGGCGGTGGGGGTGGCGGGGGTGGCAGAGGCGGGGACGGGGTCTATGATTCTATGATCCACCCATGAGTCAGCTTGTAGCAGATGTTTGACTATTCTGAAAAGCTGACCTGGGCCATTTTTGGCCAAATAAATGGTAGTAGAGAAAAATGTTTTCTTTCTGCCTCCACTGCTCATTTTTCCATTCCAGAGGTCAACCAAGGATTCAATAGAATCACCCATCAGAGAGGTAGGAAATTCCCCAAGGGTGGTTTAAAAAACCATCTGGATTCATCAACTTTCTGGGACGTACAGCTTTTGTCTGACTCCCGCCCCCCTCTTGCCTAGGCTCTAGGTTACAGCAAGCCTAAAGTGCACCATATAGTGGTCTGTCCAGGACAATGGGACTACATAAAGTTCCTTTACCCCAATGTCCTCACTGTCTATCGCAGGGCAGAAGACCAGGTCTAAGGTGTGGCCTGTAGGATGGGTTGGGTCAAACACCATTTGGGCCAGACCCATGGTTGACATGGAGACCATGAAGTATTCAGACAGCCCTGACAGAACTGCCTCAGCATGGATGTTAATGTCTCCCAGCACGATGAGTCGAGGGGAATCTAACATCACCCTGTTACAAGTTCAGAAAGCTGAGGTAGATAATTTGTGCCATGGGGAAGGTGGTATACCAAGATAATTCCTATTTTGTATCTGGCTCCTACTTTTAATAATGTACATTCAAAACTAGGGAATTCCCCAATCAGGTGGGGGGGAAAGGCAGGATTTTTATTTTTATTTTATTTTTTCTGAGCCCCAAGCGCCAATCAGCTGTAGTGCGGACATGGGGCTAGCCAAAAAAATGTTTCAAAATCCCGCCTTTTTTCATGCCCCATTGGATGTGGGAAGTTACACAAGCACCACACAGATGCACACACACCGCACACAAACAATAATGAAACAAAATGAAAAATGAAATGAATTTTTTAAAAAAACCATTTCAAATGAAACAAAATGAAACAGAATGGAAAAAACCAAAAAACAAAACAAAACACTGTTTTAGCATTTCGTGCCCATCTCTATTATCTTCCCTTCTTGCAGTTTCTTCCCTTGTGCCATGTGGCTCCTCCCCCTTTGCTCTAGTAAGCCTGGGACCTCTTATACCTATAACCAGAGTGGGCCTGGTTCTGCTTTCTATCTGAGGCTCTTGGTTCATACTTTTTTGCAATGCTGATTCTGTTTTTCTCTAGAAGAGAGGATTTAGTACTTTGAGTCTAAATTAGGAATACAGAACTGTCTAGGAGAATCTAGGAGAAGGCATAACAAATCAGGATGCAATCAGTGAACAGGTGATACTATATCTGATAGGATAACAACTAGCAGTATTGGGTGTCAATAAAAATGTCAGAAATCTACATGGATTTAGTTCCCATGATGACATAATTGAGGGAAGCAAATCAAGTAGATCAACAGTGTGGGAGAAAGCAGCATCCCATAACACATCAGAGGGCTGCAAGCAAGTTTAGAAAGTGCAGGAATACCATGGCATGTATAACTCTGTCCCTCAATCAAGGAGCCAGAGGCAGTGTTGCTACAGTCTCCCTGGCTGCTTTGACCTCTTACCCCCTAGCTTAAGTGCTACACCAAGGAGAAACTCTTGGCACACAAAGCAGGTGCTTCATTCCACCTAATGGTAGGACCAGCACTAAAAATTAAAGGTGCTCTAGGAATAGATCACTCTGATCCAAAACAGTGCTCTAAATTGGCCTCCAAGGTGGATTGGAAGAGTGTGCCTTAGTTTGCACAAATGTGGGCATACCGTACATCATCAAGTTGCCAAAAGAGATGGGCATGAAATAATTTTTGTTTTGTTTTTTCATTTTTTGTTTCATCCCCCAATGAAATGAAAAATGAACTGCCCCTTCAAAGAAAAACAAAATGAAATGAAGTGAAAATTTTCATTTTGTTCCATTTTGTTTTTCATTTTTCCATAGGAAAGCATTGAAACAATGCATTCCTATGCGAGACCTCTTTAAAAAGCCCATGGCTTTCCCTCCCCAATATGCCCAATTAGCTGGGAGAAACCACAGGCTTTTAAAACCTTTTTTCCCGTCCATAGCACGCACCGATTAGCTAGCATGTGAGGCTTTGGTGGCAAAAAAAAGTTTAAAACCCCTGCAGTTCCCCTGCCCAATCGGGTCGCCATCGGTGCTTGTTTCAGTGCCAAAAAATAAGTTTAAAAATGCAGAGGTTCCCCTGGCAATGCACCTGATTGGGAAGGGGAACTGTGGGCTTTTTAAACTTATTTTTCGGCAATGAAACAAGCACAGATGGCCACTATCAGCTCTTGCTTCGGTGCTGAAAAATAAGTTTTAAAAGCCCGTACTTCCCTTTCCACGACACACCTGATTGGGGGGGTGGGGGTGGGGTTCTTAAAATGTCTTGGAACCACCAAGGCTGCCTCGGTGGCTCCAAGACATTTTAAAACCCCATGCCTCCCCCCCCCCAATTTGGGCTCATTGGGGGGAACAAAAACAAAAAACAAAACATTTGTTTTTTAAAATATTCATTTTGTACAAAACGAACCCACCCCCCCAAAAAAGAAAAATGAAATGAAATTGAATCCTTCCATTTCGTGTCCATCTCTAGATGCCAACATATAGTATTGAGAAACCTGTTCTATCACTGGCAAAAGAGATGTTGGCTTGGCTCTCATGACAAGGGTTCGAGTACCAGTGTGTTCTTATGAAAATACTAAGAGAAAATATGAAAGGGTTCAATTCAGTGTTCTCTTTGGCATCTTCCAAGTCAATTATTCTATAACTCTATGATTCTATTAAGAGTCTCCACTGGTGAGACTCTTTTAATACAACATTTGGGAATCATTCAGTTAGAAGTAGCTGAAAAACAATACAGGCTTTTGTAGCAGCCGTATTTTTAGAATGTAAGAAGCTCTATTGGGAAATTACTCTGGTGTGCTTGTTTTAAATTGTGTGTGTCAATGTTAGTAAAGCCTTCTACTACCCATCAATAGCAACAACTTACGGAGGGGCACTGGGGAAGTTTTTTCTGATTGGAATAACAGAGTTTGATTTGAGGTCTGGAATGTGATGCCATTATTGTTCCACGAAGGCACCGAAAGACTAACAGAAAGGATGCAAATTTGAGAAAGAAAATCAGAGTGCAAGAACATTCAGCTTCTATATTTTGCAGTTCTTTGAGTTGAAGAATAAATCCACCATTCTCATGTTAATTCAAATACGAATACTTACCCTTCCTGACTCAACCCCATCTTAAGCACCTTTATTGGGGGGTAGGGGTGAATCCCACAGGGTGTACTAATTCTTGCTCTCTGGTACATGTTGTAATATTGGCTGCTGGGAGATTTATAAAATTATGCCAATGAATGGTGACAAATATAAGATGAATGTAGCATTGGGTAATTCCTACTAAATGACAGGTCAGAAAGTCTGATGCCTGAACATCTATCTCTCTAAGAGCCCTACAGGAAAAGATATCAGCACATCTGGCATTTAGAAAAAGGGTTCACTCCAGAATGAACTCAGAAAAACATTTCCAATTTCTCAAGGTATAAGTCTTTTCATTATCATAATAATTTGTGGCAACATCAGTTTGTTTATTTCTACAATCTTTATCTACGTTGGTTCTATGTTCCATATTAAGGAAAAAAAATTGTACTATGGAAAACTGCAGACAAAAATATTTAAACAGAAAGCCATCCTTGCAGCCTGTGAAAAACTACAGTCAGTTGGGTAGCATGGGTTGCCAGCACCAGGGGCAAGGCAACCCCCTTATATGCTCCGGCCACTGCACTGCCTTGCAACCCTCTAGTAGATCTGGAAGGAAATATGAACAACCTGACCCCCAGTGGCCTTCCCACACCCCTCTGTGACCCACCCCCACCCCTGTGACTCCCAAGCTCCTCGATGTCCCCACTACTTGCTCCTGCCCCTGGGCTGCCTTCCAGATCTGCACAGAGAATGAGCCAGTAAGGGAGGCTGAACAGGCCTGGCCCTCCCCCCAAAAAAGCTCCTTCCCCCTCCATGAAGCTCCACCTACCTCCATGATGCATGCAACTGTTTCCTGGCTACCAGGCATTTTCCACAAATGGACTGCTGCCTATGGGCATGTACTGGCCTATCAGCTCCTTTTCAA
The DNA here is from genome assembly GCA_023846285.1 of Phrynocephalus versicolor. Classification (NCBI taxonomy): domain Eukaryota; kingdom Metazoa; phylum Chordata; class Lepidosauria; order Squamata; family Agamidae; genus Phrynocephalus; species Phrynocephalus versicolor. Next base: position 77,338,092 of record JAHTLZ010000129.1, on the reverse strand, counting down.
CCCCTGAAAATTTTGTGCCCAGGGCAACTGCCCCCATCCTATGTCACTGGTTATAGTTGTGATTCCCATCTAAAATTCTTATAACTTTGAGAATTTCCAAAAAGACATTCATTCAAAAGCAAAACTTCAGTTGTCGCCTAACTTAAATTATATTATATTACATTTCAAAATTTCAGGAGTCTACATTTTAAAAATATCAGACCTCATAAACTTAAAAGACACATTTTAAAAAAACAGAGAATACATATCTTAATCAAATCATTCAAAAGTATAAATTTGTTTGTTTGTTTGTTTGTTTGTACCATTTGTATACTGGCTACAAGTCTACTCTGGGATATTTGCGATAACAAACAACACAATTACAACCAATAATAATACTTAGGAAATACATTTTATTTAATTTTAACCTCAGTCATTGACAAGAGTAAAATTATTCCTACCCAGCCAAACCAATGTGCATCAATGGAAGAAATCCCCATTGTTCTCATCTGTTTCCATTGCTTTTGCCTGATTGTCGTCTTGTGCTGTTAGCATTTTTCTTTTGACTCCCTTTACTTATATTTATCTCAGATGTTAACACTTCCTTTCAAATTATAAGCATTCTCTTTTGTAGGGCATATATTTTGTAGGACATGTAGGGCAGGACCCTGATTCACAAGAGAAAATTTTATAATAGACATTTCTGTTATGTTTACTCTTTTGGATAATGCAGTTCTTACAAATCAGAACCATGATTATAAGCATTATTACAGTATTCCAACAGTTACAGAGCCTTGTTACTTAGTTTGTTTGTTTGTTTTTTCCTCGCCTTGGCCCGCCGCCATCTTGCTTTTTGCTTCTTCTGCTGTTTTATGTTCTGGTTTTTTGGTTTTATTGGTTCCTGGTTTTATCAGTGTTAGCCGCCCAGAGTTCCCTTTGGGAAGATGGGCGGGATACAAGTCCAACAAATAAATAAATAATAAATAAATAAATAACAGAGTGAAACTACAGAGATCCAGTATAATAAAGTATTCACCAACTATCCTTGATAACAAATCAGCTATACAAATTACAAAACTTGTATTTCAGTACACTTTGCAGTTCTCTTATTTGGTTTATTTCCATACTGAACTGTCAGCCATGAAATACATTCTTTTACACGGCAACATTATTGCAAGTTGCCTTGCTTAGTTTGGCTGGAGCTGATTGTTTTGCAGTAACCTTTAGTAAACTGCTGCTCAAACCTCGTTTTTAAAGCACAATTTAATGGCTACTTTTTCTACACACACCTTTAATTCCTTTAACACTCTCCATACATGCAAAACTTCACATCCCAGCATACGATCAACCTTGTTTGGCTATCAATTAGATTTCAGCACTCTGCTGATGCTCCCTGGAGTTTCCTCCCTCTGCTGCTTCACTCATGGCCATACTTGCGTTCCTATTACCATTAGCAGTGTGGTTAGTGCATCGCTAATTTTCTAATAAATCCTTGTCCTATTGAATGCAAAACATTGATCATCAAGAAAGATATCATATGGTATAGCCTGAAGCAGCTTCATTGTAGAATAAAACCTAGAATGCCTTAAGAACCAAAGGTTCTGACATTATGTTGAGATTCCAAGGGATTTTTCCTTCTCCGAAATGAATAACGAACTCCAGAGTGAATTTAAGAATGAAATGAACCAAACCAAAAAATATTGGTTCAGTATGGTTCATTTTGTTAATGGCGGCGAAGCCGGCGATGTCTCCTACCTGGTGCTGGTCTTGGGTCTTCCTGGCTGTAGGGAGGAGCCCACAGCTGTAGTGCAGGCCACGTGGTCGGAAGTAAAAAATAATAATAAAAATAATAATAAAATAAAATAAAGGAGTCCTGACCCAGCCCCAGGGTTGGCTGGGTCAGTACCCTAGAATAAAGAAAAAAATATTAAAAATAAAACCAGTGCCGACTGGGCTCCAGGAGCCACGCGGTCGGCACTTGAAAAAAAATCAAAAACAAAAAAGGAGTGCTGATCTGACCCCAGGGATGGCTTGGTTGGCACCCAACAATAAAGAAAAAAATAAAAATGAAACCAGCACTGACCTGGCCCCAGGAGCTGCGTGGTCAGTGCTTGAAGAAAAAAACAAACCCAAAAGCCCTACGCTACAGCTGTACCACAGGCCAGGAACCCGGAAGTAATAAAATAAAGTAAAATAAAATAAAATAAAATAAAATAAAATAAAAGGATCGTCCCGCCGCCACTGCCGCCACCCAGTAAGATGATGATGAGGATGTGGATGATGAGGATGAGGATGCTGCCAGTCCAGTTTGTGCAGTTGCAACGTCTGTGGTTTTTTTAATTTTATTTTTGAATGTTTTTCCCGCCCCCATGCTGTCAAATTGATTTAATCTCGCAAAGCAGGGAAAAAACGATTAATGAATCAAAGAACCAATGAAATGATTTTTTTTCTAAAAAATTCATTAAAAATGAAACGAACCAAACCAAACCATAAAACGAACCGAACCAAAACAAATCACTATTTTTTCAATTTGTGCCCATCTCTACTTCTCACTATTCTGAGATATTAAAGTTAAAGCAGTCAGACAAACATCAGACCTAGTATGAGATACATACTAATGTCAACGTTGAACATTTAATATCCTTTATCTTTAAATGTCTACTGTGCTCATTTTCAGTTATGTACCAAATGTTCTGTCTTTGACCTCATTCATTTCAGTAGGACTTACTTAGAAACATCTTCCAGTGGATTTTGCCCTACATAAATTTATGCATAAATTCATCAATAACTCTGACTATACATAAATATAGATTTCATCTACAATGTACTACAATGTACTTGTACTGGGGGTGTTCTGCAACAGTTGCACAGTCCTTCATTTATGTGCATTGACAGTTTAAGAGTGTTCAGAGAACCTTTCCATAATTTGTCATTTTTTTACACCACAAGAGGCTCCCTGCTGATCATAAAAGCGCTTGAATGATGACTGCTTATGGTTGGAATTAACTCAAATAATTGCTTTAAAGATGATTTCACATGCAAAATCCTGTGACTTTCCACATAGTAGGTCTATATTAAGCTAATAATATTGAGCTCATTGCTGTTAAAAATGTGGGAAACAGTGCTGAAATAAATAGGTTGAAGTTTTGAACAATGCCCTTCGGAGAGGACAACTAATGCCTTCATTATAACTTAGGGCTCAGCCTTGCAAGCAGCACTGCAGAAAAGGACCTGTGATCACAGGTCAATACCATCGCAAAAATGAGCCAAGATAAAACTGATTTGCACAAAATTGTGCAAGCAAGACACCAGGTACCTATGCCTATTGGGTCAGAGGTGATTGATTCGCCTATTGAGTCACAAACCCTGTGCAATATTTTTTAGAGTCTATGAGAATTAAGCTCAGTGTTCCTTGGCTCAGAACTTTCTTAAATGGAGTTCACCTTTATCCTCATTTGGCAGAAATGATTAGAGCAGAATGAGGAATGTGTATATAATATGCCATCTGAAACTATTAAAATAGTCCTTACTGTAAAATATGTACTTTACAACCAAAAATCTGGCATATTATAGTAAGTGAATCTTAAAAGTAAGTTGAGAAATAGTGAAATTTTGCCATTTTGGGCTTCAAATGTATCTTCAAGGGCACTCACGATTATCCAGTTTACCTTCAAAACAAAACAAAACAAAGAAAATACCCAAAGTCTTTGTGGATTGCATTGTTCACCTATGTGCATTTGGGGATTTTCACTATAGTTTCACATTCACCTGTTTTGAACTGGGGACCTTGGCTTGGCTTCTGAAGTTCCAATTCCAATTAGAAAGATTTTTTTTCCCTAGGGGCACTCCCTTTGGGCTTCATAACTCAGCCCCCTGACCTCCAAACCTTTCCAAATTTCAGGGGCTTGCCTAGAATTGCTTCCCTGCCATCTCCTCTAGGACAAATTATTTCATCCTAGAGGGGGGGAAATGGTGTTTTGTCACAAAACGAAACAATACACATCCTACTGTTTTGTTAGGTAACGAAGTAATTCATTACCGAACGAAATGATGAAACAGCATTTTGTTTTTCATTTTGTGCCTATCTCTAATTAGACTCAATCAGTGCTCAGCTACAGATACTCAGTGATGGGGTTTCATTGGTAAGGTTATTCCTTAAAATATTTTACCAACTTGAAAAGACTTTAAGACTTGTCATAGGTTGGATATGACTTGAACGCATACCACAACAATACATCAATTAGTTCAACACAAAATTCACAGCATGGAACCTTACATGAAATTCAGCTCCGAGTTGCATACAGCCAATGTAAATATATTTCACTTTCTATGACTATATTTCTTTTCTCTCCTACTTCTCTAAGGCTTGTTTGTTTTTGTTTTGGAGCTCAGAACAGTTAATTTTTAAACTCTGATTTGCTGCCATTGGGAGAGAAACCAGCATCATATATTGTGGAAGTCCACCTGGCAGCCGTTTGGGCTTCTGCCATAATACTTTGGTCATAGAATATTTTTTCACAGCATAGGGATGGGGTGGTGAACAATGGAATCCATTCAAAATAGCAGTGAATATTCAGAGAAAAATCTGTGGGATGACTTCCTTTCGTTAGAAAAAGAAATCTGCCCTGGGGGGTGGGGTAGTCGTCTGAGAAACTTCTACTCAACACTAGATTTCACCTTTTCCTACCGTTAAATAGTTCTGGAAGGGACTTCCTTTGGACTAGAGACAGGCATTAGTGACAACATCCATGAGTCGGGGGGGGGGTAGGAAAATTCTTAACATACAGCATGGAAGCATTTGAATGTCACAACATGAGCTTCTGTCACCTCTGGGATTATGTGAACTCACTTGCTGGGATTAGTGATTGCTTTGCAGAATTTAAGCACAGGATTCCTTTGAGTCTGATTTTACACAGGCAGAAAGACTGCCTCAGTGACCTCCCTGCAACATTAATGTGCTTACGGCTCTGATTGTGGACTGTCTCGAATGTCTGATTCTGTTCTCAGCCTCTGTGATTACGATTATGTACTTGAAAAAGAGAAACAAGATAATTAAAAATGCAAATATCTTTCAAAATAATTCACTTTCTTCTTTCATCTGTCTGGCTTGCTGTGACTGAATTACTAAAAGGCAAGGTGATTTTTAACAACAACAACAACAACAACAACAACAACAACAACAACAACAACAACAACAACAACAACAAC
>JAHTLZ010000129.1:77319622-77332895 GCA_023846285.1 Phrynocephalus versicolor | reverse complement strand
ACAACAACAACAACAACAACAACAACAACAACAACAACAACAACAACCTGATCATTCAAGATTAATAGCTATGGATAGGCCTTTTGTGTCTTAATGAAATACCCCAAACACAAATACGGTATGTTGTCTTTTGTCTAATTTAGGTTCTTTTGGTGGCTGGAAAAAGGTCTCTAAAAGCATGAATTAGTTACATTTACGAAAGAGGGGTGCAAAAGTTTCATGCTTCTGTTATCTTCCCTCTTTTGTTTGGTTGAGGATATTTTGTTTGTTTTTCTTTCCAGTCCTTTCATTTCTTGGATTTTTGTCTGCTCCTGCCTATCTGCTTCCACCTGCTGGACTCACAAGAGAGAAGGCATCAAGTAGTGCGTGTGTAGGGATGAATATCACATATTTTAGTCATTATGGTGTGAGGTGGACTTTAACTTTTCTTTTCAATTTTATTTCCTTGCTCGGCTTTATTGTTTTTTGGGAGAAGGGGCTTTTTGTGCGTCTGTGTGCACGCATGCTCATATGTGTGTAGTGGCTATTTTGCTGATTACCTTTTGATGTTTATTTGTTGTTTGCAATTTTTCTTTCAGTAGTGCTTCCCCTGTTTGATTAATTTTTAAAAATAAATATTATTGGGTTAATCTACTCTATGTTTATTTTGTTAAAGATGCATACTTTTGAGAAGTGTTCATTTGCTTCTTAGTGAGATGTAGGCCAGCAGTGTGGACCTTGTTTCTGTACCAATGTGCCCCTGGGCTACATAGGTGGGCCTGCATTTATTTTATGATGACTTTTCCTCTTGTGTATGACTTCTTGCTTTTGGAATAAATTAATTCTCCCTACCTCTTTTTCTAAGTAGGCTTTAATAATTCTTTGGAGTTTTGGGGTTGTGAGTGATGAAACATTAATGGTAAACCCAAAAATGTATTTCCCTTATGTGTAAATATGAAACTACCAGTATACACACACACACACACACACATGAAAACAAAATGGGTACCCCTTGAAGAACCCAAAGCAAAAGAAAAGGAAACAGTCATATTACAATCCTGGAAAGGATCTCAAACAAAAGAAATATGTATTCTCGAAGGCTTTCGCGTCCGAGAATCTGTGTATGGTTTAAACAAATCATATTTCTTTAGCTGTTGTGAGCTTTTTGGACTGGTTGGCCGTATTCTGGAGGTTTTTCTTCCTGACATTTTGCTAGTCTCTGTGGCCAGCATGTTAGAGGGCAAGGAGCTCAGGGAACTAGGAGTTCTCTTTGTGCTCTGCGGTTCCCTGGGTGACTTGCCGTCTGAAGATGCCAGCCACAGAGTCTGGCAAAAGTCAGGAAAAAAACTTCCAGAACATGGCCAAACAGCCCAAAAAACTCACAACAGCTAAAAGAAATATGATTTGTTTAAACCATACACATCCTTATTGGCGCTGCTCCTTGCCTTTATTACTATAATCTCTTTCAAGTTTAAATGACCTTTCAAAAATGCCATTTTATGACCAGAATATTAGAATGCATAAAAGCAAGGAAGGCACTGCTCATATTACAAGGGGTATGTAATTTAATTCCAGCACCTCTATTTTATCCAAATAATACCCCTCCCCCTCCATATTGGCTTTGGAAACATAGGCAATATCAAAGGCAGGTGCGGGATGCACCTCATGATAAAATAATTCTTCCTGCCCTACAATTCCTGAAGGAAAATCACTGTTCACATGTTTGCTTCTGTCAAACAACAGCTGAAATTATGTCGCTTTTCATGCAGACAGAAGGCAAGAGGCATAACATTCGCTATCGTCTAGTCAGCAATTAATGAACTGCCACTGTGATTCTGAGAAGCGCACACTGACTTGGTGGGTACACAAGAATCCCACAGAGGATTCATTAATTGCAGCAGAAGTGAGTGAATGTTACACCTTTTGCCTTCTGCCAACTTAACAAAGCAGCTGGATTTCAACTAAGAAATTAAAAATAGACTACAAAGTAAACACATCTTTCCAATGTACACTAGTTGATAATACGGCTTCAGAATGCACATTGTTCTGTCCATGAATCAAGACCCTGTTTTATCCGAACAGGAGGGATTGGAGGGGTGTCACTGTGTAGGACTGCAGTATCTGTGTGGGGTCAGTTCCAACCTTCCCCACCTCCACAGGAGCTTAACAACATGGAATCACTGGATGCCATATACACTGCATATAGTCTTTGCCTTCCTCTAGTGGCCAGTTCTGGTCAATACAACCCGGAAACACATATTTCTGGGAGGTTTTATTTTGTATTTTCTAGCAGCAGATAAGTGAATCAGTGGATTCTGATCCCTCAGATAAGGGACCTTGTGTGTGTGTGTTGTGTCGTTACAGTCATGACCGATTCTTCGTGACCCCATGTCCATGGAGTTTTCTTGGCAAGGAATACTGGAGTGGCTTGCCAGTTCCTACTCCAGGACCTTACTGTATGATTATTATGAAGCCATCATTATCACTTCTTTTTAAAATGAAGTTAAATTACATTTTCATTTAATATTATGGTAACTTGTCAGAACTTAAAAAGCAGTTGTCTTGGGGGCATGGTCACCTGGTCTGCAGATGAAGTTCTACATTCACTGGTTCTATCTGGAAAATCCAGGAACAAGCAAGATATGTCTACAGTTGGCACATTTTGCAGAAGTGTTTTAATACCTGTTGCAAGAAAGAAAGCTGTGGCAACTGTATAACTAACTACTTAAGCTTTTCTTGTCTTATCTCCTCTCTCTCTCTCTCTCACTCACTCACACACACACACACACACACACACACACACACAGAGAGAGAGAGAGAGAGAGAGAGAGAGAGAGAGAGAGCTTTCATGTGTACCAGCATTATTTTAAAATTTATATATATATATATATAAAATAAAAGACATACACAGTTGAGAGAGGACTCGCGGCACTGAAGTGCTAACCATCTTCAATGCAGCTGAAGCTAGGTCTGTTAGCTACAGCCATATAAAACATATTTTTAAAAATATATATCTTTGTTGTTTCTATTACCACATACTAATATCTCTATCTCCATGAAAACATTTCATTCAGTATTTGAATGGTCATACCCCATCCCTTCAAGCATGATTTAGACATTTATTTTAAATTGCACTGGATATAAAATGAGCCATTCTTACGTTTCAGTCTTTGGCTTTTGAGGGATAATGTAGATATTTCTTGCAGAAATAATAATGGCCAGTAGACTGGATAATAGCTCAATCACAGCTCTAGCTTTCCAACAATGAGGGTCTTATCAATAGCCTCTATGAGCAGCTTGGGTAGTCATTAAAAAGACATAGAAGGATTTTACGATGCTAGCTATCTCCCCTGGTCAGTTTACTGATAGTTGTCTTAAGCATATCAATCTTTTGAAAGAGAGTTGGCCAAATACGCATCCCAAAGAAATATGGACAGTTAAATGAAAGCTGGAGAGATACTTATTTGGAATGTGCACTGACAGTGTGGGGTCAAGTTGATTCCAATTTAGGATGAACTTCCCAGAGTTTTCTAGATACAAAACATACAGAGGTGGTTTACCAGTTCGTTCTTCTGGTGTAACTCTGGGTAAGTTGCCCAGAGCTACAAAGCCTGCAGGAGGGGGGAAATTGCATCACTTGGACTTACTCTGGATGATCTCAGCTGGTAACTCACTTGGAAGGCACAGTGGGATTTCAAACCCTCCACTCCTCACACTTCAACTCACTCACCAGCATTAATGTGCATCAAGTCCTTTTAAAGTATGAAAATAACGCAAAAAATACTTTCAGGAGGGTCTCCAAATAGTGCACCTTCATTTACAGGGCACAATCAGTCAACAAGCTTTGCTGTACTTGAAATGAATCTGAATGGTGTGCCTTCACCTAATATTGTTGTGAGTTGTCCTTGGTGTGCCGCAATACATTTGGGGATTACTTGGGCTGGCAAGACCCATTAGCCCTATAAAAGTCCGTAGAAAATATATGCACATTTTCTTACACTTGATAAAAAAAGCAGTCTTGACAAATTGAGGCACTGTTGTAAAAATGATCAGCTTTGTAAGATATTTTTCCCAGGTGCGGGACAACACCCTTTTTTGTCACCAATGGCATGAGCAATGTTTTTCAGCCAAACCCCTTTTATTTGGGTCAAAGTATGATATTTTTATAGAAAACCAAACTTTTGCTTTTGTGCGAAACACAAACTTGTAAATTTTTTGCAAAAAATAAATGTAAAAAACAAAATGCACAAAATTGTTTGTAACTTGACTCAGCTGTGAGATTTTTTAAAAATCTGCAAGACTAAAATATGTGAAGATTTACATCCACATAAAAAAGCTGCTTTGGCTGGCTTGTTTATACAGATCGACACAGCTCCCCACATTTTGAGGTTTTCTATGGGGATATGGCGGTCATGATGAACACCTGCAGATGAACATTCCAAATGTCATCATCATAACTTAACATGGTGCCAATGGGGAATTACAGTGGAGAATAATAGCATGAAGGATAACCATGTGCAAAGGCAACAAACAAATGTTTTATTTCCTATTCTCAAATGACAAAAGCTATTCCTAAGTCTTTTTCAGTTAGTACCTATCCTTGAATGTAACTTTAATCAGTTAATGAAATAGTACAGTTAAACCACAAAAAGATCTAATCACACACCAGATTTTACAGAATTATCCCCAGCTACTGACAGAACTGACAAGAAATAGAAAGCTAAGCACACACAGCCACATTGTTTTTTTAAAAAAAATCCTCTTGTTGAAAAAGTGTACATTTGAACACCTATAAGATTTTTCACTCTGGGACAGGAGGGAAAAGATCAACTCCCCCTTTTCATCAGCAACTCCAGGTGAAAAGGCCCCAACATTTTGCACAAAACTTTATGTTTTGTGTGAAAAAAACATACATTTTATGCAAAATACAAGTGTTTGTATGAAGAATATTTTTGTGCAAAAGCACAATGCTTGGGTGAAAACCATGTTTGTGAATTTTTTTCAGAAATGCCCTCCACCCCCCCCCCCAAAAAAAATACTTTCTTAGAATCTCATCCAAGACAGAGGGAAAAAAATAAAACTTTCATTCTTATCAGGCAAAATGAAATAAGTAAAGGCTGTTTCATTCTTAGTGAAAAGTTGGACTCTGTCCATCAACAACCACTCCAAATCTTCACTAACTGTCATTTATTCCTGGATTTCAGCCATTATATTCCAAAACCATGAGATTTCCCTAACTGATAATTGAACAGAATTATGGTACACAAATTGGTGTTGAGATGACTATCACAGGAAGCGTTTGCAGCAGTTTTCATAGAAATATTTCTTTGTGAATGCTACACATTCTTGGGTGGAGTGCCCAAGGAATACAAGTTCCATTGGCCATATGACTGGGACTCATGGGAGCTGCAGTCCAAAATGTGGAACACAACACACTAGGGACAGCTATTTCAAGGAAATGATGGCCAGTAGAAACTGAACTCCTTTTCCCAGGAAATTGTCAAGGGACTCTGACTGTAAATCTGTCCATGGTTCATCTTGATGCAAAATCTAAGTCAGGTTGGCTCCCTTCCAACTCAAGGCACAAATGATTCCAGGCATGTTCCTGCAATATGAGTTCATCTCTCTATAAGCCATCAACACTGGCTGGCTGGCTGACAAGCAGCATGGAGCTTGGTCAATTATCCATCAGCACATTACTGCCACAGCCGAGAGCCATATGCAAGGCATCATCTGTTAGAGTTGTTTAAGCCACTTGTGCCCCAGCACACCCCTAACAATGAGAGATGAACTCTCAGCAATGATTTTTCAATTTGAAAAATCCATTCTCATTTCAGAAGCCGTCTCGTTCAGAGCTCATGCATTTGTTATCTCTTCCAAGGCAGAGCTGCGGCTCTAAGGCTGCACTTTTAACATTTCAACAAGTAGGAAAGAAAAACCTAAGGAAAATCTCTAAATGAACACAGTGGCATAAGAGAGCATCAGATGTATAGCCTTTGCTAACAGTTGAAAGAACAAGGATGGCTTTCTCCAAAAGGATCATTACTTAGAGATGCCAGGTCAGAAATGAATAACATTGTCCTATTGTGACATATTCATAGCTGCTATTTAATCATCATGTGTCAGTGCTTTCATGAGTTCTTTGCAATATTGAGCTTGGCCTGGTGAATCAGAGGGTCTGTTGTGCTCTGATACCGCCTGGACTAGCCAAAACCTAATTCCACACCATCCCATTTGGTCTTTGAGGTTCAAAGACCTATTGCCTCGGTCCAGCACACTTCAGCTGCGCTGGCGAGAATATCCTTGTTAGCAGAGTTTAATATGCACAGCAAGAAGGCTACAAACGCTTGTGGAGTTCTTCGAAAACAAGCTGGGGTTTATTATAAACAGTTCAGGAAAACATACGTAGTATTCTTACATATGTAGACAGCACACCGCAGTATCTTCAGGGAATATACAAACATAAACAGTAGTAATGTAGCGTTCGGCAGCAACACAGCAACACGTAGCAAAATGTAGTAATGCAGAGTTCACAGCTCACAGCTCACAGCACAAGATGCAGGAACACTCACAGACATGATGCAGGAACAACACGCATCCCAGGAGCAGACATAGGAGCACGAAGCACAGGAGGCACAATGAGCACAGAGCTGAGTGAGCATAAAGCTGAGAGCAAGGCTCAAGCAGTCCCCCTTAAATATACAAATGCATGTAGGTGTGAAACTTTCTACAACTTTCCACAATGAAGTAATTCCTTTCAGGATTCTTTTCTTGCACTGCATTGCAGCTTTGTCAGCATCTCTGACAGAAAACCTAACAAGACCCACCCACCATATGCTTTGTTATTTATTGACCTTTATGTGTTTTCCATAGAGTGAACCAATATTCATTTTATTTATATTGTGTGTTGTGGTCAAAATGATCCTGTAGGTCAATAGCAAAAATAAAATGCAGATTTAAAAAATGTCAGATTTTAATTAAAATCATATGTAAACACATCCAAACAGAATAAATGAAGCAGAAAAAAACCAATATACCCATAACAAGAGATCCAGTGCTAGTCTTATCTAAAGTAGGCCCATTAAAATAATTAGATAAACAATGCTTATGACTTTAAACATACATTGATTTCTATGGATCTGCTCTAGGTAGGACTAAAAATGGGTTCATACTCTGCATCAAACTGAATAAGAACATTTTTGCTTGCTAATGAAAAAGTAATAGAAAGGGGGGGGCAGAAAGCTTTGTTTGGCAAGGAGTTCCAGAATCTTACTGGTCAAAGCTCATCATATGCACCTCCAGTGATAGGATAACCAAGTGAAGAACATCCACTAAAGTTCTAAGGCCCCTATCACACGTTTGTTAAATGTGCATGGTTATTTGATGCGTATTATCTCTGAGAGTGGTCACATGACATTAGATGCGCATTTACGGTCCTCACCACTTCAGTTTATTGATCCTGTTTTTTAGCGTTCCCATTTGCAAAAAGCGCATCAAATCCCTGATTTGAAATGCTGTTTTTTCTACCAGTATACAGTACATAAAATTGGTTTACTACCCTTTGATTGCTGGCATGCCCAGTTCCTGTTGGTACTGCAGGAGGGCATTCATCCCCCCCCCCCTGTGTATAATGTGTCTACTAGTTAACATATGAAAAACAAATATGTGTTTCGTGAAAGATTACCGGTACCCCATTAATCCACTTGCTATTATAAGGAGGCGAAAAATCTAATAATATATATATATAAGAGCAGAATAGAAAAAAAATGTACAATATAACCCAGCCCCACTAGCTTTTGATGTGCAATTCTATTCTACAAAAATGCAGATCAAAATAATACAACCAGCAGAGCAAGATTCAGGAAAATGCCATGGGTCAAGCTTCAGGAGGCATGGCCAAGGCATCTATTTTTTTGAAGCGCATCAGGGTGGGGACCAGTAATTCTGATGCAGTTTTAAAAATAACAAAAGTGGGGTTTTTTTTAAGTGCAGCATGATAGAGGCCTTAATATCCAAGCAGCTGCACATGAGAGAAAGCATTCTTCAGAGAGCTCGTTCCTCATTCCTAAAACACTCTACAAGTTGTCACAACCAGCACAACAAACAATGCATGGAAACAGACTGGCAGCCCATAATGTTGTCTTTTCAAGAGAGACATACACTCTCTACAACCCCACAACAGCCCCGCTGCTCTCTCAGGCCATGTCTACAAGGCTATTTATTTCCCAGAGATTGTTGAATGTGAACACTTGTGATAATCAGCATTCAACCTTAAAAAAAATTAACTAATCAAAACCTCTATTCTTTTTCCTCTTTTAAAATTGCAGTTCATAGATTTGGCAAGACAAGAAGAGGCTTTCATTGAATAGGCTTTCCTCCTTTTGTCTATATTGTGGGAGTCTTCTGTATTTTTGCTTCTTTTTCCATATTAGATTTACAATGTGATTAACGCACTCAGCAAAACAGAAAGTTACCGAGTCAGACATTTCCGTGGTAGGATGCAGCACTAGCTATTTTAAATTGGCTTATCTGCCCCTCCAGGGTTTGTAAAGTGAATTAAAGCACTCCTGCACTGATCTTTGGCCAGTTCATTGGAAATATCTGTGAGTTTCCTACACCTTGAACAATGGAGCGTAGGATGTCTTGACAAGGAACCGGAGGCAGATGATGAATCACCTGTCATGCTGCTAACATGCTTACAAGGAAGGTACTGCAGACCTTGGACTTTGTAGATCACAACAGCCAAGAAAAAGGAACTGAAATCAAACGCAGTCCAGAAACCTTTCTGCTTCTTGCAAAATCAGATGATAGCTATTAATTTACAAACACATAATATACAGTCAATAAGTTGTATGGTGATGAAAACCTGCTTGATGAATTCATTTTGTAACTGGAGGATGAGTGTTCTTAAGTGACAGGCCAGTTTGCTTGCAAATCAAAAGAGCACTCGGGGTGCTGTAGCATGACAATTGATGCATGTAAAGCTTTAATTGATCTAACTACTCAATATACAGCTACCTAGATGTCCTAAGCACATCCAATCTCTCCTGATTTCGGAAGCTAAGCAGGGTCAGCCCTGGTTAGTACTTGGATGGGAGACCACCAGGGAATACCACCGGTTGTAGGTGCCTGGAGTAGGAACTGGCGAACCACTCCAGTATTCCTGCCAAGAAAACTCCATGGACATGGAGTCACGAAGAGTCGGTCAGGACTGTAACGGCACAACACACACACACACACACACAATATACATTCAGTCATGGAGAAAAGCAGTACATTTCCCCTGCCCAGGATCCTTTTCATCCACTGTTAATATTATTTCTGTATTTTGAATTTATCCATTTTAGAGATGGGCACAAAACACCAAAATGTCATGATATGGGAAATGGAAAGCAGAAGTGTGAAGACCAACCTGAAATATGAATAGATGTTAATCTGTTAGACCTTTAAAAGAATTGTGATAGGTATAGATAAGAACATAAAGTGGCTTGGGCTCATTCAGCAATATGGTTTATAAAACTGCTATACAGTACTTCCTTTCCTTCCTAGTACAGGCTAGACTCATCCTCCTCACCATTATGTGTCAGAAAGTCACCCAAGCTTAACACCCCAATTAGAGTGAAGAAGCACAACTGGAGACATCTAATAATGGCTATCAAAGAAATTGCTGCCATTTCTTTCCTCTCCTCCTTACTCTCCCAGTCTTGCAGATCAAGAGGGCATCTGTGGAATCAAGGGTTTCCTTTTTGAAAATCAGTGCTGCTACTGCTTTTCCCCCCTCGCTTTAACCCTCTCCCAGCAAACTTTGTGTTAATGGTAATGAAGGGAGAGGTGCTGTGGTCCCTGCCCACCCATTCCAGATCTTAAGTACCAGCACCGGACTTGACTTTGCCATTCATTTCAGTTCTCATATCTCTTGTCAAATAAATCCCAAATGCACCTTCCATCCAAAGATAAACAGTTGCCATCTTTCACAAAGATGATTGAACTAACACCCATATAATGAACGGTTCTTTCTCAAACCAATATTATTATAGTGCATAGTTATCACCTCCCCAGGAGATATCACTGTAATATCATAATGTAATTATCAGACAAGGATGTAATGTAATTAAAGGCATAATGCATGATCCAAAGTTACATTCCAAAGCTCTGAGCAGTTACACTAATGACCTTAGGGCACACACAAGCTTTGACTATATGGAAAATAATCTAGAATTTAAGTTGAAACTACTCAAATTTCTGAAGAGAAAGGGCAGGGTAGAGTGCTGCTAATAATAACAAGACTACAACAGCTCCTGACACCACTTACTGTTAACCCATGCAGACAGGCACATTATTTTAAAAAAATTAATACTGTAGTCATGTTGTATACATGTTTATCATTCTTATGTGTCAACAAGGTGTTTCTAGTTTCTGGTTACTTTATGAATCAGCAACCTCCAAAAGGGCTACCATTAAGAGCCCTGCTCATGCATATTTACATCTGAGTAACTCCCACAGTATTCAGTGAGGCTTACTCTTAGCTGGGACTCTATGCACATACTTGTGCTTTTGAAATAAAGGAGGAAGGGACATTGTATTCCCTCCCGTTTTGACTTCAAATGCCTGTGTCTATTTAACCAGTACACATAAGAGGAGCAGTGTTAGAGCTAGAAGAGAGAAGAGAATGAGAAACAATAATAATCAGTATATTAATGGCTTCTCTTTGTCTTCTCTTCGTCTTCTCAGAGCTTCCAGATGTCACATGACATAATTGACCAATGGTGGCTAATAGACATGGGCACGACTTAGCAAAATTCCCGTTTCCGTTTCCGTTCCTCGTTTCCGTTACGTAACGGAAAAGGAAACGATAATTACTCCGCCAGAACTCAAACCCGAACCGATAAAAGAAAAATTGGGTCTGATTTGTCGTTGTCGTTCCTGGCATCATGGCGATCGCGCAATGCCAAGCGGCACAGAAAAAAAGTTTTAAAAATAAAATAAAAAACCCCAATTCCCGGCCAAAAAAGCAGGCGAAAATATGCCTGCCTGAGAGTGCACCTACCAGAGGGGTGGTTTCGGGGGGGGTCCCCGGCCTCCCCCCTCTCCTGTCCTGGGCTGCTGGGGGGCATCCTCGTCATCTCGCCAACTCGCCATCCCATGTGATGCGGGCAGGGGATCCAAAATGAGGCGACCACAATATTTATTTTGAAATTGTCGTGGTCCAAAAACACACCAAAGCACCACAGGAACATGCGAAAATTGCTAATGCTATTTTAAAACTGCCAGAATTTTTACAGAAGCACTAGCAGCAGTGGGTTTTTCTTGCAACAAAATGTCTCCTCTCCATTGATTTTATTTTATTTTATTTTATTTTATTTTTACACCTGCGCAATGATAGGCTGGCCATAGGAGTGGACCATGCAAATTTTTGGAGCCATTCCACCAATCGCATGGCCACTTGACCAGGTTTTGACTGAGACTTCTGTCATGTGCCAGTTGGGCATAAAAAGCCCACTAACCCTAGCCCTAGCCCTAACCCTAAGCCTAAGCCTAACCCATACGCCAGTACACTGTCCTTCTTAGTGGGTCAGAGAGGCACCCAGAAGTGCACCCCACTAACTCACCCTAACCTTACCCGTAGTAACCCTAAGCCTAGCCCTTGTGCTAACCCTAACCCTAAGCCAGGTCTGTGTACTCCCATTGCACTACACCAGGGGTCTGCAACCTTTAAGACATAAAGAGCCACTTGGACCCGTTTCCGACGGAAAAAAAAACCTGGGAGCCGCAAAACCATTGCGACATTTAAAACAAATATAACACTGCAAATATATTTTCCCCTCCCCTCGCTCCTGGCTTTTTGGGCGCTTGCAAGCAACACACTCCCTCGTGCGCTCCTCGGACACGCTGCGTCCCGGCGCCCGGCTCGGGTGGGGTGGGAAGGAGCGCTGGCGGCTGCGGCTCCTCCGGGCACCCCCGAAGGGCTTCTGAGAAGGAAGCCAATGAAAGTTGCTTCTTCGGCACTTCGGGTGCCGGGAGAGCGAGCGAGCGGGCGAGCCCGAGCCGCCGCCGCCTCCCCCCACCCCACCACCCTGTCCCCGAGGGTTTCCATCGAGCCGTGCACCTGCCTCAAGTTCTCCCCCGCACGCAACTGGGGCGGCTGTGTGTCCGCCAGTCTCGAAAAGGGCCGGGCTGGGGGGTGGGTGGGCGCGCAGGAGGCACGTTCTCTGTGTTGGAATGGAGAAGAAGGCAGCTGCTGGCGGGCTTTCGGAGAGAGCGAGAGCGAGAGCGAGCGAGACAAGCAGGCAGGCGCACAGGCGCTCGGCTCGGCTCGGCTCGGCTCAGTGTTGGCCTCCCCGGGTGGCCAGGGGCCCCTGAACAACTTGAGCCCGGCGCCCCCACCCCACCACCGAAACTGGCTGACTCCAGGAGGGAGCCGCTGGAAGTCTAATAAGAGAGATCCCTCCTCGGGCCGGGGGGCGGGCTCGAACTAGCTGTCATGCCACGTCCCTCGTCCCTTGACTGCCAAGTTGATCTCGCGCAGGAAAAAGAAAAGCCGACTTCCTCCGTTGCTTCTCGCCTCTCCGCCGCCGCCGCCGCTCCCCCCTCCCCGCTCCCGCCGCCACCAACTCCTTGCTTGTTGGGCCAGAACTGACAGCACCGGGCAAGGAAGTAGGGCGGCGGCGGTGGCGGCGGGGGGTGGGGTGGGGAGAGAGAAGACTAGCCGTGGCCCCCTCCCCACGCCGCCTTTCTTGAGGTTCCCATTCCGCCCTCGCTGCCTTCTGCCCGGATCCTGCAGCCATGGTCTGACTCTCTCCCCACCCACACACACACTCCATCTCTCCCTCCTCCTCCTCCTCCTCTCGTCCCCACCCTCCATGGAGGAGGGAAGCGCAGCCCGAGTGCGTCGTGCCCACACCGCTTCCACTTTTTTGGGGGGACCAGTTTTTAAAAATCTTCCAAAAATAGTACAGGAGGGAGAGGAGGGGAATTTCTAATCTCTCTCTCTCTTTCTTTTGCGGAGACACGCCGCGCACGCGCCCGCTCCCCAGCATTTTTGGAGCTTCATCCCGGCAAGTTAGTGCAAAGCCGTAGTTTTTTTTGGGGGGGGCTGTAGCGAAGCAAAAGGAGAGAGAGAGAGAGAGAGAGAGATGCCAACTGCACATGTGCAATGCTTGGAAGGGGAAGGGGGGAAGGAAGGAGGGTTTTCTCTTCCTCCACGTTGAACCGTCCTGTCTAAACGCTGCCCCCCCACCACACACACAACACACACACACACACACACACACACACACACACACACACACACACA
>JAHTLZ010000129.1:77305120-77319612 GCA_023846285.1 Phrynocephalus versicolor | reverse complement strand
CACACACACACACACACACACACACACACACACACACACACACACACGTCACTTCTTCCCCCTCCCACCAAACACCCAAGCAAGAAAGGAAGGGGAAGGGGGGAAGGAAGGAAGGAGGGTTTTCTCTTCCTCCACGTTGCACACACACACAACGCACACACACACACACATCGCTTCTTCCCCCTCCCAGCACACACCCAAGCAAGAAAGGAAGGCGAAGGGGGGAAGGAAGGAAAGAGGGTTTTCTCCTCCCGTCTTTTTTTCTGGGGGGGGGAGGCAACAATCCAGATCTGGGAGGTTTTCTTGAAGTTAAAAAAGAAAAAAAAAGAAAAAAGGCTGCCGTTCAGGGGGCACTTTCCACCACGCCTCCCTCTCTCTCTTGCTCTGAAGAAGAGAGAGCGCGCGGGAAGGTAGAGCGCGAGAGTGTGGCCGTGCTTGGCTTCGCGCCGCCTTGTGGGACGGGCTGTCCTCGTGAGATTGAAATTTCTGAACCCTCCCGGAGCCGCGGCAAATGTTCCAAAGAGCCGCATGCAGCTCCGGAGCCGCAGGTTGCAGACCCCCGCACTACACACATGCAAGTACACTTCCCTTCTTAGTGAGCCACAGAGCGCCCAGAGGGAGCCTTCCCCTGTGCACTGTGACTGCACTATACCAGCAGTATGCTGTGAGTCAAGAGGCACCCAAAAGAGAGGTGCCTCTGCCACTGCAACTTGGTATGTATATCCAATTGGCTATGCATGCCCTTTTGTAGTGAGCCAGAGGAGGCACCCACCCCAGAGAGGTACCTCCAGGAGCCCGCTTTCCCTTCATAGCGGGCCAGAGGAGGCACCCACCCCAGAGAGGTGCCTCCAGGAGCCCGCTACCCCCCCAAACCAGTACTACTGACAGATGAAAAAATGACAAACGAAATGACAATTTTTTGAAAAATTTCGTGAAAAACGGAAACGAGCCGAAACGGGCCGGCTCCGACACACGACAACTCGAAAACGTCATTTTTCCTGGTCGTGCCCATCTCTAGTGGCTAACCATTTTCCATGCTGCTGGTTTGTTATGTCTATTGCTCTACATTCTTCAGATAAGATCTAATAAAACCGAAATGTACACTTAATATTCAGCTTAACAATTCACACTATGTCCCATCATGCTTATTTCCATACACTGACTGTTTGCAAAACCCTTGTAAATGGAGAAGCACCAGCTAAGGTCAAAATAAAGGAGCCAAATAAGAAGTTAATGGCATCTAGCCTTATATTAATTATTCATGAAGAAGGCTTGCTGAAAAGGGATCTCTCAAGAGTGCGGTGAACTGATGTAGAAGGAAAAATTGTTGGAATTATAGTCCTCAAAGCCTTTGATTTATTTTGCTAGTTGTAGAATCATATCCTAATTTAATTCTACACTGTTCAGAGACAGTCCATGGCATATGGGCATTTTTTTAAATTGAGAGATTTGTAGCTATTATCCAGTAGATGCAGTGTCAAACCAGGAGCCAATCTAAAGACATAAATCCTAAAACAAAGCTGTAAGGTTGCCAACCAAGCCCTCACCAGGAATGCTGCCAAGTTGCCAGTATGATAGTTTTTTCTAATGCTTTTATCTGTATATGACACCTAGGCATATGTCTTCTTGAGCATGTATGTTACAGTTAACTTGGCTCCAGAATAGAAAATAAAGTCATGTTTTTTTCTTGGCTACTGGAGAGATTATGGCCCACCTTTTCATAGAGTAGAGATGCTAAGCTTATTGGCATGTGTGACGTCACCCCTTTCACAGACTGAGTTTTCAAAGGCACAACCAGGTTTATTTCGAAATCCCACTACTATGCCA
This sequence comes from Phrynocephalus versicolor, assembly GCA_023846285.1. Classification (NCBI taxonomy): domain Eukaryota; kingdom Metazoa; phylum Chordata; class Lepidosauria; order Squamata; family Agamidae; genus Phrynocephalus; species Phrynocephalus versicolor. The sequence continues at coordinate 77,317,785 of JAHTLZ010000129.1, read as the reverse complement.
CTAAATTGTGACGACACCTCCCTTTTACACACTGAATTCTGTGATGGAAATGGTACCGCTGCCACGTTTTATTCACTTAAGAATGCTGCCACCTTTTAAACTCGTCGCCTCATGAATTGGGTCAGACTCAGGATAATAATATAAAAATAATAACAAAGTTTATTGAGAAGAGAATAAATATAACAATATCTGAGGATGGTATGCGTTGCCTTTAACATATACTGTAATAGATTTAATCAGCTCCACAAGCCTCCCTGTCTTAAATAGCTAGTAATCAGTATAGCCCTCACTGCCTGACAGAACTCTCAGAGAACAGTGCTCTTTCCCAGCACTCACTCTCAACTTCAACTTAACTGAACTCACTGAACTGACTAGGCTCCACCCTTTTTATATCATACCATTCCCTGCCCTCCTGCTGGGATTGGCTGATGATTTGTATATTCATCACTCCTGTCTGCAGGGTTTGTCACAGCATGTCATGCCAGAAGGGATTGCCAAGGAGGAGGGGCATGTCCCCTTTTGTAAATCCCTGACACACACACACCCATTCTCATGGCTCCAATGCAGCAATCCTTCCACCTATCCAAATATGGGATTAGCCCAGTGCCCATACAGAATCTGAGGAGAAATATTTTTGAATACCTGTTAAAATAGAGTAGAATAGAATCATGTAGTTGGAAGTGTCCTACAAGGCCACTGAGTGCAACCCCATGCTCAAAGGAAGAATACAAACCATAGGATATCTGCCAGGTGGTTGTCTAAATTTCTCCTGAATGACTCCAATGCTGGAGCACTTGCCATCTCTCCTGAGGCAATTGAGGTCTTTCAAGTCTCCTTTTCTCAAGGCTAAACATGTTGATTTCCTTCAGTCTTTCCTCATATGACTTAGTTTCCAGTCTCCTAATCATCCTTGTTGCCTTTTTATTAGTACTCTGGACTTCTCCTGCTTAGTCTACACCTACTCAAGACAAGACATTATAGGTTATATTTAGATGCTTGCCTTGGCCTATGTAGGGCATCATCGCAGAGGCAGGGTCTGAACTTTTATCCTCATAGCTGCTTACACATGAGTAATCCCTACTCAGATCAATTGCAGGATCTTTTCATTTCAGTCTTACATACATTTTTCTACATTAGTATACAAGTTCCTTTGCAGACTTATCTCTACCATAGTAGAATGGTGTAGTTTAATTTTAAAGATATTTAAAGATATTTCTTTTAAAGATATTTCTTTAAAATTAAAGTCAACAACTGATCCAACTAAGAAATGCTGCATGCACCCCATCTGTCTCATTACATGAAGAAATAATTATACTGCCTCTTTCAGGCACCAGTTTCCTCTAATTAAAGCCTCTTTTAGACCACAGCTAAACTAACCAGACTTTGCTACAGATACTCTGGATTCCTTAGGGAGATCCATAATGCTGTGGAGGGAAAATTAGATGCACAAAGTCATTGTGTAATTTGCTCTGAAAGTATTGATTATTAACCCGGCAGCTTGTTTGAAGCCCTATCTGATTCTGTAGGGAATCATTCATTGACACAGAAGAGTTTCTGTACATATCATTAAGTTCCACCTTTTCATAAAGATTGGGATCATTCTAATCAGGCATGTATAGGTATTGCATGCACCAGGGCAGGGCATTTTAATCCCACAGTGTCATGTTTTGTTCCAAAATCCACACTGAGTTATACATACAACACTCTTATGTCAAGTGGGATAAACAGTGGACCTGGATTCACCCAACGTGCCATGTCCAGTGTGTGTGTTGTTTTGTTTTGTTTTACAAGACCAGGGAAAAAAATCATCTGACAAATCAATTGCTGTTTTTACCAATGGCTTATTTCTTTCTGCTAGCCAAAACTTACCCCATGTCATTTTTTCAGGAAACCAAATTGTGGAGAAGCATAACTTAACATAAAGCACTAGACTAACGAAGCTGTTCGGATGAGTAGCGAAACATTTCAGTCTCTCAAGAAAAGAAGTCCAGTTGTCATGACTCAACTCCCAGATAAGTTGCATAGCACCATTTCTTCAGGAGAGGGGACAACATTGGTTTCAGAAAACAAATGATGCATACATGTTATTAACTCGAAGCAGTGTTCTCCTAAACCTACTGCTGACTCTTTCCCCCCTGTAACACAGTTAGGAGAGGGTTGGGGACATAAATGCTTCTAAGATCTGATCTGGGTTTTTTTTGGTGTGTGTTTTTTTTTGGGTTTTTTTTTTTTTGCTTTTTTGCCTCTTTCTCTACTATTCCCCACCCCCTGTGGCCCAAGAGGTTGTGGGGTCACTTCTCTACTATGCCTCCTTGGCAAAGGCTAGACTCAAGAATCCATAAATCCCTTCCAGCTCTGCCGTCCTAAAATTGTTGTTGTTGTTGTTGTTGTTGCTGCTGCTGCTGCTGCTGCTGCTGCTGCTGCTGTTGTTCTATATAACAGCACACCTGAGGAATGAGTTTTTGTGACCTGAAAAGACTCCACATAATTTAATATTACCACTACAGTATCCTATAAAATAAGACCCAATCACCAGCATAAAGAATTGGGCATTTGGAGTTTGTGTATTAATCCACAAAATGGCCACTGTGTTCTCCTATGTTAGGTTTGTAATTTGTTTAGCACACCTCACATTTCCAGGAACAATTACCTTATCAAGGTTGCTAAATGAAAAGAAAAACCTAAATGACCCTTCCGTTTACAGCTGCAGTAGTCATCCTGATTTGAATGAGCAGAAAACGTTAAGTTGAGAACTTTAGTGTGGCACCAAGAGCCAAGTATTTCAACAACGTTGGTGCATTTTGCAGTGAGCCTGTTTGGGGGAATTATAATATCGGATCAGGAAGAGGGCATCTTAAGGAGATGATAAAACTGTATGCTAAATGTCAGTAAATGCAAAATACTGTAGCAAAGACAAGAATGTACTAATAAGTCCAGAGAGATGGATTAATAAATAACTATGACCTATGTTGCAGAAAGTCGTCCTCTGCAGATTAGGATCCCTATTTAGGAATATTCTATAATATTGTATTTGGCATGTGTAGATGAGCATACATTTTTTGCACATGCTTCAGGAGCAATAAGGAATGCAGTTTAAAATAATTGAGGGTGCAACAAAAAGGTGTAAAAATGCATAGCTGATCAGGCCAGAATGCCTTGCTTTTGTGGGAACAATCTTCCTTAATACAACCCTTCCATCTCCATGGAGTCACTTCAGAAGATGTAGTTCTACAGCAGAAGCAAAAAAAGGTCCAGATTGGGCACCGCTTGGGATGTCCCTAATCAATCAAGTTCAAATTCAAACCAGCAATCTGGTGACAGGATGAAGGAAAGTCCATATACCACCACTCACCTGATGACTTCCCCATTTTAAGCAATGGTTCAGGGAAGGGGAAAGCCCACACCTTTCTGCAGTTTGACAAGCTTTCACAGATATGTAAACCTCAGCCCTCTAATGGAGAAATGTTGCAGTTGATCCCAGCACCTTTACAAACTCCTTAAATCTTCAGACCTGTCCCAAAATGGTGCATAGGCAGCAATGAAGCCATAGGAACTGGCTCTGTTCTGGACGATTGTGAGATCTGTAGTCTAATGTGAGAACTAGACATGGGCACGAATTGGCGAAATTCTCGTTTCCGTTTCCGTTCCTTGTTTCCATTATGTAACAGAAACGGTAACAACAATTAAGCCATCAGAACTCGAACTCGAACCGATAAACGATAAATTGGGTCTGATTTGTCGTTGTCGTTCATGGCATCACGCGGCAATCGCACGATGCCAAGCGGCACAGAAAAAAAGTTTTGAAAATTAAAAAAACCTGATTCCCGGCCAAAAAAAGCAGGCGAAAATATGTCTGTCTGAGGGCACCTACCAGAGGGGTGGTTTCTGGGGTGGGGGGTCCCCGGCCTCCCCCCCCTCTCCTGTCCCAGGCTGCTCTGGTACCAGGCTGGGGGGGGGATCCTCATCGTCTCCATTTGCCATGCGGTGCGGGGGGATCCAAAATGGCGACCGCAATATTTTTTTTGAAATCGTGGTCTAAAAACCCACCAAAGCACCACAGAAACATGTGAAAATTAGCTTGAATTTTTACAGTAGCAGCAGTGGGTTTTTCTTGCAATAAAACATCTCCATTGATTTTATTTGATTTTATTTTTATTTTTATTTTTTTACACCTGCGCACGCGCAATGATGGGCTGGCCATGGGATGGGACCATGCAAAGTTTTGGAGCCATTCCACCAATCGCATGGCCAGGTTTTGACTGAGACTTCTGGATGTGCCAGAGAGGGCATAAAAAGCCCACCAACCCTAACCCTAACCCTAAGCCTAACCCTAACCCTAACCCAAACGCCAGTACACTGTCTTCTTAGTGGGCCAGAGGCACCCAGAGGTGCAACCCACTAACCCACCCTAACCTTAACCGTTACCCTAAGCCTAGCCCTTACCCCCTAACCCCATGCTCTGGGAACGGGAAGTCATGTCGCGTTAAATCACGGCGGTAACGACAAATGACAAACGACACGACGAAATGACAAATTTTTGAAAAATTTTGGAACAAACAGAAACGACCTGAAACGGACCCGTCCCAACAAACGACAACTCGAAAAATAATTTTTTCTGGTCGTGCCCATCTCTAGTGAGAACTTTTCCAAGCTATTTGGCCTTCTGTGGAATTTGAGTTATGGCAGCTCTTACAATTTGAACAACTCCTGTTAGATCTAAATGTTTTGCTACTCATCCAAGTAGCTTCTTCAGCCTGAGGAAGGCTGATAGGAAACCTCCAATTTAGCTTCTGCATCAGTTTCACCCCACCCTAGTCTGAATAGGCTTGTTAAATCATCAATAAATAGCCTGGTGTGTGTGAAAGTTACACTTCTGCAGCTCCACCCAACACCCATTAAACATGTGTGAAATGGTCCTGAAATAGAAGAAAAGGCAGCATGAGAAATAGGACTCAACTCCCTTGTTGAGATAGCGATTTTCTATATGCACATGTATGGCCTCCTGGACCCCTCCCTTGAACCATTTGTCTTCTCTCTTCAAACTATGTAGATCTTCATCACTGAAGAAATTACTTCCATGCGTACCAAAAAGTTTTGATCTAGCAAGAAAAGAAGTCTGGTTGCCATGACTCAGCTTCAGGATAACCACACCTGAATGACTGAAAATCTCCACAGACCTACTAGCCTTCTGAAAAATCTAAGCTGCATTTAATCTTCCACAGGAAATTAAAGTAAACACAACTCTGAGGAAAAGAAAGGTTGTCAATGGAAGAGAAGTGGAGGATACAGTGTTGAAAGCATCTGAGTGTTAGTATTAGTAAACCCATTCAGCCTATAATTGCTCTGAATCTTACAGAAAGATGAAAGACGTTTCAGAAAATAGTAAGGAAGCTGCAATATCCTTGTTTGAAAAATCAATTCTACATGTATTCTTCCTAAGCTTATGTCCAAATAAATTAAATAACTGTTATACTTTGGTAAATGTCAAAAGGGATTATAATATTTGTACTGTAGTTATTAGGAAGCAGAAATGGGCAATGTTTTGGACTATAACTACCAAAATCCCTTAACCAACATGGCCATTGACTATTATGCCCGAGAGGTTCTGAACTTTGTAATTCAGAGAATCCAGCATTAGATCTGCTGTGAATCTTAGGGATAGGATTCTTCTCTTTCAAGGACTCAAAGCTCCATAATTCACCTGGAATTCCCCCAGGCATTATTTTGGGAAGGGGAAAGCAGAAATTAAAATTGCTGCCATTTTGCTTGGTACCATGTATTTTAGAAGATGAAGATGAAGAAGGGATTTCTGCTGCTCACTAGCAGTATACCAAGCTACCTGGAAATCACTGCAATTCTTTGGATATTAGGATCTATACAGGGAGCCTCTCACAGAACCTGCTTACTTATACAGCTTATAGAGAAATATACTATTTCTATCATTTAAAAAAATGACTTTGTAATAAGGCCTCCCCACCAATGCCCCAGAGGAGGGGTCTATACGCCAAAGAGAACAGCTTCCTGGACATTTGGCAGTTGTGTGAAAAAGAGAATTTGAGTGGGTGTAACTTGGATGCCAAACTACATCTGTGGCGGTTATCTTGTCCAAATACCTATTTAATGTTCAAAACCTCTATTCTATTTTTTCTCATGGCTGCCCTGGATGAGTCAGGAGGGGGCAGGGAACCATCTACCCACAGCATCATATGTGGGCCCCTCTCCTTGGGAATAAGTGCTATGATACTCCCCAGCCCATTTCTGAATTTGATGCATATATCCACCTCGAACGGAGGCTGGTGGGTCAATACTGCAAACAAGCTGCTTCTGCAAATGTATTTTAATTACCTCAGTGGCAGTCCCTGAAGCTCTGAGACCAGCAAAAGGCAGCATAATTAATTACTCGGTGACTGTATATACACACTATACATGCCAAAGGTACTTTGCCTGGTTCTTAGTATGAAAGGACAACAACGGTATTGATCGTGCCAGACATTCGTCCCACCCTTCAGGGGATTGGTAATTTTAACAAGCCACACAAAAGGCTGTATTGGACTTGTCACGGTTTCATGCTTTGTTTGTAAGCAGAGCTAAAGCAGATTAACTTGAAACCCCATTCACAGAAGGGGAGGGAGAGAAATGTTAAGCAAACCTGCCTCTCCAAATCCTTGATAAAGCTCTGTGGGCTTTGGCCCGGCATTCACTCAGCTGGAACTTCCCCACTCGGTGCTGTTCTATTTAATTGATGCCCAGAGGTCTTCTCGCAGGCTGTGGGCATTTGGGGACATAATGGCTGGTTTTGAGTTTTAGCAGTGAATTGGGAAGGACAAGAAGAGAAAGGAGAAGGAGATCACAATTAACCCAGTAAATCTGGGACCTAGAACATGAAGAGGTAAGATAATTAGGAGTACAGGGACATCTCTGGGTCAAAGGTTTATACTCCTCCCTGCCATCCAACACAGACACAGACACACAGACACACAAACACACACACACACATACAGAGAGAGAGAGAGAGAGAGAGAGAGAGAGAGAGAGAGATTGCCTCTTTCTCTGTGTGAAGCAAAACAAGTTGAGGATCCATGTAGCCATCACAAAAACCAAATACAAAAGTGGAACAGATGATACCTTTAGGCTACTAGAAAAATAACAAAAACATTGCTAATTAGAGATGGGCACAAAACGATTTTTCGTTTCCGTTTCCGTTTCCATTTTTTCATTTTGTTATGTAACGAAATGACAAACGAATTTTTTCTCTAAAATAAAACAAAACGGACAGAAACACTGGAAATTTTGTCGTGCATTTTGTTTTCGTTATGGCAATACAAGTGATCTGCTTTAAATGCTAAAAAAAATCACAAAAATTGAAATAAATGGTAACGAAATGGTAACAACACAAATGAAAATGAAAATGATTTTTTTTTGCAAAAATTCATGAAAAACGGAAACGAACCCCTAAACGAAAAATGACAAGCGAAACACTTTTTTTTATTCGTGCCCATCTCTATTGCTAATATTTCGAGGGTGAAACCCTCTTCCTCAGAGTAGTACCAGTAGGTTATAACATGTCACGGCTCACGTACATACATTCACACCTCTCCTCAATGTGGCTTATTGAAGCCTATGGCCCCTTGCCAGCGAACCTTGCCAGCGAAGGGCCCCTTGCCAGATAACCTTGTCAGTGAAGGGGGAGAGGGTTGGTGCAAAAGGCCCATGCATTTCATTTGAGGATTGGGGTAAAATTTGGAAAAGTCCACTGAGTGTAGCCAATTGGATCAAATAAAAAGGAAAGAGGTTACCCAGTGTTGCAGTCTTGTCATGTCTCTGTTGATGGTCCATTTGCCTCTTCCTTGGTACATGGGGGGGGCGCTCATTCCTGGTAGCTCAGTATTTCCAATTTAAGCAAAACAAGTTGAGGATCCATGTAGCCATCACAAAAGCCAAATATAAAAGTGGAACAGATAATACCTTTACACTACTAGAAAAATAACAAAAACATTGCTAATATTCTGAGGGCGAAACCCTCTTCCTCTGTCTGTCTCTTCATTCCCAACATTATAAGCTTCTGCAATCAATATTACTTGGTGGAATGAATATATGGAAGTCTCTCATTTTATTTATTTATTTATTTATTTATTTTTACAACTTATATGCTGCCCACTACCCAAAGGTCTCTGGGCGGCTTCCAATCAAAGAATTAAAACAGTTAAAACTTAAAATATCAATAAATAATTAAAACAATAATAAAAAACACTAAAATTCCCATCAGAGGACCCACAATCTGTAGTGTGTCAATTAAAAAACTTCTGGAACAGGAAGGTTTTTGACCTGGCACCGAAATGTCATCAATGCTGGTGCCAGGCAGATCTCACTCAGGAGGGCATTCCACAGTGTAGGGGGCAGCTGCCGAGAAGGTCCTGTGTCTACAAGCCATCCCTCTCACCTCCTTGAGGGATGGCTCTTTCAAGAGGGCCCCCTGGCTCGATCTTAATTGCCGGGTAGGTTCATATGGAAGGAGGCAATCCTTCAGGTATCTAGGTCCTAAGCCTCCATGCAAATTAGAGGCAAGCATTTCATTTTGAGAGCCGAATTAAAGATTACACGAAGAATGAAAAAGCCATGGTCTTCAAGAATTCACCTCTATACAGCAAGGACCCTGGGTGAGGGATGCTGGGAGTTAGAATCATAGAATAGTGAAGTTGGAAGGGGCCTATGCCATCAAGTCCAACCCCCACTTGATGCAGGAATACAAATCAAAGGATATCTGCCTGGTGGTTGTTCAAATTTATTTTGTATGCCTCCGGGGTTGGAGCAATCACCACCTCTTGAAGTAACTGGTTCCGTTGTCATACTGCTCCCACAGTTGGGAAGTTTTTTCCTGATATTCAGCCAAAAGCCGAGTTCTCTTAACTTGAGCCCTTTGTTGCTCATCCTGCATGCTTGGATGACGAAGAACAGATCCTGCTCCTCCTTTGTATGATAGCCCTTCAAATATTTGGAAAGTTCTATCATATCGCCCTCAGTCTTCTTTTCTCTAGGCTAAACATGCCCAATTCTTTCAGTCTCTCTTCACGTGGAAATAATCCAGGAGCATCTGGAGAGCTTCCCATTTCCCTGTCCTGCATTACATGGTGTGATGGCAAGGCATGGGCTGAAAGGAACAACTAGGCATGGTTTAGGAATGGTCTGTGGCCAGCTACACAGAGGAAGTTGAACAGAACAGATTTGATGGTAAGATGGAGACATTAACTGTATTAAAACAATAGCTCAGCAGAAGCAAAAAGCAAAGCAAAGTGTACTGCTTATATACTGCCCCACAGCACTTAAAGCAATCTCTGGGCAGTTTACAATTTAATTATGCAGGCTACACATTGCACTCTCCCTCAGTGAGCTGGGTATACAGTTTCGAAACCTCAGAGGGATAGAAAACTGAGTGGCCTCTAGAAATATATCTGGGACAGAACCCCAACTGTGAGCAGATGTTTGGATGCAATACAGCAGAGTGTGTGCACCTCTGGAACCCCTTTTTCAGAGCAATAATAGCTACGACATTAAGGAGAACACCCAGACAATTGACGGATTTATGTTGCCCTAACCACCTGATTGAGGTGATAATAGCATTTTCATGTTTTATGGCCGTCTGTGACAGATTCACATAGAGAAAGTGAGAGAATGAAGACAATCATTAAACAGCTGCTGGAACAAAATCCCCTTTTTTCCTATCGGCTTCCTCCTTTTCTTTAGTGTAAATGCCAAGTTTCCTGCGCAGGATTGCTCACATTTTCTAATGAAAAGATAATGACTATATTTCACTGGCTTGAAGATCTTCTCTCATACAATAACTTGTTTTATGCACCAAAGCTATATACAGTAGCTCAAACTCAGCAGGGATTAGTGACGCATACTCCCTGGAAACTATGCACGGAATTGCGGTCATTATGAGCCTAGTAGAATGGTTTCAGCTGGCTGGATAGTTCAGTGAGTTAAGTATCCGGCTATGGAGCCAGAGGTTGGGGGGGGGGTTCAATTCTCCACCTTGCCTCCCAGAAGAGCCAGCCTGTGTGGCCTTGGACAAACTGCACCAGTTCCAGGATGCCTCCCAGGAGAAGGTAATGGCAAACCATTTTGCTACAGTACTTAGAAAACCATGAAAAGGGCCCTCATATGTCAGAATCAACATAAAAGCACACAATTAATATTAATTAAATTGGTTTCACATAGTCAGTATTAAGTCACAAAGGAACAAAGGGGTGCGGAAATTCCCTGATCTGCTCTGTACCCAACTAAAGAGCATCTGGATCAGAATTGACCTGCCATTCTGATCCTTGGTCCTTGACATTATCTGTATGTTTCCAGATCACCAATTTTTTTCCTACAAATGCTGGGGAGCTCATGGGGTGGTTATGTATCACTGCATTAGTTGTGTACCTATCATCCTGAAACTCACACAACAACCATCTCTTCACAATCTGAACACACTCAATGGTAAACATATAATACTATTTCAGTCAAGTAAACTTACACAACAGGCTTTTTGACCACTGTCTGGTTACTGTAACTTTAACCTCTACTTTTCCACTCTTTCTGCTTCTATGGACCAAAGATGTGGAGAAGATCTCACAGTGATATGTATTCAACTTTCTGACTTATGATACCAACATGATGGGACTGATCAGCTGAGTGTAATCAAAAGCAAAGTACAGTATATACTGCTTCTGTAGTGACCCATTTTTTTGTTGTTGTCGCTGTTGTTGTTTGCCTACCGCCCATTGATCCATCTTGTTGTATTGTTTTGATCTGCTTTTTTATCATGTATACCGCTCAGAGTTCCATATTGGAAGATGGGTGGTATAAAAATGAAATAAATAAATAAATACATAAATAAATACATAAATAAATACATAAATAAATACATAAATAAATAAAAAATAAATAGTTATGCAGGCTACATATTGGACCCTCACACACAAACACCAGCAGAGTACCCAATTTACCAACATCAGAAGGATGGAAGGCTGAGTCAGACTTGAGCCAGCTACCAGAGCCCTTTGGGACTGAATTTAGGTCATGAGTAGGACCTTGACTGCAGTACTGAAATTTAACCAATGCTCCGCAAGGCTCTTTTATTGGATTGATGAGAGTCTTCTCAAAGAGAGTGTTGTTCCAGCATGCCTGATGCAGGCAGCAGTATGCCTGGTTCTCTTTGAATCCTACTTTGTTCATAACTAACATTAAATCCCCAGTGTTCTATCATTTGGTGTGTTACTGGAGCACATGGCTGCTTCCTGGATGAGAGAGCTTATCTAGAACCATTTCAATCTGGTCTGAGACTTGATTATGAGATGGAGGTATCTCTGATTACTTTGCAGGAGAACCTAGTCTGAAAACTGGAGTGTATCACAGTTGGTCATGCTATACATCTTGGGAGCTTTCAGTACCATCATTCATGGTATGGGCCCTTACTGTGGCTAGATTCAATGCACTGCCTTCCAAGCTTTTGGAGGGAAGGTTTCAAGGTTTGCTTCCATCAGACTGTATTTGCCCATGCAATAGTAACCAAGTAGAAATAGTTGAACACGTGCTCTTATATTGTTCTTGCTATCAGGATCTCTTCATGGAGCTCTTATTTCCTATTATCTGTAAATTTCCTGGGAGATCAGAGGAATTTTGTGTACAGTTGCTATTTTCTGACAATATCCATCATATTACCAGAAAAGTGGCTAAATTCTGTGTGACTCACCAACAGATGTACGGGCTGCGACCCAAGATAGATATACCTCTACACCATAACCCTGCTCATGGTTTTACCTTATTTTAAGGATACAGAGTCAGCTTACTTGAGTATGTGATTTATGAACCTGTACATAAGGGTTTATTTATTTTGATTTTAATATAAGAATGTATAATTTTCTACTTATTTCAAATTTCAAATTGTATTTATTTATTGCAAATTGTTTGATGCTTTTGGTCTTTGACCATAATAAAGCTATTCATTCATTCATTCATTCATTCATTCATTCATTCATTCATTGTATGCTTCTGGGCCATCTATCTTGGAAGGGAGATGGAGACACTGTTTCACTGCAGCTTTAGGCTTTAATGGGTGGATTAACTCATAAGTGGTGCTGGGGAGGGGTCCATTTTGACTCTTTTGCCTTTAGCCTCCCGGGTCCTTCAGGGTTCTATTCCCTTTTCCAAACTGCTTGACATATACATGAAATCACAGAGAAAAGTTGCCCCAGGTTTGAAGATTTGGCTCTACCATTATATAGATCATACTCAGCTACTTCTCTTTACAGTACTATCCAAATTCAAGGAAGCTGTTTTGTTTCTCAGTAGGTCTCTGCTGTCAGAAATTGACTTGCTGAAAGGACAAGAAACTGGTAGCTAGTCCAGGTAAGGTAGAAATGATTCTTCTCAGTTGAAAGGTAGATGAGGGAGGATGGACTCACCAATCTGGTGGGGGTGGGGAGCGGGAGGTGCACTCCCTCTGAGCCAGGTGCTCCCAAACTCTTCACCTCTCTACCCAGCTGAATTGCACCAATTAATTAATTGCACATTAACTCAGCTTCAATGAGATAATTTATCAAATGGTTTGATGCTGTTATGTGTGTGTACCTGATTATTATTATTATTATTATTATTATTATTATTATTATTATTATTAT